>NW_023590789.1:15701976-15826433 GCF_014843425.1 Jatropha curcas | reverse complement strand
CTGACCAGTCTTTTTAAAGATAAATTTTGGCCTTAAAACTAAATTGGGTTTAAAATGAAAGTCATTTTTTATTAAAAAACGGTTCCCATTGCTAAAACAAATGTGGTGGCGACTCAAAATTGTTTTATATTAAAGAACGAGGATTTTTTCGCGCACCGCCATCCAAATAAAAACATCTCATCAAAAACCCCAAAAAAAGGAAATGTTTCGGGTCCTTCGGGGGGGATTTTCGGCGAGGGAAAACAGAATTTTGGCGACTTGCTGGGGATACAAACCCACTAGTCCCGATTATTTTTAATAATTAGTTGGTTGGTTGATTAGGAATTAACTCTAAAAACCCTATGTCTCAAAATTGTAAATAAATTGGTTAGAGAAAAGCGTGGAAAATTTTTTAATTCGTCCTGTTTGGTTTATTTCGCTTTTCCTTTTCCTTTTATAGGATTTTTGCATTCATTCGCCATTCCTCTTCTCACCTCATGTCTACCCATGCTACCCTTCAGGTCTACTGGTAGTTAAGTTGACGGATGGAATCTAGCGCCTTGAAACCATGCGATTTAGGTGCATCCATCGAGAATTAACATTACTACAACCGCAAGCTAAGTACCTTAAGCCCCCCACCATGCGTCAAAAGGAAGTTAGGCCCAACAAAGCCTGATCCTGTTTGCGGAACCCAGACTTTGTAAGCCAATAAGGACTAAAGCCAAGATGCATATTATTGAAAAACCTTAGGTTACTCCCCTAAGTCTCGTGTACCCGATTCTTTTGCTGTTGTTATGCCACATTCAGCATTCATTTCCGAGAGTTTATATCGTCAATCTCAAAACCCCCTGTTGGTTGTCGAGATTAGATCAAATCCTAGGAAACAGATGTCGGAACTTATACAAACAGAATCCGTGTGTGGGAGAAACAAGGTTGGAAGGCATGCATTTCCCAAACTCCCGTTCCCCTGTATGTTATAAACTGCTCATATGCCGTGACATTCATGCATCACGTAATATTTTTCTTTTCAGCCACGCATTTAAGAGCTAATTTCCGGTATGGACGTTTGATCTTGATTTTGAGACTAGACCTCAAATTCGTTTTGAATAACATAATGCAATCATTTATAGCGAATTTATACCCAAAAGAAAAAAAAAGAGAGCTATTAAGGGGGGTTTGAGATTTCCTTGAATTCACATTATCCCGGCATTATTTGAAAATAACGCGTTGAGATTGCAAAAAAAAAAAAAAAATTGTAAATTAATCAAAATAAGATCCTGCTTGGACCCATTTGCTTCCAAGGCAAAAATAAGGACACAAAAAAAATTTCCGCTTGGAAATCTTTCATCCAAGGCAAAAATTAGGGACTGAGAAGAAAATAGCCGACTGTAAAAATCGCCAAAAGGAATGGTCGACGACAAGATTTAATGCCAGGAAATGTTTTAGTGCAAAGTTAAATAATTGCTATGTTTATCATGCCTGAAATTTTTAGTCAATCAAATTAAAACAAGATCTTATTTCCATACTGATCTATTAGCACATTTTGATCATTAGCACATTACATCCATGTGCCTATATTCTTCATGCATATAAGTACAAAGACAGAAAAAAGGCAAAGCACCATTCACATCGTCTTCTCAAACAAAAGAAGTGGATGCCTTACAACAATCCAAAGAGAGTTTGCAGATCACAGTTTTTGACATGGGACAACAACTGCACACGATCCAGGCAAACTAAGCATGTATGGAACGGAAGTGGATGAAATATTTCAAAAAAAAAAAAACAAAAAAAAAAAAATTTTTTTTACTTTGTCACCTTCCTAGGGATTTTCTGTCCTTTGTTTTTAATTTTGTGTGTTTTATGCATGTGCATTTTGTATTTTATGTGTGTATCCTCCCACGATGAAGACATTGTGTCTTTCAAGTGTGGAAAAGCCTTATATTGCATTTTTGTATTTAATTATGCGTGGTATTCTCCCACGATGAAGACATTGTGTCTTTCAAGTGTGGAAGAGAACTATATTTTCATTTCATTTCATTTATAAAAATAAAAAAATAAAAAATAAAAAAAGTGTGACCAAAAAAAAAAAGAGGGTCAACTTCTTTGCCTTAGTTCAATGTTTTAGTCTCTACATGTTGATTGGTTCGTATTTCGCTTGTTGAGATAGAAGTCTTGAATAAGATACCATGATTAAGAGAGTTAAATGCTTTTATGAACTTGAGTATTAAGATAGGACATATAAAATTTTTCTTTGCAAATATTAATCTTTAATTTATCTTTGACTTTAGAGAAGCATGAATCTTTTACTTAGAGAAACATGAAATCCTAAACTTAAAGAAGAATATGGAAGGAAGGAAACTAAAGTCAAATTATTGTTATGTTTCCAAGTCAATAAAGGAATGAGGGTATTTTTGAAAAACAAAAAAAAAAATAGTAAGATGGAGAATAATAGAAAATCTGTTTTTCTAAAACGAAGTGGTACGGAGCAAAAATGCAACCATTACTATTTACATCCCACAACCTTCTCCATATAAAAAAAAAGAAAAAATGTGGTAATGGAGCATTTAAAATGCAACCACTTTGTGAAAAGAAATAGGTTACTTAAAAAATACCTTAGATAAGAAGTAATACATAAGTGTGCCAAAATTGTCCTAAATTACTTCCATTCTACATTCTAAGGAAGGAGATTGCCTACCTCATTATTTTGAATTGACTAGATTTTATATAACTATATGAAATTTTAGATGTCATATTCAATTCTTTATACCACTTGTTCATAAACACTTCAATCTCTTATCTTCGTGTAGATACTTAAGAAATCTCAAATCAACGAGCAAAAATAACATAAAAGGGACGGTCGACGACAGATAATGCCAGAAATGTTTGAGTATGAAATAAATTGTTGCCATGTTATTGATAGCCTCGCAAAGCGGGCAAATTTTGTTATGCTATTTTTATATAATTTGCATGACTGCATGTTATTTTTATAAATTTTACATTTGCTCGTGTTATTTTTGTCTCAAAGTGATTATAGGAACACAAACTGAGCAAAGGAATAAAAAGGCTTGCTTTTATAGAAAAGAGGACCAAAAAGTTGATTGAAAATGGAAGGAATTGCCTAGCAGACTTCGCGACGCGAAGGAGGTCGCATTGGAAAGAAAATAGGCAAGTCGCGAGAGCTACCTAAAGTCGCGCGTGCAACCTACACACCAGAAGACTCAGCAGGCACCAAAACGCAAGTCGCGAGTGCGACATTCATTTGCACGAGAGCGAGAAGCACTCCAGCAAGTCAGATAAAAAAAAAATTTCAAAAAAAAGAGCAGTCATCACTTTGGTTGGATCATCAAACACCGATGGTCATCACTGTGAACCCCTTCCCCAAATATCATAGGCATGTGATGCATATGATGAATGAGAAGAAATGCACGTGGGTGTGTGAGTCGCCACCTTGTTTAATTATACTCTCGCAGTGTGAGTCGGATGCCCCTTTTATTTCTGTTGGCTTTGGGTAGCTTCATTTATGGCCTTTTATCCATTTTGGAATTAAAGTAGATGGCATTTTATGGCCCGCGTTAACAAGGGTGGACCACTCTGTGAATGAAGTGGTATGCCTCCTTTTGTGGTTTTGTTTCTTTGGTATGAACAAAAGCAAATAAAAAAAAAATCAAAAAAAAAAAAAAAAAAAGAGAGAAAAGTGGTAGAGGTGGAAACATCCAGGAGATGCAGCATGATGACAATTGGTATCCTAAAAGACTGAATTAAAACAAAGTCCCAAAAAAAAAATCAAAATCAATCAATTTGGAGCGGTGTGCGGCTCGCCCAACACAAGTGATGGCAAAATCAACCAAAAATTCTTTTTTTTTTTTTACCAAATTACCCTCTGAGCAGGTAAGTTTTCTTTCAAACACCATCAAACTCTCTGAAGCCGACTACGCCGAGCTGAGGAAGTAAACAACCAAGCCGAATATGCTGTGCTTTGGTCTCTTTTCAAACTCTCTGAAGCCGACTACGCCGAGCGGAGGAAGTAAACAACCAAGCCGACTACACCGTGCTTTGCTTTGGTCTCTTTTCAAACTCTCTGAAGCCGACTACGCCGAGCTGAGGAAGTAAACAACCAAGCCGACTACGTCGTGCTTTGGTCTCTTTTCAAACATTCTCTGAAGCCGACTATGCTGAGCTGAAGAGATTGCTCTTTCTTTTGAAAATGTTTTCAGGTCAATTCAACAGTCCAGTCAATTTCAACCAAAACCTTTGAAACTGGAGCCTTCAAGGGCCGATCAAAACCGAGCCTCGGAGGGTAATCTTAAGCCCAATCAAACGTAGCTTTTGGAGAGAATCCAAATTCGACAAAATCCTCTAAAGCCTCAATCAAAACCGAACTTTGGAGATGAATGCCACAGATTCAAACGGGAGCCGACAAAAGCCGATCAAACTGAGCTAAGGAGGGTGACCAAGATGATCAGTCCCCAACCAAAATCCTTCAAGCCAATCCCGACCGAGCTTCGGAGGTGTCCTTCAAAAAGCCCAATCAACCCGAGTTTTGAAGATGATTAACCAGATTGAAGGTCGCCCGTCAGTGGGATCACTTTAACATTAATCGTTTTATAACAGATTAATGCTAAAAGTGTGGGGGCAAACTGTTGATGGTGTTTTTTTTATGCCCCGCCTGATCCAATGAATGATACGAGGATGAAATTGGGATCAAAATAGCCAATCTAATGAATGGGTCAATACCATCTAGAAGTCTTTTAATCCAAGGATTTAAACAAAAATAATAATAATAAACAAATAAATAAATAAAAGTAAAAACTAAAAATAAAAATAAAATTGCATCACAGCTGCATCACAGCAGCTGTGTGATGCAGCTGTGCAGCATAAAAATATATAATAAAAAAAAAAAAGGAAAAAAGGAAAAACGCGTAGCTACAGTAGCTGTGCTACTGTAGCTCGCGTTCCCCTAACTTAAAAAATAAAAAAAATAAATAATAAACAAAAAAAAAAAAGAGAAAAGAGGAAAAACGCGTAGCTACAGTAGCTGTGCTACTGTAGCACGCGTTCCCCTAAAAAAAATAAAAAATAAAAAATAAAAAAATTAAAAATCTGGCTACATGTGGCACTGGCTCAGTGTTTTGTAACTGGCACTGCTACATGTGGGCAATGCTACAGCACTGTACACCGACACTTCTACACTACCACATCTACTAATTTCTATTAACACTTCATAATAAATTTAAATATTTCTTTTTCAAAAATTCTTATGAATTATTTTGAAAAGAGAATTGCTATTAGATATTAATTTAGGTGAATTAAAAATTATAAAAAAGAGAAAAATAGCAAAATAAATATTAAAGAAAACTCACGTTAAATCTTGGATTTAAACTTCTAGAGATTAAAAGACTTTTGATCCCATTCATAATCCTCAAATCTGAGTACTAGGTAATTTTTCTTAAACATTTTTTTTACACTTGTATTTTTATTATTTTTATGCTTTTAGTAATTTATATTTCTTTAAATTATAGTCTATTTATATTTGGTCATTTTATATTTTCCTAAGTTATATTTAAGTTCTATTTAAGTTGTATTCTTTTTACGCACTGTTTATTACTATTCATCATACTGATTATATATTTATCCATATGAATTTTATTATTTTTTTGGTTGAATGCAAAAATTAAAATTAAAAAATTAAAATATGAGTTAAATATTGAGTAATAATTATGGATGGTTTTATTTTTATTAGTTTATGGACTTAATTTTTCATTCGATTTATATATTTTTAGATCCGGTTTAATTATGTGTTTATTTATTTCATGTGTTTATTTATTTGGACTTTACAATTTCTTACAATTTATGTTTAAATAAAAAAATAAAAATTAAATTTGTAATAAAGATTTATTAATAATTTTGGCATATTCAGAAAATAAAATATTATAATGCTTAGAATTAAGTTTGTAAATTTATTTATGTTTTAAAAATTAATTTACATGTTCATGTTTATTAATAATAATTTGTATATTTAGTGTTAAATAATAATTATGTGTGATTTTATTTTTGTAATTTTTGTATTTAATTTTGAATCGGTTTATATAATTTTTTTGGATTCGGTTTGTCGCCCGCCTTGAACCATAAGGCAAGAGTAGGTCATTTATTTATTCCATTTAATATTTTTGATTCGGTTTGTCGCCCGCCTTGAACCATAAGGCAAGAGCGGGTCTTTTATTTATATGGTTTAATTGCTTTGATTTAATTGCTTTAATTTGAATAATTGTTATGTGATAATTAGATTTGTTTGGGACGATTAAACAATTTTCCAAATAGGAACTGGAAGCTGAAACTCGGTCCGATTTATTTGGGTTGGGTTTAAAATAAATAGATAATTTGGCCTTTCTAACTAAAATAAATTAGAAATATAGGTTAATAATAGAGCGGTTTTTCGGGCGTCGGCTTCCATCGGCCGGCGTACCCAATTCCCTTACCCAGAAATCAACATTGGTGTGCCTGGACCAGTATTTTAAAATAATTTGGCCTTAAAACAAAATATTGGGTTTAAAATGAAGTCATTTTTATAAAAACGGTCCCATTGCCTAAACAATGGGTGGCGACTCAAAATTGTTTATAAGACCGATTTATCGGCACTATATCCAAATAAAAAATATTTTATCCAAAAATCACAAAAAAAAAAGATGTTTTCGGGTCCTTCGGGGGGATTTTCGGCGAAAACAAGAAGGACATAACAGTTGGACGGAATCAAAATATAATAAAAAGTATTGTATTTTAAAAAATATGGGAATAAAGTAGTTAATTTTGGTGTAATAGCGGAATATGTTTATAAGTTTCCATAAAAATAATGAAGTTGATTGGTTTGTTGTGGACATTTAATTTAACTTGATCAGATCTTCTTATGTTTCCATCTTCGGCTTCCATATGACAGTAATGATTTTTTAATGTAATGAAATAAGATGGTTTCCTAAACTAATATTCACAAATTATATTAAATTTTTTACTCTTTCTTTCTATGCAAATTCCTATTGTTGTAATTGATGAAACTCGAAATTCAGTGACGCACCCAACCCAAATAATTAGGAGCCAAAAGATAATTCTATTTAATTGTAGGAAACAAAACTAAATTTTTTTAAAAAAAATTTTCAAACTGAAAATTTAAAATTTTAATAATTTGGGTCTAACTCTCTGTGTCGTCCTTGTAGAAATTAATATCGTAAAATTAATCAAAATTTTATACCCTTATATCTCATAATGTTTGTTCTGATTTGACTTGCATACAGATTTAAAAAATTTTAAATAATATAATTTTTACTTTTTTTCCCTAATATACCTTATGTTACTATTAAGGAATAAAATATTTATCATAAATATGTATTAAGAATAGGATCCCGTTAATATTGGAATCACCACATATTTCCTTAAATTGTATATAGAAAGTCTTCATCTCTTTGTATAAATTGATGTACATAGCTTTACTGTAAAAAATTGTATATAGAAAGTCTTCATCTCTTTGTATAAATTGATGTACATAGCTTTACTGTAAAGATACAAAAAAACCATTACAGAATACAAACTATTAGGTCTTCATCCTAATCTTCTATTTTTATTTCTCATTATCATTATCATTTCTTATTATGGTATCAGAGCAAGAATCCACAAAGTTGGTTGCCATGGATTCAACCAATCCTTATTATGTTCATCATTCAGACCAACCAGGACACATGTTGGTATCAACTAAATTAAATGGTGTCAACTATCAATCCTGGAACTATCAATCCTGGAAGATAGCGATGATTCACGCACTCAGAGCAAAGAAGAAACTTGGATTTGTTGATGGCACGCTGGAAATGCCATCACCAGAAAAAAATCCGTCCGAATTCGAATTGTGGAATCAATGTAATTCCTTGATCCTCACATGGTTAAGTCACTCCATTGAGCCAGAAATTGCAGCAGGAACAGTTCATGCAAAGACAGCCCGTCAAGTTTGGGAAGACCTCCGCGACCAATTCGGTCAAAAGAATGCACCAGCTATTTTTCGAATTCAAAAGGCGATAGCAAAAAGGCGATAGCAACAATGTCACAAAGGAAACGATGTTCCAGTGGGCTTCATAACTACATCAAACTCAAGGCATTTTGGGATGAAATCGAAATTATATCGTTCACACCATAAGTCTGCAATCAACAAAGAGGGCATCAAATTGAAGAAAGAAGAAGAATAAGTTAATGCAATTTCTCCATGGGATTGAATGACTCATTCAAAACAACAAGATCCAACATTCTAGTCATGAATCCCTTGCCTAAATGTTCGACAAGACATACTCCCTTGTTGTACAAGAAAAACCAGCAAGCAGATGAACTCAGACCATGGGGAAAACTTTTTGCAAATTGCAGGCAGCAGTTACAAGGCCAAACTTCCAACTGGAAGGCAATCGAAAAGTATAGTTCTGTGAGACATTGTATAGATCTGGTCATACCATAGATGAATGTCGAACTTTGAAGTATCATTGCACACACTGCGATAAAGACGGACACACGAAAGATAAGTGTCGAATAAAGAAAGGGACATGGAGCTCAAATGGACGCAATGGCCAACCACAACGAAGCAAAAAGAATTTAAAAGGTTCCTATCCGTCAGCAAATATGGCAGAATCTTCTCGAATGCCACATGACAGCAATGAATCCAACAGCAATGAATCCAATGGGAATCTTGTGCAAGGCCTCACTGCTGAACAAATACAACAATTGGCTAGAGCTGTTGCCTTGATCAACAATGATTCTAGTAAAAGTGAAGCGTTTGTAAACGCTACAGGACTTGGCTACGGGGAAGATGATTGGCTCGGGTAAACAACACGGAGGCTTGTATTACATATCCCCTCAAAAGAACCAAGCACATGCTTTTCAAATTTCTGCTGATTCTAATTTATGGCACAAGCGTCTCGGACATCCTTCTCCGGCGCGTTTGCAACTTGCATCATCATTGTTATCTATCAATAAAAATTTAATTCTCAATCATAATTGTTGTGATATCTGTCCTAAAGCTAAACAGACAAGGTTACCCATATCTGGCCTTAGCCAAAGATAACCAATTGAACTAAATTGTTGTTGTTCTTCTTTTTCTTGCAATGGTTGCATTTTGCAGGACTTGGCTACGGGGAAGATGATTGGCTCGGTGTTAACAAACACGGAGGCTTGATTACATATCCACAACACGGAGGCTTGTATTACATATCCCCTCAAAAGAACCAAGCACATGCTTTTCAAATTTCTGCTGATTCTAATTTATGGCACAAGCGTCTCGGACATCCTTCTCCGGCGCGTTTGCAACTTGCATCATCATTGTTATCTATCAATAAAAATTTAATTCTCAATCATAATTGTTGTGATATCTGTCCTAAAGCTAAACAGACAAGGTTACCCTTTCCATCAAGCACAATAAAAACTCGTTCTCCATTCAATCTTTTGCATTGTGATATATGGGGCCCTCATAAAACACCAACTCATTTTGGAAAACGTTTTTTTCTCACCATTGTCGATGACTACACTAGGTGCACATGGTTGTTCCTTATGAATCACAAATCTAAACACAATCCCTTCTTTTAGATCCTTTATCCCACTTTTGCGCAAATTCAATTTCAATACTTCCATCAAAACCGTTCGTGTTGACAACGGGTTCAGATTCTTTTCCTGCGGCAATTTCTTTTCTTAAAAAATGTATTGGAGTTTCAACGTATTTGTGTCTATTACTCCTCAACAAAATGGAGTAGTAGAGCGTAAGACAGACATATTTTTAAATAACAGCACGAGCACTCTTATTTCCAATCTCATTTACCATTAGAATTTTGGGGGAAATGTGTTTTAACTTGCAGCATATATTAATTAACCCGATTGACCATCACCTCTGCTAAAAAAATAAATCCCCATTTGAGGCTACTATATATCAGCCACCTCTCTATCTCACCTAAAAGTTTTCGGTTGTTTTATGCTACGCAACCATTGTCTCACCCAAACAAAAATTGATCCCCGAGCTCGACAATGTGTCTTACATTGGTTACCCACACAAATCAAAAGGTATAAGCTCTTTGACATAGACAATGGACTTTTTTCAACAAGTAGCAGACGTCACTTCCATTTGAAAAATATTTTCCTCTTTTTTTACAAAACAGATTACTTCCAAAACCATTTACCGCCTTTCTTCACTTCACCAATAATTTTACCCACCTCTGACATTGATATACCAGAACCAAGACTAGAAATTTCAACCCTTCACAATGACTCTGAAAATTCAACTGCCCTACTTCCTTCTTCTACCCAAGAAATTCCAGCAGAACCCACACCTAATGTCCGTCGTTCTAGCCGCACAACTAAACCACCCTCATGGCTTCAAGATTACGTGGTGGGAACTCAAGCCAATCATTCAACCGCTGTCCAAGAATGGCCAAATGGAACCAGGTATCCCATTCAAAATTATCTTTCTAATTCTCGTTTTTCTCCTACACATAGTACATATCTTGCTAATATTACAGGCTCCAAAGAACCTAGCACTTATGCTCAAGCTAAACTTATTGCTCAAGCTATCCTTGATCCAAATGGAAGCAAGCAATGGATGAAGAAACTCACAGCCCTACAATTAAATTCAAAACATGGACATTGACATCTTTACCTGCTGGGCACCAAACCATCGGTTGCAAATTGGGGTATATAAAAATTAAATTACAAATCAGATGGTAGTATTGAAAGATATAAAGCCGCGCCTTGTTTCGCAAAAGGGTACACTCAAATTGAAGGTGTTTCGATTATTGCGAAACATTTTCTTCCAACAAGGCAAAACTCAACTCTCAGATGTCTCCTTACAGTCGCAGCTGCTCGGAAATTGTTCCTTCACAGATTAGACGTGCAAAAATGCTTTTTTACATGGCAACTTGCCACGAAATTATATACATGGAATTTTGCCACCAGGGCATCGTCGACAGGGGGAATATTGTATGTCGACTCAACAAATCTCTGTATTTGGTCTTCAAACAGGCCTTCCTCGGACATTGGTTTTCGACATTTTCCCATGTTGATTAAAATCTGCAGGATACCAGCAATCCAAAGCAGATATTCTTATTCACCAAAACAGCATGGCTCATCATTCACTGCTATTTTGATTTATGTGGATACATTTTCTTTTAACAGGAAAAATGATCTCAAAGAAATGCAACACCTCAAAAGTGAATTGGCCTACTGAAAACAATTTTCGTATTCAAGGATCTAGTAGACTTGAAATATTCTCTTAGGCATTGAATTTTCACGTTCCAAAGTTGCATTTACATGGTCTCAGAGAAAATATGCACTTTGATATTTTACAGGATGCAGGGGAACTCACAGGTGCTCGCCCAGATAAATTCCAGATGGGACAACATCTAAAGCTAACACCCGGAATGGTGAATTGTTAAAAGACCCAAACCAAAATCAGGCGCCTTGTAGGGCGGTTAATTTTATCTCACGGTAACTCGGCCTGACATAGTGTTTTTCTGTATAGAACATTTAAGCCAGTATATGCAAGCCCCACAGGCGAACCTCATGGGATGCAGCAATCCGCATCCTTTGAAGTATATTAAAGGATCACCAGGACAAGGATTGTTTATTGCCATCAAAGAATAATCTTACATGAAAGGCCCTTATTGTTGACTCAGACTGGGAGGTTTGTCAAATTAAACTCGAAGATCAGTGTCCTGGTATTGCTTTTCCTTGGAATCTTCTATTATTTCATGGAAATCAAAGAAGCAGGCAAATGTGGTCCCAAGGTTCATCAGCAGAAGAAGCCGAGTATTCGCGCGATTGGCTAATACATGTTTTGGAAATTTTTGGCTACGATATATATTACAAGACTTGAAAGTGCCATGTGATTTGCCTAACTACACTCCTTTGTAGACAAACTCAGGCGGCCTTGCACCATAAGCAAGCAAATCCAGTTTCCATGAGCGCACAAAGCCACATTTGAAATGGACTGCCACCATCGTGCAAGAAAAATTACAAGCTGGGATTGTAAAGCCTTTCGTATGTTGCCTACACAATATCAACTCGCAATTTTTTACGAAAGCATTGGGCAAGGAACGTTTTTTTCTGATACTCGGACCACAAGTGGGGGGTTTCATTGAATCTTCACTTCCAACTTGGGGGAGTATTAAGGAAATAAAATATTTATTCATCAATATGTATTAAAATAAGCCGCGTTAATATTGAATTTCACTATTAAGGAATAAAATATTTATCATAAATATGTATTAAGAATAGGATCCCGTTAATATTGGAATCACCACATATTTCCTTAAATTGTATATAGAAAGTCTTCATCTCTTTGTATAAATTGATGTACATAGCTTTACTGTAAAGATACAAAAAAATCATTACAGAATACAAACTATTAGGTCTTCATCCTAATCTTCTATTTTTATTTCTCATTATCATTATCATTTCTTATTAGTTACTATCCATTAAAATTAAATGATATATAGAGAATAATTTCCAAAATTGATCGAACTATAATCAAACATTTTGACTAAAGTTTTCTTGGAAGATTGGTTGAGATTTCAATTTTGTTTATATTAAGATTTAACTAATGATAATGTGGTAGTTTGAATATTATATCCGTTGACAAAGAAGTATATTAAATAAGGGTAAAAAAAAAAAAATTATTTACTTTTAAAAGAGGAGACATAATAATAATTTGAGACGGATGAAAAATAAAATTATAATAAAATTAACGAAAAAAAAGAAGTTTTTGTAAAGTAGTTTTTGAAATAATATAAATTAGTTTTTGTAATTTCATAATTAACTAAAAAAAAGATGAAACTGAAGTGGAATTTATCTCTTCAAAATGTTGAATTTGAGGCCATGACAAAATTTATCAATAATCATGTATAATTTGTCTCTTATGTTTAAATTATATCTTCCAAATTCCATCAATCCAAATAAACTCCAAGGTTGTTCAGATTAATAATATGTGAAATCTATTGTTTTTGTGAAATGAAATGTTAAATCCATAGAACTTTATATTCAATCGTTAGTTAAAAAAAAACAAAATCTATAGTTTTGAAGGGAATTAAAAATAAAATTAAATAGTTTAAATTTAATTATTAATAACATAATGATAGAATTGAAATGGAATTTTTCTCTCTAAATGGAATATACAACCGCTCGTAAAATGTGAAATCTATGGATTTTATAAAATCATGGGATGTAAATATATGGAATTTCACTTTCGGTTGTTTGGATAAAGAGAAACCCTATAAATTTAAACAGTATTTTTAAATGAATTAAGTGATTTAAATTCAATTATGAATAAACAATGATAGAATTGAAATAGTATTACTATATATTTTTTATGTTATTCTTCTTCTTCTCTCTCTTTTTCTTTGTTGAATGTATAATTTAAATGTGCGATTTATTTACAGAAAATAGTTTTTGTTATCTATTTTTTGTTTTTTTAAAAATTCTTAAAATATAAAAACTAAAAAAATATAAAAATAGAAGACGCATTTACTTTATCAATAACAGATTTAGTACCCTAACTATAAGAAATTAAATTAAATAAAATTAACCAATACCCTAACTATTAATTAGTTCTCTAACATCTATGTATATTATCCATTGCTTACACAGGTCTATCATGTGTGCATGTCCATCTAGTTTGAATGGAAATTAATTTATACAAAAAATTTATGGTTTTGATACAATTTTTTGCAAAAAAAAAAAAAAAAAAAAAAAAAAAAAAAAAAAAAAAAAAAAAAAAAAAAAAAAAAAAAAAAAAGGGGAAAAGAGAGAAGAACAAAGTTGGGTGTTGATACAATCCCAAATTGATTAGTCTTATACAGATGAAAAAGAAATTCAAAAGTTTTAATTATATTTTAAAATTTCAATTCAAATCAACTTCAAAAGATTATTTTTATTTTAATCTTTCAATTCCAAAGATGATTCTTAAATAAAAATTTATTTTAAATACTAAAATGATAATTGTAAGATATATTTTGTTAGCTTAACCAATTATCTGTTTATAAATATTGAATATTAAAAATTCTTTTTCTAAGCAATTAGCTACCTATAGAAAACTCAAGAAAAAGGTATAAAACTTAGAAATTTGTGAAAGAGAAGTATAAATACTAAATAGGGGGATCCCCACGTCAGCTTTTTTTAAATATTTTTTGCTTCAGGATTATATAAATATATAGATAAAAGATAATATTTAAATTCAAAAATTTTAAAATTATTTTCATAATTTTCATAATTAAAAGAAATAAAATATTCTAAAACTAATTTAGAAACTTTTTATTTTAAGATTTTTAAATATGTACTTATTTATTTATAATAATAATAACAATTTTTATCATTTTGTAAAATTATTTAAAAATAGATGTTACTATTATAAATGTATCATTATGTAATAAAAAATTAATTACATATTAAAGTATAAGATAAAATTAAAAAAAGTAAAAACATTTAATTAAGTTGTTTAAAAATTTCTTATGATTTTCAATAAAAATATTTCTTTTCTTCAATGGAAACATGAATTTTGTTATAAAAGAGAATTATGGAAAACAATTTAAACCTATTCTCTTAATCTTAGTTTAATTTTGAACTGCAAAACTGTTTTCTTATTTTACAAATTAAAAGGTAATATATTTCAGCACAAAACTCTATTTTCTAATTTTCTTAGGAATTTTTTTCTAAAAAGTACACTAGTTTTTTATAAGTAAACAATCTCAATCCTTGTCAAATCTAGCAACATTTTCATCCAATATTTATCACAATCTTGAGCAAAAGTGAGCCTCGTTGAAACAAAAGTGAAATTACACACATATATTATTTACAAAAAAAAAAAAAATTGAGGTTCTAACCCAATTTAATTAGGTGTGTACTAGGGCTGCACAGGACCCATGCGTTAACAGGCTTTTTCGCAAGTATATGAAATCACAAATAAGTAATAAAGAATGAGTAAAATATCGTCCCACGAAAATTGTATACCAAGTACCAAAATTGTGTTACCTACTATTATTTAAATGACAAAAAGGAAAATAGATTGAAAAATAAAATAAAAAAATGAATAAGAAATCAAACAAAAATATTTGATGAAAATAAATCAATCATTAAAAACTATTAGGAATTTTGACATCACTTAATTTTATGTAATTTATTTTATTAGTTTGATAATCAATTTTAATTGTTCAAGTAAGTGAAACAATCCTAAAATTATTAACAAGCTCTCTCGATGTATTGTTAGCTATTTTTAACCCAGTCTAATTACCTATCTTCTAATAACGCAACTAAACATGAATTAAATAATTAAGTTTTATGGATTAATTTTTATGGTTTGTTTATGAATTTATAATTAAGATCATTAACTTATGATAACCCTTCATGAGTCAAACCAGATAGCTTCTGTATCAAGTTATTATTCCCACGTAATTTATTATCTTTTTCATATCAAAAACCCTTTTTCCGATAATGATTAATGAAATAAATCCATCTAGGAAAGAAATTCTGTCTAGAAGCATTAAATTCAATAGTAAATTATAGACATGAACAAGAAAAAATAAATCTAATATTATAAATTGAAATCGAAATTAAGCTACATCAAATCCCTAGTATATGAATTTAGTGTTTAGTTACACATAGTACTTAAAAAAAAAATCAACAATACTGATAAATATTCCCATGATGCAATAAGATGAAAGAAATAAACAAGATTAAGAGTTAGAAATAAGAACTAGAGAGGGATTGCTTGGAAGGCTTCCTTGAACTTTGCACAACTCTTCAATACTTAACTTTAAAAGAAAATGAAACTAACTATAAAAGAATTAATGTAGAGTGTGGGAAAGATGGAATTGCTGGATGCCTTTGGAGTGGTTCCTTCTCTTCCTTATATAGACTTCTTGGGGGGACAAGCCTTGTGTTTTAATGAGTAAAGTTCAACTTTGTGAGGTGGAAAAGTTGTAAATCAATCCATGAATTGCTCTCAATTATGGTTTTCTCTCAATTATGGTTTTCTCAATTGCACATGGTTGAACTTTGACTAGCATGTGAGGAAAGCATCCAAAGCATCTTGTGACAATGGTAGAAATTAGTTGGCAACTTTTGACTCAAAATATAGAATTTTTGGTTTGCACGGGCGTGTTGCCTGGCACGACCTGGGGCGTGCCAGTCTTTAAAGTCTTAGAAACTTTGGCACGGGCCGTGTTGCCTGGCACGGCCTGGTAAGCTAGCGCGTACGGGCGTGCCGTCTGGCCGTGCAGTCTTCTAGAAGTCTGGTTGATAGCGCGCACGGTCGTGCTACATAGCACGGGCTGGGGCGTGCATCTCTCTGGAAGTCAGGGGCATGTGAGACACGGGCGTGTTCCTCAGCACGGCTTGGGCAGGCTAGCGCGCACGGGCGTGCTCTTCGACACGGCTTGGTGCGTGCATCTTTCTGTCTCTTTGGTTTGTCTCGCCTTGTGCCAGACACGGCCGTGCTTCTCGACACGGGCTGGGGCGTGCCAATTGTGTTTTGCTTCATTTTTGTTCTTTTCTTTGCAAAATCCTACAATTTTCTTTCCAATCAAGTTTTCCAATCAGTGAGTTGTGATTAAAGAAAGCTTTTGGAATAAAAACATATCAAATATTACATAAAAACTAATTTTTAAAATAAATTAAAAGTAATAGAAAAATTTAAATCAAATTTAGAAATTTAAATCAAAATTACAATAAAAACACTATAAAAAATCAATACTATCAAAATTCCCCAAACTTAAACTATTGCTTGTCCTCAAGCAATAAAATTCTAGTAAAATAGCATGGAATAATTAATTGCAAATTTAATCAATATCTAAATTAATCATAAGAATAAATTATATATATTTTCTATGTAAATTATTTCTAGCCAAAATTAATTATAACATATTCTTTTTATTAAACATGAGTAAAGAACATTTTATCTCCTTTCTTTAGAATGATAAGTATTAGGACAAATTTAGCCTACATGTAATATTTCTCATCTCAAGGCATTTTTAGGTAACCTCATTTTATCGTTTTAATTGGTTGCATTTTATGCTCCATACCACTTATTCAAGTAGTTGCATTTTATGCTCCATACTACTCGGTTTTAAATGGATTTTCGTTTTTTTTTTATTTTTTTATTATATATATATAAAACCTTCATCCTTTATTGATTTAAAACATACATGTAAGACGGCTTCAGTGTCCTTTTTCTCTTTATTCAAGTTTTAGATTCAAAATGCTCTAAATTCAAGTTTTAGATTCAAAATGCTCTAACAAATGGTTAAGTCTAAGAAGTATGTTTAAACCCATTTATGGTTTAAAATAATTTACTTTGGAAATATTATTAATTTATTCAAAAGTTCAATTAAGATAGATCAAATTTCATGCTAATAATTATTCCATACTTATTTTATTGAAATAAAAATAAAGTTTTATAATTTAGATAAAACGTCCAGCCCCCTACTTAATTGAGCACATTGTCCTCAATGAGCATTTCCCAAACTTATGGAATTCAAATAATAGGAAGTTTAGAAGTGTACCATTGTTGGGGCAAGAGAATGCAATGGAGCGTGGTAGATCATCCAAGCTAGGAGGTGGGAAACATAAAATAATAATAATAACCAAAGTATGGAAATGGCCAAAAGATGCAACTGAACTAACTAAAATCCAAAATGTGCATACCAAAGCAATGTCAAAGGTGTGATAATTAGAAGAAATCAGAGAAAATAACAAAATTATGCAAAAAAAAAAAAAAAAAAATTAAAAAAAAAAAAAATTAAAAAAAAAAAAAAAAAAAATTCAGGCCTCGGGTGGAGGAGGAGGAGGCTGTAGCAACTGGATCACAGTCTGAAGTTGAGTGGCGAGACCCTGGTAGTGACTCTGCAAGGTGTCCAAGCGAGAGTCGATGCTGCCCTGTGTGATCTCAAGAGACTGGAAGCGATCAGTAATTGTGGACTCCATGCCGGTAAGTCGAGTATCAAACATGTCCATGCGAGAAAACATACGTGTAAAAAGCTCATCAGTAGAAGGGCCCTGGAATGAAGGTCCAGCCCCAGATGTACCTGCACTAGAAGTAAAACCAGGGAAAGGAGGTGGCTGATCCTCCTCAATGTCAGTAGCTGCAGGTATGTCCTCGTCAGTAGCTTCCGCTGGGGCACCTATTACTCTATATGTATCGCCGAATTTTTCTACAAGCTTCATATGAATCATTAGGTCAATGTCTAATCTAATCCCTCGACCACCTCCTAAGCTATCATAAATCGGTCGAGCTGGATTCCATATCCTCAAATAGGTGGCAATGCGTGTAACAAAACTACCCATCACAATGGCTCCCTTGTTGGCGCGTGCCACTTGAGCCCATTTTTGGCATAGCCAATAACCCACATTTAGCGACACTCCATTTTTAATAGCCCATAAAAATTTAATAGCCCATAAAAAAAATAAAGTCATTGCGCCCTAAACAACTCCTTCACCTCATTTTCATCCGAAAATAGTATAAACCAAAAAACTTATGGATGTAATCGTAAAGCAGGGCTTTTAATTTTTGAACGCTTTGGATGAATCTAGCACTATAAACCACTTGCGTCTTGCTAAATCCGCCGCCAACCTATGAACGATCCATAAAATCAATTCCGGGACTTGGGTGACGCGCAATTTTCAGTAGGAAAACCAAAAAAACCAAAAATGTGACTAACCTCATCTATGGATAATTCAAAATTTCGTCCTAGGAGTCTAAATGTGATTTTATTCCTAAAACTGGCAGCTGGAAATTTAATTGATGCAGAAAAGGAGCTTAAAAATTCTAACGTAAAGGGCGGATACACAAGGTCTTTCATTTCAATAAAGGCAACCCACCCCACACGTTTCAATGGTTCAATCACAGCATCTTTAAGCCCCACAATCGACAAAGCATGCTCATCAATAAATTTATTTGGTAAGATGGGGCGTAGTAGAAGTTTATTGTACCTTTCTAACTGGTCACTGGAACCCATATCAAAATATCAAATGGAGGCAGTGGTGTAGTGTCCGAAGAAGGTGTGGAAGATCTTGTGGTGGAGCCTTGTCTATCGGCTACTGAGGAAGAAGGACGGCTGCGCTTGTACCTAGGAGGCATGATGCGAAGAAAATTGAAGAAAATCAGCTAGGAGTGTGAGAAAATAAGAGAAAATGAGAGAAAAGGAGAGAATTTTGAGAGGAAAATGCTACTGGCGGCTAGGGCGTGCTAGTGTCAATGAAACAGCGTTAGGGCGTGTCTTTTAAATAAGGTGGCACGCACGGGCGTGCAAGGTGACACGGTCCAGGGCGTGCAGTCCTCTGGATGGCTAATTTCAAGCGGGCACGGGCGTGCAAGGTGACACGGTCCAGGGCGTGCACTTCTCTGGAAGTCATGTACATACGCGCACGGGCGTGCTGAGCGACACGGCCTGGAGCGTGCACCTCTCTGTATGTCTGACGCGTGCGGGCACGGGCGTGCGACTCTGCACGGTCGGAGGCGTGCACTTCCCTGGGTGTCCTGCAGGGTACTTATCTCACCTAGCACGGGCGTGCGACTCTGCACGGTCTAAGGCGTGTAAAATTTTTTTTTTTTTTTTTTTTTTGGATAGGCTAGCTAAGTTACACACCAAGATTATCTCAACCTTTTGGCAACTATAAAGAAATAAATAAAGTTAATACGAACTCATAAAATAAAATAATCATCATAAAAAAATGGGTTGTCTCCCATAAGCACTTTTGTTTAACGTCGTTAAGTTCGACGTTCCAAACCTGATTAGAGCTTACTCAAGATTTATAATGGTTTTAACTGGATCAAAATTTTCACCTTGGTAGACCTTCAGTCGGTGAGCATTAACCTTGAAACTGCGGTCACTGTCCATTATCTCTACTGCTCCATGCGGGAAAATTTCTTTAATAGTGAAGGGATCGGACCACCTCGAGCGCAGTTTTCCTGGAAAAAGACGAAGTCTAGAGTTGTAGAGTAATACCTGCTGACCTACCCTAAGATTCCGCAAAATAATATGCTTATCATGTCATTGTTTGGTGCGTTCTTTGTAGACCTTGGCATTTTCATAAGCGTGGAGCCTCATTTCATCCATCATATTCAATTGAAGCAACCTCTTTTGACAAGCTTCTTTAGTATTAAAATTAAGAAATTTGATTGCCCAATATGCCTTGTGCTCCATCTCGACAGGAAGGTGACAAGCTTTACCGTATACCATTCGATATGGTGATATGCCAATTGGTGTTTTGAATGTAGTTCTATAGGCCCAAAGAGCATCATCGAGCTTCTTGGACCAATCCTTCCTTGATTGGCCAACTGTTGTCTCCAATATCTTTTTGATATCCCGGTTCGTGACTTCTACTTGTCCGCTTTCCAATATCTTTTTGATATCCCGGTTCGTGACTTCTACTTGTCCGCTTGTTTGAGGGTGATAAGGAGTACCTACACGATGTGTAACGCCATATCTGGAAAGTAGTGAGTCAAGGTACTTGTTACAGAAATGCTTACCTCCATTGGTGATTATGGCCCTCGGGGTACCATGCCGTGTGAAAATGTATTTCTTGATGAAGCTCATTACACTTTTGGCATCGTTATTGGGAAGGGCAATAGCTTCTTCCCATTTTGACACGTAATCCACTGCCACGAGGATGTACTGATTTGAGTATGATGATGGAAAAGGTCCCATGAAGTCCAGCCCCCAAACATCAAAGATTTCGACTTTAAGAATGCTATGTAAAGGCATCTCATGTCTTCTTCAAATGTTGCCTAACCTTTGACAGCGATCACAAAGACGTACATAGTTAAAAGTGTCTTTAAATAGATTAGGCCAATACAAACCGCTTTACAAACCGCTTTCCAAAATACGTGCTGCTGTTTTGTTTGCTCCAAAATGTCCTCCACATTCCATTGAATGACAGAATTTAAGAACACTTTCCATTTCACCTTCCGGTATGCACCGCCGGAATAGCTGATCACTACAGTACTTGAACAAAAATGGCTCCTCCCAATAGTAGTATTTGATATCATGGAAGAATTTTTTCTTCTGTTGATAAGAAAATTGGGGGGAACGATTTTGCAAACAAGATAATTGACTATATCAGCATACCAGGGAGTTTGAGTTATTAGCAGAAGATGTTCATGAGGAAAACTCTCATTGATTTGTAGCTCGGTTGCATCCTCTTCTCCTAATTCTAACCTGGAAAGGTGATCAGCCACCCTGGATAAATGATCTGCTACCAGATTCTCGATTCCTTTCTTGTCACGAATTTCTAAGTCAAATTCCTGCAAGAGAAGAACCCAACGGATTAGTCTTGGCTTGGCGTCTTTCTTCTCTAACAGTTATTTAATGGCAGAGTGATCGGTGTAGACTATTGTTTTAGTTCCAATTAAATAGGCTCTAAATTTATCAAAAGCAAACACAATAGCTAGGAGCTCTTTCTCTGTAGTTGCATAGTTTAATTGTGCGTCATTTAGTGTGCGGCTAGCATAATAAATAATGTGCAATTTCTTTTATTTTCTTTGTCCGAGAACAGCTCCAACGGCATGATCACTTGCGTCGCACATAAGCTCAAAGGGGTGACTCCAATCTGGTGTAGAAATGATCGGTGCCGATGTCAACTCCCTTTTTAATCTATTAAAGGCATTCAAACACTCTTTGTTAAAATCAAAAAGAACATCCTTAACAAGTAAATTACAAAGAGGTTTAGTTATTTTGGAGAAATCCTTGATGAATCTCCTATAAAAACCAGCATGGCCAAGGAAGCTTCTCACTCCCCTTACGAAAACTCCTTATGCCTTTCACTGAGTTAGGAGGAGGTAGTTTTTCAATTACCTCGATTTTGGCTTTGTCTACTTCAATTCCTTGCTGAGAGATTTTGTGTCCCAAGACAATACCTTCACTAACCATGAAATGACATTTTTCCCAATTCAATACAAGATTAGTATCTTCACATCGTTGCATTACTAAAGATAGATTATAAAGACATGCATCGAAAGAAGAACCAAATACAGAAAAATCATCCATGAATATATCTGCAATGGATTTTTCGACCATATCAGAAAATGATGGACATCATGCATCTTTGAAAAGTTTGCAGGAGCATTGCATAGTCCGAAAGCATTCCTCCTATAGGGCAAAAGTGTTGCCAATAGGGACAAGGAAAGTAGTCTTTTCCTGATCTTCTTGGAGCCAATGGGTATTTGGAAAATACCCGGAGATAACCGTCCAAGGAAACAGTAGAAAGGATAACTGCAAGTTCTTTCAAGCATTTGATCAATAAAGGTAAGGAAAGGGTAAGGGAAAATGGTCCTTACGTGTTGCTTTGTTTAATTTTCTGTAATCAATGCACACACGCCATCCCGTGACTGTTCTAGTGGGAATTAACTCATTGCTTTCATTAAAAATAACAGTCATAACTCCCTTCTTTGGCACCACTTGAATAGGACTTACCCAACTACTATCGGAGATTGGATAGATAATGCCGGCGTCCAGGAGTTTTATGATTTCAGCCTTTACCACTTCCTTCATGTTCGGATTCAAACGTCTTTGATGTTCGATTGAAGGTTTGTAGTCGTCTTCCATTAGGATCTTATGCATGCACACACTTGGGCTTATTCCTACTTGGGCTTATTCCTTGTAAATCAGAAATTGACCATCCTATTGCCTTTTTATGCTTTCGAAGAACCTGCAACAACCCTTCCTCTTGATCAAGCGTTAAGTGAGAGGAAATAATAACAGGAAAAGAATTGTTCTCACCTAGAAATGCATGCTTCAAATGAGGGGGAAGCTGCTTCAAGTCTTGGTTAGGTGGTGTATCTTCTTTTTCTTTTTCTTCTGTAGTATTTATGCTATATAGAGTTTTATTTACACATGTATCTATTACATCTATTCTAAAACAATCGTCAGTGTCCATGGGAAATTTACAAGATTTTAATACATCAAAAACAACTTCTTCTTGACCTACCCTCAATGTCAGTTTCCCATCGTGCACATCAATTAAAGCTCTTGCAGTTGCAAGAAAGGGTCTTCCGAGGATTAATGATCCTTCTCTTCCTTCATCAATATCAAGGATGACAAAATCAACTAAAGCAACTGGAAAATGAATGTTTCCTAACCGTTAACTATACGTCCTCTAACAATTCCTTGGGGATATTTGATGATCGATCGGCTAGTTGTAAGCGACATCCTTTATTGGCTGAGCTCCCCCATACCTAGCATTTTAAAAACTTCATAAGACATCAGATTTATGCTAGCTCCTAAGTCAGCTAAAGCCTTTTCAAAGTTTAAATTTCCAATATTACAGGGGATAGAAAAACTCCCTGGATCCTTGAGTTTTGGCGGCAATTTGTTTTGAATAATTGCGCTACATTCTTCAGTCAGTTTTACCATTCCTTGATCATCAATCTTTCTTTTCTTGCTCAGGATTTCTTTTAGGAATTTTGCATAACTAGGCATTTAAGCAAGAGCTTCAGCAAAGGGGATGTTTATTTGAAGCTTCTTAAAGACGTCCAGGAATTTCATGAAGCTTTGATCATCTTGCGTCTTTTTTAATCTTTGTTCTTTGTGAAATGGAATGGGCGTGGAAACATAACGGTTTTACTCTTCCTTTTCCACGTAGATCGATGATAGGAGCCTTTTCTCTTCCTACCTTCTCCTTTTCTTTTCTCTTTTCCTAGTTTGTCTCCAATTCTCTTCCACTCCTCAAGGTGATGGGCTGTGTACCTGCTCTTTTAGGATTTTTTTCTGTTGTTGCTAGGTAACGTGTACCGTTGAGGTCGTATGCTGCCCATTCATGTTTTTGCAAACTGTCCCATTTGAATTCCAGATTTCTTATTGCAGGCTTGTTGGATTTATTATGTTCTCTTGTTTCGTTCATGAAATCCATGTTGTGATTTGGAAGGCAGTAAGGAGGTCATCATGAGACTTCTTTTCTGGAGGCAAGAAAACCTGTGGTGCATTTTAAAGTGTTTGGTTAGAATTACCATATGAGAGGTTCTGATGATTTCTCAACCTGTTATCGTAGGATTTCAAATATGGGTAATTTCCTCCTCTGTTGGTTTCATGCACATAGTTCCACTTGCTGCCAGAGTGTGATTAGGCAGAATCTAACTAAGCATTGCTCCCAACTCCATTGCGGTTCATTACATTTCATTACATCTGTCACAAGTTTGCATGATAGAATTTACAGACTTAGTGGTTAACAAATCTAACTTTCTTACCATGTTGTCAACCTTTGCATTTAGTGCGGTGATGGCATCAATCTCATAAATCCCAACAGTCTTTTTTCTTTCAGAGCTGCTTTGATAATGGCTATTGCTGGCCATTTCTTCTATCAAATTATATGCCTCGTCGATCTCTTTTCTTTCGAAGGACCCTCCTGCAGCTGCATCCAGAGTAATTTTTATGTTAGGTGACAATGAATTATAGAAAGTTTGGACCTGTAACCATTTGGGCAGGCTATGATGAGGACATTTCCTCAACAAATCCTTAAATCTTTCCCAAGCCTCATACAAGCTTTCTTGATCCTGATGAGCAAAGGTCATAATCTCATTTCTTAGTTTAGTTGTTTTAGAAGATGGAAAGAATTTAGCCAGAAATTTCTGGGCTAATTCTTCCCAAGTGGTAAAACTCCCAGCAGGACAAGATTGTAACCATGATCGGGCTTTGTCTCTTAGAGTAAAAGGAAAGAGTCTTAATTTAATGGCATCTTCAGAAACACCATTTTGTTTGAAAGTGTCACAAATTTCCAGGAAATTAGTTTTTGAAAAGTGTCACAAAATATCGTTCCAGGAAATTAGTGATATGAGCATTAGGATCTTCACTAGGAAGTCCTCCATTATTGAATAGAAGTAGAAAGCATTTGTAATGGATTGTGGTGGTAATTTCAAAAATTTTTTGTGTCTCCACTCTTTGTCTAGTTGATGCTGGAGGGGGCTAGCCATTTAAGAGAGAGTGTGTGGTTATAAAGTTGATCTCGCAATGTGCGGACAGTGTTCATTCATTTGGCTGCTGTATGGCTTGAGGATTTGCAGCAAGAGGTATATTTGGAAGTTGAGGATTAAGTCCGTCCATGTTTGTTTGTTGTTCGGATCTGGGTTCTTGTGCCCTCCTTGCTGCGTTGTTTCTTCTGCAGGTTTTTTCTATTTCTGGATCAAAGATCAGGGGTTCTGTTCTTCTAGATCTTCTTTGCATAAAACCTGAGATGGTTTATAGCGAAATTAAATGACTAAAATGAATAAGTAAATGTCTAAATTAATAACAAGATAATTCGTATTGATATTGGTATTGCCAATCCCCGGCAACGGCGCCAAAAACTTCAATTCCTCTCCCCGGCAACGCGCGCCATATATAACGTTGTGACAGCTTATTTCTGCAAGTGGTGAGATACGAAATTCGCTACAAGTAATATAGAGTGAGTAAGAGTATCGTATGCCACAGGGATTGTAAACCAAGTATCCAAAATTATGTTATCTTGTTATTATTTAAACGGAGTAAGATTGAGTAAATTGTTTAATAGAAATTAAATTCAATTCAAGTAAAAATATAGAAGTTAAGGCAAGCAATTAATTAATTAAGAATGCAAGGAAGTAAAACTATTAGGGTTTTGGATTTTCACTTAACACTGTAATCCAATTTATTTCCATGTAGTTCATTTTGATCAATGTTAATATTCAAGTATGCACGAAACGAACTGCCAAATAATGCACTAACAAGCTATCCCGATGGTATTGTTAGTAGCTATTTTAACCCGGTCTAATTACCTATCTTTCAATAGCGCAATCAAATATGAATTAAATCATTAAGTTTTACGGTTTGTTTTGTGAATTCATAGCTTAAGGTCATTAACCTATGAAAACCTCCATGAGTCAAATCATGTAGCTTCCGCATCAAGTTATTATTCTCATGTAATTTATTACCTTTTCATATCAAAAATCCTTCTTCCGATGGTGATTAATGAAATATATCAATCTAGGGGAGAAACTCTGTCTGGAAGCATTAAGTTCAATAATAAATTATACTTTGAACAAAGAAAAATAAATCTAATATTATAAATTGAAAATGAAATTAAGCTACATCAAATTCCTTGTATGAGAATTTTAGTTCGACATAGTGATTAAATCAAACTCAGTTAAACTTAAAAATAATTCCATAATCAATATGAAAAATGAAAAGTAAAAACAAGATTAAGAGTTTAGAGATAAAAACTAGTCAACAAATAACGTGGATGACTTCTTTGAATCTTGAATACTTGAAGTCTTGGAGAGAGAACTCTTCAATACTTAACTTTAAAAGAAAATGAAACTAACTATAAAAGAATTAATGTAGAGTGTGGGAAAGATGGAATTGCTGGATGCCTTTGGAGTGGTTCCTTCTCTTCCTTATATAGACTTCTTGGGGGGACAAGCCTTGTGTTTTAATGAGTAAAGTTCAACTTTGTGAGGTGGAAAAGTTGTAAATCAATCCATGAATTGCTCTCAATTATGGTTTTCTCCCATGAATTGCTCTCAATTATGGTTTTCTCAATTGCACATGGTTGAACTTTGACTAGCATGTGAGGAAAGCATCCAAAGCATCTTGTGACAATGGTAGAAATTAGTTGGCAACTTTTGACTCAAAATATAGAATTTTTGGTTTGCACGGGCGTGTTGCCTGGCACGACCTGGGGCGTGCCAGTCTTTAAAGTCTTAGAAACTTTGGCACGGGCCGTGTTGCCTGGCACGGCCTGGTAAGCTAGCGCGTACGGGCGTGCCGTCTGGCCGTGCAGTCTTCTAGAAGTCTGGTTGATAGCGCGCACGGTCGTGCTACATAGCACGGGCTGGGGCGTGCATCTCTCTGGAAGTCAGGGGCATGTGAGACACGGGCGTGTTCCTCAGCACGGCTTGGGCAGGCTAGCGCGCACGGGCGTGCTCTTCGACACGGCTTGGTGCGTGCATCTTTCTGTCTCTTTGGTTTGTCTCGCCTTGTGCCAGACACGGCCGTGCTTCTCGACACGGGCTGGGGCGTGCCAATTGTGTTTTGCTTCATTTTTGTTCTTTTCTTTGCAAAATCCTACAATTTTCTTTCCAATCAAGTCTCCACCAATTTTCTTTCCAATCAAAGTGAGGTTGTGATTAAAGAAAAGCTTTTGAATAAAAACATATTCATATATAAAAACCTATTTAAATAAATTAAAAGTAATAGTATCAATATTACATAAAAACTAATTTAAATAAATTAAAAGTAATAGAAATTTAAATCAAAATTACAATAAAAACACTATAAAAAATCAATACTATCAATTTAAACTTATTTTTTAAATCAAATGAAACCAGAAATCATAAACCGAATCGGACCAATTAACTCCAAAAACTAAACCAAAAAATTGAACTAGATTGATTTTATTTGATTTTTTTCACCTAAACAAAGAAATCAAGCAAATATATGAAATGTTAAATTTATTACTTAATACTTTATTAATTTTTTCTTTTTGTTTTTTTCCCACCTCTACTTATACCTAACTCAAGCACTTACAAAATTATATAGAGTTTTAATAGTGGTCATTGTATGTTGTGTTAGCATTGACAATGCCGTATATAAATTGCAATATTATTGAAATTGAAAAGATCACAAATTTGTCTTCATTTCACATTTCAAAATTATCAATTTAAGCAACTCATCTCTATATAAATTCCTTCATCAATTCATTTAGATCACTACGAAAACAATACAAAAACAAAACCAAAAAAAAAAAAAAAGAAAAGAAACATGAAGCAAATTTGCTCCACCATCTTTATGATTTGCTTTCTCATTCTTGTGATAAATGGTGCAGAATCTCAAACTTGCAGGCCTAGTGGCAAAATTAGAGGTAGAAAACCTCCCCCAGGGCAATGCAACCAAGAACATGAATCTGATTGTTGTGTAAATGGAAAATTTTACACAACTTACAAATGTTCACCACCAGTAACTGGTCATATAAAAGCAACACTAACATTGAACAGTTTTGCTCCCGGCGGCGACGATGGCGCCCCTTCTGAATGTGATAATCATTACCATTCAGATAATGAGCTAGTAGTTGCACTTTCCACAGGATGGTTTGCTAACAAAAGAAGGTGTTTGAATTACATTACCATAAATGGTAATGGAAAGAGTGTTAGGGCTAAAGTAGTTGATGAATGTGACTCTACCATGGGATGTGATTCTGACCATGATTATCAACCTCCTTCCTCTAACAATATTGTTGATGCTTCACCAGCAGTTTGGAAAGCCTTAGGTATCTCTGATCCTGACAATGTGGGAGAGATGAATATATACTGGTCTGATGTTTAAATTTTTTATTTAACCTATATATATATGTGTGTGTGTGTGTGTGCATGTGTGTATCATATAAATATAAAGCTATGTTTGATTGAATGTAATGCAATTTAATGTAGTCAAAGATATAATGCAATGAAAAATATAGTCCATTATTATGTTTGGTCATTTAATTGAAAAAATTTATAGAATGTAATCATCATTCTATTTTTTATGTTTGTTTATAAATATATAATGTAGTTAGGAGCACCACCTGCATATCATTATTAATACAAAAGAAATATTTGAACCAAAAGCTATTAATTTTGCAATTACATATGTCAACACTGAATAAAAATTTATATGAGAATTTTAAATATGATATTAGATTCAACTCTACCATGACATCTACCACCTTGTGTTAATAAGATTTGACATATGTGCTACTCTACTCAGTTTTTTTGTTTTACTACTTTTCTGCCACTCAAGTATAACATGTCTATTAATCCATATCCACTGGTAATACATGAAGGTCTAAGTTATAGTTTAAAGATTGCACATGATTATAAATTAGATACGAAAAATATTAACACTACGTATATGAGTCTCTCCCCACCAATTAGCTTAAACTTTTAAGTTAGATATGAGTGTTTCTAATAATGTAAGCCAATATTTGGTAGGTGAAATAGAATGAAATAAATAATATATATATAAGTCTCTCTCCACCTATTAGCTTAAATTTTTAAGTTAGATATGAGCAGTCACTACAAAAAAAGTGATATAAGGGGACTGATGGGTGTCAAATCCATTAAAATTAATTACTGAGATCGTAGCAAGTGTAAATTCGGGTCGAATCGTAGAGACTGAAATATTAAATTTTATGTTTATAGATAAAGGGAAGGGGGGGGGGGGGATTCGGCGGGTCGA
Organism: Jatropha curcas; assembly: GCF_014843425.1. The sequence goes on along the minus strand of NW_023590789.1, from coordinate 15,797,244 downwards.
AGTCGTAGAGACCTGGAAATATTAATTTTAATGGTTTTATTAGATAAAGGGAAGGGGGGGGGGGGGAGAGGTTGTGAAAGGCAAATTTGCAAAGTGTATTCGAAATCGCAAACAAGTAAATAAAGAGATGAGTAGAGTATCGTTTCCCACGATGATTGTGAGTAGAGTATCGTTCCCACGATGATTGTATACCAAGTACCAAAATTGTGTTAACCTACTATTATTTAAACGATAATAAGAAGAATATAATCTAAGAATTGAAATTCAAGGAAATAAAGGAGAATAAAAAGAAATCAAGTAAGAATATTTGATGAAAAAATATCAAGAATTAAAAGCTACTAGAGATTTTGATTTTACTTAATTTTATCCAATTTATTTTATTAGTTTGATAATCAATTTTAATTGTTCAAGTAAAGAAAACAACCCTAAAATCACTAACAAGCTCTCCCGATGTGTTGTTAACTATTTTAACCTGGTCTAATTACCTATCTCCTAATAGTGCGATTAAACATGAATTAAATCATTAAGTTTTATGGTTTATTTAAAATTCATAACCTAAGATCGTTAACTTATGAAAACCCCACATAAGTCAAACATATAGCTTCCGCATCAAGTTATTATTCCCATGTACTTTATTACCTTTTTCATATCAAAAAACCTTCTCCCGATACTGATTAATGAAATAAATCAATCCGAGGAAGAAACTCTGTCTGGAAGCATTAAGTTCAATAATAAAGATTAATGAAATAAATCAATCCGAGGAAGAAACTCTGTCTGGAAGCATTAAGTTCAATAATAAATTATACTTTGAACAAAGAAAATCAAATCTAATATTATATATTGAAATAGAAATTAAGCTACATCAAATCCCTAGTATGAAACTTTAGTTCGACATAGTAATTAAATAAAACTTAATTAGACTTGAAAATAATTTCATAATCAATATGAATAATGAAAAGTAAAAATAAGATTAAGAGTTTAGAGATAAAAATTAGTCAACAAATAGCTTGGATGGCTTTCTTGATTCTTTACACAAACTTGAATGCTCGAAGTCTTAAAAGAAAGAAAACTAAAAAAAAGAGTAGAATAAAGATCTAAGATCCAAGATTTGATGATGACCAATTGGTGTAGTAATCTCTCTTTATATAGACTTTGTAAGGTGTGTTTGAATTTGAGTAGGAAACTAGCTGGCTTAATTAGGAAGAAATATTATTTGAGTGGCAAACTGATTTTGTGTTGTATTGCTTCCCAATCAACAGTCTTCTTTGACCAAATAGGGCTGGAACTCAAACAAGGTAAGTCTTTTATTATTCCCATGCACAAGCCATGCCCAGGCTTCAATTCTACAAGGGCTAAATAATTAAATTCGGCCCACTTGAATTTTTCAGCTTTCTTGGAAACACGGCCATGGCATTTGACATGGCCAGGCCGTGTTCTTTACTGACTTGACCATGTTGAGTTTTTATGTCCAAATTTCAGCTCCAATCTTCTTTGATGCAAATTTTAGCTATTTTCTTGCTAAAAACTTTCCAAATCAAGCTTATCAAGAATCAAGGAAACTTAATTAAAAATATAAATAAATTTAAACAAAAACTAATTAAAGTAATTAAAAACATTAAAAAACACACTAAAAAACCATATTATAAATACTATAAAAATAAGACTTATCAGGTTGGTTTACAATACTTAATCTAAAAAAATGAATTCAGAAATTAACAACTAAATTTTAATTGTAAACTCAATCTAGACAATGATTCAGTTCAAAGTAATTCATAGTCCAATGCATGAATTGATCACAGATAATACATATGCAATTATCTCTTTTTGAATACTTAACTAAAACTTACCAAACAACATGATAAATCCCTTAACTTCTCTATGCATGCTAATCCTAGCCCGAAACAAAATTGACTCTAATTACTAAATGAATTTGTATTAAGCAATCCTTTTCAATTTATTAAAAGCTTTAATGGTAGAAAGTGGTTAAGCTTGAACAACAATTTATGACGCATGAATTGTTATATTCACCCTACTGTTTCTATAAGTTGTTATTGAAAATTCGGGACATAATCAATAAAACCTATTTGCTATAATTGTTCAATCTTGCACAACAATTACAACTTATGAAGATGAATTAGCAATTAATATTATCAAACAATTAACTAACAGGCCTTCTTAGTAAATCATTCAATAAATTAAACACAAGGAATACAAGAAACAATAGATATTCAATTAAGAAATAAGTAAGATTAAGAACTTGATCTTATAACTCGAGTATATGAATTTTGAATCCCTTGAACTGAATTTGGAGAAATTAGTCACTCATGTTCATTGGTTATAATCTCCAAAATAAAATAGCACGAAGAAGAAAAACTAAAACTGACCCACTCTCCCTAAGAATGATCTGTACTTAAAAAAGAAAACTAGAATAGAAAAATATCTCCCCAAAATATTGAGATAACAATTATCCTTGAATTAATGAAAAGAATATTTGAATAAAGGAGGCATATTTCCTCTATTGAATTCACGACCGTTTTTGAATGGTTTCCTTATTAAATCAGCTTTGACCCCTTCATACAAAAGTAACTATTCATCTCAGCTTTCTAACTAGCTTGACCTTGCCTAATTTCATATTATCTATGTTTAGTTTTGTGGTTACGAGCAACAACTACGGTCTTGAGCCTGTCTCTTAAATCTTATATATGAAAACTCTATGTCAATAAATATGACTAAAATATATACGTGTATATTTATTTATTTAAACAATTAAAATAAATAAATTGTAATACGTATAGTAATAGGATTTTCAATTTAATCAATTATATTTATTTATTTAACTATTTAAATAAATAAATCATAATTAAAATATTAAGTTTATTTAAATCCATAAATTAAAAATATTAAGTTTAATTTACTCTAAAATGTATCTTAATTAATTTAGACATAAATCAATTAAGGTCAATACTTAATAATTTTAGGTAAAAATAACTATTTAAATAAATAAATCATAATTAAAATATTAAGTTTATTTACTCTAAAATTTATCTTAATTAATTTAGACATAAATCAATTAAGTCAATACTTAATAATTTAGGTAAAATTGTAATTAAATATAAATTATAATTTTACCCTTAATGTCCAAAAACTTATTTGTAATCAAGTCATACTTGATTCAATTTCTGATTTTTACTTTCTCATATCTATTCTTAAGTGTGTGACATATTAGGTTCCAAATATATTGGCAACAAATATAATTAAATTAATTAATTAATATTTGAAGGTCATGTATATTGTCTAGCAACATGTCATGACTATTCTTAGAAAGTCAAATAACATTTCAGAACCATAATTTATATAGATAAATGGAATTATTTTCAAATGTTTATTTTTAAAATTTTTATTAGAGTTACATAATGATTTAAAACTAATGGAAAGACTTTTTATTTGCAATTTCATCCTTAATTCAAATTGAGGATGTTGTTACTAGAATGTTCAAAATTGGAGTGAAATCGATAAAAAGTTAAAATAGAGTGATATTGTAAAAACACATAAAGTTCGAGGTATTTTGATATATTATGTCCTTAAAATAAATAGATAATCAAGTAAGGCATATTTCACTTATGACTTTTGACTTATTTTAGTTAGATTGTTTAATTTATAATTCAAATCAAATACAATTTTTAACTTATGCCTTTCTACTTAAAAGTAAGTTTGACTGACTTTAAAGCTAAACCAACCCTAATTGCAATTTTAGCAAAAAAAAGTTAAAGTTTTTTTTCCCGATTTGGCTTGATTTTTAAGAAGTCTCAAAAATTAAAACTATTTAATTAACTCGAATAAAAAAAACGAAAAATCCAACTAAATCAGTTGGATACTTGGATTTGATTTTTTCACTCAAACAAAGAAATCTACAAAATATATGAAAATTTTAAATTCTATCACTTGATTCTTTATTAATGTTTTTTCATCTCTACCTCTATCTTATCGAATTACGTAAAAATTTATATATAGGTTGAATAGAGGTCATTGTCATTGTTAATATCAACGGCACATGAATGGCAAGATTATTGAAATTGAAAAGATCACAAATTTGTCTTCATTTCACATAAAAAACTTATCAATTTAAGCAATTCATCTCTATATAAATTCCTTCATCAATTCATTTAAACCAATACAAAAACAAAACCCAAAAAAAAAAATGAAGAAGCAAATTTGCTCCACCATCTTTATGATTTGCTTTCTCATTCTTGTGATAAATGGTGCAGAATCTCAAACTTGCAGGCCTAGTGGCAAAATTAGAGGTAGAAAACCTCCTCCAGGGCAATGCAACCAAGAACATGAATCTGATTGTTGTGTAAATGGAAAATTTTACACAACTTACAAATGTTCACCACCAGTAAATGGTCATACAAAAGCAACACTAACATTGAACAGTTTTGCTGCGGGTGGCGATGGTGGTGGCCCATCTGAATGTGATAATCAATACCATTCAGATAATGAGCTGGTAGTTGCACTTTCCACAGGATGGTTCGCTAATAAAAAAAGGTGTTTAAATTATATTACCATACATGGTAATGGAAATAGTGTCAAGGCTAAAGTAGTTGATGAGTGCGACTCTACCATGGGATGTGATTCTGTCCATGATTATCAACCTCCTTGCCCTAATAATATTGTTGATGCTTCACCAGCAGTTTGGAAAGCCTTAGGTATCTCTGATCCTGATAATGTGGGAGAGATGAATATATATTGGTCCGATGCTTAATAATGTAATTTACTGTTTGTGATAATTTTATTCCCACATATATACACGTATAAATAAGTGTTATTGCTTGTTAAAACGTTTTATTTATTATTCTAATCTATATATTATACACTTGCATTCAATATAACCTCCTTATATTTAAATACAACCAAGGAATTATTATTTATTAGTCGGGTTAAATTCATAGATAATATATAATTTTGATGAATTTAATTGGAGAATATACGACTAATCCAATGGGATAATCAGAAGTTATAGTAACAATAATTAAGCCTCAATTTCAAACTAACTGGAGTCAATGTGTGAACCTTTTGTTTTATTTTGTTGTATTTATAACTAAATATGTACTAATGCTTAGAAAAAGTTGGTTCCAACCACAAGGAGGGAAGGATCAGGAAAAAAATCTGATAGTTCATTATTAAAAATAATTTCTTAATAGCATTTCTAAAAATTTTTCATATATGAACATTTTCCGAAATTTCTTCTAAAATTCATTATATATAATATAATATTTTAAAAATTATTTTTTTTTTGTAGTAAATAACTGTTTAACTCATAAGATATTTAGCTAGATTCATAGTACATAAAACTTCTCACCTTCTTATCTATGAACACACAAAACTAAAAGTCACGTTAATATACAAAGGAGGGTTCGCCGAACCTATCGCTTCTTTGTAAGGAAAATTTTCACTCTATTTTGGCATCTTATATGGTGGATATTGATCAACCATTTTCTTACGAGGAAATTTTCAAAGCTCTATCGGATATGGCACAGTTTAAGCTCCTGGGCCGGTTGGATACCTAGCAGCATTTTTTCAACGCATGTGGCCGATAATTGGCTCTTCCATTAGTAATTTTGTCATTAACATCTTGCATTCCAAAGGTGCAAAACCCAGAGTTTGTTTCCCAATTTAGGCCAATAATGTGCTCTACAAGCTTATTACTAAAACTCCAGTGAATAGACTCAAAGTTATTCTTCCTTCCTTGATAGGACCATAGAAATGCAGATTTGTTCCTGGTCGACAGATTATGGATAATGTCGTAGATTTTAAGGAGACTATGCATTCTATGCGTCTGGCAAAGGGTAACAAGGGGTATATAGCAATTAAGGCCTATGATCGTCTTGATTGGGAGTTTATTCAATGGGGGTTGCAGGATATTGGTCTATCGGACCACTGGGTTTCCAACATTATGAAGTGTATCAAGTCATCTTCCATGTCTTTTTTATGGAATGGAGAACAACTTTAGGATTTTTTTTTTTCCTTCTCGAGAAGTTCGCCAAGGGGATTCTCGTTGGCCTTATTTGTTTGTGCTGTGTGTTGAATATTTGGCTATTTTTATTCGTAGTGCTGTTCAGGATGAGCATTGGCTTCCAGTCCCTACTTCCTGAAGAGGACCTTTTATCTCGCATTTAATGTTCACAGATGATATGGTTCTCTTTGTTGAAGCTTCTTGATTTATTTTCGAAAGTGTTAACTATAGCAAAACTTGTATTTTTCGTTTCACCTAATGTTGCACAGGATTTGGCTGCCGTCTCTTTGATATCTCAGGGATCCCTCTCACAGAAACATGGGGAGCTATTCAGGAGTTCCCTCCATCCATGATCGTGTTTCTTCACATACTTATTCTTACATCTTGGATCAGATGTGTGAAAAATTGGAGGGATGGAAGGCGAAGGCTCTTTCATTAGCAGGGAGAGCGACTTTGATTCAATATGTTATTTCATCCATTTTAATTTACTCGATGCAATGCAACTTCCCTGTGTCTCTTTGCAATGAGATGGAGAAGTTGTGTTGTGATTTTCCGTGGCATGGAAAACATTTTGATTGTCGCGTGCATTTGATTGGGTGGGATACTATTCAAAAGCCACGTCAGCTGGGGGATCAGGATTTTGTAAGCTACGGTTGGTGAATAAAGCTTTGGTGCGTAAATTGGGATGGTGAGCTATTTTTAATCCTAATGCTTTATGGGTGAGATATTTATCTAGCAAGGACATGGCTGGTCGATTTTCTACGGAGTGTAAGCCTAAAATTCGGTCCTCGCACATTTGGAAGGTATTTTTGTCAAGGAATGGAGGTTGTGCGTAATGTTTCTATGAAGGATGTGAGGAATGGGATAGGTACTAGCTTCTGGCATGATTGGTGGTTACCATGTGGTCCTTTATTCAGTATGCTCAAGGTAGTTTGACTCGGCTAGATGGTAAAGCGGTTGTCCGTCACTACTAGAAGTCTCAAGAAGGGTGGATCTGGCCATACCTGAACGAAATCCTTACTCAGCATGTTTTAGATCTTTTAATGTTCGAGCTTTATGGAGATCTTTAAGGGTGGATCTGGTCCGTTACATGCTCTCCGAGATTGCCACAATGTTCGAGCTTTATGGAGATCTTTGAATGCTGATAGTGTTATTGGGAATTTTTTCAATATCAGTAATGTGGTGGAATGGCTATGGGTAAATATTCAGGAGTCAGAGTCTATGATGGGATATGTGCTTGGAAAATCTTATTTGTGTCTTCCCTGTGGTATATCTAGAAGCAAAGGAATGAGTTGATCGTCAATGGGGGTCAGCCCAATCTTTTTGTGTCTAAGCATTTCTTGTTTACTAAAGCGCTAGAGATTAGTAAGGCCTGGGATTCACTTGGTCTTGATAAGGAAAATCCTACTGGATCTCGTTTATCATTTATTTCATGGCAGCCTCTTCCTTATTCTCCGATTGTTGTAAACACTGATGGATGCAGTGGCAGGTGGTGATTATCCCAGTGTTTAGGGAGGTTAATACTGTGGTGGATTGCATAGCTAATGAAGCTCTTGCTAGTTCAACAGGGCCATGTGTTGCTGGATCATCCTTCTTTTGCAGTCAAGTAGCTCCTTGATGCTGATTTCGCCGGCGTCGTTTGGCCTCGTTTTGTTTCTTAATTAGACTTAATTCCCTCCAATGCATTTAAAAAAAAAAGAAAAATAAAATAAAATAAAGATAAAAATAATATAATTTTTCTTTTTTTATCCCTCTTTTAAAATAAAATATTTTTAAATAACAATCAAACAATAAAATCAAATATTTAAAAAATAAATTTGAAAAACTTAAAAATTTTTCAAATGTCTTAATATCACATATAGTTATTTAAATAAAATAAAATCAAATCGGGTTCAATTCCCACTAAATACACCTATAAGGAGAGGCGAAGAGCTTTAATCGTGACTAACTCCCGAACTGGATTTAATCGGTTTCTGGTAATAGGATTTGGACCGATGAATTATAAAAAAAATAAAATAAAATTAAAAAATTAAAACTTAAAAATTTTGAAAAGCTTAATTAGTTGTATGAATTTATTTAGAAAATTAGTTGTAAGAAAATATATCCAATAAGTTCATAAAAAATATAATATTAAATATAATCCACATTTCCGCTTTATTCTATGAGTTACTTAAGCATAAAACATATTTTCTGATTTACCAAAAAACATAAAAATATTTCACTCTCTTAGAATTTATGTAATCTTTATTACTTTCTTAAATATATTTTTAATTTTGATATAGATACATATATATAAATTAAACCTTTCAGAATTTTTGATTTTACCTTCTTAAATAAAAAATTTATAATATATAACATATGTAAATGGGGAATAATGAAAATTTTTATGATAATTTTATTTCAATTTCGAATTTAAAAGTATCATTTTAGTTATATTTTAATTAAAAATTAAATAATAATCTATAAATAATTTGAGAACTTTTTGTCAATATGAAATAAGATAAACTATTAAAAAAATATTAATAATATGTTTAAAAAGAAAATTTATTAAAAATATTAATAATCAGAACATTGTTAACTTTGTTTTGTCCTGCAATGACGAAATTGTCCTTTTTCTTTACACCTCTAGCTATGCCCTTACCTAATACTTACAAACTTATGTAGAGTTTTGATACGGGGCATTATACGCTATGTTAACATTAATTAACATTACATAAATGACAATATTATTGAATTTAAAAAGATTACAAATTTGTCTTTTCCTTCACATTTTTTAATGAGCTCATCTCCCTATATTTATAAATTCTTTCACCAATTCATCTAAACCATCTCAAAAACAATACCAAAGCAAAACCAACAAAAAAAAAAAAAAAAAAAAAAAATCAAAAAACAATCCCCGCAAAAAACCAAAAAAAAAAAAAAAAAAAAAAAAAAAAAAAAAAAAAAAAAAAAAGGCATATTTGCTCAACCATTTTTGTTATTTACTTTCTCATCCTTGTGACAAATGGTGCAGTTGCAAGCCTAGTGGCAAAATAAGAGGTAAAAAGCCTCCTAGAGCAGTGCAACCAAGAATATGAATCTGATTGTTGTGTAAATAGAAACTTTTCACACCTTATAAATGTACACCATTGGTAAACAGTCATACAAAAGCAACACTAATATTAAACAGTTTCGTTATATATAGGTGGTCTATCTGAATGTGATGATCAATACCATTCAGATAATGAGTTGGTGGTGGCACTTTTCACAGGATGATTCGCTAACAAAAAAAAAAAAAAAAAAAAAAAAAAATAAGCAATAAACAAAAAAATAAAAGAAAAAAAAAAGTAATTTAAATTATAGTTCCATATTATTACGTAGATGAAAGGAGTGTTAAGAAAACAAAGTAGTCAGCATGGAATATGCTCTAGCCAGGAATGTGATTCTAGTCCATGGATTATGCAAATCTCATTGCATAGCAATATGTGTTTGAATGCTTCGCCAGCCAAGTTTTGGGAAAAGTCCTTAGGTATCATTTGATTCTTGAAACAAATGTAGGAATGAATGGTAAGAATATATACTTCTTGGGGGGGGTTTTTCCCCCCTTGGGGAGAGAAAAATAAAAAAAAAAAAATGCCGCTCCCCCCACCCCCCCCTTAAGTGTTTTTATCTATTTCCCTTAAGTTAAATTTTTGCTTTTTTTTTTTTTTTTTTTTACGGAAAAAATTCCCTATTGTAATTATACTGGTCTTCTCACACAAGTGTGGTGTATATAGTATACTTTCGTCGCATTATTATATCCTTGCCTTCCATATAACATCTTTTATTTTATTTTATTTTATTTATATCATCTGTCTTTTTTATGATAAGGAGCTGCAAGATTAGACCTCAAGTTTCCTCTTTTGAATTTGCCAACCTTAACAAATTTTTAGTGTTAAAAGTATTTAAATTGGATTTTACTTTTACAGAAAAATAATTATCTCCGAAAAAAATTTGTGTCTCAGACTGGAATCACAATGTTCAATTTTTTTAGTATATATTAATACATATAATAATTGAGTGGCAAGTAAGCTAAAATCGCTACACTACCATTGTGTCTAATTATTCGCTTTTTTTTATTATTTATTTTTTTTTTTTTTTTTTTGAAAATTCCTATGTAATTTACTGTTCAACACAAGTGTGTGTATATATATGTCGTATTATTATAATCTTGCCTTCAATAACATCTTTTATTTATTTATTTATTATATCATCTCTTTTTATGTAGGAGCTCAGATTAGACCTCAGTTCCTCTTTTGAATTTGCCAACTAAATTTTTGTTAAAATATTATTGATTTTATTTTACAGAAAAATAATAAAAAATTTTGTCTCAACTGAATCACAATTTCAATTTTTTTAGATCTAAATACATAATAAAATTGAGTGCAAGTAAGTAATCTATCCATTGTTTAATATTCTTTTTTTTATTTTAATATTTTTACCATGAAATTTTTCACGTCTCTACGGCATTTTCTCTCTAAAATCAGCCTCAGTATTCAGTTGCGATTATTTTATTAACGGATCATGGCAGTGTAATTTGACTTGGAACCGTAATCCCAGACCATCTGAGTTAATGTCCTGTGACCAACTCTTATAAATCTTAAAAGATTCTTCTGTTCTCTTGGGTAGGAAGGACAAGTTGGTTTGGATCTTTGATAAAAAAAGGCATTTTCTCAATTAAATCCCTTTACTCTCAGTTAGAAGATAAGGAATTGGGCTCCTTAACTCTCAACTACAATCTGAAATTTCTTTGGAATTCGTTCCTCCCTTCCAAAATCTCTTGATTTGCTTGGAAGAGTTTCATTAACAAAATTCCTTGCAAAAAGTCAACCTTTTCAAGAGGAAAATCATTTCTTCTGTAGATATTCCCATTGTCTGTTCTGTGATTTTCAACTGGAAGACACTGATCATTGCTTGCTTTCTTGCCCGAGGTCGTTCAAAATCTAGAATTTGATTCTTAATTGGTGGGGGCTTCCGGGACTCTTCCATCAAAATTAATAGATTTAGCTTGAAAATGGAAAAGTCTAATCTCAAAAGGAAATTCTTTAATATGAATCTCTATCTTTTACTTGGTCTTATGGACCATTTGGTGGAGGAGAATAACTTTCATTTTTAAGCAAACATGGTTAGAAGATGGTCAGTTACTGGATAGAATTAAAGTTAGAAGTTTCGAGTTGATTAAAGCTAAATTTTCACTCTCTCCTATTCCTCTTAGTGACTGGTGCCTCTTTCCTTCTTTGGTGCACTAATGCAAATTTTTTAAAACGAGGAGGAAAAATAGCAGTTAGTATTATTTCTTCGCAAATCTGCTTTTCCCTTCTCATGAAAAGTAGCTCCAGTTTTTGATAAGTTTTTGGTGATCATTTGTTTTGTGGTTTTGATTTTGCAGTAGGTTTTTACTTCTTATATCCAGGCTAGGTCTTTGGATGTCCTGGGGAAAGCTTGATGGCTTGTGTTTAGCTCTTTGGGATATGAGCTTTTTCTACTTGCAATTTTATCTTTTCTACTATCTTACTATACAGCCTGGCAATAGACACAGGTTTGAATTCTTTTCTTCAATATTGAAAAAAATTATCTTAATATAGTTCCCTAATTTTTTCACTTAGCTTCTTATGAGTTATTATGAGTTATTTATATTTAAATTTTTTTTTTTTGGATATCGGGATGGTCACCCCTTAGGACTAACTAGTGTACAGACGTAGTTCCTGCTCTCCACCTCGGGTGTATGCAAATGTCCCCTTCACATGGACCGAGTAAATCTCCAATACACATGGGGTTATGAGCCATGAGCATTGGCAGGCTTAATCACAAGCAGGGGTTAATTAACTGCTTGAATGCTCTCGGGAATCGAATTTAGGAACACCGAAAGTTTGTCCAGCGTGGTTTCTATTAAGCTAATCCTTTGGGGGTTATTTACATTTAAATTGGTTGCCAAAAAGTCATCTAATTCCAATTGCATTTCAAAATACTCACTCCTACCATCCATATAGCCTGTTTGCTTTCTCCTCACCTGTCGCCTTGCAAATATGACAATGTCGCTTTCAAGCATTTCACCAAACACTGTCTATGTAAAATGATTAAAACTGAATAAGTGTCATATTAGTGAATTTTAGAAATAAAATAATTTTTTTCTCATATTTGCCATTTGCAAATGACTAACGTTAATTGCTACAATTTTCCAAAATCTCTTTATTTATTGTAAATAAGGATAATATTATAAATTTACTTAAATAATTTATTACAAATTAGAAAAATTAAATAACTTTCTTAAATGGCGAGAGAAAAGTGTAAATGTGAACTTAGTTTAGGACCACAATAATTTCTGTAAATATGCTATTATGTAGATGTTTTAATGTAATTGTCAGATCTATCGTATGGCTTCTTCATATGCTATGATTCTTGGCCCATCTATTTGTATTAAATGGTCCAGATTCTAAATCTTCATACCTTGATTTTCATTTTGGCCCTACTAGAGAGATTCACCATGACAATTTCCTTTGTATATTATACAAGATTACTAATTTGAAGTACTTTCTTAAAAAATAAACTTAATCCCCTTCTCTTCTTAAACAACAGAATTTTCTATCAAGGTCTGGAGTTGATTTATCAAAATGTAAATGCTTTTCTTTAACCATTTGTCTTATTTATTATTTGAAGTTTTGCCTTTTCCAGTATAAATTCTTAGCTTCAATCATGTATAAAAATATATAACAGCATAGCAATGCGCATTTTAAAATAAGGCCATAGCAATATAAATTCTTAACTACGTGTTTCCTTAAGATCTCATTTCTGGAATCCACAGGCTAGGAAAGCTTGGCCTTAATATTCTTACTAATTTAAATAAGCAAAGCTAAATTTTGCGCTGTTTGGTCTTGATTTTTGCAGTTACTGAGTTGCAGAGACAGAGAATATTTTCCTATTTTCAATTTCTGTTTTTTCTTTCCACCATATCATTTTAACAAGAGAAGTCACAAGCTATTTTCCTATTTTCATGTAATACAAGAGTTTAATCTTTCCTATTTTCATGTAATACAAAATATAATTCTGTCTCTAATAATGATCAAATATCCGTTGAAGGACTTGTGAGTTGGTTCGAACTTTCCTTGGGCTCCACGGAAGGCAGCTGCAAAATCACATCATAACTGAAGAAAGAAGCCGGCTGAAACATTATCCTCTGTTCTTCTTCTTCTTCATTATTTGATTCTTCAACATTATTGTTCCAACCCCACGGTGTAAAAAACGACTTGTCAGGAGTCAAGAACGACATGAATTGCAAGCAATCAACTGTTGCTTGGGGTTGTTGTAACCCTAGTTCTTCCTCTAAAAGCTGCTGGTGATGATGAATATAAGCTTCCGATAGCTCTTCCGAACATTCTTGTTGCTGCTCCTCCTCATATGATGGACTCATCTTCAACTCTTGCTGCTCCTCATATTCTTCCTCTAAAAGCTGCTGGTGATGATGAACATAAGCTTCCGATAGCTTTTCCGAACATTCTTGTTGCTGCTCCTCCTCATATGATGGACTCATCTTTAATTCTTGCTGCTCGTCGTATTCTTCCTCTAAAAGCTGCTGATGATAATGAATATAAGCTTCCAATAGCTCTTCCGAAAATTCTTGCTCCTGCTCCTCCTCATATGGTGGACTCATCTTTAAATCTTGCTGCTCGTCATATTCTTCCTCTAAAAGCTGCTGCTGATAATGAATACAAGCTTCCAATAGCTCTTCCCATAATTCTTGTTGCTCCTCCTCCTCATATGGTTGACGCATCTTCTTCTTCTTTTGTGAAAAAGTTGATGCGATTGTATGTGTTTCACCAATGGATAGGATTATATATAAGGTTTTGTGGGATTTCAATTGCAATGAGGAGAAGATAAATAAATCTCCTGCACCAAGTAGGAATAGGAAAAAATAATAGAACAAGATCAAATTTTAATTAAAAATAACAGAAGCCTTTTCCTGATAGGAATTGGAAAAAATATTTAAAAAGAAAAAGGTGGAAAATAAAATTGATTGGTTAGGGCCTAAGGGTTGTTCTGATTCTGCAAAATTGGAGCATTAAATAAGAGTTTTAAAGAAATGGGCCAGAAAAAAAAAAATAAAGGATTAGGACAGTGGGATTTGTAGACTGTTGTCCATTTGCATACAAGCTCGAGCATTTTATTCTGTAGAAGAGAGATTATTTCTTTAATTAAATTTTGTCTTTCGGATTTAATAATTTTTATTTTTTACATATGTCGAGCTTCCATACATTCAGCATAATTTTAATGGTATAGTTTCTCACGTTAATCCTATCGACAAAACTGCCTTCTTCCTAATTAGATTGACATATTGAATGTTCGTTGAATTTTCGTCAATAATATAATGAAAAAACAATAGAAATCATATACTTATTTTAAAATTGAGTGTTCCAAAATTGGCATAATTAATCAAAAGCATGAGTATCAAATGATTAATTCTTGGGTTTCTATTAATAATTAATTTGTTTCAAGTGATTTACTAATTTACATTAATTGAAACCATTATCATCTTTCGTCTTGCTGGGAATTAGATATGCCAAACTTGAAAATTTGCTCCTATAATTCGACTATGTGAGTATGAAATTTAACCCCATCTATTTTTTATTTCTTAATTTTATGAATATATGGGAATATGCATTCTATAGATACATAGCTTAGAGATACTTTTTGGATCTATAGTCTGCAGGAATTCCAAATGACACTGGGCAACAATTGGTAAAGAAATACAATTTTACGGATTTTAACATCAAGGAAATGAATATCTTGTCTGTTGTGTGTTAGCAAAAGTTCTGATGCATAAATTTGACCATGTACTTTTGCCGATTATTTTTGTAGTCTTTGAACTTTGTGGGAAACTCAATATGACCCTATATTTTTATATTTCAATAATAACTATACATTTCATCAAAATAAAATATGAAAATGCAAAGTCACGATTGAACCGCCATAAGATTTTTTCGTTTTGGTGTACGATATAATTATTACTAAAGTGCAAAAGTGTATAATTACGATTGAACGACGGAAAATTTAGAAATAAATTTATGTATTAAGCAGTTAACAAAATACAAAGTTCTATATGCATATATGCATATCTTTTACCATATTTATTTATTTATTACTCTTGCATTTCTTCAAGATTGACGGAAAATTTAGAAATAAATTTATGTATTAAGCAGTTAACAAAATACAAAGTTCTATATGCATATATGCATATCTTTTACCATATTTATTTATTTATTACTCTTGCATTTCTTCAAGATTGAATTGTTCTATATTCAATAATACAGCTATATGCATTTCATCAAAATAAAATAATGAAAACGTGCAAAGGTCACCGATTGAACCGGCCATAGAGATTTTTTCCGTTTTGGTGTAGCGATTATAGCATGTATACTAAAGTGCAAAATGTATAATTACGATTGAACAGACGTCGACGGACGGAAATTTAGAAAATTAAATTTATTGTAATTAAGCGCAGTTACAAAATACAAGTTCTATATGCATATATGCATATCTTTTACCTATAATTTATTTATTGTATTCACTCCTATTTATTACTCTTGCATTTCTTCAAGATTGACGGAAAATTTAGAAATAAATTTATGTATTAAGCAGTTAACAAAATACAAAGTTCTATATGCATATATGCATATCTTTTACCATATTTATTTATTTATTACTCTTGCATTTCTTCAAGATTGCTGCATTTATTAGTGATTAGTTCATTTCTTAAATATTGTGCTTATAAGGATTTTTTTCTTTTTTTATCACGCGCAGGTTAGGAGCGGAGGGTGTTCTTCAAGACCAGAGGACAAGCATCAGAGTAGAGATCACATTTTGGGTAGGATATTTTGTTGGGTAGGATATTTTGTAAATGGTGATTTTTGGCATGTATATAAAGATTGTATTATGAAGGTTGTATATAATAAGTTTATAATATATTAAGAGTTATGATTATTGAAGGAAATAACATCTTATTATATTTTTGGTGTATGATGATTATATATTCCTTGAAAAGAACGTGTTTAGACTATGATGCGTATGTTGATGGATATTTAGAAGTGCTTGTGGTATGTTATGTTGAATTGGAGTTTTGGGGTTTGGAGAAAATTGGAAGAAATTGGAAGTGTGTATCTTTTCTTGTGTGGCAAAGTTAATTTTTTAGGGAAACTCTTGTGAAAATTTTTCGTAGGAATTTCTTAAATATTATTTTTCGTTAACAAAAAAAAAACAAACAAAATGTTAATTACTTGCCTCCTTTATGAAAATTTAAACCACTTTCTTAAAATTTGTGATCTAGTTTAATAAGCTTTAATAAGTGACATAAGACGGTGCTCCGGCACCGATTGTGGCATTCGCCGTCTGGTTCTCCGGGATTGGCAGGTGGGTGTTACAAAAAGCTATATTAAAAATACTATAAAAATAACACCTAATCACTACTAATGCAAAAATATTCATAGCTTTACTAAGATTAAGCAAATAAGTAAATAAATATGCGACTAAGTGAAAATGGTTATTTGTTTAATCTCCACACCCTACTACTTTAAACTATCCGATTATATACTTTAACAATCATATAATGTTATAACTCACATTTCCTTTACCAACATTAACTAAGATCTCATGTAACAACTTAAAAAATCCGTGAATCACCATCTTCACCAAGCAACATTATAGGTATAAAATTATCTGTTAAGCATAACCAAATATGTATACTTTAACTAACCAATTCTTAGCAAGAATTGAATTTATAATCTCAATACACCGTAACCTTTCCTTTTCGTTAAGCAAAACTTAACCAAAATAACTAAGTTAGCTGCTACCACAACAACAAATAAAAATTCAAATCGTCACTCCATTTGATCACTAAGCCTTTATATAACAACCATGAAAAATATGCTTCTATTATCATATATGAACCTAATTAAATCAAAAACTATGATTTCTCTAATCGGAAGCTGCTGCCATTTATCAAATTCTAAGCGTCTAAATGGAAATTGCCTCAA
Source organism: Jatropha curcas (assembly GCF_014843425.1). The sequence goes on along the minus strand of NW_023590789.1, from coordinate 15,780,189 downwards.
CCACACCAAATCACCCAAAAAATTAGAAAATTCATGAATTATAAGCTAAAAATGGTCCAAAATCAGTTTACCTTGTTGTGAAATGCATCGAAAGACGAATTTTTCCAATTAAGGTGATCGGTAGCAGCTCCTACGCTCAAAATCTGGTCCTGCCAGCGTTAGCTTGGCCAGAAGAGAAAGCAATGGAGGATCAAGGACTGCTAGCAACGAGAGAGGGCTTGGTCTCATCGGCTTGTTTGATCTCTCCGAAAAAATGAAGGAAAGCAGATAATGCAACTGTACCGATCGTGAGCCACGATCGTAGCTCCACCAGCTTGCTGCGTTTGTCGGAACGGGAAAGGAGAGAGCAAAAAAGGGAGACCCAAGCTTCGTCGCCGAGAGAGAGAGAGACTAGAGTCGCCCAAAAGTCAAGGAGCAGGTGACGCAATTTCCCAATCGAGTCTCCTGCGGTTGTTGCGCTCGCCAGAAACAAGAGAAGGGAGAGAAAGAGAAGCCGGAGTCACGTGGTAAGGAGGTGACGGCGGCAAGGAGGTGGTGACGAAGGGCGTTGGCTTCAAGTGACCGAAAAACGAAAAGGGGAGGGGGGGAGGGGCTGAGGTCGTCGCTAAAGGGACAGAAGGCTTCTAGAGATTTCTTGTTTAGGTTTTAGGGAATGGTTTGATTCGAATCGGGTTTGGTTCGTGATGGAGAATCAGTGAATGTTAACCTACCAGAGAAATCAATATTTTAGCAGGAAATAGAAGAAACAGATTGAAGGGAAGAGAGGGATTAATTTGTATTGTTGAACTTGCTGAATTACAAGAGTTTAGGGACTGAATTACAAGAGTTTATGGGAAAGCCAATAAAATGGAAACAAAAGATAAAATGATGTGGCTGAACCAACACCAACCCCCAGGACGAGCCCGATACAGCAAGAATGCTGATTACATAGATGACAGAAAAAAAGATACCCCTTTCCCAAACTGTACACTATATATGCACAGAATTAGTAACAAACTATGCTGACGTGTAACTGCTCTTTTCTTCCTTCCCAAGGATGATTCTCTTAGCTGGCTTCCCTTTCCTGATATATACCCAAAATGCCCTTTCCGTATCAGCTATGCGCTCATCATTGCCACCCTCATGAGGAGCAGCCTTGTCCTCAAGGCTGAAGTCAGGAAACTGAGCCCGGAAATCTGCTTCGTTAACCCAAGTAATCTGCTTCGTTAACCCAAGTAGCATTCTCTTCCGTTGTCCATGCCACTGTACCAGGATCTGTGAGACAAGTTGCCCATTCTGTTTGGAGGTCTTCCTTGCACACACTTTGAGTGGCTCCAACATAGGCTCAATTTCTGCTTCCATAGTGTCCGGTAATTTTCCCGCAACTGCATGATCTCCTATCACCTTCTTTAATTGAGAAACATGGAATACCGGGTGAATACGAGCAGTTGATGGCAACTGGCAACTTGAGCTTATAAGCAACAGCCCCGATCCTTCCCAAAACCTCGAATGGACCATAGAAGCGAGCAACCAGCTTAGCATTGATACGGTTTGCTGCTGTTTGTTGCCTATAAGGGCGGAGCTTGAGGAAAACTTTATCCCCCACTGAGAATTGAACAGCTCTCCTATGCCGATTGGCATACTTAACCATGAACTGCTGAGAACCATGAACTGCTGAGATCGTAGCAAATTGTGCCGGAGTTGACGAAGTATCTCATCTCTATTTTGCAAATGTTGTGATAATGCCTCCACACTAGTTTCTCCGGGCAAATAATGTTGTAGTGTAGGTGGGGGTCTTCCATAAACAACCTCAAATGGCGCCTTCTTAGTTGCACTATGGTAATTTACGTTATACCAATATTCTGCCCATGCCAGCCATTTAGCCCATTTTCTAGGCTGTTCGGAGGAGAAACACCGTAGGTAGCATTCCAGGCTTCTATTTGTGACCTCGTGACCTCGGTTTGCCCGTCAGTTTGGGTGTGGTAAGATGAGATAAAAGAAAGGGTAGACCCTTGGAGCTTAAATAACTCTGTCCAAAAATGGCTGAGGAAGATCGGATCTCGGTCACTCACAATAGTTTTCGGTATGCCATGTAGACGGACAACCTCTTTTGTGAAAACTTCAGCCACTTCAAGCACCTTTAGTGCTGTAAAAGATGTTTCAAGCAATGAAATGGGCCGTATTTGGACAGCCTATCAACCACCACCAAGTAATGCAATCAGCTCCTTTGATTTTTGGAAAGCCAAAAATATGAAATCAAAGAGATATTTCAAATTCGGAGCGGAAATGGGCAACGGCTGCAGAGTAAACCTCCGCGGGGATTTAAGCCTCATATTTTGGGTTTTGGAACAACCAAACAAGCTGCCAAAAATTCCTTAGATTGCGTCCATTCATCTTGGGCCAATAAAAGTTTTCAAGCAATTCTCTTGTAGTGTTTCTTAAGTGCACCGGAGTGACCCTCCATGAAGTGGAATGGAATTCATTGATGAGCTTGGGGTATCCCTTAGAAGAGGACTGGAAAGTAACTACCCTTCCTTTGTAGAAGAGACGGCCCTGGATGAGAGAGTATGGTGGTTGACTTGATTGGCTGGGATTTGTAAGGCGCGAAACAATTCCGGACATTTGTTGATCTTGATTAATTTCAGCTTGTATCTCATCCCAATCTTACCCATTGAGCTCTAAGACAAGGCAACAAACTTCCATGTCTTCAAGTTGCACCTTGGATAAAGCATCCGCTGCCTGTTTGTTTTTCCGGACTTGTACTCATCATAAAGTCATATCCCATGATTTTAGCTGCCCAAATTTATTGTTGAGCATGGAGTGGATACCTCTTGGTGCCACAAATGTTTCAAGCTTCTTTGATCTGTTCGGCACCGTGAATTTTCCTTCAATCAAATAAGCCTCCAATGACAGATAGCCAAAACCAATGCCATCATTCATTCTCATAAGCAAAGACGGGATAATGCAGATCGTTCCGTGGCCTTACGTAAAGAATGCTATAGGTCTGTGTTTTGTTGCATAAGAACAGCCCCTATACCGGACTTGGATGCATCCGTTTCCACCACAAATTCCTTGGAAAAATCAGGCATAGCAAGGACCGGAGAAGAGGTGATTGCTGCCTTTAATTGTTCAAAGGCCTTTTGTGCTTTTGTTTCCCAAGCAAACTTTCCCGCTTCCTTCTTAAGTAGCTCCGTCAATGGCCTAGCAAGCTGCCCATATCCAGCGATAAATCGTCGATAATATCCAGTCAAACCCAAGAATCCCCTCACTCCCTTGATATTGGTTGGAATTGGCCAATTGAGTACACTAGTCACTTTGTTAGGATCCATAGAAACCCCTTTTGCTGAAATTATATGGCCCAAGTACTCACAACAGAGGTCCGGCCAAAACTTCTTGCTATTGAGGTGGAGGGAGTGAATTTGTAGGAGCTGAAATACTATCTTCAAATGCCTTTTGTGATCTTCCCAATGCTTGCTATAGACCAAGATGTCATCAAAAAACACAAGGACAAACTTCCGTAGATGAGGTCGGAAGATGTTGTTCATAACAGCTTGAAAGGTGGCCGGGGCATTGGTGAGCCCAAATGGCATGACTAAGAACTCATAATGCCCGGTGTGTGTACGGAAAGCTGTCTTCTCAATGTCAGGTTCTGCTACCCAGATTTGAAAGAACCCACTTTTCAGGTCAAGTTTGGAAAAGTAGTTGGCTCCATGAAGTTCATCTAGTAATTCTTGGATCACCGGAATAGGGTATTTGTGAGGAATATTTGTGAGGAATGGTGACCCTGTTGAGCTGCCGGTAATCAACACAAAACCTCCAGCTTCCATCCTTCTTTTTTACCAGCAAAACTGGGCTAGAGAAAGGGCTCGAACTTGGCTGAATAACCCCAGCAGTTAGCATCTCTTGTACAAGCCGTTCAATCTCATCCTTCTGATGGTACCCATATGATGGTACCCATAGCGATAAGGCTTGACAGATACTGGTCCATGTTCCGGTTGGAGTATAATTTGGTGATCAGCTGATCGTTTAGGAGGAAGAGTAGAGATCTCAGAGAACACATTATTGTAATTGGTGAGTAACTCTCCGAGTTCAGCTTGTTGTTTCTGGTCAATTAGCTCAGTAGTGGCTGCCAGGGTTTTATCTATGCGCACAGCCCATAAAAGAGCACAGAAGTCAGTATTAAGGAGTTTAGAAATAGACCTGCTATTGGTATGTTGACGAACAAGGGAAGGATCTCCGGAGAGGAGTGCTTCGCCATCTGGATGTGGAATTTTCATCGTTAACTTTCCCCAATCAACTTTTACCTCCGAGTCTCTAGCCATGCTACTCCAAAAATAATATCCACTCCGCTGAGTGGAAAAATGTAGAAATCTCCTGCAACTTCCAAGGTTCCCAAATCTAACAGTAGTTTTCAGCAAACCCCAGAGGATTTGAGACGGTGACCATCCCCCAATCGCACAAAGAATGGGATTGTTGGCTCGACAATTACCCCCAACTGTTTAATCAAGTGCATTGAGACAAAATTGTGGCTAGCTCCACTGTCGATCATAATGACTACTTACTGCTTGCGTTTCCAATTTACCATGTAGCTTCATGGTTTTGGGCCTTGATATTCCCCAGCTGAAAATAAAGGCAAATTTCATAGGTGGGCTAAAATGAGCTCTCATCAACCTTAGTGGAGGTTTCTGCAACTGATTCATCTCCCATGTCAAAAGTTGGAGGAGGTTCTTTTGTTAAATCCTGATCTTCACCACCAATTAGGGCCATGAGGGATTTGTTTGGGCAGACATGGAGAGGGGAGTATGGTTGCTTACATCTGAAACATAGACCCTTCTCTCTTAATTCCTGGTATTCCTTGTGGGAATAGTGTTTGATGCCTCTGTTTCTGGCAGCAGCAGCGGTGTTTGATTTGGTTGTTGGGGCTAGAGGTGCGAGCTGCTTAGTAGAGTTCCCGTAAGATCTGATGGGAGTGGGGTTGGTAGTGATGGGTCGGTTTATGGGTTGGGGATTTAGGTTTGATTGATGGGTTCGGGGTTCGGGTTCAAAGTGGAATTACAGATTTTGGGTCTAGGGCTTTAACCCTCCTCTTAAGGTGTTTGTCGCCGGAGTTGAAGCGAGATGAGTGTCAATTTGCAAGACTGGAAGACAGCTCAATATCAATTTCCTTTCGCAACTTGCATCACCGTAGATCGGGAGCGTCTTTTGGTTTGATTCCGACTCGTATTTCGCGATTGAGACCATTAAGGAATATGGCAATAAGCTGCGACTCTGAGAAGTCTGGAGTTTCTGCTGCTCTCGAGACAAATTCATTGATATAGTTGACAACCGATTCTTCTTGCTTGGTTGCGACTAAAACCTCATATGGGTCTGTAATCCCTCCACCAAACTGTTTAAACAACTCGGACTTCATGGTGACCCAATCCAATTCCGGGTTCCGGTGTCGTATAAAACGTAACCAGTGAAGGGGATGTCCTTGCATTCCAATAAATGCCTGAGCTATCTGCTCAGAAGGGGTAATGCAATGGAGTTCGAAAAATTGCTCGGCTCTGGCTGTCCACCCAATTGGGTCGGTTCCATCGAAGGTAGGCATGTCTGTTCTTTTGGTAGGCATGTCTGTTCTTTTGTGATGGAAATTGAATGAGGGTAGTGGGTTTTGGGTTATGTTTGTGGTATCGTATTGATGGGTCTGTGATTGTGGGTTTGGAGAATTTTGGGTAGACGTGTTGGAATGGGTTTGTGGTGTCGCTGGTGTTTTTGTGGTGGTTGGTGTAGAGGTTGGAGATTGAATAGGCTCCTTTCCCTGTAGAGCGAGGAGGAGTTTTTTGATCTCGTTAAAGTTTTGGTCGGATTTCTGGGAATAGGTTTGTGTATCGAGCTTGAGAGCATCTAATTGCTGGGTTTGGTTTTGCATTTGTTCGGTTAGGGCGGCAACATTCTTCTCCAAGGCTTCTACTCTTTGATCCATTCTTGTCTTGGGCATCTATGACGGATCTGACAGGTCGGACCAATGATGGAGAATCAGTGAATGTTAACCAACCAGAGAAATCAATATTTTAGCAGGAAATAGAAGAAACAGATTGAAGGGAAGAGAGGGATTAATTTGTATTGTTGAACTTGCTGAATTACAAGAGTTTAGGGAAAGCAATAAAGGAAACAAAAGATAAAATGATTGGCTGAACCAACCCCCAGTGATTGGCTGAACCAACCCCCAGGACGAGCCCGATACAGCAAGAATGCTGATTACATAGATGACAGAAAAAAAGATACCCCTTTCCCAAACTGTACACTATATATACACAAAATTAGTAACAAACTATGCTGACGTGTAACTGCTCTTTTCTTCCTTCCCAAGGATGATTCTCTTAGTTGGCTTCCCTTTCCTGGTATATACCCAAAATGCCCTTTGCGTATCACCTATGCGCTCATCAGTTCGGTCTAATGGATTTTAGTGTGGTTTTCAATTATTTCATGGGTTTCTCCAATGGTTTATTTTAATTCATGGGTTTGGTTTAGCAAATAAGGTATTTATTATTAGAAATCATTTAAATAATTCAGAAACATTAATATTTAAATTTTTAAATGAAAAACTTTTGAAAATAATTTTTCGGGTCGTTTTAGTCTCTCCTCCTTATAAAAATTCGTCCTTGAATTTAGAAATAAATCAAGTAGGGAAAAATGTCACAAGCAAAGAATATATAAGGGTAATAAAGAAAGGTTACAATCCATAAAAGAGAAATAGGTTAAGTTCAATTACCACCAAAATAAGAGTTCTTATGCAAAAGGAAAAAGGTAAGGATATTTCTCTTGCATCTCAGGCACCACTTCCCATGTGCACTCCTCCACTGAATGATTCCTCTATAGGACTTTGACCATAGGAATCTCTTTAGACCGAAGTTTATGAATCTTGAGGTTGAGAATCCTAACTGGCACTTCCTCATATATTAAATCTTCACTCATTTGGACCTCTTGCAGCTCTAGCACATGAGATGGATCGGGAATGTACTTAGCATAGATACATGGAAAACTAGATGTGCATGAGAAAAATCATTAGGCAAATCTAGCTAGTAAGCTACTTCCCTAATCCTTGCAACTATTGGGTAAGGTCCAAAATATATAGGAGCTAACTTCCCCTTTTTGCCAAAATGAAGGACACCCTTCATAGGAGATACTTTGAGAAAGACTAGATCACCCTCTTGAAACGTCACTTCTTTATGTTTAGGATCTCATAACTTTTCTGCCTATCAAAAGCTATTTTGATTCTGCCTCAAATGATTGGTACTCTCTCAGATGTGACTTGAATTAATTCAGGTCCCACCAACTGTTTATCTCCTACTTCCTCCTAATAATAGGAGATCTGTACTTCCTACCATATAGCGCTTCATAAAGCGCCATGCCTATGCTAGCTTGATAACTATTATTATAAACAAATTTAATTAATGGCAAGTGTGAATCCCAATGTCCTTTAAAATCCAATGCACACATCCAAAGGATGTCCTCCAAAGTTTGAATAGTCCTTTCAGATTGCTCATCAATCTATGGATGGAAAGCCAAACTAAAGTTAAGTCGCGTTCCCAAAGCTTTCTGCAACGACTGCCAAAATCTAGAAGTGAACTGTGTTCCCCTGTCAGAAATGATAGAAATCGGAATCCCATGAAGACAACTATCTCCTTTATGTATAACCTTGCCAACCTATCAGTATTATAGAAGGATCTCACTGGCAGAAAATGAGCTGTCTTGGTAAGTCGATCTAGTATCACCCAAATTGAATCATAGCCTCCTGGTGTTTTCGGTAGTCCTACCACAAAGTCCATGGTAATTCTTTCCCATTTCCATTCTGGTATCAGTAATTGTTGTAGCAACCTAGAAATTCTTTGATGCTCTGATTTTACTTGTTGACAAGCAAGGCATCTAGACACAAATTCTGTCACATCCTTCTTCATTCCAATCCTCTAATAATTATCTTTCAAATCCTGATACATTTTAGTAGTACCCGGATGCACATTATAAGCAGCATAGTGGCTTCATCTAAAATCTCCTTCCTAAGATTATCAACATCGAGTACACAAAGACGAGTACTATTTTTAAGTACCCCATCATCGTTTATCACAAAGTTCCCTAACCCACCAGCGGCCACTTCTTGCATAATTCTTTAAAACAGTGGGTCTCTACTTTGTGCAGCGTTGATTTTATCAAACAATATTGGTCTTACTCTAAAATGAGCCAACAAACAATCTAAAGTAGAAATTTCCAGTTCAAGGCCTCCATCAAGCATTTCATCCAATTCCTGGATGAATGGTCTCCTTTCCTTTGAAATATGAGTTAAAATTCCTAAAGATTTCCAACTTAGAGCATCAGCCACTACATTAGCTTTTCCAGTATGATGCTGAATGGTCCAATCATAATCCTTAAGGAACTCCATCCAGCGCCTCTGTCTCAAATTTAGATCTCTCTGATAAAAAAATATACTTTAAGATTTTATGATCAGTGAAGATCTCACATGACACGCCATATAAATAATGTCTCCAAATCTACAATGCAAAAATGATGGCTGCCATTTCCAAATCATGAGTGGGATAATTTTGCTTATGCTTCTTCAACTGTCTAGAAGCATATGCAATAAGCCGACCATGCTGTATTAGGATTGAACCCAACCCCACTCTAGATGCATCACCAAACACAGTATACCCTTCATTGCCTGATGGTAAGGCTAATCATTGCCTGATGGTAAGGCTAACACCGGAGCGGTGGTCAAACACTCTTTGAGCCTTTGAAAACTTGCCTCACAAGAATCAGACCATATGAACTCGGCATTCTTCTAGGTTAGTCTTGTTAATGAAGCTGCTTTTCTAGAAAAGGCTTGCACAAAGCGATGGTTATAGCCAGCCAAACCCTGAAAAAGTCAGTCTAGGCCAGTCGATAATACCTCAACTTTCTTAGGATCAACCATGATTCCATCCTTAGATACCACATGACCTAAGAAATTCATGCTTTCCAACTAGAATTCACATTTAGAAAACTTAGCATATAATTGATGCTCCCTCAGATTTTGTACCATAATTCTCAGATGATGCATATGTTCAGCTTCAGTTCTAGAATAAACTAGGATGTCATCAATGAACACGATCACAAACTGATCCAAGTAAGGCTTGAACACACGGTTCATTAGGTCCATAAAAGCCGTTGGAGCATTGGTGAGTCCGAAAGACATAACTAGGAATTCATAATGCCATATCTGGTTTTGAAAGACATTTTAAAAATTTTTTGCTCTCAGATCTTTAGTTGATGATAACCAAATCTTAGGTCAATTTTCGAGAAACAAGTAGCTCCTTACAACTGATCGAATAGATCATCAATCTTGGAAAGTGGATACTTGTTCTTCATCGTCACCTTATTCAACTGCCTATAATCAATAAACAGACAAAGAGAGCCATCTTTCTTTTTCACAAAAAGGACCATATCACCCCAAGGCAAAGTGCTTGGTCTAATAAAGCCTTTGTCTAACAATTCCTACAACTACTCCTTAAGCTCTTTTAATTCTGCAGGTGCCATCCTATAAGGTGGCATAGATATAGGCTCTGTGTCGGGAACTAGGTCAATGCATTCAATTTCTCGATCTGGAGGAAGAACGGGTATGTCACGCCCCGACTTTAATCACCAGAGGAATTGTTCGCTTTGGTGTAGTCCACAGACGCCCTACACTACCGTGTAGTCCCCGCACGCCCTACACCTCCCCGCACCGCCCTACACCTCACGGTTTTGTCCCGCAGGGTGAAATGGGGAAAACTTCCCAGGAGGTCACCCATCTAGGATTTCCATTAAGAGAGCACGGCTTAACCCTGGAGTTCTTCTAACTCTCCAGCCATTCCACCAAAGGCGCCTCTAATGATTGTTCCCCTTTTCGATATATGATTCGAATTCCATTTCATGTGTTCGATTCATTCATGTGTCCCGCATTCCACTACCCTAGCTAGCCTGCCATCCTAGGATTGCTTTGCCGGGTCGGGATGTCACAGGGTAATTCCTCCAGAAACACATCCAAGAACTCATTCACAATCGGCCTATCTTTTGCTTTATGATTTTCTGCAATACTATCCTTCACCAATGCTAGATACCCTTGGCAGCCCTTTTTCAACATCTTTCTAGCACTTAAAGCAAAAATTAAATTGTAAGCAACTATGCTTCTATCCACTCTAAATAACAGTAGGGCAGTCCAAAATGACAGCATTGGCATAAACGAGTTCACTTAAAGGTGTTGATACCAACAAAGGAAAGTCTAGCTGATCGGACATTCTATCTATTTTAGCGGCAAACCCAGGAGATAAAAATGAATGGGTGGCACCAGGATCAAATAAAACTCGTGCCTCAAATGAACAAATAGTAAGAATACCTGCCACCACGGCATGAGATGCCTGAGCATCCCCCTGGGTCAGATGAAAAAGTGATGGTTGTCCTCCTGTAGATTGCTATGAAGCTTGTCCTGAGCTCTGACCTCTGCCTCTAGCAAAAGAACTGCGGCCTTGCTGGCTTGCAAATCTCCAGCCAAATGCAGAAGGTGCGATAGTAGGGGGTCTAGACACTACCCATAGAAGACTGAGATGGCCTTGGTCGTAGCTAAAGAAATGGGCAATCTCTAACATAATGCCCAGTCTAGTGACATCTGTAGTAGGTGTTAACATCAAAATTACATCCCCCTATAAGTTTTACAACATCTGTGACACACTGTCCCACTAGATCTACTGCTGCTAAAACCAGAACTGTATCCACGCTAGAACTACCAGTAGGAATACCCTTTTTTTGCCCAAATTTCTTTCTATCTTTCTTCTTACCCAAACTTCCTCTTTCTTAGAATTCAGGACCCGGATGCTGCGTACTCATAGCAAAGGATCCACTCACCTTTGGTGCACTAAGATTCCCAAATGGAGCTGCAATCCTGCCACCTCTTCTGCCTGAAATCACCCCATCAGAAATATACTTAGTCTCCATTTTCCTAGCTGAATCAATCACAGCACTAAAATCTTGTTCCCTCTACTAGAACATAGTAGCATATATCGAATTTAGTCCACTAATGAACCTGTATATCTTAGTGCCCTCATTTAGTATGGATCTCGAAGCATATCTGCATACTCATCAACTGACATATCTCCTTGAACCAAAGACTCAAATTTCCTCATTCTGTCTCTCCTAGTCCCTTCTGGTACAAATTGGTTCATAAAAAGAGTAGAAAATTGTTGCCAAGACATATCGGTGACAGAAGGCTAAACATAGTCTCTAAACTATATCTCAGTTATACCCTCCATCCTACGGCCTGCAAATACAATGTACCTCTCATTATCACAGCCCAACTCAACACAAAACTCTTTAATTTTGGCTAAAAATGGATGAGCATCCTCGGTCCCTGTGAACTTAGGCAGCTTATACTGAATGAATCTGTCATAAAGAGTGTGTCATTAGCTACCCTCAGACCAACTGAGGTGGAGCCAGCTGAAATGGCTGAGATGCTGGATCGGGTAAGGGAGGAGGTATCTATTGCTGTTGCTACTGAGTCTGAGGTACATGAGCCTGAAAGAACTGTTGTTATTGCATCAGCATGTTATTCATAGTAGTTATGGCCTGCTGAAGTCCAGTCATCAACATGTTTACTTATAGGGGGTTTCCAGCTATATTTTCCTCATTTTGATTTTGCTGAACTCTTTCCTCTTGATTAAACACATTTCTAGCAGGCCTACCCCTTCAGTGTCTAGCTGGGGCTGGATGCCAGGAAGAAGCCTCATCTGGAGTATCTCGCTCCGCATTATTAGATGCTCTCTTCCTAGTGTTCACCATGCTGAAATTCAAAGCATAAAACAAAATCATCAAAACATAACAAGTCCTATCCTACTAACATAAAATTCTATCCCTTAGCTTAATTCTAATAATATGACTATTAAGACGGTCAAGCTGGGATTTAAGAGGCAAAGAAAACTACATCAAGACATAACAGAAATAACTTCGCAATTTCATCTAGAAATATTATCCTAAACTCTGATACCAACTTTGTCACGACCTGAAATCATGGGCCAGACCGGCACTAGGGCCAAGGTAAGCTTAAGACCCCCGAGGTCCATAGTAAGCCTAAACCACAAAATCCGTACATGCCAAATTGGTTTCTGGGAATAGTAAGCGCATATTATTATATATATCAAGTAATGACACATTTCTAACCCAATCTCAAACATCTCAAATAAAACATAGTTCGGGCCTATCTGTTATACGCCACGTTCATATGATGGGCTACTAGTTCATACATGCCTTAGATAAATAATTTAAGACATTCACATATTCATAGATTAGTATATCTATTCTAATACATGATTAGAGGTACATAAATCCTACAACCGGAGTTCAATAATATTTAGAAGTAGTGAAGTTCTTATTATATATAATAATACATTAATTAATGAAGTACAGAAATTTAGAAATTTACTTTTATAGCCTAGCGGAGAAGGTTGCAAAGCTTTAGCCGACTTGAAGGGAATCCTACCTCCTGAGAACTTAAATAAGAGAGGAGTGAGTTTTGCAACTCATTGAATAATAATAAATAATACATAACGCATGTATTTACGTGAAATGCATTCTAAAATACTAAGATGAACACACAATCGGTCAAACATATGGCACAACATCAGCACCTACAAGTAATTTTACCTTCAAGTAATCAAACAAGTTGAAATTGATCAGTGGCGTCACCGAAACTCCCGAACAAGTCGTCCTCATATATGGCCTACCCCCTCAAACATGTGCACTAGGGAGCCGATCCCTCATACATGGTTGATCGGTCTAATCCTCACTTGACTAGCCTTCTCATTTTTTTTATACTCTCTTTTATTTTCCATACCAACAGGAGGCCACCCTTTTTTTACTCTCTTTTTTTTCCATACCAGACAGGGAGGCCACCCTATGGTTACATGGTTGATCGGTCTAATCCTCACTTGACTAGCCTTCTCATTTTTTTTATACTCTCTTTTATTTTCCATACCAACAGGAGGCCACCCTATGGTTTATCCATATCAATCATATATAGATGCACATAGAGGCATTGATCTCCCCATACGTGGTCGACAGTACCATTGACTGCCCTCATAAACTCGTGATGACCCACTTCATCCCAATTCCACACAAACAAGGTATAACAATTTTCACAGCATAAGTAATCAAAGAATTCATTCAACATAATGCACCAAAGCAATCCTTAATGCACAAACATAGAAGTATAATTATATATTAACAATAAAATAATAGTATACATATAAATATAGATACTAAGTTATTTCGTTTATACATATTTCTTTGTAAAATAAATGATATTTGTATGCAATTATGATATGCACTATTTATTATTACTCACAGTGTTAGAGAATAAAAAAAGCTCTAACTCGGATTTTGACTCGAAGGAGCAGTAAATGGGCCCAGACGATCTAAAGAATTTAAGAATACAAGGAAAGAATTGCATCAGACAAATGACAAATTTAAATAAAGAATTATGGAATTAGTCTAATAAATTATTATCTACGTATCTAACTGTTATAACTAGACTAGATTTTGTCGAAATTTCGACAGCATCTCCCTTGAAAATTGAACTATCCACCTATTTAAATATCAATAATTTTATTCAATATTCATTAATTCCACATTGTCCATCCGCCGGACAATCAATCAAGTCAAATTAATTCTCCCTTCTTCCAACAAAGTAACAAAATAGTTATTTAACCATCCATACAATACCTTAGCTTTTCTTAATCTGAGCTTTCAACATCGATACAAATCAGTTGCTACTAATACATAAATATTCATAGCTTTACTAAGATTAAACAAATAAGTAAATAAATATGCGACTAAGTGAAAATGGTTATTTGTTTAAACTCCACACCCTACTACTTTAAACTATCCGATCATTTACTCAAACAATCATATAATGTTATAGCTCACATTGCCTTTACCAACATTAACTAAGATCTCATGTAACAACTTAAAAAGTCCGTGAATCACCATCTTCACCAAGCAACATTATAGGTATAAAATTATCTATTAAGCATAACCAAATATGTATACTTTAACTAACCAATTCTTAGCAAGAATTGAATTTATAATCTCAATACACTGTAACCTTTCCTTTTCGTTAAGCAAAACTTAACCAAAATAACTAAGTTAGATGCTACCACAACAACAAATAAAATTTCATATTGTCACTCCATTTGATCACTAGAGCCTTTAAAGCTAAAGAATTCATGTAACTACTTTTATTCTTACATTAAGAATTCATCTGAGCTGTATTAATAATGTTTAATACATGAGTGATCTGATGATTGGGTTGATGTTACTTGAGATTTGAGACATCTTGTAGTATTGAGACGATGATTAAGGAAGTGCTATCTTATTTTGCAGGTTTTTGGTTTAAGTAAATTTTTAGAGGAAACTTTTGCAGTTTTTCCGTAGAAATTCTTAAGATACATTCTTAAGTGTTTATAGTTTGTTCATGATTCTAAAAAGCATAAATGATAATAGCATGTTAAGATAGATTTGATTGTGGTATTTCGTGCTTTTGGCATAAAATGTCACATCTTTTATGTAGTCCTACAGGTTTAGATAAGGGGTGTTATAGGTGTGCACTGAATCTGTTGTAGGACTCTATCTATGCTCTCTAACCAACACTCTACAACTATAGATTCATCATCCTATCTTCCCTTAAAATAAACTACTCCGCACTTTGCCTTGGCGACAACCTCACATCAGGCCCTGCCACATATTAGCTTTCTATTGGATCGCGTTTCGACTATGCTTTTTGACGTTTTTGACTTTGAAATTTACTATGAATAGGCCCTCTAGCCTCATTCTCACACACTCTGAATTCCCCGACTGTGTTGACTCCGGAAAATCTCTATTCTAGCATTTTACTTTTGTTTACTTGAACTTTCTTGTATTATTTTGAAAAATTACAAAGAAATCGTATTTGGCATATTAATTTGAATCCTAAGTCTTGATTTCTATAAGCTATATCCCGTGAATGCTCGAGCAAGATTATCTTTTGATCTTGTTTGGTTTCTGAATTTTCTTGGTTATGACTTTCACTTCGAAAGCAAATCTATGCATTAAGCCAAATAATAAACATTAAATAGACTGCAAACCAATAGTTGAAAAATCATTCAGAACTTAATTCAACATGTTAACATTCCGTATGCCTGTTGTAAGCTAATAACATAACCAAAAGCCCTTCTTCTCTCGTGAACATGAGATGACCTTAAATAATACTTTCAACTTCTTGCTAATGTAACATAATGGAAGTCAATAGGTGCGGCGCCAGAGAACCCTATGAATCAAAAGTTACTGGACACGGATGCAAAATTATAATGACCATGCAAAAGAAAGTCTTCATTTGATATTTTAATTAATCCCTTCAAAAACCTTAAAAAAGTTTAAAATGTAAAGCAACAATAGTCAAAAGCCAACAAACTCTAGCATCAAAAACTCAAATAAAATTTTCAAAATGCTATCAAAATACTGTTCTAAACATTTCAACACAATATCATGCAACTGTTTGAGCTGCTGCTGCCTGCCTCTTTCTTGCCTCCTCGATGATCGAGAGCTTGATACCCTTACCCTTGGGAAGAGAGACCCACGGTTTGGTCCCCTTTCCAATAGTGAAAACATTGCCCAAGCGAGTGGCAAACTCGTGGCCAGTTGCGTCTTGGATATGGATAGTCTCAAAACTACCCTTGTGCTTTTCCCTATTTTTAATGACACCAACTCGCCCCCTGTTCCTCCCTCCAGTCACCATGACAACATTTCCCACATCAAACTTAATGAAGTCAGTAATTTTATTACTCTCAAGGTCTAGCTTGATGGTGTCATTAGCCTTTATTAGAGGATCTGGATAGCGAATGGTGCGGCCATCATAGGTGTTCAAGTAAGGGTGTCATTAGCCTTTATTAGAGGATCTGGATAGCGAATGGTGCGGCCATCATAGGTGTTCAAGTAAGGGATGCCCTTTTGGCCAAATTGAACAGACCGAACCTTGCAAAGCTTAAACTGCATAAACCAACGCAATTAAATTACAATCAAAAAATGTCAGATGCCATACAAACAGAAGCATTAAAAATACTAAAACAACTAGCATTATTTCTATCACACTAGTGCCAAAATAAACATTAAATATAAACTGAAAAAAAAAAAGAACAAAAACTTAAGCCACAAGTAAAGAATCAAACCAACCTTAGCCTCTTCATCTCTAACAGAGTGGAGACGGAATCTGCCTTTAGTGTCATAGAGGAGACGGAAGTTCTCATTTGTCTTCGGAATTGATACAACATCTATTAGACAGATCAAAATGAACATTACAAACAGACATTGCATCATGCAAGTAGGTAAATTGATGAAGTAAATCATGTTATTTCAACAAGCTAGGCATGAGGGATCAATCTTAAGCTAATCACAATGAACATCATGCTAAGACGCAAAAAAAAAAAATCCATATGGTATTGTATTTGGCCAGAGTAAGTAAAATTCAGTGAAAGAGGCCCTTAGCTAGCCATCCTCAACAAGCACCCACTTACACAAATAAAATCTACTCGCATTTGGAACATTAAATCAATTAAAACAAAAGGAGAACAAAAATATACGAAAAGAAAAACTCATAGTAATGAAGGTGAAATGTACATACCCATGAAACCAGCAGGGTAAGTTTTATCTGTCCTAACTTTCCCATCAACAAGAACATGTCGTTGCATCAGAATAGCAATAACTTCACGGTATGTGAGAGCATACTTCAGCCTGTTTCGCAGAATAAGGATCAAAGGCAAGCATTCCCTGGACTTATGAGGTCCAGATGATGGTTTGGGTGCCTAATGCCACAATAAAGACAAAAAAAAAATATAAAACGTAAGGGGCGGAAATACAGCAACAAGGAATACATTTAAAAACAAGTCACAGATTAGTAACATACAAATGCACCACCAAGTTTGTCTAGCATCCAATGCTTCGGGGCATTAAGCCTCTTCAAGTGTTTCTTCAACCCTCTTGCCTGTAATGCACCAAAAAAACAGTAAATAAAAACAAATGACAGAGCTTGGAAATCTACAGCAACTTATACATGTGATGCTCCCATTCAAAGTGAATGCACCAACAATCTATCAAATAACGAAAACAATATGAATCTATTTCTATATCCTGCATAGTAGATCGGTTAAACAGTTCAAAAGCACCAAGCAGGACAAAAAAGAAGCACCCACTCAACCAAGACGCAGGAATGCATAAAAGGATAAAAAATGCTGAACTACAATTTTTGGAATTCTCAAAATCCACTTAACAAACTTTATCCAGATCTAAAACGAAAATATAAAATCAATCTATTTTTTCGATCTGATAAACCTAAAAAACCCGTAGGGTAGAGAAACCTAACATATTCATCTCTGTTTCTCCATAATCAACAAGATCAGACAAAATAAATATGCAAATCCTACAACAAACGCCATATCCCTGCTAGAGATGTTAGAGAGCCTGTTCGCTTCCGCATAGGCAGGCAAACAATGCCTCAACACAAGATTCGTGATGAATACAACACTGGAAAGGCTGAAAACCTAAACCATACTGACTTAATCTAACATTATCGAAGTAAGGCTGGAGAAATTTTACCATTTTTACGCTGGTTTCTTCTCTCCGTCCTCAGAAAGAAAATCGCCGCCAGCAAACTTCGCCCAGAGTGTTAGGGTTAAGGGTTTATGCGGAGAGCATAGGAAGGCTATATATACGCTTAACGTTTCCATTTTTTAATTATTTTTTATTAAAATTGATTGAATTACTAAAATGCCTCGACATCATATCAAATTTACATTCCAATTCTTATCTTTTTTAGCGCAATGCATATCCGATGTCTTTATATGATAGTACTCTTAAATTACCATTTTGTTCAGATGTCAAAATTCATTATTATATTTTCTATTTTTTTTTTTTTAGTAAATTCATTTTTTTAAAAGCTTAGTAAATTTATTTGATGTATGTTCCTGTTTATCTTAATAATTATTGTGTATGTTCCACATACATATTTTTTTATATGTTATTTATTATTCTCACTTTTAATTTATCATTTTTAATATATTTTGTTCATTTTTATATATTTGTATTGCTTATATTTGCATAAAACAGTTAAGTAAATAATAAGTTCTTGAGATAAAGATAAATAGTTCTATTATTCAATTTAATTGGGTATTTTATATAGTTGTAACATACATAAGTTGTATAAATTTGGAAAAATAATTATTTCATCCCTGAGATTTGCCATAATTATTTAAGTAGTTCCCGACATTTATACAAATATTTATAACGTCCCTGAGGTTCACTTCCCATTCCGTCCAAAAAATACATTTTTTTTGTTAATTTTGAAAGGAAAAGACGAAAATTATCCTTTATAAATTTTCATTGATATTATTGTCAATCTCTTTCAGCTAAAATTCCTAAAACTCAAATTTTCACCATCTAACTCAACCCGACACGATCTTCATTGCCACCACTGTGTCTCTGTCAACCATCATCTCTATAACGAGATCACCACCAAAACTAAAACCCAACATCTAAACTCAATCAAGCCATCATCACCATTCATCCATTTATCTTTCTCTCATTGATTAGAGGATTTAGGGTAGTATCATCACCATTCATCCATTTATCTTTCTCTCATTGATTAGAGGATTTAGGGTAGTTTGGTCATTCTATTAAAAATTAACAGTAAAAAGTGTATTTTTTGGACGGAAAGACTAAGTAATACGACAGAAGTGAACCTCAGGAAAGTTATAAATATTTGTATAAATCTCGGGGACTACTTAAATAATTATAACAAACCTCAAGAATGAAATAATTATTTTCCCTTTTAGTTTTGATGGTGATCTGGTTATGGAGATAATGGTTGACAGAGACATGGTGGTGGCAATGAAGACCGTGTTGGGTTCAAGAAGATGATGAAAATTTGAATTTTAAGTATTTTAGAGGAAAGGGATTGACAATAATGTCAATGAAAACTTATAAAGGATAATTTCATCTTTTCCTCTCAAAATTAACGAAAAATATGTATTTTTTGAACGGAGGGACCAATTAATGTGACGGAAGTGAACCTTAAAGACATTATAAATATCTGTATAAATATCGGGGACTACTTAAATAATTATGGCAAAACTCAGGGACCAAATAATTATTTTTCCAAAGGATAATTTCATCTTTTCTTCCCTCAAAATTAACGGAAAGAGTGTAATTTTTGGCGGAATGATCAATTAACTAAATATGGAAGTAGAAGTAAATCTCAGGGACGTTATAAATATTTATATAAATGTCAGGGACTACTTAAATAATTATGGCAAACCTCAGGGACGAAATAATTATTTTCCCTATAAATTTATTATGCACAAAGGCACTATTGTATAGCTACAATGTTTGAATTTTGAATTTGTACAATATTATTAATTGATATTTTGAATATATTAGAAAATTATCATTATTAATTTAGGGATAAACATATCTTTCAGGTAAATATCACGCTATTAAATATCAAATAGTTGGTTTATTAATATTCATTTGGAGATAATAAAAATTAATATTTTTAATAATACTAATGAATACATATTTTTAAAGTTTATTACCCTATCAATAAAGATGACAGACTAAGGTGTTTGGTTTTCCTATTTAATTAAATATATATGAAAAGAATTATAAAAACAATATATAAATATAGTGCAAATAAAAATAATACCCAATGTTAAGACAATAAATCTTGAATGTATTCTTGATAGTAAAACCAAAAGTTGTTAGATAGTCTTTAAAAAAAAAAAAAAAAAGAAAAGAAAGTTGTTAGATAGCAAAAATTACAAATACTTGATAACCAAAAATGATTAAAATTAAACATATGTATAGTTGATATGTTATGATAAAACTTTTCTATAATAGGATTATAATTCCTAATTAGAATTTCCTAATTAGAATGAGATAACACTTCTCAATTAGTATTCTAAATATATAGTTGATTTAATAAATTTATAATATTAAAAATAATATAATTTAAAATATATGTTAAAAATAAAATAATATATTATCAACTTAATCTAGTAGAATATATTTATTGTAATTAGATATTAATTGTTTATTAGTATATAAATCAAATGTGAGTTTTTTTTTTTTTTTTTTTTTTTTTTTATTTGTTATTTAAATCAAATGTGAGTTTTTTTTTTTTTTTTTTTTTTGAAATTCATTTTTTTTTTTTTTTTTTTTTTTGAAATTCAATTCTCAATAAAGATGTTCTTAGCCATTCATTCTCGTCAAACCAAAACCCAAACCTTACCCCTAACACACTCTACTCCCTTTCTCCATTGAATATTGCAATCCCCCATCCCTAACACTGCTCCTTCTACCAATAAAGAACCTAACCAAACTATCATTATCTTTGAACCTAAAACCCAAACAATACATATCTGCATTTATTATCAACTATAGTTAGCTTAATTAACTTATATTAATTAGTGAGTTAGATTTGTAGTTGGCTTATTAGCTATTTTGTTGTCAATTATCAGTCTTGGCAAGAAGCTATGAAGATGGCATTACTATCAAAGAATAAGCTTTCCTTTATAGATGGCAGTATTATTCCATCTAATGTTCTTGATCCGATGTTTCTTGTGTTGCAGTACTGTAACACTGAGGTTCTTTCTTGGTTGGTAAGGTCTTTATCCGGTTCTATTGCTCAGAGTATCATCTGGCTTGATAATGCCATGGATGTATGGAAACTTTGAGATATATTTGATAGAGTTGATTCTTCATGAATTTTTGATTTGCAAAAGCAGATTTATTCTTTCCAATAAGGAGATTTATCTGTTACAAATTACTTTACCAAATTAAAAATCCTTTGGGATGAGTTTGTGAATCTTATATCTATTCTTGCTTGCACTCTAAGCTCTGTTGCAGCAAGCAGCCGATTCTTATTGCATTCACCAAGAGAGTCTCGCTCGCTCCTGAACTCTACGGTGAGTTTAGCCAACACCTCTAGGCTTAAGCTCTACTTGAGCCTAGTCAGCCAGCTTCGTGACTTTGCTTAGCAAAGGGATAATCGGGTAGAGCAGGCACCTTTCGCCGCTACAAAGGCTATTATGGATCACACCTTGCCCAGTAACTAGGCTAGTGCCTTTACTAGCTTTCTTATGCCATAGGAGAGGTGGTTGGTCTTCTTGGTCTAGTCTTAATATCTTTCAACCATTCTTTCCAACCCAACCTATATACCCCTTAGTCTATCAAACAGTTCTCTTCCAATACTTTTTTAGTGATCTAGTTAGAAAACTAGTTTGAGTGTTCCTACCTATTCTTATGGTGCCTTATCTACTGTACGAAACTATCAAGAATCTTGATGTGTGATAAGGTTTTTAACTAGACTCACTAAGAAGTTTTTGACAAGTAGATCTCATATTTTCTTAATAGAACCAATGCCTCCCATAAATAGAGTTTTTGGACTTGTTTTACAGCAAAAAAGGCAATTAGATCATGTTGATTTTCATGTTCCTTTAGAAACAATAGCCTATGCTATTAGATCACAAAATCAGACTTTTCTAATTTTGGAAGAGGAAATAATTTCAATTCTTCTAGTAGAAGTAATATTTTTGGGAGAGGTGTTTTTGGCAGAGGTGATTTTCTGCTAGAAGTTGTTATGATAGCAGAGGTGGTCATAATTATAAGAAGCCAATATGTTCATACTATGGAATTATATGACATATTGAAAATAGATGTTACAAGAAGCATAGATATCCTCTTGGATATCGAGCCAATTACAGATCCTCTCAACCATCTGCTGATGGTGTCAATTCTGAAATTCTTTTTTCAGATCGTGATAATATGAATTCAGTAGGTTCTTCTCTTGCAAATCATGTTTCACTTGCTTCACCAGACTCCTTTATGTTTACCAAGGACCAATATCAGCAGTCGCTTAATATTTCAAATGCATATACAGCAGTCTCTATGCCTAATCAGGATATACACATAGCTACTAGTATGTCTTTATCTCCTTCCACACCTTTTTTTAAAAATTCTACAGCGTGGATACTTGATACAGGTGCCTTTGATCACATTACTTGTTCTTTAGACTTTCTCATCAATCCCAAACCAGTTACCAATTATTTTGTGAGATTGCCAAATAATGAACTTATACCTGTTATTCATATTGGCAAAGTATCTTTTTCATCCAATCTTGTCCTTCCTAATGTTCTTTGTGTGCCTCAATTTCACTATAATTAAAGACTTTCTCTTTGCCCTTTGCATCTTCATCTTTTCATGATTTCAACCAGCAAACTCATCAAACATTCTAATTGTGTTCTTGTTTTTCATTCGCATTTCTATATCATTTAGAATCTGCTACAATGGAAGATGATTGGGTTAGCTAGACAAGAAGCTGGACTTTGTCACCTTGTTCAACCTGTTTTCCATGATAATAGTTCTATTAATTCAATAACTCATTGTAATAGTCCAGATTTTGATCTTGGGCATTTCTGATTAGGTCATTTGTCTACTTTTAGTTTGGAATTTTTACATTCTATTGATGACAAGATCATTACCAATTCTTTCTCACTACGTGATATTCGCCACTTCGCTAAGTAAAAAAGTTACCTTTTCCTTTAAGTAACTCTTCTACTGTATCTTGTTTTGATATGATACATGTTGATATATGGGGACCAACTTCATGTTCTTATAGGGATTTTCGATATTTCTTAACAATAGTTGATGATCATAGCAGATTTACATGGTTTACTTCATGAAAACTAAATCTAAAGCTAGGACTTTGGTTCAACAATTTTTTTTAATTTTTTTTCAAACACAATTTAATACTAGTTTCAAAATCATCAGATAAGACAACCGTCAGGAATTTAATATTCCTCAATTTTATAGTTAGTATGGCATTGTCCATCAACTTTCCTATGTTGAGACACCTCAACAAAATAGTATCGCTGAAAGGAAACACCAACATATTTTAAATGTTGCTCGAGCCCTTAAGTTTCAAAGTCACTTACCTTTAAGTTTTGTTTTCCTGAATTTTTTTCTTATGTTGTTCATCTTATAAATCGAATTTCAACATTTTTTTTAGAAAACCAAACACCATTTCAAATTTTATATAACGAACCTCCAAATTATTCACAATTGAGACTGTTTGGTTGTTTATGTTTTGCTTCCACTTTAAAGCAACATAGAACCAAATTTGATTCAAGAGCTATTAAATGTTGTTTCTTGGTTTCCAAACTAGTATGAACGGTTATAAACTTCTTGATTTGCAATTTACCATAAAGTTTTATCTCAAGGAATGTTTTTGTTTTATGAATCTATGTTTCCATGTTCTCGACAAAATTCAGCTGCAAATTTCATTCCTTGTTTACCTGCAAATACTAATCATTCTTTGTTTGATTTTCCTATGTCTCACCCTTTTGTTCTTCCTTTTGTAAATATTGAACAACATTCTACCGACATGCCTTCTTCTATTTCACTTTCTATTAGTCTTCATTATCCCCCTATTGATATTGATATTTCTGGTATGATTCTCAACATTCTATTATGCCTTGTTCTTCCAATCCTACTTCTCATGGTCATGATTTTTCTGTTGTTCCTTTAAAAAGATCTATTAGATTTAGAAAATGTCCTAGTTACCTTCACGATTATGAATGTAATACAGCTTATCTTGTCCAACCCCAATCAACATCTTCTAAAGCAGTAGGTACATAACGCCCAACTCCAACCACCAGAGGAATTATCCGCTTTGGATCAAGCCAATTGCATCCCATATTGGATTGGCAAGACCTGCATGGTTTTGTCCTACAAGTGAAATAGGGAACTTCCCAGGAGGTAACCCATCCTAGTATTTCCCTTAAGCAAGCATGCTTAACCCCAGAGTTCTTCCAACTCTATAGGCCATTCCACCAAAAGGCACCTCTAATGATTAGTTTCTCCCTTTTCAATATATGGCTCAATTCATTCTTGTGTCCCCCATTCTTCTACCCATAGCTAGCCTGCAATCCTAAAAGCTAGCTAGGAGCTTTGCTGTACCTGCCCTTTTTGGATCACTTTATCAAGTCGAGATGTCACAAGGCATTTCACATATTTCCCCTAATTCTTTAGATAAAGATTTTTCTTATTCTCACTTGTCACCCACTCACAAAACTTTTTCAATCTTTGTTTCCAAACGAATAGAACCTGTGACATACAATCAAGCTATAAAATATCCTAAATGGTAGGCTGCCATACAATCTGTATTAGATGCATTGCAAGCTAATCATACTTGGCAATTAACTGATTTAGCTCAAGCTAAATAGGTTATAGGGTCTAAATGGGTCTATCAAATCAATATTATGTTGATCGTTTAATGATAGGTTTAAAGCCCGTTTAGTTCCCAAAGGTTACACAAAACGGGCTAGTTTACACTATATATATGCATTTTCACCCATTGCAAAAATGATAACTATAAGAGCTTTTCTAGCTATTGTTGCTATCAAAGAAATGGCAATAGGCACAATTAGACATTAATAATGCCTTTCTCCATGGAGAATTACATGAGGATGTTTACATGACTCCACCACCTAGTTTGACTCTTACTTATCCTCATCAAGTGTGTGAACTCACAAAATCTTTATATAGACTAGCAAGCAAGTAGGCAATAGAATGCCAAACTTATTGCTTCTCTACTTTCACTTGGATTTCATCAAGCAATTGCAGATTCTTCTTTATGCATCAAACATGCTGCTAGTTCTTTTGTTGGCTTGCTTGTTTACATTGATGATTTAATTGTTGTTAATGATTGCGTGACATCCTAGGCGAATCCCACGTCGGCTAAGCACAATGTGAAAATGATGTACATAAGGATGAGCAAGCTTTAGATTAGCAAGACGTGTTTTGGGCTATGAGGAAGTTTTAGCTAAGGAATAATTTCGTGCAAGCTAGGCCCAAAGCGGATAATATCTTGCTAGGCTTGGAATGTTACAAACTTGGTATTAGAGCTGAGCCTTGTCCCTCTGGCTAGTGTTGGGTAAATCTCAGCGAGGATGCTGAGTCCTTAAGGGGGGTGAAAGTGACATCCTAGGTGAATCGCAAATCGGCTAAGCATAAGGTGAAAGTGATGTACATAAGACATAAGGATGAGCAAGCTTTAGACTAGAAAAGATGCAGTTTAGGTTATGAGAGGTTTTAGCCCAGGAACAAATTTGTGTGGGCTGAGCCCAAAGCTGACAATTTCTTGCTAGGCCTGGGAAATTACAGATTGTGTCACTGAGATCTCATCTATTAAAGAGTTTTTGCATCCTACCTTTAAAATTAAGGACTTGGGTTCCTTGGAAGTTTTTTTGGGTCTTGAAGTTGCAAGAATTGCATTAGGCACTAATTTATGTCAAAGGAAGTAAACTTTAGAGCTTCTTAATGAATATGGCTTTACTACAGTAAAACTAGTTCAAACTCCTATGACACTTGGTCTCAATCTTACAGATTTTTCCACTTCTCTCTTGTTTGATATCACTTCTTTTAGAAAATTTATTGGGAAATTGTTGTATCTTACTTATACTAGGCTTGACATTTCATTTGCAACACAACAATTATCTTAATTTCTTGATAAACCCACTGTTATTCATTCACAGGCAGCATATAGAATTCTCCACCACTTGAAGGCTGCCCCTAGTTAAGTTTTATTTTTTCCTGCTGCAAATGACTTTAAACTTTAAGGTTTTTCTGATTTTGACTGGGCTTCTTGCTCTTTAACTCGAAAATTCATCACTAGTTATTGTATATTCATTGGTTAGTCTCTTATTTTATGGAAATCTAAGAAGCAACATATTGTTTCCAAGTCTTCCTCAGAGGCTGAATATTGAGGTTTAGCCACTGCTACTTGTGAGCTTCAATGGTTTAAATATTTGTTTGATGATTTTCGAATACCTTTCTCTAAAGCCTTGTTGTTTTGTGATAATGCATCAGCTAATCATATTGTCAATAATCCGTATTTCATAAGCACACGAAACACATCGAGATCAACTGTCACATTATTCATAATAAAGTCCAATATGGATTTCTTCAACTTTTACTAGTCACTTCAACAAATCCGTTAGCTGATTTCTTTACCAAGGTTCACTATGTTCCTACATCTTACCGTTTTATGCCCAAGCTTGGAGTGATAAATATATACACTCTAACTTGAGTGGGGTATCAACTATAGTTAGTTTAATTGACTTATGTTAATTAGTGAGTTAGATTTGTAGTTAGCTTGTTAGCTATTTTGCTGTAAAGATGCCGAGTCTGCATAAGCGGATATCGAAAGGAGTCTTTTGTACATAAGAGCCCAACTCAATATTCCTTGATTAATCAATACAATCATTGTTCTACTTTTTCTTCGTCTCTTTTGTTTCTTGCCTACCATTCCCAATGTCCAAACTCATAACAAAGAACTAAACTCATCCTAAACAATACCTAGCTCGCAACAGACTACCATTCCTATTACGCAAACTGATAATATAGAAGTAAACTCAGCCGTCCCATCTTCTACCAATCCCAATAATCAATCAGATTATTTTACCCAACCCCTAAAAGATTCATCTCAAAAAAAAATCTTGGAAAAGAATGGAACAGAACAACTAAGGAAACCAAAATTCCTTAGATAAATATAAAATTATTAGTAAACGTCAAGATGATAATTTGCTTTTGGAATAATTATCAATGGACTTTGATCTTTGTTTAAAAAAAAAAATAGAAAAAGGAACTCGTGGATTGCAGAGATTGCTCAACAGTCCTGTTGACAGCCATGAGTATTTTAGCTTGGAATTGCAGAGGGCTTGGGAACCTCATGCAATTTAGAATATGAAACAGCTTCTCAAGCTGCAAGCACCCATAATAGTTTTTCTTTCTAAACTAAAATTATAATGCTGAAATGGAGGCTGTGTAAACAGTTTGGTTTTAAAAATTATACTATTATTTCTTGTGATAAAACAGTAGGAAGGAAGGGAGTTTTGTGGCTCATATGGGCTAATAATTTTATAGTTTCATATTTTGTCTTCTTCCCTTAATCACATTGATGCTATTGTTAATGAGTGTTGGAGATTTACAATAATACATGGTTGGCCAGATGATAATCAGAAGCACCTTACTTAGGATCTTCTTCGACAATTAGCTCAAGTTTCAAATTTGTCGTGGAGACTTTAATAAAGTAATGTTCCAAAGTGAAAAAATAGGTGGTAACCCAAAGGATCTCTGAAAACTCCATCAATTTGGTTCTTGTTTTAATAGTTTTCAGTTATTGGATGTAAGATTTAGAGGTTTTTCATTTACTTGGTTAAATGGGCAAAGTGGGGCTCCAAACATCCAAGAGTGAATCAACATGTTTGTTGCTACTTCTACTTGTATTAATATGTTTCCTAATTACTCTATTGTAAGGACAGGATCAGATCATTGCCCCCTTAAATTATCATGCATGAGGAAGAGGAGACATTTTCGCTTTGAAGTCATGTAGTTAAGGGATGAGTCTTGTGTGGTGGTAAGCGAAAGTTGGTTCCAGTCTTTAGAACCAACCGGTAGACAATTCATTAAGAGTAAGATGAAAGAGTATGGTATTGCTTTGAAAAAATGAAAGAGGACACACTTTGGTTTTGTTAATCATCAAATTTGCTAATTATCAAAAGGCTCTTCTAGCTCTTCAGTCTAGCCCGACTATAATTAGTATTTTGGAAAAATAAAAACAAATTGAGTCAAAAATGAAAGAATTGGTATATAAGGAGGATACTGTGTGGAGTTAAAGATCCAAAATCCAATGGTTAAGAGAGGGAGATAAGAATACACCTTTCTTCCACTCAAAAGCAAGTTTAAGACAGAAAAAAAATGTTATTTCACTTAAGTATAGATAAACTGATATAGACCTGCTTTTTTTTTATGACATGCATTGCGCATTATCATTATCATCATTTACTTGTTGTTTATACTCATTAATATATTCTTTATAATATTAAATATAGTTATAATTTTCCTCTTATATTGTCTAATTTTATAATGTTAAAATATAATTTTATTTGTGGCGAGGGGACCAGAGACGGTGGAGCATGCAATTCTCCTTTGCCTAGAATCTCAACAAGTCTGGCTTTATGGCCATTATGTTTTAAATTTTCTAATCCCAATGTGCACATTAAAATTTCATTGTTTAACTTGGTGAAATGCTTCCATAAAGATCAGGTGCGTTTAATTTTTATTGTTGCATGGGCTATAGGCCTGCCAGGAACACTTGGAGGTATTCTCACATAAGAAGCAGTCTACCATTTAGATCATGCAAAACACAATCAGCTTGTTGAATGAGTTCCCATCTTTTCATATCACTTAAACTAAGAGCAACCCTCATTTGATGGCAGAAATAATGAATGAGCTTGGAGGCCTCTAGCCGCAAATTTTGTAACACCCTCCGCCCAGTCCCGAGAGACCCGACGGCGGATGTCACATTCGGTGCCGGAGGCACCGTCTTAACTTAACATATAAATCAGAAAATCGGCACCGTCTTAACGTTAACATATAAATCAAAAATCGCCTAGGTATGAATTAGAAAGTGATTGAATATTCACAAGGGTTTAACAAGTAGTATTCTTTTTGTTTTTTTTTAAAAATGATTGGGAGAAACCTACAGAAAAACTGCAAGAGTTTTCCCCTAAACATAGACATGACAAACAAGTGAATGGCAAAACACTCCCAATTTTCAAAACTCCAAACCCCATCAACGCCAAAACAACACTAAACAACTCTTTCTAGGGTCTAACTTACAAACATTTTCGTTATGCAATCAATTAGATAATTCCAATAAATTAAGTTCCAAGTTTATCTTTCCAATAAATAACACCCAATTAATTTCCAATAATATACTTCAAAGTATAAAATTACATAATAGAGGTCTCCCAAAAATGGACTACTTATACATGCCATAATACTTAATGTTACATAACACCACTAAATCAACTACCAAAATATCTTCTTCAGCTCATGATGCTACTTCTTTGGTCTTCAATCAGCAAATATAGACTCAAACCTAGCGTGATAAACAACGCGCTGGAGTATAAAACTCAGTGGTGCTCATAAAACACAACAAACCAATGTGGAGGCACACCACTTAAAATTAAAATATCAATTTTCATCAAAAGATTTACAATCATAATCTGATGCTACTCTTTTGGTCTTCAATCAGCAATATAGACTCCAACCTACGCGTGATAAAATCAACACGCTGAGTATAAAACTCAGTGGTGCTCATTATTTGAAATTGTAGTACACCAATACATATACTGGTTATTTAGAAAACCATGTAACGTAATATCTTGCTTTGACAATTCATTTAATAACATATAATCATTTATTTCCAAGCTACTTGAAAAATATGTTTACAAGGGCTCACATACACTTAGAAGAAAAAGAATCAGATAGGTTTTCAGAACAGATTCAGAATGGCCTTAGGTCGCCAACAGATTCAGAACATATAGAGCGCGTCCGCCCTAACAGAACAGAAGACACCCAAGCATATGATCATAGCTTCTCATCATAATGGCATCAAATGCTGAGCATGCTCATCTTACATAATAAATCATATCATGCAACAAATTCACACCAAGTATAATAGAGCCCAAAATTCTTGTTTTAATCCATTTTTTATTCTTATTTTTATTTCTGACTTTCCATTGCTCATAAAAATTTATTTTCTGTAGTATCTCATAAAAATTCAATGAAAACTGAAGTTCATTCATGAAACATCTCATACTTAAACCAAAGTACTTAACATTGGAAATTTCCAGCATAAAAGCAATCTGCCCTTTGCTGGAGTTTTAATACCATAAACGTTGAGTTATATATCTCCTTGAGTTATATATCTCCAAATTGAATGAAATTAGATTCATTAGAAAGATAAGACACAATTATACAATTGTTATGAAGGAACCATAACCCAGATAAATCTACAAGATAGGCAAAATAAGCTAGGAACACAGACTGATAGTCCAGACCGGATCCAGACCGGATTCAGCAGAACCAAAGTCTAATGTTTATCAAATTCCTCCCTAACCAGACACTCAAATTAAACCAATCAAAAACCTGGGAAATCTCAAGACATAGGGGAACAACTCTCATGAATAACTTAACACCTAATATTGCCATTATGGTGGTCAAACGGGGCACTCAATCTATTGCTGCATGTGGTCCGTTACAACAGAGTCAGTTTAGGTATTTTAGCCATAAGTAGAGCTATATATATCTAAATTGAAAACCAGAGGATGGGTTGGAAAGCTAAGAAGTAGACCTACAACTTTCATGAAGGACTCAAATACAGAGGGAAAATAAAACGAATAGAAAAATAGTCCTTACCATTAACATTTTCCAACTTGGGTAAAATTCGTGCCACTTTTTGCCTCTCTTGGAAGAAGAAGAGGAAAATGTTTTCCACTTCAATCAAACATGTGATCATGCTTAGAAATCACCCAAGAGCATGTTTATACAACCAAGGTTCGATAATTCAAATCATTTCATACAAAATCTAAAATATACACATAATAGCATAAATGCACAAAATAAAGAATTGAAGTAAGGTTAGTGTGTTTATGAACACTAACCTTAAACACAAGGTTTAACAAGCTTAAATCAAACTCTTTAAGCCATTGCTTTGCCTTTCTCTTCGCTGGAAGGTTCTCCACCCTCTAAGTGTAAGAAACTCAAAATCAAAACAAAGAAAACAAATAACAGAAGAAATTGGAGCATGATTAAGCATGTATATGCTAAAAGAAAACTCTAAACCCAAAAATAATGAGGTTATCATGAAATCACTTACTTGACCCAAGTAGGAAAATCTCCAAATTTCTTGAAATTAAAAAACCCTTCTCCAAAGCTTTAATCTCTAGATTTTTCTATACTTTATTCAAGGGTAAATGGAGTGATGGAGTGAATTTGGTGAATTATTCAAGTAGAAAATGGAGAAAACAAAGAGAAGAGAAAGAGAGGCTAAAGGTGAAATGGAGGAGAAGAAGATGAAGTTCACGTTAGTTGGAGAGGAAGAGGAAGAAAAATATTGCTCAAATAATGGAGTTGACTAAAAGGGGAGTTTGGTCTTTTCACCAAAATTGGATGGCTAGGATTGAATGTAAATCTAATCTAATAGCTACAAATATTCTCCAAATTAAATTCCTTCAAAATATTATATAACACAACAAAATTCTCAAATTTACTCCATAAAAATAATAATAATTCTTCTTAATTTCCTTAATTATATAAACACCATTTCAAATTTATCCATTACAAAACTATTGCCTCTAATTTCCTTAATTAATATCACATCTTAAGTTACTACTCACTAATTCTCTAAAATTCTCCAAAAATATTCACTACTTACTTTCTACCCATAAAAATCATGCATGCATGCTCCAAAAATGTAACATAAAATATTAACCATATATAATAATTTTTCTGGACCAAAATAATACCGACTCCCGGACCGACAATACTATTCACAGACAGATAAACTACTATTTCAACACAGGAAAAAATAGGGCGTTACAGCTCTTCCCCCCTTAAAGAATTTCGTCCTCGAAATTCACCTGAATTAAACAACTGGAAATTGCTTTTGATTTTTATGGTTTCGGCATAGTAATCAGATATCATTGTGGACAAGTTTTGGTTGTTGCCACTAAGAAGTTTTGGGCAATACTTCTAGTGGCAGAAGCAGAGGCTGAAGCTTATATTTTTTGTTTCCATATTGCATCTGATTGGGTTTTCGAAGTTTGGAACTTGAGTCAAATTGTATGGTGGTGATTGTGAGACTTTCTAGTGTATATGTTCCTGCTAATGCCTTTGGTATCTGAAGTTTGCTATTTTTTCTTTAAATCATTACTGTATAATTATGTGCATAGAGATGGTAATCAACTTATGCATAGCCTCGCAAAGGAAGCACTACCTCAGTTAGAAGATGAACTACTTTGTGTAGAGGAAATTCCTCATAGATTTCTTTCTATTATTTCAAATGACTATGTTCCTGTTTCTATTTAGTTTCTAATTTCTTTTTAAAAAAAAGCATAATTTATTTGTAACAATTTTAAATTAAAATTTGTCTTTATTTAAATTATATTCATATTATAAGTGAATAATTTCTTAAACTACTTTTTAAATATGACCGTTGCCTTGGTGAAACTTAAAATAAGCTTTATGGTTAAATTTCTTAGGCAGAGGTTCAGGAGGGGGTCTCAGTGCTAGCGGTTGTAGCAAACCCGCTGACTGGACTTTCTCAAACACCTTCGACGGAGGAGTTCTAAAATTGGAGAATCTTCTAGGTTGCATACTGGTAGACCTCAGATCTAAGGTAGCTTTGTTGCTTGAACTCGGGGTCTTCTCAGAAGAACTAGACCCTTGGAAACCTGACTTGTTGAAGCTCCCAAAGTGGTTCCCTTACTTCTTGTCTTCTCTTAGCTTATCCTCTATGGCCATAATCATGAGAACTTGGCCAAAGGCATGTAATACAACTTCTCTTGGAATTTGGCAGGGTTCCCTTGATGAAGATTTTGATTTGTTCATTGGTGTCGGGTCGATTTCTCATTTGTATGACCTTAGCTCTCCATCTGGCCATATAATCAGTAAAAGATTCTTCACTTTTCTACACTGTAGCTTCTAAATCTCTCAGATTGACACTCATCTAAAGGTTATAGGCATATTCCTTCAAAAAGACTGTAGTGAGCTCATTTCAGTCCTTCCTTACTTTCTTCTCCAGGTTGTAATACTAAGTCTAAGCTGACCCGGTCAAAGACATAGAGAACATTTTCAAAATCTCTTTTGATGGCAGACCTGCCAACTCCATCACAGCCTTGTGTTTCATCACATGGACTTTTGGATCTCTCATACTATCATATTTTGAAACTTTGGGCATCTTATAGGTTAGGGGAAGAGTGTTCTTCAGCTCGAGTTCTTCATCCTCATCATCATCCATGTCGACATACTGGTCCATGCCCCTTGACTTCATAAAGACATGGAGCTTTTTCAACTTCTTATCTAGCTTCTCAAATTTCTCAGAAATGACCGGTTCAGACTCGGCCTTCTTGGTAGTACTTTCT
The DNA here is from genome assembly GCF_014843425.1 of Jatropha curcas. The sequence continues at coordinate 15,747,094 of NW_023590789.1, read as the reverse complement.
TGGCAAAGAATTCCTCATCTTGCCATGTATCATGTACGTGTTCCTTTCCCTCAAACTCTCCTTTGGCCTCATCATCCTCTATAACCATATGGTCTTTGCCTTTATCTTTGTCAGATTGCAAGAGTTTTTCCAAACTGGCAGCCACTATCTTCTCAACCAATTTTTCAATTTCTGAAAATCGGAATGCTACTTTCACCAATGTTAGTAGTAGAAATAGAAGTAGAAGCAGCGGTTGGAGTTGAAAATCGACTTGAACCTGAAAATTCTCAATCTCAAAGCAAGAGCCTAAAGAACTATCCACTGAATCAAGAAGGTCATAAGGGATTGAAGGTTCTTCAACTCTAACTAGATGACTATCCATCCTCAACCATTTGATCTCTTGTGGAGCTTTCTCTCTTCGTAGTGCTATCTTGACTGTATAAATCAGATGTTACAAAACACAACATGATGCATGTATGCATGAATGCATAAATATGGTATGACATACAAGAATACAATCACGTAACACGACATCGTGAAATACAACTGATGTTGTATTCTATCATAGTTGATCATAATTGCTTGAGACAGATATTAGAGAAGGGCTCTCGAGAACTAATAGGATCAAAATGTGCCCTATTTTGTAGCCAAATATTTATTATGACCTTCTGTTTATTTCTTTTTTTTTTTTTTTTTTTTTTGTTAGCCAAATATTTATTATGACCTTCTGTTTAATTTCTTTTTTTTTTTTTTTTTTTGAATCTCTTTCTTTTTGCCTCAAGTGTGAATGTACTTGAGCAGGGTTCTTTATTTGTATACTTTTTTTTTTTTTTTTTTTTTTTTGAATCTCTTTCTTTTTGCCTCAAGTGTGAATGTACTTGAGCAGGGTTCTTTATTTGTATACATTTTTATTTTTATTTTTCTTCTTTTTTTTTCGGCACTAACAATATTTGGCTTAAAATAGACTAACTTTCATTACTTCTCAAAAGTTGACTTTTTACGTTGATAGTTCTTTTTGCCCTAACTAAATATTTACAACTTTTTAAAACTCAAAGCCCTAAGAGGTTTGATAAGGTTTGGCATCCTCTAAGGTGAAGTGTCCAATTTTCAAAAGGCAATTGGCTATGTTACGCATGAGCGTGAAACGTGCCTCCACACCTTGGAAGAGGGTTATGACCTCGAGTTGAGCTTGCTTAATTTCCAGCAAGAGTTGGTGCACCTCTTCTAATTGGTCTTCTTTATTTGATGTCGGAATCGGAGGAGCTTCCCTCTTAGGTGCTTGAACTTCGTTCTTATAGTCAACATTTGAAAGAGCTCTTTTTGGCTCGTTTTTGCTTCTAGCACTTCTCTTAAGTCCTTCGCCCTTTGGCACTTTGAACTACGAGATTAGTCCATGATAGAATATTCTTATATGGCTACAATAAAACAAGTTAAGTGATGCATGAGAAAAAAAACACAACACATTATAGCATGAATATACAAACAAAGGGGAACGAGAGTTGGAAAATGCATGATTTCGACCCTTATATCTCCCACACACGGTTAAGAAACTGGAAAGAGCATTAGGTATGATATTGGGAAGGTGTTAGGCATCCAAATCACCCGGTTAAACCGGTCTCCTCGTTGTCCATTAATTAACAATAATTAATAATAGCATTAACTATAATTGAGATGTAAAACCTTTTTATGCAATTTTGAAAAATGTGTCAAACATGCATATTACCAATTACATAAAACATAAAATTTAAACCATCCAAAAAAGGGGAAGGAGGAGAAAAGAGTACAAACCATATCCTAAAATACATTCTACCTTTAACCCCATTAAAATTTTCCAACCAAACTAATTATTACATTTAAGCAATAATAGGACCCATTTTGGGTCCTTTAAATTTGGCAAATATAAACCAAAGCAATAAGGAATCATTCATAGAACATAAACACAAGCTACAAGTGACAATCACAGAAACATAAACCATCCATTGAACCATACAATCATACAATCAATGGAAATATGATCCATGTCTAGTTCACAACTTAACATTTAATGGATTAGCATATGAAACATAAAACATTAAATAAAAGGGCATGAATTTAAAGGACAGAAAGTAAAGAGTGTATAAAATAAAGGATGAAAAGTTAAATGCAATAAATTTAAAGATTAAGACAAGATTAGAGTTCAAGATCTTGATGTTCATCATGAACGATAAACAAATACATCCATCACTATTCTGAATCTTATTTATTGGTGTTTATTCAATCCATTTGTAGACAAAAACGCATTTCAGATCAATAAAGTCTAGTGCTTTGCCACTAGATCTCCAAATCGGGTCTGTTTTATTGATTTTTAACATTCTAGGCCTCTAAAATAAAGTGTCTGGCACCACAGGAGAAGGTGCGTGTGCCACACGTAGTGGTGCTAGGTACTTTCGCTAATCAGGTGGCCACAGAATGATACAGAGCTTCAGGAGCGTGTCTGTGAAGAAGTGACGCAAGCCACTTGCTTGTGGCGCATGCCACACGTAATGGCTTATACCATTGCTGTTCTCAGTGCGACACTTCAACACAGACAGCCCTATTTGGTTTATCCCTGGGTTTTTCTCACACTCAGGCTTAAGAACGGTCATTTAACACCAAAATAAAAAGAACAAGAGATGGAGAAAGAGATTAATGGCTCTCAAAAATTACCTTTTGAAGATTTCCAAAGAGTTTCGAGAGATTGGATGCAAAAACCCAAAAGTTGAGTTCTTGGATCAAGATCCGTGTTTTAGATAAAAAATGAACATGTTTATGGACTTTTAATCAATACTTAAGGGTTTTGTAATTGACAATCATTGAATAGCAACATAGATCAAAGTAGAAAACACAAGTTTCCTTTAATTTTTGGTTGAGTTTTCAAAATAAAAGAGTTTCCTTAAGTTTTCAAAAAAAAAAAAAAAAAAGTCATCCCTTTGCACTAATCCCAAGGCCTATTTATAGGCAAATGGGATAGTGTTGCCCCATTTTAGGGCTTATGTGGCAAAATGCCACTGGTGGACCCTAAAATCGGGTCGGGCCAATTTTTACAGAATCGCATTGAGTGGCACGCAAAATGAGGTAGGCCACCGGAAAGTGAAGCACTTTTCGGGCCCGGTTTCGTCACGAAACGCCAGTGACCCGAAAAAGTAAAAAATGGTTAGACGCGTGCATTGTCTTAGCCCTGGACCATTATCCGAAAACCAGAGCGATTAGAAATCCCGATCCAATCTTATGTTGAAAATGGTATATCATCACTGGGCCATCAGGGACAAAATTTGAGCGTCCACAGGCAAGTTTTTTTCAATGAAATTATAATAATTTTATCAAATGGAAGGCATTAAGTAATTAATTTGTCAAATTTTAAATAATTATTTTTCATATTAGTGGGGGATTTCAAAATTTTTATGGGGTTCCATTGAGCTGCTCTAGTGTACCTTTTGTTTTATCCAAGAAGTATTAGATAACCCAACTCACAAAAAAATTAAGATTAGAATAATAAAAAGATAGTTATGTCCCTTCTACAAATATGAACCCAATGGAACCAGACTTTATACATTTGGCAAATGATAATAGGCCAATCTATGGATACAATGTGAAAAAATTACAATAATTTATTATTTCTCTATTCTTTCTGTTTTTTTTTTTTTTTTTTTTTTACATGTGGAAAAAAATTACAATAATTTATTATTTCTCTATCTTTCTGTTTTTTTTTTTTTTTTCTTTTTTTTTTTTTTTTTTTTTGCAAAATGACATCAGTATTTTTACTTTTCTAATATATTTTATTAAATTGATTTGATATCATTGACAAAAGGATCCATACACCGGGAGTAAATAAATTTTTTCTTATGCTTTAACTTGTAAAGACAACAAATTCTGATAAACAGTTATAATAGAAACTGTGGAATCTCTCTCTCTCTCTCTCTCTCTCATCAAAACCTAAAACCTAAAAATTCTCTTTTTTTTTCTTCAACGAGTGGCCATCGGTGAGCTCTCACTGGTGGTCACCCCTTTCCTTTTTTGTTTGTTTTTTTGCAAATAATCATCAGATTTGTTTACAGATCTGAATTTTCATCACCCAAATATTGGGATTGATTGTTGCTTATATCTTGGAATTTTATTCTTAAATCTAGTTCTGAATTATTGTTATCACCACTATGTTGATTTTGTCTAACGTCTTTTATTATTTGGATAGTTATGGAGAAAGAAGTGCAGATCACATCTTCATTAGAATGAAAAAATTTGAAGGTAATCAGATTAGACTTGTAAAAAGACCAAAGAATCGAACAGTGGCCATGAATAGCCACCAAGTGGAGTAAGCGATCACCTATGACATAAATATTATGCTTTGTCAATTCGATTAGATACTTCAAATCAAGATTGCGTTTTTTTATTCTTTGAATATAAGTGGTTTATTATTAAATTCTCTACACAAAAAATATATAAACATATTGATCTGTATTTCATATTTATATACAGTTTTCAATTAATGAAATTTTAGTTTACTTTTTCTAAAAAACAATAAAAAAAGAAACTGTGGAATCTTGATTCAAATTAAATGAAGAAGGAAAGTACCATTTTTATGTCAATATTAAAACCAAGGCCTCAAGAGTCAATATACACCATTTGCTATTAGTCTTTGTCTTCATAATCCTCAACTCATTAAACGATAAATGTATCAGAAATACCAATCAAGAGCTTAGGTATAAGTTCCATGACGAATACAAATTACTATTGTGGCAAAAACTGTTTCTGTCATTTTATTTTTCTTTCCAGATTTGTACTATTTTGGTATGAAACTAATCTTATTTTTAAGTTTTACATTCCCTCTCTCTTTTGCCTTTGTTAGTCGAGTTTTACATTCCCTCTCCTCTTTTGCCCTTTGTAGTTTTACATTCCCTCTCTCTTTTGCCTTTGTTAGTCCACCATTTTCAATCAATCTTAGATGTTCAGTTTTTTTTTTTTTCTTTTTCTTTTTCTTTTTTCTAAATAATGATTTTAACACATATTTTCAGTACTCTTTTTACATATTTATGCCATACACTTAATAATTTTTGAAATAATCACTGACATAACGAAAAATTCAATGTTATTGTGTTAGAGTAAAAAAAAAAATCCAACTGAATTAATACAATAAATATGGATTTCTTTTTTGAGCTCGAGTGAGCTATTACTAGTCCTTCCTCCCTCCACCAATGGACATAATAATACAAAATGACATATTCATACGAGATTCTAAGTTCGAATTAACTAATCAAGTCATATTGAACCAAAAATTCAAATATATATTAATTAAACAACTTGCAATAGTACACATCACTTAATGCAACATGAACTTTGTGAGAGAGGCACATATGTAACCATCCTCGTCCTTATTATGTTACAATACTCTCTTTTGAGATTAAAAAAAAGTAAAGAAAAAGAAAAAGAAAAAGAGAAAACATTCTCTTTTTATTTACTACAATGTAGTGATTTATTATGAGGATATTAATAAACTTTCTGCTTGCAGAAAAACTCAATTAATAAAGCTGATCTGGATCAACCCATTCTTCTTTTTGAAGTTTAGTCACTAAATCCTTATCAAGATGGAATGCTCTTGTCAAAACATCAGGATTTACTGATGGGGTAGCATGCTCTTGTCAAAACATCAGGATTTACTGATGGGGTAGCTCCAAATATTGTATTTGCAATAGTAACAACTCCTGGGTTTTGGCTATTCAATACAGCTAGAGCGACTGCAGGAGTCTTGCCAATATTTAACTGGAAGTGAATGAGTCCAAGTGGAAACACAAATGCATCACCTGGCTTTAAGATTTTGGCGAAAAGGCGGTGATCAGGATTTCCTGTAATAAAACCCGCGTAAAGAGTTCCTTCTAAGACAGTCAGTATTTCTGCAGCTCGAGGGTGAATATGGGGTGGGTTTAGACTGCCATTTGGTGCAAAATCAACGCGGACTATGGATAAGGCATTAGTGTTGAGTCCTGGAACTTGATCTACGGTTAAGAGAGTGACACGTACTCCTAATTGTTTTGAGGTTTGTTTACGAACGTTAAGCCCTGTAATAAAGAAATCGTCTGCTGTCACTTTCTCTGGATCTTTGCAAAATTTTCCATTAACGAACACGAAACACTGCAATCAAAGTAATGGAGTATATTATATACTAAGGCACGATGAAAAAAAAGAAAAGAACACGACCAAAATAGCTCAACCCTTAACCACTATTAGCTTTGGTTATCATTGGCTAGAACACAAATCGTCCTGGATGCACGAGACCATAGGGTACATAAGCCATGGCAGAACACGAAATTGCCAGAGCACGACTCCGCAAGAAGCTACAACGGAAAAAAACAAAAATTATCACGACAGTAAATAATTCTAACCAAATTTTAACTAAATTTCTTGCACCTAATTATTAATATTGCTTAATTATAATTCTACAACTTGTTATTTGCTTCGATGAGGTGTGAGAAATCTTGCATGGCTATTTATAGATGAAGGCTTTTAGTTCTTAATTTTAAAAATATTTAATATTTATCAATCACCAATCAGGAATCACCAATCACCAATCAACTTATAATATTAACTTAATTAACTTGGCTTTGAAAGCTATATAATATCAACTTACAGCTAATAATAGCTTAACTTCACCGTCAATGTAGTTTTCTTTGACTTATGAGACCTTAATCACCACGCACAGAAGTCTCTGCTGTCCAACTGGAATTGCCCATAATCATCAAATTCTGACCTCTTTTATTCAACGTGACTGAAAATGGCTAATTTTTTAAAATTTTATATTTATAGATTGAAAAAAATATATATAATGATAATAATATATTTAAAAATAAAATTATACTCTTATTTGGTATAACTTAACATTTCAACTAAGAAACTTTTATTCACTAATTATCAAATAAATTTTTATAAAACTTATTTATAAATCTAAATCTTCATTTTTGTTACAAATGAAAATTCGTTTGAAGCATCACATTTTTAATTTTGTGAACTTGGTTATACTTAGAACAAATTCTACTGAAATTGATATAATTTGCAAATAAATTCCAATTTTTTTTAAAACAAGCTAATAAAAATAATAAGTTTTAAGTACAGATGAGTAAAACTATATATTAAGAATGATTTTTATAATTTATTAAATATAAAATTCCATTTTACAAATAATTTTTTACCAAATTTATTTTGAATAAAGTAAATTCCATATGGATTTATTATTCCAAAACAACAATGAGAGGTATGTTAAACAAATTCTATTTTGAACTTACAAGTAAATAATCCAATACTGGATCTAAATCAATATAATTCCAAACAACAATATAGAAGAGGCAAATAAGTTGATGATTTGCTATAACATTCTTACCGCTTCAAAAACGGCACATAAATAGGTTACCATATTATACAACAGAAAATGCATAATATAATACTATTCATGAAGATCAAGAACACTTGAAACAATAATTCCTAAGTATAATATTAATTTAACAAAATCTTATCAATTTATCATTTAGCATCAATAAGTTAACATTATTTTTAAAGAAATGAAACTAGAAAATTATCCATAAAGTGAAAACATGATATACATAAAATACTGAAGATACAGATCAATAATGATTTTATATTTTTTGTATAACGAAAGATCTAATAATAAACCATGAACTTATATAAAACAATAAAAATTAAAAACAATAATCTTGATTTGAAAGTATCATCGAGTTGATTTGAAGTATCTGATCGAGTTGACAGAGTACTTATGCCATAGGTGATCGCTTGCTCTACTTGGTGGCTATTCATGGCCACTGTTTGACTCCACAGTCTTTTTACGAGTCTGATCTGATCACCTTCAAATTTCTTCCTTCTACTCGATAAGAGATTTGCACTGTTAACACATGGTAACAAAGCTTGGATTTCTACAGAAACGGGCTGTTAACACATTTTTATATTTTATTTATAGTTTTATTATATATCTGGACTTCAGAAGAGTGATCATGTTTTTTTTTTATTATTTGTATTAATTTGAAGTTTTTAATGAGATCCAAATATATTTATTAAAAAAAATGTAATAGTCAAGAGAGTAAAAGTTATAAATTGGCTAATATGAATGGCAACAATAATGACTTTATTAATAGCAATAATACAGGGGCACAATAAGAAACTTAATTAAAAAGAGAGTAAAAGTTATAAATTGGCTAATATGAATGGCAACAATAATGACTTTATTAATAGCAATAATACAGGGGCACAATAAGAAACTTAATTAAAACTCATCTTTTTTTAAAAAGTAAAAATAAAAAATATTGAAAACCCAATATAGCACTTAAGGACAACACTGCATACAAAATATAGCACTTAAGGACAACACTGCATACAAAAAATTCAAAGGGTCTGCTACAATATTTAACAACACATAATATTTAAATATGCCATACATAGGGGTGGTAGCGCAATGAGTCTCGCGAATTTTGAACTACCCGTAATCATATCTGTTTAAAATTTTATTACCCGTTTCCATTCCAAACTTGTTTAAATATTCATTTAAATATCTGAACCTGTTTAAAATTTTACTACCCGTATCCGTCTCAAACTCGTTTAAAGTCCCTTTTAAATGGGTAGGATACCAATACATGTTAATCTATCTAAATCCAAACTTATTTAAAATGTATTTTTTACTAATAAATGGGTACTCTCATCCAACGGATCGGAACGGGACGGGTACCCTAAAATACCCGTCTCACTTCCATCCCTAGCCATACAACTAAGAAGATTCCAAGAACTCAAAATAGGCCATAGAATTAGCTTCATTAACTAATAAAAAATCAGACCCATAGAGCATGCTTTAAGGCATAATAATGTCCTGAAGTAGAGAATCAAGATGGTTTATCTTCGCACAAAATTTTCCAACGATCATGCCTGACATTTGATTAACCACATAAATAAACTTTCAAAGATAAGAATATATATAAATTTTAAATGTGAGAGAACAAGTAAATATGAATCTTAACCACATATGACAACAAAGAATTTTGACAATTTGACTGCGTTCATACATATTGATTATTGAATAAAGCAATTGCACTAAAAGCATAAATTTATTCTCAACTTAGGGCATGTTCGGCAATATTAGCTTTTAGCTTGTAGCTATTTATATAGCGGTTTAAATTAGAAATGATTGATAAAATAATTGTTTAGTTAGCTATTTAACTTAAAATGACAAACGAAAAACATTATATATTTAATTAGCTGAATTCAACGAAAAAATGGATGTGATTGTCAAAAAAAATTTAATTAATCTATGTGAAACGCTAAAATTAGAATATTTAATCTTTCATAAAAAGCTTCACCGACCTCTAAAGGCTATTAAAAGCTATGTTACTGATCAATACAATTAAAAAAATAGAGTTCTGATTTGGTCAAAAGCTAAAAGCTAGCATAAAAGTTATTGTCAAAAAAGGCCTTAATATTTTAGCTCCTTGTAACTAACATGCATTAAAGTATTATATGTCAAAAAAAGGCCTTTTAATATTTTAGGCTCGCTTGTAAAACTAAACATGCATAAAAATTTAGGCAAACCAAATTATGCCTTTGCTGGCATATTGAATTTAGCAACAAATTATGCTTTTGGCTATTGAAATTCAAGAACTACAAAAATTTGGTTCAAAGTGAGATCAAATAATATGACTCTTTGAGAAGAAAAAAATGACAATCACCGAAACCAACATAAATTGACAAATAAAAAAAATTAGAAAACCATATAAACCACTTATTCCAATTGACCTTATTGTAATTATCACTAGCACCATTATGCATAGAGGCTTCCCTGTTGGCTCAAGGTCAATTTCTAATCTCGGATTTTGATGATTAATACAAAACAAATAAATTTAAATTATGTTATTTGTGCTAATTTTATTTTATGCAGAATTATTTATGCAGAATTACTATGGAAAGAAATCGTACAAGGCAAATCCTACATTGAGTGTGAAGATATTCGAAGATCCTAGTAACTAGGTATTTAGGATACTTTGTAGGATAGAGAGAAAATCCATATATAAGCAGATAAATTATTTTTCTCTCAGTCAAAAACATTTTCGGAAATTAGATTTTCTCAAAATAAATTCCTTTATTTGTTTTCGAAAAATATTCCTTAAATCGAAGTGATTTAATTTCCTAAAACTAAAGAGATTTCCTCTCTAATGTTTTTGGTAATAAAATCATACACTTTTTCGGAAATATATTTTGAAAGATCTAAAGTACTTAAATTTATTTATTTATTTTCTTACCTTATAAAACGAAGGAGAATCTTTTTCATTTTTTAGTAAAGAGGTATCCTTCCGGTAAAAATATTTTCCAAATTTTAATGCTGCTGAAAATCTTTTATTTTAAGGAAAGCAAAAATCGTGTTTTATCTTACCAAAAAGGATAAAATAAATTTTTTGGTAACAAAGATTTTCATATCTTCTAAATAAGGAAAGAAGATATTCTGATTTCAAAATAAAATCTCTTTCCAAAGGCAACAGCTTCTTAGCTCTCTATATAAAGGAGCTTTTCACGTCTTGAACATTAGTGAAGTAAGAGTTTTTGTTTTAAGAGCATTCTCTCATTGATTAAATCTTTATCTCTCAAAACTTACTCTCTACCCCCAACTTTCTTTTCATCTCTACACTTAACGTTTTCAATATTTAAAGTGAAAAGAATTTTTACAATTACTTTTGAAAAACGGTTCTGTGTTCTAATTGATCTTCTAATCTTAAACAATTTTCTAATCCGATAAACTGTTTTTCCTGTGCTTATATGTACATTTCTTTCTGTCTATTTAGATTCTGTAATCTATAGTAGATAAGTTCTTATTTGATAAACAAGTGTGTAATAGCTTAGGTTAGAAGCTATTGAGAAAAAGGTTATCAAGCGACCTTCTCCTTGTGTGAGATTCTAATGTCTTTCCTTGAATTGAGTTTTTTGTACTCTGCCAAAAACAGAAAGGGGTTTGAGGTTAACTAGAACCCTTTGGAAATCTATGTGGTACAAAAAGGGTAATCTAGGTGTTGATCTATTTGTCTTGTACTGTTGGTTTTTGTCTCTTACCCTTTAAAAGAGATAAACATAGTTGAGGATCTCAAGATGCATTTTGGGGGAGTGGATGTAAGGCGAAGTTAGTGCCGAACCACTATAAATCTCTGTGTTAATCTTTTATTTCTGAAGTTTGCTTGATACTTGTCTTTATAACACCTTTGTTTAATTTTTAGAAACGCTAAAATTGTTAATAATTCAGATGTTCTAAAACAGTGATAAGTCTTATCTAAACATTAGAACTCTGGTATTCTAATAAAGTGAATATACCATGTTCTAACTGTTGTTCTATTCTCAGTATAATTCACTGATTGGGTTTCTAATCTACATTCTAAACTTTATGAGGAACTACTAATCTTGATAGCTTTCCATCATAATGTCGTTCTGATATTTGATTAAGGTTCTGTGAAGAAGTTCTGAATTCAATAATTGTCTTTCACATAGCTTTATATGATTTTTCAAATTTTATGAGGAAGTTCTAATTTCGATAACTTTCCTTCATAAAGAAGCTCTGATATTGAATAAGTCAGTGTGAAGCTGTTTTAATCAATAGCTGCACTTTGCACAGACTTTTTTGCACAGACTTTTATTCTTTTATAAATTAGAACATTGTTGAGGTGTTAATCTATGTGAAACGCTAAAATTAGAATATTTAATCTTTCATAAAAAGCTTCACCGACCTCTAAAGGCTATTAAAAGCTATGTTACTGATCAATACAATTAAAAAAATAGAGTTCTGATTTGGTCAAAAGCTAAAAGCTAGCATAAAAGTTATTGTCAAAAAAGGCCTTAATATTTTAGCTCCTTGTAACTAACATGCATAAAATTTAGCAACAAATTATGCTTTTGGCTATTGAAATTCAAGAACTACAAAAATTTGGTTCAAAGTGAGATCAAATAATATGACTCTTGAGAAGAAAAAAATGACAATCACCGACACCAACATAAATTGACAAATAAAAAAAAAAAACCAGAAAATCATATAAACCACTTATTCCAATTGACCTTCTTGTAATTATCACTAGCACCATTATGCATAGAGGCTTCCCAACTACAGCCCTCTTAAAATGTTAAAATCAGCTTTGCCTTAAAATGTTAAAATCAGCTTTGCGTTAATGATTCTTCCTAAAACAATCCAACAGTGTCAAAAGCATCCAAAGATAGACTAAGTTAATCATATATGGCTAATCCATACCCGTTACCTCAACCTTTGCAACTTGTTACAATTGCACTCTAAATCCAACTTAACTCCCAACACACTCCAATTTCAAATATTTATAAAAATCACACCCTAATTTGAAATCCAGTCAAAATTAATAATAAAAAACAATAAACGTGGGACCCACTTTAGTTAGCTAACACTCTCTCCTCTTTCATAAAAATCTCAAAGCAGATATTAGATATTCTCATCAAAATCTTAAATATTCTTTTTTTTTTCTCAACAATTTATCTTTGTATTAAAGATAAGCGAGATAGAAAATGGTGTAGCCTCTTGTTATTATTATATAGAGTAATCTAGGGTTTTATTTTTAATTTGGGTAAAGGACGATTTGCATTTGGAAAAAGCTAGGAATGGAGATGGGATCTACTTTTGAAATTAGTGAGGCGTCTTTCATTTCAACCACAAACCAGTTAGGTGTATTTTGCAGGCACAATAAAGAAGCACATTTATACACCTCAAGGAGTCGATCAAATCCAGGATGTAGGTTTTATTGCTGTCCAAAATGGAGGGATATGGCAAATAATTGTAGGTTCTTCATGTGGCTTGATAATGATTACTATCCAAGGGTTATTCAAGTCATGAATATGATTTATGGAAGGTTAGATACTACAAAAACTAAGTTGCAAAAGGTGGAGGAGCAAAAATTAAAGCTAGAAATGGAGTTGAAGTCACTAGAACAAAAGTTGAGAATGAAGAAAGTGGCAGTGAAAGAAATGAATGCAAAAATGGAATTCTTAACCGCAGAAAATTCCAACTCATCTAATTGCCTCAATTCAGAAATTAATGAGGTGTCTTTCATTTCAACCAGAAACCAGACAGGTGTATTTTGGAGGCGCAATGAAGAAGCACATTTATACACCTCAAGGAATCGATCAAATCCAGGACGTAGGTTTTATTGCTGTCCAAAACAGAGGGATAGGGCAAATAATTGTAGGTTCTTCATGTGGCTTGATAATGATTACTCTCCAAGGGTTATTCAAGTCATAAATATGATTTATGGAAGGTTAGATGCTACAAAAGCTAAGTTGCAAAAGGTGGAGGAGAAAAAATTAAAGCTAGAAATGGAGTTGAAGTCACTAGAACAAAAGTTGAGAATGAAGAAAGAGGCAGTGAAACACATGAATGCAAAAATGGAATTCTTAGGAGCAGAAAATTCCAATTTATCTAATTGCCTCCATATCCAAGTGCAAAGGAAGAAAATATTTGTTAAATCTGTTATTGGCACTTGTATTACCTTGATTTTGGGTTTATGGATTTATAATTATTTCAAGAAGAATGTGAAATTGATGTTCTTGCGCTGATTAGTTTTGTTTAGGAGATAATTTCTGCTGATTAGTTTTGTTTAGGAGATAATTTCTATGTATTTCAATTGAAAGTTTGATGTATTTTGGTTTGGTTAGCACTAAAGTAATAAAGTATAGATGCTAATAGTTGTAGCTTCTGCTGTTAATTGTAACATCTGTGAACATCTGTTGTTCTACAGAAAATGAAATCCAATGTCATCTTGAATGTCCAAATGTATCTCTATTTAACTCAACATTATTAGAGCAATTAAATAATAAAAAAAAGGAAAGAAAGAAATATAAAAAAGTAACTAAATATATTGCAAAAATTTCCAATTTTTACAAAGGCATAGATTTATGGATGCTGGTTATTAAGAATATAGGACTGATAACCTAACATCCACCATATATGAACCAAATACAAGTTGCCTATTTTTCATCCACAAACTAATGCCAAAATCACCTGTAATATTGCCTAACTATACCAAAAAATGCGAAATATGTCCAACACATCAGTCATTGGTGGAAAACCAAAAAACCAATTAATTCCACCTTCTCTTGTGACATCTCGACCGCGGCAAAGCGATTCCTAGGATGGCAGGCTAGCTAGGGGGTAGTGGAATGCGGGACCACATAATGAATTTGAATATAAATATGAAAAGGGGGAACTAATCATTTAGAGGCCGCCTTTTGGTGGAGATGGCTGGAGAGTTGGAAGAACTCCAGGGTTTAAGCGTGCTCGCTTAATGGAAATCTAGTGATGGGTGGACCATCCTGGGAAGTTTTCCATTTCACCTGTGGGGAAAAACCGTGAGGGCGGGTGTTTGTGTTTGGCCGGAATAAGGCGGGGCACACCCCGTGGCCAAACCGGACATTCCTCTGTGATTAAGAGTCGGGGGTGACAGTTTGGTATCAATGAACGCGGACCCCCTCCAGTAAGATGTATGGTTCGAGACGACCACGCGGAAGCTGGTGGCTGTGACATCCCGACCGGCAAAGCAATCCTAGGATGGCAGACTAGCTTAGGGTAGTGGAATGCGGGACACAGGAATGAATCGAATCATATATCGAAAAAGGGGAAACTAATCATTAGACACCTTTTGGTGGAAATGGCTTTGGAGAGTTGGAAGAACTCCAGGGTTTAAGCGTGCTTGCTTAACGGAAATCCTAGGGATGGGTGACCTCCTAGGATAGGTTTCCCCCCATTTCACCTGCGGGACAAAACCGTGAGGGCGGGTGTATGTGTTGGCTGGATTAGGCCGGGGCACAACCCCGTGGCCAAAGCGGACAATTCCTCTGGTGATTAGAGTCGGGCGTGATAAAAATTCACTGAAATTGACAGACACATAAATCTATTTCCTGAAATCCTACGTGTAAATTAAATATATATATATATATATTAGAAAACCCTTATTTGCCAAATCTACAGAATACCAATCTTCATTGGATTATTTTTATTCCAATGAATGCTGCTAAAATCTGCATTAACCATAAGCCTAAGTATCTAGAAACCAATCAATCTATAATCAGAAAAAACAATTTAATTTCATGCCAACAACAATAGAATAAAAAAACAACAACAACAACATTAAATTTTTTTCCTTATTGCAGCCTGTGTTGCATTTTTTCCACTAACAAACTGTACATGTTTCATCTGGCATCTGAGAAGCAAAATTAATCATTTAGAATATTAAATGAACACAATATATTATACAAAAGTACCAATGTCCTTGTCTGACCTACTGCATCTCTTTTCTCATGACAGAACTAACATCTGCTACAACTAGTGCATTGCTTGATTCAGCAATTATTGGATTTTTTTTCTAGGCCAACCAACTTTCCCTCGCAACTCATATGCAAAATAGTATAAAAGTTCAAAAGGCTACAACATATACAATCGTATGATCATCAAAGCATAATCACAAATATATATATATATATATATATATATATAATATTAATATATATATATATATATATATATATAATATTATATATATATATATATATATAAGCTAAATCAGATAAACAATAACATAATATCAAATCCAACAACATTACATTAAATAAACAAAAAAAAAATAGTAGGATTTTTTGTACAAATGGCACTTACACGCTTTGTACAAATGGCACTTACACGCTTGGGGCTCGAGGTGCAGGAGGCTCTTTTATCTTTGGACAACTTCTCTTGTTGTGCTCGTAATCCAAGCAGTGCTGGCACTGCATCTGAATACCATGCTCACCCACCTTACCAGAGTTGGATTTTTTAGGTTCTTCATCAGCTAACTTCATCCTTACAGTTTTCCTTCTACCTGGTTTTTTCTTATACTCTGGTGGAATGATGGATGACTCTGATACCAATTGATGTAGAACCCCAGGTTTATAGTCAAACCAAAACCCTAACACACAAATCAAAATTGAACATACACCAATAATAAATCCCAAACTTAAGGAACCCCTAAACAATAATGTATGGAAACGCCAATAATAAGTTGATTTAATTGATTTAAACAATAAGAACAACAATCACACTAGTATGCCCTTTAATGAAAGCAATTCTTAATGCAAGCAAGAACAAACTCATGAACTCAACCTTTGGAAGAAATTGACCAAGCTAGAGATTACTCTCATCTGATCAATTATCAAATGAATCTACTTTAGCAATGAGAATTAGAAGGCTTTTATATAAGCCTTGGACAAGCCCCTTAGAGTTTCCCCAGCTAAAGGAAACTAATGCCCATGGGGATAACAAACCACTAAACCAATAAAGAAAAAAAACACTTTTTTACTAAAAGCCAATGAGAAAGAAGCCCAAAAATATTAAATTAACCCATTCTAGCCCAAAATATTAAATTAAGTCCTAAACATTTAACCCAAACTAATGGCCGACCAATTATAAAGATTAAGTCTAATTATTTTATTAAAAGCTATTAGACCATGGATTATGCACCATTTGTGCATAGGCCAATCTTGTCTGAAATGTCTTCTGAAATGTCTTCTTTAGCTTTCAATGAAGAATGATGAATCAATCTCCTCTACAAATCTGCCCATGAATGTTGAAATTGCTTCCTTGAGCTTCTTTGATATTGCTCGAGTGATTGGTCCTTGAGGAAGTGTCAATTCATCCTTCTTCTTGTCTTGTTTAAATTGTGATGCCTTGATCATGCTCATATCATTCCCTCCCCTTATGAAAGGATTCATCCTGGAATCTGAATCAAAGACAAAAGGAGACAAGTCAGCAATATTAAAAGTGGCACTAACACCATACTCCCTTGGCAAGTCAATTTTGTATGCATTATTATTGATCCTTTCCAAAACTTGGAATGGTCCATCTCCCCTTACATCAAGCTTAGGCTTCCTCTTTTGCGGAAATCTTTTTTTCCTCATGTGAATCCAAACCCAATCTCAAGTTCAAAGATCATTTGTTTTCGCCCTTTATTTGCTCTTTATGCATATAGCCTATTCTTTTGCTCAATCTGCTCACGTGCTTTATGGTGAATAGTTTTAGCCTTTTCCGCCTTCGCTTCGCCATCTAAGTTCGTAAGCTTATTCAATAGTAAAGGCAACAAATCCAACAGGGTTAAATGATTAAAACCATCAACAATCTCAAAAGGTGAATAACCTGTAGAAGAGTGTACTGCCCTATTATATATATCAAACTCAATAAATGGCAAACAATCTTCTCAAGTTTTCAAATTTGTACCAACAATAGCACGCAACATAGTTCCTAAAGTCCTATTAACCACTTCAGTTTGGCCATCTATTTGTGGATGATAAGTAGTAGAAAACAAAAGTTTAGCACCCAATTTTCCCCCATAGAACACGCCAAAAATGACTTAGAAACTTAGCATCACGATTAGAAACAATGGTTCTAGGTACACAATGCAAACGTACAACATTACCAAAGAATAAGTTAGCAATATTTGTTGCATCATCAGTTTATGGCATGCAATGAAATGAGACATTTTGCTAAATCTGTCCACTACAAGAAAAATGCTATCTCTACCTTTCCTTGTCCTAGGTAATCCCAACATAAAATTCATGGAAATATGAGTCCAAGGTTTAGTAGGCACAAGCAAAGGTGTATACAAACCATGAGGCATAGTTTTAGATTTTGCATGCTTATAATCAATACATGCAGAATCAACTTTTCAACAAGTTTTAGCATGTTAGGCCAATAATAGTGTTCATGCAGCATATCCAAAGTCTTTTGCACACCAAAATGCGCCATCAAACATGCAGCATATCCAAAGTCTTTTGCACACCAAAATGCGCCATCAAACCCCCCACTATGTGATTCCCTAACAAGCAGCTCACGAATAGAACATATTGAAATACAAAGTTTTTTACCCTTAAAAAGATATTCATCATGCCTATAAAACTTATTAAAAGCTTCATTTTTATATGCTTTTTACACCTCACCAAAACCAGCATCATCAACATACATTCCTTTAAATGCTCAAAACCAAGTAATTTAGAACTAAGCAATGAAATTATTGCATATCTCCTAGAAAGTGCATCAGCAACCACATTTTCTTTTCCTTGTATTTAATCACATTACGGAAAAAGTTCTAAATATTTCCATTTCCACTTATACCATGTCTTTTGTTCAACTTAACCTATCCTTTCAAGTACCTAAGCGATTGATGATCACCATGAATCACGAACTCTTTTGGCAGCAAGTAATGTTCCCACACCTCAAGAGCTCTTAACAAGGCATAAAACTCCTTATCATAAATGGAATAGTTCAGGTTTCCTTCGCTCAGCTTCTCACTGAAGCATGCTATAGGACGTCCTTCCTACATCAAAACAGCACCAATACTATCTCGGAAGCATCACACACTCTACCTTTTACCGCTCTTGTTTTGTTTCGCACGATTGCACTTTAGAACTAGGCTTAACACAAAGTACACACCAAAAGCAATTGACAAGAAAATAATGATATCCTAACAAGAATGAAAGTTCAAGTCTAGAGGCAAAGGATCAAGATGAATAAAAGAATAGAAAATAGCAAATCAAAAGTAAAAAACATGTACTATAGATCAATTTTAAGTTCAACAAGGTGCAAAATGTTGAATTTAGTGTAAAGGAACCAAAAATAGCAAGACAAAAATAGCAAGACACTTCAAAATCAGATAACTGAGAGGAAAATAAAGCAATGACAAGACACTTCAAAATCAGATAACTGAGAGGAAAATAAAGCAATGACAAGACGGATGCACTAAAATGCAAAGTTTAATCAAATCCTAATTATAAGACTAAACTCATGTTATGTATGACACAAAAGAACAATTCAACACAAGTAACAAGGAAAATTAACCCAAATAGCCTAGAAATGAACTAAGGTGTATTTATGTGTAGTGTAAGCCCAATTTGTGTTAAAAAGCCCTAAGAGTATCCTCGAAGGTAATTCAGCCTATACTATGTCAAATAGGTTTCGGCCCACCTAATTTAGTAAATAACACAACCAAACAACCCTTAAACAATGG
This sequence comes from Jatropha curcas, assembly GCF_014843425.1. The sequence goes on along the minus strand of NW_023590789.1, from coordinate 15,728,036 downwards.
TTTTCTTTCCCTTTATAGTATAGGGTTTTTGCAAAAGCTTTATATGCAACTGTCTTTGAATTTTTTTTTCTAATTTTTTTTTTGTTTTTTTATATAATAATCATGAAATCAGAAGCTAAAAAACATGAACTGAATTAAACTAATTGAAGAAGAACAACCCAATTCGAATTTGGACAGAAATCCAATTCATCCAATAAGAATAAAGCAATTAAAAGGACTGAAATTAATAAAATGAAATTAAGAATAAGATAACTAAGAATTTACCTTAGTATATGCTCTGATACCAATTGATGCAGAACCCTAGGTTTATAGTCAAATCGAAACCCCAACACACAAATCAGAATTGAACATACACCAATAATAAATCCCAAAACAATAATGTATGGAAACGCCAATAATAAATCCCAAAACAATAATGTATGGAAACGCCAATAATAAGTTGATTTAAAATAATAAGAACAACAATCACACAAGTATGTCCTTTATGAAAGCAGTTCTTAATGCAAAAGTAAGAACAAAACTCATGAACTCACTTTGGAAGAACTTGGCCAAGCTAAGAGACTACTCTCAATCTGATTGATTATGAATGATCTACTTTACAATGAGAATAAGAAGGCTTTATATAGCCTTGGACAGCTCCTTAGATTTTCCAAGCTAAAAGGAAACTAATAAACAATGGAAACAAACCCTAAACCCAATAAGAATTAGAGAAAAAGCATAAAACATCATTTTTTACTTAAGTTCCATTTTATAAAGAAAGCCCAAAAAATAGCTTAAATTAACCACATTGTTAGCCCAAAGAAGTCATAAAACTTCTACACCCAAACTAACATGGGCCCGCCCAATCTTACATAAGTTTAAGCCTATTATTTATTTACAAAGTTAATTTAGACCCATGGGATTTATGACCTATCTTTAGTAGAATCAGGCCCACATCTACCTGAAATGTTACTTCTTTAGCCTTTCAATGAAGAATGATTGTCAATCTCCTCTTCAAATCTGCAGAATGCTTGGAATTAGCTTTCTTGAGCTTCTTTGATCTTTTGCCTCGAGTAATTGCAGTCCTTGAGGAAGTGTCCAATTCATCTTCTTCTTGTCAATGTTTAGATTGTGATGTTCTTGATCATGCTCATTAGATTGTGATGTCTTGATCATGCTCATAGCATTAGGCCATATGTCTTCTCCATTCAAAGGGATAAGAACATGTTTGTATGTCTTAATGTAATAATCTTTCTTTAAGTAATCATCCACATAATCCAACACTTCATATCTCATGTAGTGAATGCATAAAATGGCATGACTGCAAGGGACTATAAAGAGTTGCCATGATCTACAAGAGCAATTCCTTTGAGAGAGGGATACCATAAAGGAATTTCCACCATCTTTGACTTGGAAGGCATCACCATCAGAAGGACTTGGCAAACATTACGAAGTGAACAATTTGTTAGTTTCTTTTTTTTTTTTCCTTATTCTTCCTCCAACCCCATCTTTCCATTTCTCCACTTGTGTCTCCTTGAAATAGTTTCTTATCATTAAGGATGTCCTTATTTTTGGATGTCCTTATTTTTTCAAACACCATGATCAAATGCATAGTTCTTGCTTTAGCGATGTATCCATTAAAGGTCTCTACAATGTTGTTTGTAACATCATCCACTTTAGGAAAAGTGGATAAAAATGCTCTACAAGACTTGGTTTTTTCCCTCTTTAAAAAATTATCATCTGCTTCTGCATCAAGCTCCTTGAATTCTGAGTTTCTTATCAAATTTAGCCTCCTAAGTAGAATGCACAATTACCCAAAAACATTGCTTGTACCCTTCTCCTCTATGCATTTTGTTCCAGTTGGCATGAATGTGGACTGCATAGTTGCATAAGGAACAAGCTCTTAAATGGCATTCTCCAGACCCTTGTCAAACAAAAGAGAACACAAGCTCAAACATTTTAAGTAAAATGAACACAAAATTTGAATAAATGAAACTAATGTTAGAGAATTTTACCTTATGTTGGTCACTCATAATGGTGAGTCTAACACTGTTTGTAACTCCTAGGTCCTCAAATAGCAAGTAACTCCTAGGTCCTCAAATAGCAAATTCAGAAACCAAGTCCAACTAGCCTCCTCTCTTTCCACAACAACCCATGCAACTGGATACATTTGATTATTGGCATTTTTGCCAATTACACTATGTAATTCTCCTCCGAGCATTGTTTTTTTAAAAAAAATCCATCAATAAATATACATGGTCTACAACCATCTTTGTAGCCTTTTTTTAAAGTCGAGAATCCAATGTATAGCCTTTGAAACACATTTGGGCCCCTACTTCCATTCTCTTCACATTACAAAATAAATGTCCCCTCCTTGTCAACTCTTTTTAGCTATGCTATGTAAAACCTCAATTTCTCGTAGTGTGCCTCTAGAGACCCTATTACCTTTGCCATAGCTTTAGCCCTCGCTCTATAACACAGTTGCTTATTAACTGTAACAACATACTTTTCATTCATATCCGCTATCATCTTATCCATACTATAAGAAGGATCTCTTCTTTTTTGTCCTAAGAATTCTCTTGCAAGAAAGTCAGAATTTTCTTGTTAATTTTTCAGTGACAGAATTCTCTTGCAAGAAAGTCAGAATTTTCTTGTTAATTTTTCAGTGACAGAATTCTCTTGCAAGAAAGTCAGAATTTTCTTGTTAATTTTTCAGTGACAGAATTCTCTTGCAAGAAAGTCAGAATTTTCTTGTTAATTTTTCAGTGACCACTTGTGTTATTCTTGATATCTCCTGACTACCCATGACTTATCCTTTCCTCGGGTTCTTGCATATAGTCTCCAAGGACAAGATCGAAAGCATCTATAATCAACCTTATGTCCTGGTTCTTAATAGGAAGTTGCTCACGAATGGGGAGCGTTGCAGGCGCTAACTTAATATTGATCCTTATTATGCAATTTGTGCAGGTCTGGTGGAGCACGAGTTACATGTCCTACGTGATTGCTGCTTCGTGAAGCAGCTGTGGGTTAACCTTCAGGTTCTTGGTTCTGACCATTTCTTCAATGTGGCTGCTTCCCTCGATGATTGGTTTACACCAATCTTTTTAGTAATGTTTTGCATGTCTCAAGGGTCCTTTGGAGCACGGTCTTTGTTGTCTGTTACTGGAAGATTTGGGAAACGAGAAATAAGTGGATTTTTGGTGATGAGCACATTTCCATTTATAGGACGTTACGAGATATTATGTCACTGGTTTCTACTATTCATGAGCCAAATTGTATAGGTCTGAGTATGGAGGTCCCGCAGCATATTAAGGATTAGTCGATAATTTTCTGGCAGCCACCTGTTCTTCCCTTTTGTAAGTTGAATACTGATGCTTTGTTCGTTGGTCAAAGAGCTTATGGAGGTGGTCTGCTCCAAAACCATGAAGGTAAATGGCTCGCAACTTTTTGTTTCTAATTTTGGTTCGTGCTCAGTCCTCAACGCTGAGCTGTGGGCGATGTTAGAGGGCTTGTATTTGGCTAAGGGCCAGGGTGTATCTCATCTTCTTATTGAGTGTGATAACATTGTCGCAGTCCAGTTAGTTCAGGGCCAAACTCATTCCTCTAGTGTTGTTCAAAAACTGGTGCTTGCGATTCAGAACATTCTCAACAGTGATTGGCAATGTCGGGTTGTTCATGTTTACAGGGAAGCCAACTGGTGCGCAGACTATTTGTCAAAGTTTGCAGGAAGTTTTCCTTTTGGGTCTCATTTTCTGCAAGATCCTCTGCATGGGCTATGTTAATGGATTATGCATGATTCTATAGGGGTAGCTTATCCTAGGCTTTATGTCTCTACTTAGAGATGTAGCTCTCCTTTTCTTAAAAAAAAAAAAAAATGTAACAAATCAAAATATGAGAGAATTCAATTATAATAATTAATAAAAATTATATATTACATGCATTTTACATAATCCTCATTGCTGCCTAAGAACATAATATATGTCTTGACTTGAGAAGTTATGTATTCTACGGTTGCGTAGAAGAAATCTTTTTTCTTTAGGCTCAAAAGAGTCTAAAAAAATTAAGTCTAAATTCATTAAACAATTTATTTATATTAATCTAAAGAAATAAACTCGCTGTAGAAGTAGTATAAATAATTAATGACAATTCGGGTTTATTTCTCATATAAGTAGGAATACCTTCTTTAATTATTTTTACCAAATTTTTATTTTTTATTATTTATGCGTTAATTTTTAAATAATAAAATTAAAATCTTTAACAATATTTTTATCATCTTTAAATTCAGTAGAGTATCTTAGTCACCCAACGTTTCCCTTTCCTATTCCTACTTTTATATATATCATTATTATTATAGAAACTCTTTTAATTAATATAATAAGAATATCTTAGTAAACAATTATTAAAATCATAATCTAAGTCCTTATAAAATAATCTGTTAATTTCAATTAATTTGTAAACTTTAATTGAGAAGTTTTATAATAATTAAAAGAAGTTTTATAATAATTAAAATTCTTTGATTTAAAATTTAAAAATTCCTAATTCGAAATAAAAGTTTTAAAAATTAATAGCAATATATAATCAAATAAAACCATCATTATTAGTTGCTATTATTCCATAATTTGAGAATCCAAATAAGTGTACGGAATTATTTAGTTTATTTTGACTATTTAATTTTAATTTATTAGTTGAGTAATAGATTGGTTTCACCCAAATCAATTATAATACTATTTTTAATTATGCAATTATAAAAAACTTATATAATATCTTTAAAGGGAATGTATTTTCATCTAAATTATTAGTTGATCAATTAAAGAATATATTTTTTTTATTTTTTTAACCGATAAAAATCAAAATTCCTTAAATATATCATTATTCTTCATATCATATTAATATATACCTTACATAGTATATATATTAATTTCTTAATTTATCCAGTTAGAATTTAAATTTAAGTAGGAAAATTAATACGGACAATCAAAATTGGAATGTCTTTACTTTTCAAACCCAATCAAATTAAAGTTTTTTATTTCAATTTATAAATTTAGTAGGAGCATTTTGAGGAAAGCCAATGTTCCAATTATTCGTTATTTATATATACTTATAGTAGGATTACATTATAATAAATGAACGCAAGAACAAAACCAAACTCACAATCTAATAATTAAGAAAAAAAAAATCATCAATTCAGTTGCGAATGAAATTATGCTTTAGCCACAAGAAAAAAAAAAAAAAAAAAAAAATAACCATTGATTTGTAAACTCATTAATTCCAAAATGACAAAAACTTGATATAATAATTTTTTCATAGTCAAAAGGAATAAATACTCTGATTAGTCAAAAGCATTTAAAAACTAAACGGTATATATTGATTGGTACGACAGAAACCAACTTCCTAATTAGGAATAGCAACTTCCTAATTAGAATAGGAATAATTTATAATATTAAAATAATAAAAATAAAATAGTTAATGTTATAATTAAAATGGGACTAAATTTCCTAAAGATAAAATCTAAGTAGAATAGGAATTTCCACGTTGTGTTTAAATTTATTAATAAAGAAACATAAATGGTGTTCAAATTTGTAACTGAAGAATTTATACTAACTAAATATTCCAAGGTTAAATCATTAAAAATACCCTAAACTTTGCGGGTAGTTTTAATTATATCCTGAATTCGACTTTTTTCTCTTAGTATCCCAAACTTTAATCTTAGTTACAATAGCATTTTAATTTCAAATTATACTCAATTTAATGAATAATATGTTATTTTTGTAGGACCCAGTTTAATCTTTTCTCCAAATTAAGCTCATTTCCCACCACCACCGGTTATAAATAAAATAAATATTTATATTTATTTATATAAATATTAAAATAAAAAATAATCTATTCATCTTAAAATAAAATAATTTTTTATTTATTTAATCTTGACCACAAATTTTTTTATTTATTTAATCTTGACCACAAATAATGATTTCCTAAAAGTAAAGTGACATCGTAATGAATAAAATCTATTTTTATAAAGATTTAACCTGAGTATAAACAAAATTTCATGCTTAAAAATAGCAAAATAAAAACCTAACCTAATATTATGCTTAAAACTAACTAAAATTTATTATTTTACTTAGATTTTTAAGAATTTGAATTCCTAACCAATATTAATTAGGGCCTTGTTAAACAGTAAATTTTTAGTTAACCTGACTATAAGAGAGAGTATAGGTCCAATGAAAATAATATTTTATTCATTAAATTAGATACGATTTGAAATTAGGATGTCATTATAACAAAAATTGAAGTTCAGGGTACGAGGAGAAGAAAGTTGGATTTAGAGTCCAATTAAAACTACCTGCAAAGTTTTGGGTATTTTTAATGATTTAGCCAATTTGTAATAGAGAGAGTTAAGATTATACTTACCGCAACAAGAAGACATGATTGCAAACTCAATAATTCTACATTATTGATGTAATAATTATTGATAGTGAATAGGTTGAAAGGAACAAATTCTTGATAATCAAGAAGCAACAGTTATTCTTATAGTTAAAAGCAATTAAAAAACTAAACATATATATAGTGATATTGATAAGACCGATTTATCTAATTCGAATGAGATTAAAATTTTATAATATTACAGATTGAATATAAAATAATAAATTGATAGTTCATAATTAGAACTATGATTCGATTTAAATTTCCAATAGAATTTGATTTATAGAATATGATTCGATTAAATTTTCCAATAGAATTTAGATTTAAATAGGAAATTAACATAACCAATCAAAATTAAACCAATCAAAATAAAATTTTCAACCAAAAAAATATAAGTCATCAATGATATTATTCACAATTTATAAACTCAAGGGTATTTAAGGAACTCAATATTCTCTATTCACCCTTATATATATATATATGTACACACACTAGTCTTTTTTTTTTACGTACATTACACGTTGATTATGCTCGTTATATACTTATTTGGTAAAACTCTTTTAATTTTTTTATCTATATAATATTAAAACATTAAGTTTTTGTTTAGATTAAAATAAATACAATTGGTTAATTTCTATTCAACTTTGTCGTATAAGGTACTTGTAATGTTATTTCTTATATACTTCATTTATTTTATATAATGAAAGTTGTCTCAAAATAAACTTCAATCTCATCCCTAAACCTAATCATTCGGTCCCTAATTTATGAATGTAGATTCTTAAAACCCTAATAGGTGCCAAAAAAAAAAAAAAATCAAGGCATCTCTCGTCTCTAACCTCCTGCTCTCAACCCCAAATCAATATCTCTATATAAAGGTAAAAAAAAAAAAAAAATTGAATGCAAAGATGATCTAAATTGATAATGATAATCACTTTACTATAGTGGCAGTATTATTTACCTATTGCATTAGAGGAAGGAATACATGTACATAAACACAAATTCTTAAAACTTCAAAAAGTAACCAAAATAGAAATATATAGTTCTAGTTTTTCTTCCAATTTCATAAACAGTATTTTCTTTTAAGCCAAATATATTTAGAATTTAAGAGAAAAATATTAAGAAAATTAAAAATACTTAATCATCAAGGAAGGGAGATATAAATCTCTTACTAAATTAAATAAAGTGATAGTAGAGTTAAAAATTAATTCAGTAACGAAAAATAAAATAAAAAATAAAAAATAAATATTAAGAATAAAACTTTTTTCATAACTCAACATATAATAAAAATACAAATTACATTAAAAAATTACCAATTTGAATTTCAAAAATCAACCCCTTCTTCAACTGGAAATATCATAATTTGTTGAAATTTAATGAGTTAACGAGTAAATCATGGAAATTACAAAGTAAATCATGGTAGAATCTAATATTAGTTAGTTAAATCTAATATTAGTTAGTTAATGAGTTTATTCAAATATTTTGTTTCTTAGTGTTTTAAATTGTAAATTTAAAATAAATAAATAAGTTAATTAATTGATGAAAAAAATTACATAAAAGAAACGTTCTATCCTCTCTAAATAAACCTTCAATTTTCCTTACAACTATACAAAAAAAATATATTCTTTTTTATCTCTCTCCTAAATAAAATATTATGTATATTCTAATTGAAAATTTCTTTTTTAAAAATTATATTCAATTAAACCATACGTACACAAAGAAAAAAGAATATTGAAAAAATAATACATTTTTTATTTTTATCTCTCTTCTAAATAAAATATTGTAAATATAATCAAAATAAAAATAAATATTTAAAAAATAAAATATAGAAAATTTCAAATGTCTCATTATCACACACAAGAAATAAAATAATTTTATTGATAAATTATATAAAATAATTTTATTGATAAATTATATATTATACTATGTCTTTTGTAGAACATGGATTGCCATAATGTTGTTCACGTCTGATGGAATACTACTATACAAATAATTAGTCAAGGTCATGCATTTTGTTTAATTAAATATTAAACCTGCAGGCAGACATTGATCTTATTATAATTATTAATGTCAATTAATTAATTGAAGTGCTACATGATTTATAATATATGGTTAGAGAATTACTGCGGGAACTGAAAATTATTACGAGGTTTTTTATTAAGCATTTAACACGCAACAACAACATATAATCTGACAAGAAATTCCTTCTTATTGCATTTGGCTGATCAACTTATTGAGGAAACAAAAGGCTCCATACCTATTTCTACGGGCGTAACCCTTGCAACCTTTTGAACTGCAATTTTGACTTTTGGATGTAATTTTTCTCTTATGTTTCGATTAATCAAGTTACAATTAATTAGAAAACACTTATAATTAAAGGGTACACGAAATAGTTAACTTGGAATATTAAGAGATTATTGACTCTACATCTACAGAATTCGTTGCATTCCCACTAAAATAATCATCATAATAAACGAATTATGTTGGGTAATTAATTTCACTATAAATGGGTTTTGGCCAATCTCTTGAAATTTTAATATATTAATAAAATATTATTAATTATTCTAAAATTAAAATGAATTACATTTAAAAAATAATTTTTTTTATTTCCAACCAAATCTTTTATTGAAAATTTAATTCAAAATTGCATAACAATAATAATTAAGTTTTAGTTTCAAACTACTGTGAATATATAATTAATTCGGATTTGTATGATGTTTCGGATTTGTATGATTGTGGATATATATATATATTATATATATATTTATCATATCCTTATATTGCAATAATAAACAAAGTTTGGAATTGAAAATGATGAAGCCATTGGAATAGGTTGGCCAAAATTATTATTATAACGTTGTCAATAATGATAAACCCATATACTAAATTAACATGCTTACTTGCAGCATTAGAACATGCGATTTTTCCAAAACTTACCCCTATCTATGATTTTTCCAAAACTTGGTAGATAGGTCACGCATTTGCAACTTGCACCATGCGTGGAGATGTTAGATGAGGAGCCTGCTTTCCCCTCACTTACCACGGTTACCTAACCTCTTTACATTTTTATTAATTAGCTTTACCAAATGGAGGATAAGAACAAATCAGAAATAATCTCCTTAATTTACTGTAATTACAGATTGCATATATATTATATATATATATATATATATTTATTATTATATATATAATATATATATATATATATATATATATAATACTATTATATATAATTATATATATATATTATTTGCCGAAAATACCATATATATTTCCGAAAATACCATTGTGCAATATTATATATTATGATCCTACAATTTAAAAACTTTGTAAGTTCGAGTTCAAACTCTTTAAATACGGCCCATAATGAGTAGAAGATAATAGTTGATTATTGGTAAAATATAAGACGTTTAGGTAGTCTTCACTTTCGCCGTTGAAGCAAAGCCTCGTTAGCCTAAATTAAATTAAAGATTTATTTTGAAATCCAATAATAATTTACTAGTGAAGTATTTATGATGGTGTAGAAAATCAAGATTCATTAAGAATTTTTTCATGTATATATCTTAATCTAATTAATTTCATTAGGAAAGTTTGCAGAAAAACTTGTCACCACCGAACAATTATACCCAAGCTAATAGACTTACCCTATACACTCAAACCCTAGCTAATAGACTTACCCTATACACTCAAACCCTAGCTCGGGGTAATAAGAAATACCAAGATAGCAACACAAGAGAACCCAATCTAGAAACCTTTTTAAAGACAAGAGAAGAGTGTTAGAGATATTAAAGGATCCTAAACAACAAAAGAACACAAAAATAACCGCAAAAAAATAATTTTAATAAATTATATCCAATCAACTAATAAAATATAATTTTTTAAAATGAATATATATAATTTTAATAATTTTAATCTCATTATTAATAATAAAGTCTTAACACTATTTTTTTAATCAGTAAAAATAAACTGATGATTTAGATTCATCATTTGGCCTAAACTAATGTCACGACCCGTTTCCATGCGCCGGACCGGCACTAGGGCCTAGGTAAACTTAAGGCCCCTGAGGCCCGTAGTAAACCTGAATCACTAATATCTATTATCTCAATATAATATTTAAAACATTCAGCCTATATTTATAGAAAAATAAACCTCAAGATTCTATTAAATTTCAGCCCAAATTTATCAGTTACAATTATTTATAAATGAAGCTATTGGTCCATATATGAAACATTAACATATATAATTAAAACGTTCACAAGTTAAGATATTTCAATATTAATACATTATGAGAGACAGGATAAGTCCTACAAACTACGGAGTTCAACTAATAGCCTAGAAGTAGTTGAAGTTCTTACCATATGACAATAAGTTCTTACATATGACAATACATAAATTATCTATTACAAAAACTAGAAATTTACTTCTATAGCCCTGCGGAGAAGATTGCAGAGCTTTAGTCGAATCGATAGGAACTATACATCCTGACAAGTTAAATAATAAAAAGTGTGAGTTTTATAATGAATAATAATTATTACATACACAGAAATTCACGCATTCGCTAAAATAAATCAATCTAGTCATTCGACTAGTTATATGATCACACAAATGACATAACAACAGCAATCGTAAATATTAACACATCCACATATTCAAATCACATGGAAATTGGTCTGTGGCATCACTGAGACCCCGATGAGCCGTCCTCCCACATGGCCCATCCTCTCATGACGTGTGCACTAAGGAGCTGATCCTCATATATGGCCGACCGGTCTAATCCTCACTTGACTAGCCCTCTCATTTTTTTTATACTCTCTCATTTTTTTTATACTCTCTTTTTTTTTCCATACCAACAAGAGGTCACCCTGTGATTTACCATATAATTCATATCATTAGATGCACATGGGGGCGCGAATCTCCCCATACGTGGCCGAAGGTATCGAAGACCGCCCTCACAAACCCATGGTGACCCACTTCATCCTAATTCCACACAACAAGGCATAGCAATATCACAATACAAATAATCAAACAATGCAATTAAATGCAAACATATTAAGTAATTAAACACTATCATGCAAGAGCGCAAATAAACATTCATATACCAATTCAAATAAATAAAAGAATATTAAATAATAATATAATATAATAATTGGTTCTTCAAAAATAATTCAAAACATAAATAAAATAATAAATAATAATAAAAATAAATAAAAGAACTTTGTTTTTAATATTATTCAAGTTTAAAAGAATTAATCTAAATAAACTATTAACTTAAATTATTTAAATATTGACTAACCTAGATTGCAATCAACAATTTCGGTAGGATTTTCTCCTAAGAATTGGAATTAAACCACAATTCAATAATAAATTCTCCACAAACCCATCCATTTCGGGCCAATTCACAACAAGCTAATCTCATCCGCCATATCCATATTCATCAATCATACCTCATCTACCATCTTCGTAACTCAATATCATTATTCTTCTACCATAGGTAATTACCATTCTTTAAACTAAGAACTAAATTTACACAATTTAATTAAGAAAAAAAACCAAGCTGCTTATTATTGATTCATTGATTTTACACTTAGAGATAATAGGGTCCACTATCATAATCATATAGAGCTAAACTTCCCTATTTAAATTCACCACAATAATCAATTCTAGTTAATATGAAATTTAATCAATTATCTAATTGGCTGGACTAAGTCTTTACTAATCAATTATCTAATTGGCTGACTAAGTCTTACTAAGGTCACGCTAATTACTGCTTTACGTAACGATTTAGGGATTTAATTAAGTCGAATAGTGATTTTAATCACATATCCATGATCTACGAACTAATTCCTACATTCTGAGTTTAGGGATTTTCTGGGCACCGAAAACCTTCGCAGGCCACCGCAATCACCGCCTCCCATGGTAACCAAAGAGTGGCAGTACCAGATTTCACGTCTCTCTACCCCAAGTTGTTTCAAATTTCATGAAGCTTACAAAAACCCTATCAATTTCTATAATTCATGCCCTAATCTAATATAATAACAATTTATCATAGTTAAATCTTAAGTTCAAATTCTCTTAAAACCTCCAATTAATTCACAAACTTTAAAACCTAATATTTCAAAGACCTTCAATTAACTATTTGTTCGAAGTCAACTAAATTACCCAACAAATTTAAATTTGGAACTTATACAAAAAAAATGAGGAACTAGATCTTAGAGCGTGCCAATCGAAAATCGGATGATGATTTCACAATCCACGCGAAGAGAAGATGATTCTGCCTCTTGGGGTCTCGTCGGCCGCTCGCTGGAGAGTCGCCGTCACCGCCGTCCAGTGGTCGGTAAATTGATTTTTTGCCAGAACTGTGCGATTCATACATCCCAAGACTCGAAATTTCACAGGGAGCTCGATTTTGTCTTCCGTTTGTTGAGCCAGTGGCTAGTTTTGCCGGAATAGGCATCCACAGTCACTTCTATTCATCCCGTTGGAGATCTGTTCAGCTTGAAGGAAGGCTGGGATCAAGTTTAGTGATAGGAGAGCAGCATTTCTACACCGGTCTCATCGACTGGGACTCGCCGGAAGTTAGGAAAACGAGTCGGCGAAGGTCAGCGATGCCATTGGAGAGACGGAGCACTGACTCGCCTTAGTCAAGCTCCATCGACGACAAGAGATGCCAAGACTAAGATCGTCGATGTCCAGGGAGTCGATCGCCAATTTGTCCCGTCGGTTTAGTAGCCGAAAATCGGATTGGGAGAGGGAGAGAGCCCATGATGAACAACGCCGGAGAAGAAAGGAATAATAAGAAGAAGAGAAAAGGAAAAAAAAAATCTGGGTTTCTAGACTATTTGTGTTCGATTCGAACTTGTTTGGTTCAATTCAGTGATTTAACTCGGTTTTTGCTTGGTTTATGAATTTTTCACCTAATTTTTAGAAAATTCAAACTAATTTATAGGTCTGATTTAGCAGTAAGAAAATATTTTTCGCTGAATTTCATTAGCCAGAATTTATAATTAAATTTTTAATTGAAAAATTTTTGAAAAAACTTTTCTGGGTTGTTTCACTAACAAGCAAATATAAAGTTAATATTTAATAGAAAACAAAAGCAAAATTAGCTTAGATAATATAATGATAAAACTGAATAATCGTATAAATTAGTTTAAAAACAAACAACAATGAACATCAAAATAAGAATTCCAATTTTCAATTTACACTATTGTCCTCGGCAATTTGGCAACATATAAACATACATTCGATTCCAAATACAAACTTAAAATAACAATTCTTATTCAATTTAAAGAAATAGAAAAAAATACTTGTATAAAATTGAAAATAAATAAGAATATTAAAGTCTTATCTCAAAAATTTTACCAAAAAATAAAACTAAATCAAATTTTGTAAATAAGAAAATAAGGATGGATTTTCGCTAAAGCTATGTGGCAATTTACAGAGAGAGGGGTGATAGAAAGGACCACATAAACTTTTATTTATTTATTTTTAGAAAGCTATGTGGCAATTTACAGAGAGAGGGGTGATAGAAAGGACCACATAAACTTTTATTTATTTATTTTTAGAGCGAGATAACGAAAGAGAGATTTAACTTGCTTAGGATGGTTTACTTATTTTAATTTTTCTAGTATTTATATTTATATATATATTTATATTTATTTTCTAGTATTTATATTTATTTTATATTTTTCTAGTATTTACTTATTGTAATTTTTTAAAAAAAAAATTTGGGGGCCATGGCATGCATGCCCCTTGCATGTTTTGCCTCCATCGATGTCAACAAAAAAATATCTATTTAAAGTCGGATAAGAAAAAAAAAGGACGCAACATATATAAAAAAACAAAATTTATATACATCAAGGTCTTGCTACTAAATAGATAACAAATATATTCAAAATTTAAATCAATAATATATTCAAAATTTAAATCAATATTATTAAGAAGATGCTACTATTAAAAAAATAAAAATAATAACATTTTGAATAACATTTAATCATTTATTAATCCATAGGTTGTTCTAAAGACACGAGAAGATTGATCATGCAAAGGGAACAATTGTATTTATTATTTTTATTATTATTATTTACGTTTATGCATATATATCATTAAAGTAAATAATTAAATAAAAGATACTAAGTGTATATATCTCTTTCTCAATAATCTATCATGCAAATAATTAACTTTTGAAATTAAGAAAGAAAAACAAGATAAAAATATTATAAAACAAGTAACTTTAACAAGTAATCACATGCAACGTACATTGTGAAATACTGATACATACCATCCAATCAAAAAGTAGAAAAACAAATACAAAACTCAAAATATTGTAAAAAAAGAAAAATAGAATATTCAATAAACAAAGAGCCTAAAAATTTCTTTTTGCTTCAGTTTCATATATGCCAAATAGAAAGGATTTTAAAACTTTAAATGAATTTATTTTTCTAAAAAAAAAGAGCATGTAAATATTCTAAAAAAAAAAAGAGCATGTAAATATATATATTATATACTATATATATATTTTGTTTTTTGAAGAAGTTGAAAAAACAAAAAAATTATTGAAAGTTATAATAAGAATTTGTTTAGCGGATTTGATTGAATTAATATTTTATAATTTTTATAAATAAGAATTTGTTTAGGATTTGTAATTGAATTAATATTTTATAATTTTTAAAAATTTTAATTATTAACTAATATTCTTACTATATTTAATATATAATATTTTTAAAAAAATATATTAAAATTTTTAATTGACTTAATATTTATTCTTTATTGATATAATAACATTATCAAAAATATTTTGGTGATTTCCATTATTTATTATAGATTAAATTAAATCACATCTTGTTGACAAGCACCGGCAACGTCACTTAGAAGCTAGCGGGGCTAAATTACCCCATTAAATTATTTTTCTTTGTATATAAATAATTTTGATCCTATTAAATAAAATAATTTGATCCTACTTAATTTGACAATTTAACTCAGTTAAACTATTTTTAAAGTACAATTAGGTGAATTAAGGAGAGTGATACCCCTATTATTTGGCATATAGTATTATTTCAGCTCATTTGACCTCTTAATAAATATAAAAAAAAGCTTTAAAACAAAAGAAAAAAAAAAAAGAAAAAGGAGAAAGGGAACCGCCGTTGGAGGAAGATGTGCTCTACTAACAAATTAAAGAGGGCATTTTTTATTTGAGACAAAAAAAATAAGAAAGGAACTCTTGCTCTTAACTCAATAGATAAATCAATAATTACTTTTCATTTAATATTGATAGAGCATAGCTTTGAGATAAATCAATAATTACTTTTTATTTAATATTGATAGAGCATAGATTTGAGAATATTGATAATGAAGCGATTATTCAACGCTTTCAAAATATGAAAATCATTGAGAATAACTATAATTTTTTTAAAAGTTATATATGGAGTTTTTAAATAAAGTTGACCTAGTGACTTTGATTTCTGACTCTGCCACAGTTTATGAGCATTATTCATATTTAATTATTTACATTTAGAAATTGTAAACATGTGATAATTTCTAGGCTTGGATGTAAAGAAAAGGATATTACAAAAATCAAAGAATATTATAGAAAAAAAATATAAAGAGAAAGAGACAAAGAAATAATAATGTATTTGATAACAATGTAATATAACACAAGTCTGAGTAAGGAATTCTCAGTGATTTTGTGTTGACATATTGCAAAGTGTCATAATACTTATGCTTGGCTCGCCCAACTAAGGCCTTTACACGTCCGATGATACGTGCTGCTCAGTACCTTTGTCCCTATATCCGAGTGTGCCACCGACCGGTATTATGGGCTGGGTTGATAAGTAATTGGGCCTGCATCCAGTGGCCCAATATATTTGGCAACTTTACAGCAGTTGGCGATGGAAACAAATTCTTTATAGTTAAAAGTAATAAATTCTTTATAGTTAAAAGCAATTAAAACTAAACATATATACAGTGATATGATAAGACAAATTTCTAATTAGAATGGTATTAAATGACATATTTCTAATCAGAATGATATTAAATTTATAATATTAATATAATAAAATATAATATTAATAATAAAAATATAATAAAAATAATAAATTGATATCATAATTAGAATATGATTCAATTAAACTTTCCAATAGAATTTAGATTTAAATAGGAAATTAATATAATCAATCAAAATAAAATTTTCAACCAATTAAATTTAAGTCATCAATGATATTATTGACAATTTATAAACTTAGCAGAGGCATTTTAGAAATCCAATATTCCCCATTCACACTTATACACACACACACACACTATTCTTTTTA
Organism: Jatropha curcas; assembly: GCF_014843425.1. The sequence goes on along the minus strand of NW_023590789.1, from coordinate 15,711,330 downwards.
TTACGTGCATTGCACATTGATTATGCTCGTTATATACTCATTTCGTACACTCTTTTAATTTTTTATCTATATAATATTAAAACATAAGTTTTTATTTAGTTTTTTATCTATATAATATTAAAACATAAGTTTTTATTTAGATTAAAATAAATACAATTGGTTAATTTCTATTAAACTTTGTCGTACAAGCTACTTGTAATATTATTTCTTATATAATTAATTTATTTTTATATAATGAAAGTCGTCTCAAAATAAACTTCAACATCATCCGTAAACCTAATCATTCATTCCCTAATTTATGAAGGCAAATTTTCAAAACCCTAATAGGTGCCAAAAAAAATCAAGGCATCTCTCAATCTCTAACCTCCTGCTTTCAATCTCAAATCAATATCTATATATAAAGTTAAAAAAAAAAAATTGAAAAGATGATCTGAATTGATAATGATAATCACATTGGCTATAGTGACAGTATTATTTACCTAGTGCATTAAAGAAATGAATATATGCACATACACACAAATTCTTAAAACTTCAAAAAGTGACCAAAACAAAAATATATAGTTCTAGTTTTTCTTTCATTTTCATAAACATTATTTTCCTTCAAGCCAAACAGATTTAAAATATAAGAGAAAAATGTTAAAAAAATTAAAAATACTTAATAATTAGGCAAGGGCAGTATGAATCTCTTACTAAATTAAAGTGATAGCAGTTAAAAATTAATTCAGTAACGAAAAATAAAATAAAAAAATAAAAAATTAATATTAATAATAAAACTCTTTTCAAAACTCAACCTATAATAAAAAATAAATTATATTAAAAAATTACCAAAAAAAATAAATTATATTAAAAAATTACCAATTTGAATTTCAAAAATCAATCACTTCTTCAACTCGAAAGGCCACAATTTGCTGAAATTTAATGAGTTAATGAGTAAATCATGGAAATTATAAAGTAAATCATGCTAGGATCCAATATTAATTAGTTAATGAGTTTATTTAAATATTTTATTTTTTTATTGTTTTAAGTTGTAAATTTAAAATAAATAAATAAGTTAATTAATTAATGAAAAAAATTACATAAAAGAAACATTTTATCCTCTCCAAATAAACCTTCAATTTTCCTTATAACCATACAAAAAATATATATATATTTTTTATTATTTTTTTATTTCTCCCTAAAGGAAAATTATTATTTCTCTCCTAAAGAAAATATTATTGTATATTCTATTTGAAAATTTATTTTTTAAAAAATTATATTCGATTAAAACCATACAACATAAGAAAAAAATTAAAAAATAATAAAATTTTTAATTTTTTATCTCTCTCCCTAATAAAATATTTTAAAATTATAATCAAAATAAAATCAAATATTTAAAAAAATAAAATATAGAAAATTTCAAATGTGTCATTATATATATAATAATATATATATATTATATATATATATATTATATATATATATATAACTAAAAATAATTTTAAAAAAATAAATTTTAAAATTTTAAAATTCTTAATTATTTATGTGTATTTATTTAAAAAGTATTTTTTATAAATTATATCCAATCAACTAATAAACTGTAATTTCTAATTGACTATGACTAATACTATTTTAAATATTCCAAATTTCATTAAGGCCGATATCAAAAAACTCATTATTTTTCCATATTCCACATTATGAATAGTATAGATAGATAGATATAGATAAATTATATATTATAATAAGTAGTTTTTATTAATATAGGTGAAAATTAAAAGTCCATACTTTTATTCATTAATAAATAGGTCCAAACTTTTATTCATTAATAAATAGTTTTTTGTGAAACTAATTCACGAAGGATCCTAATAGTGAAAGTTTCTAATATTACATTTAATCTATCAATAAAATTAAAATTTTTTTAATTAAAATGTGATTAAATTGTCCTTAATTATATTTTTAATCAACCAATAAAATATCAATAAAATTAAAAGTTTTCTAATTATAATAGAATTAAATTATCCTTAATGATATTTTTAATAAACTAATAAAATTAAAAATGTAATCCTTTTCGGAGAACTCAATGTTCCCATTTGTTTGCGCACGCGCGTGTATATATGTTATATATATATATATATATATATATATATTATATTATTATATATATATTTATATACTATATATATTTAAAATATATATTAAAAATTTTTGATTTAAAAGATCAGATTGAAATTTATTTATACATATAACAATACTCAAAATTTCCTTTTTAATAGTAGAATAATATTATAAACTGCCTGTGGAATAGAATTACTATAATCAACAATCCAATTTGGTAAATTCATCTCCAGAATCACCAACAGCTTCAGCTATAACTGAAAATGTTAGTGGTATAAATAGAGAATTAAATGTTCTTAGTAAAGATGATATTGAGAAAAGTTTAATAAAAGAAATATCTAAAACAAAAAATTTAATTAAAATGAAAAAGATATTACTTTATTACTTTTGAAGAATTAAAGTGTGAATATTTTAAATTATAATTAAAGTAACCAAACTGAAATTAAATTCTTTGATTGCGTATAAATTAATTAAAGAAAATAAAAACCTATAAAAGTTTAAATCCAATGAACTATTCGAGTATAAAAGACTAGAATGGATAGTAATGAACAAACGATAAAATGATTTTTCCTCCTAAAACAATTAGTAAATTAAAATACCAAGATAATGAAATTATATGTGCTCCATATAAAATTGCTCAAGAAAATGATGCAAATAAAAATGTAATTGAACAAAATAATTTTAGTAATGCTAGTTTAATTTGTGTAAATACTCAATTAAAAAGAATTGAAAATTTATTAGAGGATAAACCGATTGTAAATGAAAGTGTAAAAGGTAAAGATAAAATTAAAACTCATATTTTTAAACCTTTCACATGTTTAAACCTTATCAAATTTCTCAGACAAGTAAACAGGAATTTGTCAATAAATTAAAAGATCAATTGAGTAAACTTGAGGTTCATTCAGAAACTACCCAACAAGTAGCCCCTGACACTACTGAGGCTTCAAGAAACATAAATATGATAGAAGAAAACACCAACTCTGATGTCAGTGAACCTGACTCAGAAGATGTTAAACAATTTAAACTAAATCCTATAAATCATCATTGAGAAATAGTAAATAGGGCACCAGACTTAGGCATTATTGATAAACCTAACACTATATCTCAATTTAAATATAATGATGGCAACCACAATATATGAAATGGAATATAGATGGACTTTCTGAATATAAACTATTAATTGAGTATTTCTGCAGCAACTATGACTATGGCCTCTGCTAATGCATATAAAACTCAATCAATTTATTTCAATAGAGCCTATTGCCAGAAATCATTATAGCCGGGTTTACAGGACCAAACTAAAAGGTTGGTGGGATTATCACCTAACTGACCAACAACATTTAAAAATCTTAAATTCAATTCAAAGTAAATGATGAAGGTGAACCTATATATGATGAGAATGCCGTGAAAGTAATTTTCAGGATGCTGTGTCATCCTTAAATTCTCACTATTTCTTTACATTTTCATAGGCGATCCGTCTCACTTAAAAGATAAAACGCAGAATTATTAAGTAATCTTAAATGTAAAAGATTAAGTGATTTCAAGAATATAAAAACTACTTTTCTTACGTCGATTAATGTTTAAGGGAAAGATTTCTAATCAAGGCTTTTGGAAAGAAAAGTTTCTTGCTGGCTTACCTTATTTTTTGGGTGAAAAAAAGTTACGAAATTATATTAAAAACAAACAATATGCGTCAACCTATACCTTTTATAGTAAAATTAACCTCATGGACAGTTATATTAGTGTATAGTTCAAAAAGAAGGTCTACAAATCTGTCAAGATTTAAAGCTTCAAAGAACATTTAAAATATGAAATGCATAAAACTAAACGAGAACTAGGGTCATTTTGTAAAACCAACTTGATTTCTAATATTCACATCCTTCGCAAAGTGTGCATGGACAGTGTTTCTAGCAACACCTTAAAACTAAAAAAACATTTATAAAAATACAGATATAGAAAGCAATATTAGGTCTACACCAAGCTAAGATTTAAAATTTTATCATAAAGAAAATCTAAACCCACTAAGAAACAAAAAAGGAAAACAACCATTAAAATCTTCAAGTAATAAACTTCTTTTAAAGATTTAACTTGTCTTAAATTGTGGTAAAAAGGACATACATCTAAAAATTTTTGCAGATTCAATAAAAAATTGAATGCAATTTAAAACTAGGATGATGAAGTGTTTAAATAAAATTCACGAACTATATCTTGATTCCGATACTTCAGAATCTGGATTATAGAAAAGTACAACCAAATTTGATGAATTAGATTCAAAACAACTAGCTTACCATTCTGAAAAAAATCTTTAAAATATGTTAACTAAAGATCAAAGTGCTTATTAAAATAGTAAATAATTTAGAAGATACAGAAACTAAGGCTAAACTTCTTCTAAAAAACTCATAAAAAGTTTTGACGAACAGAACCAAGAGTTAAAAGAGAATATAACTCCTAAAATCTTCAGCCTACATTACTTTACGGATTAAAACCACTAATTTACTAAATAAAAACCATAAAAAATAAGAAAATAGAAGTAGAAATCTCTAATAAAGAATTACAAAAGAAGTTAGACTCTAAAACATGAAGTAAAGGTGAATTAAAAAGACAACTTTCAACTCCACGCATAAACCTCATTAAAAATTAATTATAGAATCCCAATAGTCTCTAGTTTCCTCTTCTGAAGAACCCAGAAAATTGAAATTAAATGATTGAAAATAAAATCAATTGGATGAAGATATAGATAGTAATTTTCTAAATCTATTACAAGGAAATTAACTTCAAGAAAATATTTAGTACAAAAATTTAAAACATTTTCAAATCAATGATTTTTATATAGATAAGCAATAGCACTATTTGATACAGGTTGCGGGACTTAAATTGTATAAAATCAGATATTAATACCAAAAGATATTGGTTAAAAACTAATGACAAGCTCGAGCACAGCAAATAAATCTAAATTAGAAATTATTGGTAAAAATAGACGCATTGATAGTAAACCAAGATTTAGAAATAAACACATCTTTTACTATCACCACAGATAAATTATATGCCGTCATTATTAAGAACTCCTTCTTTTATAAACTTAATAACACCATACTCAGTTAAAGGAAGATTGTATAAAATCAAAATTAAAAAAAAGTAAAGCTAGGCTAAGAAATTTCACAGAAAAACCAAAAAAAGAAACAATTAAATTTATTTAAAAGCTCATTCAATTTAAAATCTCTAGAAATAAAATTCTCTAATTAACATTCAAAGGAAGAAGACTTAAAAGATTTGAAAAATAACTTGTGTTAAATAGAGATTAACTTAATCAGTTAAACAAAGAAAGTTTATCCAAAATAAAATCAAAAATTCTAGAACATTTATGGAAATACAAAATTATGTGCTGATCATCTAAATGTTTTTTGGAATCGTAAAACAGCACATAGTGGCATTTTACCATATGAACCATAATTTGATGAAAGAACTATTAAAACAAAAAGCCTTAGACCAATATCAAATGAATCCTGAATTGATAGAAGCATTGTAAAAAAAGATGAAATTCAAAAGATTTGCTTAATAAAAAAATTTAATTGCTAAATCTAGGAATGCCCATGTCTTGTGCAGCTTTTTATGTAAATAAAAATGCTGAAATAGAACGTGGTGTTCCCAGATTAGTAATAAATTATTAAATCTTTAAATACAGCTTAAAATGGATTTAGATTACTCATTTCTAATTAAATAAAAGATCTTTTTAAAGGAAATTTATACAATGCTATTAACTATTTTTAGTAAAATTTTGATATGAATATTCTGGTTATTGGCAAATTCAAATTGCCCCTAAAGATAATATAAAACAGCATATAACTTACAATGAAACTTCGAACCTTTGAATCCTTACAATAATCGATTTGAAGGAAGAAGGGAGAGTATCAGTGGTAAGGTTTTATTCATCTAATCTAAAGCTTATGCCTTCACAAAAGACGAGAGGCTCTCTTTTAAATAACAAAATATTGAATATTTACTATTGATGTACAGTATCTTGTCTGTCATTCATGGCTTTTACTGTGGATGCAATAGTGGGTTGTCTTGCTCACTGTGCCTTGACTTTTACTGTTGAAGATGCTCTTTACAACAGCTATTCTGAGGAAGAGGAAATAAAGAAACGAGGACGATGAGCTGTTCCTGCTTTTTCTTTTTTTTGCTTTCTCTTTTACTTGTTTTTTCTTCTTTTCCTTTTGCTTTCAAGCTTTGCTTTTGCTTTAGGCCTTTTGGACTTTTGCTTTGCTTTTTAATTTTAATAGGCGATTTTATGCCTTTCTCCATCGTCATCATTGTCTGTGGACGAGTTAGATCTGACGGAGATTGATACTGCGACGCCCCAATTTACCTTTTGTTACCTTTTACAACTGTTTTGAAGATTTACTTGGAAGGAAGCAGAAGATGCACCACGTGCCTTTACTGGAGGATGGTTTTACCATGGGTTCCCGAGGTCAGTTGGTAATTGTTTCGGAACATTTCTTGACAAAAGCGTTTATTACTCCTCAGGAGTTTTAGCTGCCTTTGCTAACCGGGGCTTGGCTTTGGGCTTTTTGGCCGATCCAAATTGTGGATTTTCCGTGGTATAGCAATGTGCTAGCATAGGGTTAAAGCAGGTTTACATGGGGATTGATTAATTTATTGCGAATCCATGACCATATGTTTAGTTCAGTGGTTGGTATTCTTTGAAAGCTCCCCACGCATTTAATTGCTATGGCGTTGATTAGCATGGGAATTTGGTGTGTTCCCGGTTATACTGAGATTCAAAATACATTGTAAATCCCAAGGTGTGAAGAAGGTCATACAATAATACATCATAGTGGATGGTATATGTACTTCTTCAGGCTGTAGGTTATAATGGGTTTTACATAGAACTGAAATAAATAAATGGTTTCATGAGCATTTAATATCCTCAGAAATGCCTTTAAATTGCCACCATCGGTTTAAACCAGTTAGGATACTTTTACCAATTTTAGTAAAAGTCTGTTTGCGTCAAAATAACATCAACCAAGGAATGTGTATAGTGGGGATTTTGAAGTATTAAAAAATCTTTTTTCCCCACGGCTTCCTTTTTATAATCAAAATATATATTAAATACGGTGACGAGAAATGTTTAGTAGCAAAATTTAAACTTTACTGGCGAGTACCAAAGAGAAGTACGGGCCATTCCTACTAGCATGGATGACGCGTTATTTATTTGTATAGAAGAAAAAGAATAATTAAGGTTTAAATTTTTATCAAAAGTATGCTTTAATTTTTACTGATCCTGTTATCACATTAAGATATTATTATATATTCCTGAGCGTTTAGAAAAATCAGTTTGCATAAAATACCACATTTCTCAGGATAAAAAGATTTTACTATTTTGCCAAGGATTTAGTCATGATTATACCCATCCTCTGATTTTCTATTTCAAAATCATTTACATAGGTTTAGAAAACCATTTATAAAATATTAGTAGAATTGGATTTTGGCAAATCCACAGCCATCAATGGATTGTGAATAATTTCTTTTACCGTCTACCGTTTGAGACGGAATAGCCGTAATTCATGAGCGGATACGAGATCGGCTTTAGATTTAGAAGACATACCTGTATATCCTCCGCTGAAGGAGGATGCCACAGATTGTAAGGCTTTTTAAGAAACTTCTGCGAAAGATTGAGAGAGTTCCTCAATCCATTTTTTAAGGGTCTTTTACTGGGGTCGGTTTAGTATTTATGTTTTACAAAGGTCTTCAGCATGCTCAGAAAAGCAGCTTTACTAGGTGAGGTAGAATCCCTCCCATCTTTTAGGTTCTTTTGCTTTTCCCTTTATCTTTCTTCGACCCAATTATTTTGTAAGAATTCGCGGGTTAGAAAGTCCGGAATTTATTATTTTTCATTACCAGGAATAAATTTCAATATCAAAATCAAAAACACTTAGTAATGCCTTGCCATCTTGCAAAAATTTGTTTAGAGGCAAGATTTTTACATATCTTTTTGTTTAAAACATTCTTTAGCACGATTTACAATCGATACGTAATTAAAACATTTTTTGATTTAAAAGATCAGATAAATTATTGGTATAACATATAACAATACTCAAAATTTCCTTTTTATAGTATAGAATAATTAATTTGAGCGGGAGTCCCAATGTCCTGAAAGTTATACTTGAATTAATACGCTCTTCTATCATTAAGTTTTTTTTAAAAAATACCACCATTATTCCTATATCAGAAAGGCATCAGTTCTTCAAACAATTTGAATACTGTCGGATTAGAATATATAAATAAGGCTATTTCTTTTTACTAAAGATTTAATCTTTTTATTAGTTGTGTATGGCTGATTTGGTCAAGGACCAGCATCCTTTTTTATTGAAGTCTATCATTAATGGTTTTATCATACAATTTAAGTTTTGGATAAAAACTCAATACATAATTTAAACAAACCAAAGAAAAATCGTCTTGTAAATTGGGAGTTTGTTAGTAATATCATCTGGAAATTTTTTTCTCAAAACAAGTGCTCTTTCTATAGGTTGGCATTTATACTTGACTCTACTGTTAGTGACCTAAAAATCTTTTTTAGTTTTGAATAAAATCCATTTTAGTTTTACTAATGCCAAAAACCATTTTCTCAATGCATCCAACAAAAATGTCTTTTAAAAGGTTTAAAATGATCATCAACAGGGTCAGTACTAAAAATAAGTACATCATCAATAGTAGACAATACAAAAATTTAGATAAGGGCTTGAAAATATCATTCATTGATCCTCTGAAATTCAGAAGGAGCATTTCTTTAAACAAAAGGCATTACATTCCATCATATTGGCCAATGCGGAACTGTCCAAATGTCTGTTTCCTATATCTATCTTTTAGGGCCAATCTGAATTGCCAATAACCAGATTTTCATATCAACAAATTTACTACAACCAATCCATTAGCATTGTATTAATTTCTTAAAAAAGATCTTTTTTATTAGGAACTTGGCATATCTAAACCTCCATTTTAAAGCTGTACTTTAAAGTTTACTAATTTATTACTAATCTGGGAAACACCACGTTTCTATTTCAGCATTTTTATTTACATAAAAAGCTGCACGAAGACCCATGGGCTTCTAGATTTAGCAATTAACTTTTATATAAGCAAATCTTGAAATTCATTTTTTACAATGCTCTATCAATTCAGGATTCATTTGAATTGGTCTAGCTTTTGTTTTAATAGTTCTGTTCATCCAAAATTATGTTCATGATGTGAGAAGTGCGACTATGTGCT
>NW_023590789.1:15673473-15701476 GCF_014843425.1 Jatropha curcas | reverse complement strand
GTTCCGAGGACCGTTGGTCAAAGGAAAGGAGGTCCTGATTCCCGGGGCGGAGCCGTATGACACGCAAGATGAGACTCTTGAACTCAGGGAGCCCGAGACCCTAAAAAGTCAAAGAGCTATGAGGAAGTGGTAAACTCTGAAAGGGAAAGATGGAAAACAGGGGAGTTGGCTGATAAAGATGGAGACAGTAACGATTGGTTAATATTTCAAATTTTTCGGCCTCGTCATCGAAAGCGGCTCCCAATTGCTCGGAAATCTCAGCTTATGGTGGGGCTTTGGATAGGGAGCCAATAAAACAAAATTGATCAAGAAATTGGTCAACTTTCGCGACAAGTTTGACAGAACGGTGAAAAGAAACGAGAAGTTCGTTGCTGATTGTTTATCAAATTTTTCATCGCCATAGCTCGAACTGAACGCGATTTGTAATCAAACTTATGGTTGACGCCATAGAGAATATAAAGGCCCATATGCGAAGTTGGAAAAAGTAGGAGTAGCAGGTACTATTTATGATGTCCCCTGGATTGTTAGCCAGGATCGTCAACAAACCTTAGCTATTCGTTGGATCTTGAAGCAGCTGTCAAACGACCGTATAAGCTACAGAATAAGCTTAGAGAAATGTTTCATGCTGAGATACTGGATGCTTACCGAAAGAGGGAATTCCACGTAAGGAAAAGGAGAGAATCTTCATGGACTGCTATCCCACCAATCGAAGTTCGCGATATTGTCAGGATGGTTGGTAAAGTGAGGACACATAAAAGCGAGTTCCTCATTCAGTCAGATTTTTCTATTAAGATATGGTTGACCCTTTTTTCTTTTTTGTTTTGAATCTTTCATAAGAAAGCCGGCTTCCTCAATACTCCTCCTTCAACCTTGAGTTGGAGGAATCCAGAGGAGGCCCGCCGTAATTTGGCATTGCGATGAAAGAACCTTTCTTTGTAATATGACTTCTCTTTTCTTTCTGCCTCGCCCAGATCGAAAGAATACGAAAGGGAGATCAATCAAAACAAAAAATAGGCCATGAAGTGAAGAAGTAGGTGGGCCTTCACCCTCTTTCTACGGTGATGGGGAAGCTGATCTGATAATGCACTTCAAAGGGGGAGGGCATCTCTTAATGCACCCATGTTTGGATATGGCCGAGCATAAATTATTTTGATGAAGTTAGTAAAAAAAAGAGGTAAGAGAGAGAAGAGAACGGAACGATAGCGAATCGAATTTATCGTCAGGGCCAGACGAAAGAAAAAGTAAGGACCTTCGTTTTCCGCATACGCATTATCAGTGCTGCTGAAAAAGAGACTTGTCTCATTTTTATTTATTATAATAAGAGAAGAGACGAGATTGTCTATTTCTTGAATACAAGGTAAGGGGATAAGAACCTTTCAAGTACTTGACTAGGACACCGCCGCATTTTCGGCTAAAAGACTGATGCTATCCCCAACGATCGTGAGGCTTTATGTGCACAAGGTCGTCGAATCCCTTAAAGGTTTTGGGCAGAGTATCGACGACAAGTCCGTGCCTTGAAGTTGCTATTCCGTCCTTCCCTAAGGAAAGCCTTAACCTTCGGTGCAATAGGGGTTAATGCCACCAAAACTAACACAGGATACGACCTTATTAATGGGCGGAAATTCACAAATTAGCACAGGGCAATAAGCCACTAACGAGTTCTCTAGAGCCGCAATTGAAATCCCTTGGAACTTATACTTTTTCGAGTAGAGTTAACATTCGGGAATCTTCCTTTTCCCAACATAAAGTGTCTATTTAATGATGTACTTACAACTCTATTGACTGGTAGTATTAGATTCTATTTTTTTTCCAGTATGAGAACTGTCTAATCCACAAGCTGTTTTTAGTCTCATAGCTTTTCCTCTGTTCTACAGAGGCCCTTAATATAGAAGGAGTAGCCTTACTATTTCGGTTTTTCCTGGCTATGAAAAGATCATTCCGAATATTGAATACGGGCGGATAAGAATCAAGGTAGACGATAAGACCCTATACTCGATCAACATAGGTGCCCAGCATAAAGGGCCCAGACATAAAATAATAAGTAAGAATAAGGAATAAAAGTAAGAATAGCAAGAAGAACAAAGTTCAAGTGTTGTTAACAAGAACAAAAAGACAGAGATATAGTCCTATCCAAGCTTGTCTAGGATCAAAGACGTTGGATTTAATTAGCAGAGCTATAGGATGTGTCTCAAGACGTTCAGAACAACAGTCTCTGCTCATCTGGCTTCCAGCTTCCACGGCAAGACGACTAGGGATCAAATGGTTTACAATAACATAATGCTAAAAAAGAAGAAGATCGTTACCATTCTTTTTGAGACAAAAGGCTTGAGGTTCAGCGTCGAGGAGAGTACACCAACTAGTTGGCTATGTAAAAAAGAGAGTGCGGCTAAGGGGCATTGCTGACCTAGAATCACGAAGATGTCAACTTTGCCGCATATAGGCCATACCGAATCTCAGGATTGCTCTCGATTCCTTGATGCTTATGTGGGAGAAATCAACCAAGTCAATTGAGAGTTGTTTCATCCTAATGATGAAAATTTTTAGAGAAAGCAGGAGAGTGGGAAAGCTAAACCTACCCTTTCCGTTTGCTGAATCTGACCTTCGTCCAAGAAGTTCCGGGCTTCTACGCGGAGAAGCTTTCTGACATCGTAGTTTCAGCTATGCCAGAGCATTACTACTTTTGATTACGGTCGTTTTCCATTAGTCATTTTTCAGGAGAAGTCCCGAGAAACTGAACTAGTCAATTGATAGGATCATTGCTTAACCCATTGGACTTTTACATCGAGATCGGATAGCGCATAAGAGGGCATTTTTAGCTGAATGAGAGCATGTCTCCTATTCTACACTCTAGACATTATCCTGCCTCTTCTCTTTCTTTGCCCGCGCCTCAAAATATTCCTTCCTTTTCGACTGACGGTTGGAACGACGTCGCATTGAATTGAAATCGGTTCTGCGTCTTCGCTGAAAAAGTGAGGCGTTTATTGACGAGTTGACCTTAGTTAACCCGCTTATATATGGGACCTGCAAGAAGCGGAGTTTCATTTGCTTTCACAGTAGTTGGAATACGTAAAAGCAGCAGACCAGTAGTTTCCATTATCCACCTTTAGAGATTTTTGAAGAAGGTCCGTTTAAAACACTTCTTGGCCAAGCAGGACAAGAGCAGGAATAAGTGCTTTGTCGGTTGAAAGGTGCCTCTTCTCTACTACCCAGTAGACATAGGAATAGAAGGCTCACTCTGAATCCATAGTAATCCTCTGCATCTTATGCATTCTTTGTCTTGTCTTTCTTGGTTTCAGGAGCATGTGAGCAGAGGTCTCCCCGAAAGGTGATAAGTGGCTTTCTAGGAGGAGTGGGCTTCATTTTCAATGGGAATGCTTTGTTGGTTCAAGCTCAAGGGTCTCGGTTTAGTTAGAGGGGGGCGCTCTTTGTTGACACCTTTCAGGGGGACATGTTAGGAATGTGAAGAAGGCAATACTGTGCTTTGAGTCGATCTACATGATCAATTCCGGCCGTTCCATCCGTTCTTACTATAGATTGGTCTTGATAAACAAAGGGACTTGTTAAGATCTAGGAATCATCTGTAATCCCCACTTTGATTGGGAAACCATTGGGACGTCATTCGCTGGAGGACCCTAGCTAGTCGGCTCCAATTTCTTTCAAACCCCGAACCTTACACAAGTGGTTTTAGAACCCACATTTGAAAAAGTTTGTTTAGGTTCTTAGTAGCAGTCGGCGACTCTGTTTCTTCTCTTTTTACTTCACAATGGGCAATAGTTAGGAGAGGTGCGCCTAGCTTTTTGTCTCTTTGATAGCTGGAAGTTCTCCAAAAGTATGAAAGGCTGGAGGGCTTTGTACCAACCATTCTAGTGTGGTTGAATTCTGTTCAACAGCCCAAGGACTTTCCGCACATCTTTTGTTCTTTCCACTGCTTAAAGTGATTGCGACAACTACGAAGAAACAACAAATCCCAACTACGGATATATAAGAACCGAAACTGCTCAGAGCATTCCATCCGGCGTAAGCATCTGGATAATCTGGAATGCGACGTGGCATGCCCGAAAGCCCTAAGAAATGCATGGGAAAGAAGGTCAGATTAACCCCGAAAAAAGTAATCCAAAAATGGATTTGGCCTAAAGTTTCAGGATATGTCCGACCAAAGATTTTACCCACCCAATAGTAAAATCCAGCAAATAAAGCAAAAACGGCTCCCATAGAAAGTACATAATGGAAATGTGCAACCACATAATAAGTATCATGTAGAGCAATGTCTAGCCCAGAGTTTGCTAGAACAATTCCAGTGAGCCCTCCTATGGTGAACAAAAAGATGAACCCTGAACCCTACAGCAAATAAACATTGGGGTGTTTTTGTAATTGTAATCGAACCCCCCACATGGTAGGCGATCCAAACTAAAAGATTTTGATATCCAGTTGGGGCATCAGCCTTACATTCATAGGGGTAGCTGCGGTGAAGTAGGCCACGGGGTCATCCAAAACGTTCTGAAGCCCACAGTAAACATTATGATGAGCCCGCAAACAAAGTAAATCCAAAAACAACCCTATTACTTGATCATGGCATAAACCAATGCCTAGATACCCGAAAAAACCGGTTTTCCCGAAAAAAAGTCGAAACGATATGAATTATGATACCTTGATCCAGCAGGAATTAGGTGTAAACTTCAGGTGCTCTCTCTCTTCTTACTGAATATAGCGGAGATGAAAGAAGAAGGTGGACCTATATTCATCAAACTTAATTCCATTTGTCTAGGGAAGCTTAGCCATGCTTTCATGGTGAATCACTGTCAGGTCAATGCTTGAGGATTCGTAAAGACGTTATATTCCTCAATTAAGAAGAACGTCGTGATTTATGACTTCGGAAAGTACTTTATTTAAAGTAATTCTAGTGATCATGATAACGCATCTTTTCGGACTTTGTACTCAGGCACCATGATAGTAACCATTTGCTACTACTATCAAAGTAGACTATTTCCCTTCCACACTACTAACCCTTATAAGACTCTACATCTCTGATAGAACGTTTATTAGATTACTCGTAAGTACTTAGTGACGTAGTCGATTCTTTCATAGCGATACAATGGGACCATCAGCATCAAAGAATCCTGCAAATCCAATTTGATTGAGCATTCTAGTCTGTAATAGGTCGAATAACAGGCGGTATCCAGTAGCCTTGACAGACCGATGTAGTTGAAGTATGTCGGTGGGCCTGCGAATGTCGAATATGGACCATGTAATACAATTCATTCAGTTATAATCATACCAGAAGTTGAATTATGTAGTCCGTCAACGATAAGCTTTAGCACTGATCGCATTTTAAACTGTTCACCAAGCATATGTTGATACTTATCACGTAGTAGTGGTAGCGATCTTCAAGTCCCATAGTTAATTTCAAGGAGAAGTATATCCTTGTTTACTAACTTTGAATTACGCCATCACCATGCGATAATTCCCAGCTAGCCCACTCACCAGGAAGGATTTTACGGATAACCTTTTCGCGACATTGTAGTTCTCTGAGGTTCCTACGTAGACTGCTTTTATGTCGTTGTTTAACTGCGCTGATTGTGTCTTAGATACTCCATTTTGACTAGATCGGAGCGTTTTACTAGAAAAACCACTTTATGAAACATAGTTAGGAGTACCATACAGGACAGTCCCCCAGCCATATAGCGCAATGCGCGTATTCCAGAATTGGAAGTCTGGAACAAGCGTGCCATTTTAAAAACGCACGAACCAAAAAGAGCATTTGCTGGGTATAATTATTGGTCCAAGAACCAAAAGAGATGCTGGTATAATATTGGGTCTCCCCCTCCTGCAGGATCAAAAAAGGTTGTATTAAAGTTTCGATCGGTTAATAACATTGTAATTGCCCCTGCCAGTACCGGAAGTGATAATAAAAGTAGGAATGCTGTCACTAGAACGGACCACACAAAAAGTGGTAATCTATGCATAGTCATTCCAGGTCCACGCATGTTGAAGATAGTTGTTATAAAATTGATAGAACCTAAAATTGATGAAACACCTGATAGATGAAGACTAAAAATTGCTAAATCAACTGCTCCTCCAGAATGGCTGGTAATACCACTTAAGGGCGGATAGACCGTCCACCCAGTGCCGCTGCCCACTTCTACTAAGGCTGAGCTTAATAGGAGCAAGAGACTTGGTGGCAACAACCAGAATGATATATTATTTAATCGTGGAAATGCCATGTCAGGTGCACCTATCAGAATCGGAACAAACCAATTACCAAATCCACCTATCATCGCCGGCATAACCATAAAAAAGATCATTAAAAAAAAAAAAAAGCGTGACCCGTTATTAAACATTATTAAAGTTGATGATTTCCCCACCAAAAGAATTTGATCGCCGGGTCGTGCTAATTCCCATACGAATCAGTACTGAGAAGCATGTGCCCCAGCACTCGAACAATTTGGCACCCGAGAGATGAAAATATCAGAGGCCCTATATCCTGTGTGGTTAGTGGAGGGAAACAGCCATCGGACCAGTTTGTCGTAAAAATATTAGCCATTTTCATCTTTCGGCTTTCTTCACTTCTCTTGTACTGGCCTCTGTCCCCCCCAGGCAGACTTTTCGGATTACTACAGTTGCTTGCGTTGCCACTTGGTCGACCATAGAACAGAAAACGGGATAAGGATTTGGTGATACGTTACGTAGGTTAGCCCCAGGCCGACGTGAAGGAGCCGCTTACTCTAGATAACAATAGGTAAGGTGCAACGCCACCAAGCTGATCCTTTGTAGTCTGGTTGTCTTCTATTACGATATTTCTCGTCATCCGAACTAGAAGCTCCCCTTACCCACGAGAGTGACCAGGCGTTAAGGGCACATTTCGATTTGTGATTTCAAGCTTGAAATGGCTATCATCTCCGTCCCCGACCTTGTCTACTTTTCATTCTACGCGCCAACTCAGTCCCCCGTAGTGCATTCTGCGTCCAAATCTCAGTGCAGGTATTTGATCATTCAACGAGAGAAAAAGCGAAAGCCTGCTTCTACTCTAACTTTACTGCTAAACCACGGAAGTAGAATGCCAATTAATATGGAGAAAACATCCGTTACTTAGACGGCCAACGCTGCTACGATGCTGTAACTAAGTCTTATCTACAGCTATCTAATTACGAAAGACCCGAATCCGTGAGCCTATACTTATAGAGCATGTGTTCTGATAGGTATGTGCATCCAGGTAATGAAAAAACCAGATAACATTAGCTACGCCTCTTTCTGCCTTTATTCATATGAAATTCTTATATGCAATTTCAGTCCGACATGGATCCCCAAGGCGGCGGAAAAGCACCTTAAGAAAGATAAGCAAAGCAGATATGTGGGAGCAGGCAGCTCTTTCGCGAATCCAATGTGTTTAAGCATTTTCAACAATTACTTGATGAATGCAAGAATGAAACTGCTGTCCCGATCCCTGATGGGCCATAGGACCTCTTATGGGTTTAGAATCGTATTTGGCAGCTCCACTCCGGGGCTGCTTTCATTGCATGTTCCTTCAACATACGCATACGATACGAAGTGGTAATTTCAAATCACTCCCACTTCGGCAATAGGAAATCCCCTTCTCGAAAACTCTTAAAACGTTCATTCCTTTCAGAGGTCGACTCTTTAATAGCCTAGGAAACAACCAGCACAGTTATAGGGTGTCCGTTAAGAGCTGAATTTCAAAAGTATGGTTCTTTTCCGTTATCTGTCTTCTACATGAGATCTGCATTTCCCTTTTCCTTATACTGTCTTGGCCTTGAGGCCTGGTAAAAGGCTTTGAATTGAAGATCGATTCTGGATCCCTGCAATAGAGCAGTAGAGGAGAAAAAGCACCGGTACAAGAAACTCATAGTAAAGTGAAGCTTTACAAAGGCAGATGTTTGGCTTTTCTAAGGCTAACGGGTTGGAGGCCCAGAGTTAGTTGATTCCGAGAAGAAGAAATAGGAGTGTAATTTCGCTTCTATTTCTTAGGCTTTCCCCACCTTTGTCTTCTTGTCACGGATGATGGCGGGTACACGTGCAATAGCCCAAGAGCACTGAGCGTGGGCCCCACGAGGGATATCTTTCCTTGCCGGGGGCAGAGGTAGAATATGGCTTCGACCCGCAACGGGGAGAGGGGACCATCGGGGCTCATTAAGAGAGAGGTTGGCGTGTCACGGTCTGTTCTAGAGTCAGGCGCCTTTTTTCTTTACCCGGATTGTAATCAATGGTGAAGTCGTAGTCCTTAAGTAGCTCTACCCATCTGCGCTGTCTCAGATTAAGCTCCTTTTGAGTAAGCAGATACTTGAGACTCTTATGATCCATATATAGATGGCATTTCTCACCATACAAGTAATGCCTCCAAATCTTGAAAGCGAAGACTATAACTGCTAACTCCAAATCATGAGTAGGGTAGTTCTTCTCGTGAGATTTAAGTTGTCTAGAAGCATAAGCAACTACGTTACCCTCCTGCATAAGCACACAACCCAATCCATTATGCAAAGCATCACTGTATACATCATACGGTCTACCCGAAACTAGCTGTGTTAACACTGGAGCCTCAGGAGAAATGCTCGGTGCCTGTACGGAATCCTATCTCGGGGTTCATTCCTCTCGGCACTGGAATGCTTTCTTAATTACCAATGCTAATATATTGCCTTGCAGACCACTACCGTGCCACTGCTGGATAATCCCCTAAACGAAGGAAGGCCAGGAAGTCGGGACTGCTGAGGTCAAAGATATTAGAGATGGGCCAGGGAATATTGCAAATGCACTAACAGTTTGTCACTGAATTTTCCTTATCCTCTTCATGACCTGATTGTCTTTTATTTTTGGATCTTGCCATCTCGTTCTTTTTTTTATCTTACCCCAGAAAAATTCAGCATCAAATACAGACACTCAGCAACTCGACAAACAGACCCGACTCTGGCAGACTCCACAATGAAGTCTACCCAGCGAGATCTGAACTTTTCAACCTACCCCCCCCCCCCCCCCCCCCCCGCCACAAGGTCATCTAGCCATTTTGATCCTTTGGCACAACTTGATTCATTTAGTAGATCCTTTTATTTTATTATGAGGCCCCCTATTAGCAAGTTTATATCGAACCAATTATTATAATGCGATGGTTGGCTGTTCACAGACTAACTGTACCCACCCTTCCTTGGGAATCACTTCTGCACTATGTGTGCACGATGTCGTCAAGTATTATCGAGTTGTTGTTGTTGGAGAACTTCCTTGCCATGACCTTACTCAAGTACCAAGAGCAGCTAGAGTAAAGGCCTTATTTTCACCTCCAAGAGACTTTACTTTAACTTTACAAAGGTGGATTTCTCTTTTTTTATTATCCTAATAAAGGAGAGAAGAGTAATTTATAAATTAAAGGCTCTGAATCATGTCCTTATTAGTTCAACAAGTAAGAGAAGAAAGAAAAGATATCAGATTCATTCCAAGCTTCATTCTTTGAACAAAAATCTCGTTTAATAGACTGAACTTGTCAAGTGGAACCTTTCCAAGGTTCTGTAGGATTCTTCTCTTATGAATTAATCAGGGGTCAATACTCTCACTCAGGTCTACATATGACTCCTCTCACGATGCCGTCACGCTCATTCCCCTATAGAAGAAAGAAGAACATTCATTGGTTGGACCTTTATGCTATCAGCCTCTGCTATTGAAACTCTTTCTATAGTATACGAGTTGTAGGATCATTAGTCTCACCCACAAAGGCATACATAGAAGGCAGTATCTCACCCAGTGCTTGCTCGCTATAGCTCTATCATGCCTTTCGGCTATATGGCAGGCTGGAAAAACTATTCAATTCATCCAACATTCCATCTAGCATTTAAGCTCATATGTCATAGCCCTCCCCTTGGTAAGTATTGTCCGCTTTGGGGCGTTACGTATCGCCGTCCCCCTCACGGTTTTGTCCCTTTAGGCAGGCTTTACAACCCACCCAGTCTTTTCAAGTTCCTGCGTGGCTTATTCATTCAACATCAATCCTGAGGCCCCTGGAAAGCGTGTTGGATCACCTGATTCGAATAGCTGCTACAGGTAATTTGTGTATAGCAAGTTCCTCAGCATGCTTGTGACTCTAACTCCAGAAGAGAAGCGACCATACCCAAAAGGGACGGCTGTGGCAAGCGGTGTTGCTGGTGGCGAAAACGTGGTCTGAGGATTGCGCCTGAAGCTTGCACTTGTTGGAGTTTTGTGCACTTGCTGGCTGTGGGCAAGAACGTCGAGTTTTAGTGGGCATGGAGGCAGTTGAACTGCAGCGTTTTTGTATGTAGTTGCCATGCTTGCTCAAATGATTTTCAATTCCTCTGGTTTCTCCCACGGCATTTTCACGAGTTACGCTATTTTAATAGTATTTTTTGCACTCTTTATTGGGGAAGAATGATAGGCGACGCCGAGCATGGGAGGCGCGAGCGGCGAGCTCGGGGATCCGGAGCCGGAGAGGCTGGCCCAAAAGGAGGCGATACGCTCTGGCCGGGCGCGATACGCATGCTCGAGCTTGCGGACGTGGGCACGCGGGGGACCAAGCGCACGGGGAGCCGGTGCACGATCCGGGCATGGCAGGCCGGGGGCCGGCGCATGGGGCGCGGCAGAGCGGGACCGGGCGCCGAAGAAAGTTCGAACAGAGCGGGTACGCGCGCGCGCTGGGGCGGAGCGGCACGAGCGAAAAAAGAGGGGGCGCGGCAAGAGCGGGGAAGATGAGGAGAAACGACCGTGCGCGGCCGCGGCGCCGAGCGGCGGGGAGGCAGGGCAAGCCTGGGGCCCGGCGCGATCGGGCTGCGCGAGACGAGGCGCGGGCTGTTTTGATTTATGCGTTGCCCGAGAGCGGAGAAAGCGGGGAGAGGAGACAAACATGAGCGCATGCGGCAGTGTGCGCGGCGAGTAAAATCAGCGCGAACTACGGGGACAGCGTAGCTCAGCAAGGGGCGGAATGTCGCTGCGGGCGGCCGGATCGCGAGCCAGGCCAAGATCCCTCAGGGAAGTATGGGCTCAGCTCCAAATTTCATTTTACAGGCAGCGTCTACTCGGTCTGATTCATAAACGCCTGGAGTAGGGCAGATGTAGACAGAGGAACATCTGTAGGAGTGTGGAGTAAGCAGAAGTGTGGAAAAACTGCTTGTGTCGCAGCCCAGGCCACTGCCGTTTAAGGAGCTTGGGAACTCTGTGCTAGGTTGACGGTCTGCATCATCTGCAAACTGTTGCTGCAGCTGGGAAAAAAGGGCTCTGCTGGAGGACTGGAAATTCGTGCTTGGAAATAGTTTCGTTCCCGAAAGCAGTAATTCAAAGTGAGAAGGTAAATTCTCTCGAAGCTCAGAAAGACTAATAATTAAGCTGGAACACGCAAACTGGAGCCACACCGAAATTGACATGAAATCATGCCTTTTGCCCATTACATATAAAAAGAGCATTTCAAAGCTGCTAAGTGCGCTACAGAGCTGAGAAAAGAGAAGAAAGCGCTCTGAGTGGCAGTATTCCGAAGCGCCTTACTAGAAAGGAAGGATACTTCAGTTTGTTATTCTAAAAGTTAAGCGTGATTCGGAAACAGCTCACCCTTTAACAGGGAAGCCCCTTAAATAATTATGAGCTGAGAAGAAGAGGCTTTTTCTTTTCTCTAGATCGATGCGAACCCTCGAAAAGACTTCATACTTCTCCCACAAAGGCAATTCACAAGTCTTATCTTATTAGTTTTCAGCTAGCCCATTAATTACTATCATCTGTGCGTGCCTTATCTTAGAAGTAAGGAAATACCAGGCGGTCCAGCTTAGCTCAACCATTGAACTCCTTTCACCAAGAGGAAGGTATTTTACACGAAGGAGCACTTAAACCATTTCATTTCCAGAGCGGTCCAGTCCAAGATAGAGGTCCCTTTTCGGGGATAGCTCTATTATATTCTACAAGAAAGGCTCTTACGTTTTCTACTACTGTCAGCCGCGCATTAGATCTCCGGCTGAGCCGACCTCGGGTCCCATTATATACAAGTTCTACTATACGAGAGTACTCCTTTTAACCTTGGGAGCTTAGGCCAATCGAGAATCAAGTTAAAAACTGGGAAAAGAGGGGCTAAGCTCACCAGCTCGCGTCACTTCGGTTTACCCCGGCAAGGGTCTGGTCAAGGGGATCGCCTAGCCAGCTTGCATTAGATTCGGCAATAGAACTTAGTCTGAGTTAAGAGCTAAAACTTCATTTCTTCTTTTTATTCCGCACCATTCCCCATGCAATCAATCAGTCTACGGATATGGCTCCGGTTGTGAGAGCTCTAAGGCAAAAGACTTAGTCTTTGGTAGAGTCTCATTAGATTACTATACTAGAAAGAAGAGTAACTTTCGCCAACAGGAAGTGGAATAGCACCTGACAATGCCCTACCTCCTTTTACTATCCTCCTTCAATAAGTAAAGCTAAGGCCGAATTTTGAAACCGTACCTCAACCGTCTAAATAATAATAGGTTAACATAATTTTGATAATTGATAAACAATCCATGTGGATACGATACTCTCTTACTCTATATTACTTGTTGCGATTTCGTACACTTGCGAAAAATAGCTGTCAAAGGGCGCCCATCCCACGAGACGGAGGATTTAGGAGACCTCTTCCCATGCTACTGCTTTGACAAAATCTGACCCAAGGGAAACAGAAAAAAAGTAACTAGTCTTTTCCTCTTAGAGGCCAAGGCCACTCGCTAAAACTCTTGTTTTAATGCCCACAGATCTGCCGAGCCAAACTTTTTAGGTTCTTTTGTGGGATAACTGTTCTTAGGGTAAGAAAACCTGTCGACTTAAAGAAGAGGTGGCCCAAGTCCGGGCAAGATTGAATCAAATTTCTCAAGTAGAGAAGGTAGGTCCCCACTAGACCAAAGGTCCCACGGGTTAGCTGAAGGTGGAAGAGAGAACATCCTCTTATCGTGATTGATTGGTCACTTGAAATCAAATCTGACTGAAGACGTCTCTCTGTCAATTCGCACGGGCACAGAAAGCAATCTCGTACAGGTTCTATTAGCTTTTAGCTTTTGAACCTGGATTCAGTAATTCTCACAGTTTTCCCCACCAAGTCTTCTTTTTTGTAGCACCATACCGCTATGTTCGACATGGGATCCTCGGCGCATATCCCTCTACTTATGAGCAGTCCAAATAGGCCGTTAAGGGTTGGCTTACTAGGGAATCCTTTACCTTTTTTTTTACCATAACGAAAGGCTGACACCCCTCTTTGCAGGAGAAAATCCAGGAATGTTTAACACCACCTAGACTCGGGTACAGATATTAGGAAAACCGAGATCTCATAAGTCAGTCTGGGAATATCAAAGAGCTTCCCTCCTGTCTCAGATATGCGCGTGAATGAAAGGGGAAGGAATGCCTTAGGAAGTGAAGGAGAAGACATAAGGATAGGGACAAAATGACCTTATATTATAAGGGAGTGGACATTAGACAGGGGCTTCTATTGCTTATCCATAGTCAACTATTTCTAGGGCTACATATTAAGTGGAGACTGAAGAGGTCTATGCCCTGAACCACTGCGTGTTCACTGACACACTATCTTTGAAGGTTAAGTTAAGGTAGGTGCTCCTTTCTTTAGAATAGAATCTCTATTAGCTCTGAAGTGGGAAAGATTCCGCTACGCCCCTTAGGCTATTAGTGAAAGCGTCGGCTGTTAACTGACTGGTCGTAGGTTCAAATCTTACTTGGGGAGAATTTATAGTTATCGCTTTTCTAACCTAGTGACTCCTGTTTTTCTCTTTAGGGCTGGGTCACTTCTCTTGTTTTAGAGAAAAAGACGATTAGGGGATATTCTAGTACTTCTTCCTCTTACTAATGAGCGAGCTAACAACAAATCCTCACGAGTCACTTCATACCTCGTAACGAGCATGAGCTATTTGACTTCCCTTCCCTTAGGCATAGGAATACTTCTACCGACAGACTATAAGAAAGACTTGCTCAAACCAAACCTGCTCCAGCTCGACTTTCGAGTTGAGCCCAAAGCAAAGAGTTCCTTTAGCGGACCAGCCAGTGCTTTTCCTAGTGTAAGGGTCAATGCCTTTAATCCAAAATCCATAATCCGTAAGCATTGGGTAAGCAGCGGAGGTTGCAGGTCTATCATCATCTCCATCTTGCTTATTCGAAGAAGCCATTGCCTTTGCCTTGGGTCATCTATTACGTATGCCCTGAAAATAGTTATATTAGTCGGAGTTTTGGTTACATTAACATTCACCCAAGCGAGCAAAGAGAGTGGAAATGGGCATTTGGCCTTCCACGGCCGACAAGATGGGAAGGAAAGTATCGTGTCGCCCGAGCCATAGGCTCCCTCTTTCTAAAAAAGGTTACGGGATGGGCTTTTTTTTTCTTCTTGATTTTTTTCCAGTATGGCGCTCCGCGAGCAAGGAGTGAGAGAACCAAGTGGACTGTGGTGATGTTAGAATTTGCACCCCTTCTGAGCCATGATCAAACACTTCTTTCTAACATGATTGAGCCCTACAGTGGTAGAACCTAGTGAACCAGACATACGATTGGAAACCTGAATAGCCGTCTTCTCTTATGATATTTCGAGGCGATTCCGCTAGTGGAACACTTTTCATATTTCTCTTTTAACCATGGAAAAAGCAAGGAAAAAGCGAAAGCTGGTCTGAAGTCAATGTAAGGACCTGAATTTAATGATATGATAGGATCGCTCGGGGCCCCCTAAACACAGCTGCACTAAGGAATCAATCTTTCTTTAGTCCAGGTCGAGCTAGAAGGTAGGGTCGTCCTACCTATAATACCCCCCAAAGCTTCGCAAGTGATGCTCAAATGCGCTCTAGTGACCAGAAAAAGGAACATTTTGAAGCATTTGGTGAGACCACATCTGTAATGGTTGTTCTTAGGATTCTATTCTTACTTCATTCTTAAGAAGGATTTGCTTTTTCCTCCTTTACCATTGTTGTTTGATTATAAACCTGCTCCCCCCTTCTTCACTTAAGGCAGTGAATTCAGACTTCTTTGAAGAAAGGGAAAGGGGGCTAACCCTATTCCCAAGCTAAAAGGCTAAGCCCGGAGATGCTGTATGCTAATCTGCTTTGCCACAGCCAAGTCGGTTAAGAACCGGTGTTCGTGAAGAGCTCAAGTATTAGAGCCAAGTCGGTCAGGGACCAGTGTTTGTGATCAAGGGTTTAGAGTACAAGCGATCAGGGATCGCAGTCAGTGCGCCAGTAGGAATTCAGGCACTGCAGCACGTTACTGTACTGGACTGAGAGCTAAAATTCTTTCTTCCGAAAAAGCACTACTTATCGGTAAGCATTCCCCCGCTGAGCTCCGTTTGGGCTTTCCAGTCTCGTTCCCTTAAATTGCACGAGATAAGGAAAATGGGATATCTAGCGGAAGGCTGTGAGGGTTCTAGGCAAGGATCAAAGCTCTTCCTTGAGGCAAGCTCATCTAACCGATATGATGCCGAATTCCCTGGGGTCAGCGATTTAGACTCAGTCTTCTAGTAAATGAAAAAGCATGATCTTGCTACAAATGAATTGAGAACGGAAACAAAATAAGAGAGAGAGAGAGAGAGAGAGGATGAAAGCAAGGAAGCAGAGAAATTCCCCCCAGCAAGGTTCAATCTTTTGAAACCGTAGCGTAGGCGAAACCTGGCAGCCCGCCCAGAGTTTGATCAGGTTACATGATTGGTCTGTGAAGGAAGATCAAGAAAGAGGATCAGACTTGAGCAGTTCAGGCTATGGAAGTTTCTATCTTCCCATAAATATCTTCCCATAAATATATCGTCTAATGGCGTCGATAGCATGTCACGTCATGGAACTGATCATTAACTGCTTTCGATCTTGAGTGCTCTTTAATCACTTTCTGGGATGATAATAAGTCTTCTCACCAATGGGGGATCTGGATGAGTGAGATGGGTCTCGTTCCTTTGTCCAGTAACTCGGTCAATGAAGACAAAAGAAGGGCTATCAATTGAAAGTGAAAGTGGTACTTTTGATTGGAATTAGGTCTATCAATTTCCTAAGAGAAGTGCGAAAGGATTGTAGGCTAGATTCGATGGTATGCCTGAAGGATAGCTAAGGGCGAGATTCAAATCGCCCTACTGAAGTACCAAAGGTGCGCGGAGCGAACTCGGACCACTTTCTATGTGTTGCTTTCATTTCCGGAATGAGTAGGTCACTTCTCTTCGTTCGTTTCTTTCCCTGTTTCTGGATCTCAAATGCCTTCACTCCTCTCATTGTCACTCGAGCCCAGAAGTGCTAGTTTGGAGTGGAGGAGTAGAGGAAAGGAGGTCGGCTAGCCTTCCTTTCATAGGCTAATTCCTATCTATTTTGGTAAGCATTTCTCAAAATCAGGTGTTGGTGTGCCTTCGAAGCAAGCTCCTGCAGTCTCGCCTTGATTTAATAACTTTCGTTACTCGTTCTCCCGCGAGCTACCCATCTCTGGTCAGTCTATGAGATTTCTTTGGTTAAACATCTCGGATGAATCCCCTGCCAATATCTTGGTCTTTTGGAGAAAAGATATCCCTGACCTGTCTATGATTGAAGCCAATGCCCAATTCAATTCATTTCTACCAATGCTAAGATCAAATCTTAAATACTCAAGATCTTGATCGAGGTGAACGCCTGACACCCGAAAGATCACTGCCCGGGTAGCAGAAAGGTACTGGAAGCACAGATCAGCAACCAAAGTTGAGTGATACCAATACGGTCGTGCCCGCTGAAGCCACGGCATTGATCAAAAAACTCTTGAGGAAAAAAAATAGAAAACGAACTAAGCGTGGGATTATATATAAGCCCCATTCCTCACGAGTTCAAAGTGAAAGGGTCCTTGGCAGAAAAGGTAAAGCTATAATCCTCAATTCGTACTTCTGGAAAGGAGTTGCTTGCTTTTCTTAAGCCAATTGCATTTCGGTCTTATTCCTGTCTTTGGCTTGAAAGCAATCAAGCTGGGTTGAGAAGGAAGTGATGTTTAGGCCAGAAATTCTAAGTTGGCAATCAGCAAGATGGGTTGTTGGAAGCTGGGGTTGAACCATATAATGGCTTCAGCTTTGATCATTTGCTGGGTAAAAAGATGAGCCATTTCTCTTCGATATTAACCATCGTAACTTGAATGCCACTCGATGAAATCTCCAAATTAACCATCGTAACAGCTATATAGCAGCTAGTTTTAAAAATATTTGTGGAAAGTTGATTTTTTGAATTTACTATAAATACCCATTATTTTCATTTATCCTTATACAAAATTATTTCTCCCTACTACTCTTTACTCTCTAATCTCTCTAAGCTCTCCCATTTATAATTATCCAAATTATTGTCTAATAATTTCTCCAAAGTACAATATTTAATTATTGTCCAAGCCTTTTTTTTCAAAAGAAAAAAGTTCAAGCCTTTTTTAAATTTTTTTTCTTAAAGTTTTTTTAAAAAATCATTTCATAAATATTTTTATTTTATATTTTAAACAAAAAATGTTCCCTAATTTTTTATTTTATGATTATGCGATTCGCTGAAAAATCGATACGAGAACCGGACAGAATCGTCAGTTTTGAAACCATTAAGAAACCGTAACCATTCGGTTCTAAATCGTAACCGAAACCATCAGTTTTAGATTCCGTATGGTTCCACATTTTTTGGAACCAAAACTGTCGATTTTGGAACCAGAACCAGCGATTCCGGAACCGTGGTCACCCCTATCTTGAGCACTATGGGAACAATCCAAAGGACGGATCAATCCAAAAAGGCTCATTGGTCGATTTTTCACAGACCAAAAGAACTCTTATGGTTCATTTATTTGGCTCTTAGAGCACTTCTGGTGTTTTAGAGTCACCACCTTACTTTGTTTTTGTTTTAAGGGAAAATATTACGTAAAAACCCCATGAATAACTCTAATTAATTTGCCACAATGGATAAAATGCACTATCCTCCAATCATTAAGTTCGAGAACTAGATTTTCAGCACTTTTCGTTGAATCAGTGGTTTGGAATTAATCAAAATACTTGTGTTGCATGAATATCAGATTATTGTTGCATGAACATACTTAAAATGCATGGCAATATGAATGATATGGACAAAGCATTGAAAGCATAAAATAAAAGGTGTAATTTGGAGGGGAGTCCGACTCTAGCTTTATTGGTTGATGATTCTAAGCCGTGTAACACATTCTCCTAGATCCAGATCGGTTCAATTGATAGTATCTTCAATTCATACATCAAAAATAGCAAAAAATCTATACATTAATCCTATCCAAGCCAATATTGAATAGTAATAAAATAAAAATAAATGAAAGAAACGAAATTATTTTTGACCATTTATTGGAAAAAAAAAAGATAAAAAGGGATAATAATTGGATTAGTGTACTGGTAGTCTCATATATCAAGAGTAGGGGATAAGAATTTCTTGCACCTGGAGTATTAACCATCCACATAGCAAGCCAATCAAAAAATGGTTCTTTTAAAAAATTGTTACTATTTTATCCATATTTTTCTCAGTAAATAGTCAAAAATACTCCCCTTTAAATAAAAAATTATTTTTTATTTGATTTGATGTATGGATATGAAACTCATACACCTATTATAAGCAAATCCTTCCCGAGAGTAGGTAAGTAATTTGTGTGAAAATGATACTTTCTCTTTATACAACAAAGATACAAACTGTATTTTCCATTAATTATGTCCTTCAGAAAATAAAAAAAATCAAAAACTTGCTTCAAATGTAAGCATTACACATTAGATTGAATCATCGATGCCAAAATAAATTTAAAATCTAATCCAAAAGCAAAATCATATTCATTAACCAAACAAAATAATGCATAAAATCAAATTTAAAATTAGAAACAAAAGAAAAGTTTTACACGAGTTGTAAAGCTCAAGACAGAACAATAATGTAATAGCTCTAGTTTGAGAAAACAAACAGTTAGTCACCAAAAAAAAAAGACACGCAATTTGAGAAGAGAGATTCTAAATTCTGAAGAAGAGTATTTTTGGGTTGGCAATTTTAGCAATAAGGCGGCTAAATCTGGTGGTGCATATATAGAAAGAAAAAAAAATAATAAATTGCAAACCAACATTTCTGCAAGCCATACGTGCCAAAAACAAGCGCACACAGACATTTAATTGATAAAATTATCGCAGGTCAGACATCAAATCCATTCAAATAACAGAATAGAATTTTTTTTAAAAAAACATTAGGCATTAAATTTAGGAAAAATAATAATTGCGCCCTTAAATTTTAACCTAATTAACATATGAGGACTTCTATTTCTAAAAAGTAATTATAAAGTTCCTAAATTTTAATTCCAACCACAGTTTCGTCCTTCCATCCAAAACACCAACTTTTTAAAATAACATCATCAAGCCAATAGATACCCCGGTATTCTTCAAGTTAAAGAAAATATATTTATCATCAAAATATTTAAGATTAAACACTTAATTCGTACTTGTTCTCCAAACTATGAAACTCATCCATTGCCTTTGAAACGCAATCATTCTTACATAGCCCATTATTTCATATAACAGTACATAAAGGGGTTAGCAAACTTTGAAAAAAACCAAAAACTGAACCAAACTAAATTATTTTCTGGTTTTTGGTTCGGTTATTCAGTTTTTGATTTTGGTTTCAGTTAGAAATTTTCCATAATTTCGATTTCAGTTGGAAATCTTCCATAATTTCGATTTTCGGGTCTTTCGATATGTTTTTCAAAATATTTATTTTTTAAGTAAAACCGAATTGTTAGACCAAACCAATGTCTATCGAACCAAACCAACCAGTTTGGTTTGATTTATAAATTTATTTCGATTTGGTTTGATTTCAAAGAAAATCCATTTTTGGTTTGGTTCGATTCGAAACCAAACCACCCTTTTGCGCACCCCTTTATATAAACAGTAACAGTACAAAAATGCTACTGAATTAAGCCATTATTCTGTACAAAGGACAATAACAGTACAAAAATGCTACTGAATTAAGCCATTATTCTATACAAAGGTGGAACTAGGAAATCATTTTGGGAGAGCCAAATGAAATTTTTTTTAAACTTTTAGGGAGGCCAAAATATAACTTTTGTTATATTTTGAAGAATTAAATTGTCATTTTCATAAGAAAATTTTTTTAGGAGGGGTGGGCCACGGCCTCCTTAGGCTCCAAAGGAGCTCCGCCCCTGATTCCATATATCCAATTCACTAAAAATGAAAAAAAAAAAAAAAACAAAAAAAAGAAAACTTCTCCAAATATATCAACGAGGTTATTCGTGGAACATAACTCGAATTTCAATCTATTCAACTTTGCTTTTAACCTTACCTCATTCCCTATATAGTAGTGAATCATAGTCTGGGCAGCCATTAAACTCCGTTCCTGTTGGGCTTTTTGAGGACGCGGAGAAAATGTTGGAATTCTATTGGAAAGACGTCTCGGGACAGCCAGGATGCCCATGCCAGTTTCAATAACGACTCAGGTGGGACCATGAGGAGTGGCACATAGATTTCTGCCTCTTGCGGCTTAATGTCTCGGAGATATTGATTCCTCCCCACACAAAAACAATTGGCTTCTAGTACTCCGACGAACTTAGCAAGAGATGTCAACCGGCAACCCAGTCTTATTTTCTTACCTTTCTGGGAAAACAAACACGCATTAGTGGATATTGGTACTAGTTCCACTGCCACACCGCCAATGCAAGGATTGGGGATTCAGTGGTGTAATGTTACAAGAGGTAGTTCGTGCGACATGAAAGACATTGATTAGCAATAGCGGGAGAGTTCCCATCAGGAACAACCGGTTCCTGCCTGACTACTGTAAGCTTGCATAATTTATGTCATAAGACTTGGCGTGTGAAGTCCCTTGAATGCTAACTCGTTTTAGAAGAAGCCACAAAAGGCCCGAGGGAGGGCCTCACAGGGTGAGTCTGAGTGGGGACAAGCGTAAGTGAGCGAATGCGTGTCGGTAGCCCAGTTCAAACACTGGACTGTTCAGCGGTGCGGGCCCCCACCTATCGAACTGGTGTTGGCTCCGTAGCGACGTGAAACGGATTTCGCTCTGGCCTCCTGGGCAACCGTCGGGAAACCGCGATGAGTACACCGGGGGTGGGATAGCACGGTTCCGCCAAAATCCTCGGCATAGATTAGGTGCCTTATTGAAATGCGAACATGGTAAGCCTATCCTTTCCTCCATATGAAGTGCCCTGCAGGCACATAGAGATTGTGGGTAGAGGAAGCCTCCAAAAAAAGCGAACGGGGCCGACGCTGTTAGGTCACGTGAACCTGCACCGGTTGGTGGCCTCACTGGGCTTTTTTTCCTGGAAAAATCAAAGCAGATCAGCTCGCCCTTCTGTTATCCAAAAACCAAAAAGTAGGTCGAATTCGGGCGGGCCCCTTGCCTCCGATACGTCGAATGAAATAGGTGGCCGGGTTCTCTTTCTACACCCCTTTTTGATATTATTTTCATTATAAATAGGCCCGGCCACCTTCCTCCTAATTCCCCTTATGTTTTGTTTAGGGACTCGGGATTCCGCGCAAGACGGACCAGTCTTGTGTTGGTACGGAAGCACGGACTCCGCGAACGTCCCGCGCCCCCGTTACTCACATAAGGGGAAGAAAGCAGTCAACCAGAAACCACATTTCCTTTTCTGCGTTGCGGATGTAGCTAAGTGTCCTGACTTCTAATTGGTCATAGTTCACTGCTGTTGCGGCGTGATGCTCGTTTCGCGCGCGCGTGACGCGTGACTTGAACCCACCCAACAAAACAAGGAAAGGATGCCTCTCCCGCGATCTGAGAATGATTTCGAGCCGTCATGAAGGGAAACTTTCACAGTACAGTTTTTTTTTTGTGGGGGGGGGAAGGAGCCGACAGGTGTCCCCCACTTGACTTGGCCAGGCCTAAAGTGAAAGTATGATGACAGTGGTGGGCCTACCATATCCAAACAGGGGTATGCTGGGGGATTGCGATAAAAGCAGCAACCTACGTGTTCTATGACCAATTGGATCCTTGACGTCACCAGAATAACGGTCACCAGAGGAGATCGCCTCATGATCGTTACTGTATTTCCGTATCGAAGAGATGCGACAAAGTGACAAAGTGTTCGGATCATTGTGCAATGTCTTAATCAAATGCCTAGTGGCATGATCAAAGCCGATGATCGTAAGCTATGTCCTCCATCACGATCTCGAATGAAACTATCCATGGAATCCTTAATTCACCATTTCGAACTTTATACAGAAGGTTTTTCCGTACCAGCTTCTTCTACCTATACCGCAGTTGAAGCACCTAAAGGTGAATTTGGTGTCTTTCTTGTCAGTAATGGGAGTAATCGTCCCTACCGTTGTAAAATAAGAGCACCTGGCTTTGCCCATTTACAAGGACTCGATTTTATGTCTAAACATCACATGCTAGCAGATGTAGTCACCATCATAGGTACTCAAGATATTGTGTTTGGAGAGGTAGATAGATAGGACGTAGTCTTGCTCGATCAGGACCCTAGCTTTATTGCGAGCCAAAACAGCAAAACTAGAATGTGTGTTATCATTTGAATTTCTCATACCTATCTCTTTTGATCATGTTCCAACTTCCACCAAAATCCCCTTTCCTCTTAATATTCTTGTTCCTAGCCTAATTATTTGAAGGTAATCCCTTCACTTTGACCCATGTACCTTGCAGCTCGTACTCCTTGTTGACCTCATGAACTTAAGTTTGGAATATCAGAAAAGATCTTTCTTTATTGAGGGAGGCTGCTTATGTTATGGAATCCTATTCTACATGATAGCTACTCTAGCCATTCCCCTTTTTAGTAGAAAGCTAGTGGCATGCTTACCTCCTTGCTGGCATCCAACTCCCGATTGATTGGATCACTGTAAGAACACATACAATTCAATTAGTAAGACAGATTGCCGACCTTGTTACCTGCTGCCAAGTTCCGAGATTGGGCTATTGGCATTAGTTGAAAGACAGGATTGCACGTGTTACAGGATTGACCGAGCAAAGAAATGAGTCACTGCCAAGTCAGTAAACTGCTGAGAATGGTGGTGATAATTCCTTCTGCTTGTCAAAAGGCTTGGATACCAAGCGGCATCGGATCTAGCCTGAAGAGTGACTGTCCGGAAAACCTAAGACCCGATTGTCGGAGTAGGATTCCCATCTACCATAGCTATACCTATCAACTGCTAATTCAATCAAAGTAAAAGAACATGACAAGCCAGGAAAGAAAGGAAAAAGGTTGTTGCTGTGAGAAAGAAAGAAGATACTGTGAAACTGAGCCAGTACCAACCACCTTGAAATTTAGGGGATGGGATAGCTAGCTGATTGAATAAGACTAGGCTAGCTCCCAATCAGGTAGAACCAGACAGGCAAGATGAATCCTTTCCTATCCTAAGTCACAGCGCCTTTTCTCTCTGACTGGATTGCTTCTCCTCTTGACTCCTTCCGGGGTAGACTAAGGCTTCCTTTGCTGCAGGTAAAAAGGGTAAGAAAGAGAATCAATTTAGATGAATCTGGTCTCTCAGTGACTTCCTTCGTATAAGCTGGTAGGCGGATAGAGCAGAGGCCATTTGTAATCCTAGATGAGTTTTCTAAATCAAAATCAAAATAGCAGCTAAAAGAGCGGATCTATCTACAAGAAAGATTCTAAAGTAGAAGCAAATCGCTAACCTAAATTGATAAAGAAGCATGCCGATTACAATAGCTGTAAACGTCAGGTTGAACACCCACATCCGAACAGTGACCGAATGGAATGCGGACTCGTGATTTAAGACAGAGAGATTAACTCTTACTTATCTGGCCAAAGTGGTAGGCTCCGTCTTATATATGTCGTCAAGGGTAGAAATCATTCCGGTATCTCATAAACTAGTCCATGCCCAAAATAGTATAGGGGAATAGAAAAGGGGATAGAGGAAGAAAATCCATACCGAGAGGTTTCAGCAGGAATATGTTTGGAAAAAAACCAACCCAAAATTACAATATATGTTATGGTTTGAGCTAAAACCTGGCTCTTCGGTTTATGGAAAACTCGCGCTAACTACACAGTACAGGAAGTTCAAAGCTTGGGCAGAACACTGGGCAAGGGAAGCTTAAGCTCTTCGAGCTTTCTCCGCAGCCCTATCTTATGTAGTGTGGTGGCCGGCCTTCCTACCCAGAATGCTCCGCGGACGGGCAGCGTGCGGAATTTTCTTGGTATTGCACAGTCGGTCCAGCATGAGTAGATCCAGTTTAGTCCCCTAACAGTACGAAATCCCGAGTCGAGTAGTAGCCTCATGGAGAAGAACGAGGAAATGAATATTGAGTGGATGAAGATAAAGATGTTTATTTGAGGAGTAGGCTTCCCGATGGGAACTCTATTCCTTAGGTCGGAGGTTCTAGGTCAATAGGTTCGTAGGAAGGAGCCTTATGTCGTAGGCCCTTGTCCAGTGGATAAGGAAAAGATCTCCTTTAGGTGCGGAGGAGTAGGCCTAAGATCAGAATTCGATAGCTTCAATAGCAAAGAGGAGGTCCCAGTTCCAAAGCTTCCAACGCTACCAAAGCTTCGGATTTAGATTCCTTTTCTTAACGTAGGAGGCCCCCTTAGCCCCTCGATTACGCGACGTGAGGGACGAGGCGGATAGGCCCCTTCCACACCCACAGCCTCCTTTGGCTATATCGGAATCGGTAAAAAGGGGATTACGGGAATCGTAGACAAAGAACTAGCATCTCATATTCCTTATTAACCTTGGCTACACCATCAGTCATTTCCCTTTGGACTACCCCATAACGTCTCTGTTGCTTGGTCTTCACAAGTTCCAACCACCACACCAGAAGCCGGCATCTCTTAAGGAAAAACAGCGGAACGCGTCGAGATAGATCAATGGTTGGCCCGGCCAAAAGCTTATAGATCGTTGGCGCTGGATCTAGGGCATCGTACTCAGGGGATAGGGCACGCTCGCTCAAGCATTCCCTAAGCTATGTTTCGAGCGTTTGCTCAGCTGCCGGAGTCAATTCAACGAAAAGCAAGCAGGACCGAGAGATTCAACGAAGCCAGAAAAAGAGGCAGCTTAAACTAAGGATGCTAGTCCCGATAGGCAGCAGCTAGAGGTAGAGGGTCCTTTTATGAAAGAACTGGGAGAGAGAGCTTCCAGGAATGTTCCTTCCCGTCTAGGGGACTTGAATTCATTCCCTTGGGCCTGAGAAAGAGCTCGTGAAGTGAAGAATGGGCCCCTTTCTTTTGTGTCTTCCTTTAAGAATTCGCCGGGAGTTTCGGCAGCTTGATCCATAATACAGGCACAACATCGCGGGAAAGACTCAATAAAGACATTATTGGCTGTCATTTGTTAGAATCATGCATGTTCTTCCGAAAGAAATGTGACTCTCTACCCATCTCTTATTTTTCATTTTCAGAAAAATGGTTTTTCTTCAAAAGAAAAGCAATAAGGACATATTCAGTGATCAATCTATTAAAGGCAGCAAAATGCACTTTGGGTCTCAAGAGAGAAGACTTGGGAAGAGTAGATTGTAGTCTATTAGCCAGGACTTTGGAGACAAGTAAACAAAACGTACAATAATGAAATGGGCCTGAATTGTGCCATAGTCCTCCAGGACTTCTTATGGGAATTAATACCAAATGGTGTGTAATTCAATTTACGAAAGAAATTACCTCTATTCAAAATTCTTTTCTCAATTGGGCAGAAGCAGGCACCTTTCGCCGCTACAAAAGGCCTATTAATGGATCCACACATCGGCCATAAACTAGGCCAAGTGCCTTTACAGCTTGCTTTCTATGCATAGGAGAGGCCGGTTTTGGAGAAAGCCTTCCTGTCTAGTCTTAATATCTTTTCAGCCATTCTTTCCAGCCCAGCCCTATATAACCCCTTAGTCCTATCGAACAGTTCTCTTCCAATACTTTTCAGTGATCTAAGTTTAAAAACAGTTTGAGTGGGAGTTGCCTGCTAATCCATATAGGTCAAGCGCTAAGCGATATGCGTAGGTATACGGCGCTAAAAAGAGAACATTTATTTCCATGAAGGGAAATGGAAAGACTATAAGAAGGCAGGGATAGGTAGGACGACTATAGGTTAACGCTTAAGAGAGAACCTGGTAGTTCTAAATAGTAGGTAATCTAAGGGGAAAGGATATAATTTACCTTGGGGCTAGAAGATTTTTAGTAGGGCGATAAGCTAAAAATAGTAGAGAAGCTTTTCCCTATTATACAGTCATCACCTAGTAGGCCTAGGCCTAAAGTGATCAAACCAGTTAAATAGGCCAGCAGGCCAGGGTATCATGTTTCCGTGGGAGGGTGGATGGATTAGTTCCGTATAAAAAAGATTTTATATGGCAGACTTCTATAAATATAATATATAATAGGCTCTCTCTCCAAGACAAGCAAGTTGAGGAAGCCGGACCTTGACTTGCCTATCAATCCAGTTCGAAGATCTCTTCCATCGCTCTTCCATTTCTTCATAATCAAAGGTAGGGCCGGGAGTGCTGCCCTTCTCGTGAAGAAAATATGCTCTCGGCCTTGAGCCAGAGCCCACCATACACGAATACTAGTTTAGACTGCCTATACAACCTTTTATCTTCTCCATGGAATTTACCTAGAAGAGAAGCCGAACAGGAAAAGAAAGAGTATGAAGCTGGTATGTCATATAGGATAGGTTTCATTAAGTAAGTAGTCCTATTCCACCGGTATAACTCAAACTTACTTAAAAAAGGTAGTTTTAAGCAAGCCTGTGATGTGGGCTAAAAGCCTGTTTAACCCTCAATCCTAATAAGCTTAAAAAACAGGTGTGGTAAAATCCCCACACTTACAGAATTTTCCTTTTAATGAGCAAACAAAAAGGAGTCTTTCAAACCTTTTACTTTAAAGGCTGTCTTTTCCGTAATGTCTTTTAGGCCAGCTCTACTTTTAAGCTAAGGCCCGCTAGCATCAGCAGTTGAATACGGATTAAGCCCAGCTAGTGGAAGAGTTTATTTTCGATGTCGGTTCAGGTCAAGCCAAAAAATGCCCTTTCGGCATAAAATCCCTTCCTAACGAGCTCCCGAGCTAAGCACTATTCCCACTATCCTCTAACGATCTGATGGGCCTAATTGATAGATTGGTTTTCCCATTAGGGCTTGAAACCCAATCCCATAGAGGCAACTTAACAGAGTTTGAGACTACAGGTTTAGGGTTTATACAGAGGGGAATACTTAACATTAACAGAATGGTGAAACTAGAGCCTACCCATAGAAAGTGACTCCTTACAGCTCGTGCTGAATTATTATGATTGTATCTTGCCGCGTAAGTGGGAGTTTCATGTAGGAAAGTTTACTTCTCTTTCAGTGCAAGTCCCATCAAGTTGCCTTATAAAAAGAGGTAGGTTGAAACCAGCCAATATAGGATAAAAGAAAAAGAATAGTAGTTTAGGAGAGGTTAACTGTATTCCATCGGTCTTGCTATAATAGCATTTGATTCCGAGCGAGGGACCTAACGCTTTGACAACCAAAATAGAAAAAAGAATATACTAAAATAGATAATAATAAGTTCTTTCTTACCAACCCTGGGATTCCCTGCATTCCGATTGACTCATACTTCCAAGCCAGGATCTTCAATTCAAATTTAGATTTTAACTAGGGTAGATCGTACCCCGCTTTCTCTTCCACTGGCACCAAAGCCAAAGATCAAGAAATGAATTCCCTATGGTAATTTGAGGCAACCTCTACTGTAATTTTTCCTGTCGCATGAATTGAGTAAAGCCAATCTTTTCTTATCCATAGTCCCTCTTTCCCATCTTTCCCTGTTCCCTTTTTTTTTTTCTTTGGCTTTGTGTCGCTCTAAACGATCTTGTTAACAGAAAAAGGTCCAACCTTTTCTAAGACTCATACGAAAGCCTAATGTCTAGCCCCATTAATCCAAAACATCCTTCGTTTTTTTGGTATCGAGAGCAGAGCAGAGCGTCCAAGTAAGTTCTAACTTAGACTTGGAACTTGACGGGGATAGCCTTTTCTATAAAGGCGGTATTCAATTCCCATACTGAAAGGTCCAACGTCTAGGAAAGTTACTCTGCTTATGCTTAAATAGTGGAAGAGAGTTTGTTTACTATTTCAAGCATGGGGTTCGCCCAACGAAT
>NW_023590789.1:15652312-15672973 GCF_014843425.1 Jatropha curcas | reverse complement strand
CTCGGATGCTATCATTTTCGAAATCAGCCCGCTTTCAACCCGCTGTTTCACCTCAAAAAAGCCAAAGTTGGCTTGACGGAGCGTGGAAGCAATTAAAACAAAAAAATCTCTTTCTTTGTCCTTTCTACTTAATTAGGGGCAAAGAGAGCGCTTTTTTGCTACTGAGAAACGAAACGGTCAGCGCTAAGGTTCAAGGACTTAGCGAGCGTTAGCGAAGCTAGATTCTCATAGCGAGGGCTTCGGAGTTTAGCTAGCGCCGTAGTAGCGTCGAAGCTAGTGCTTATAATACTGAGCCAAGGGACGCTCCGCCTTATCTATAGAAGCAGTCAACTGAGGTTCTTGAACGAATTAGCTCCTTTGGTAATGGCTTAATCTATAGATAGAAAGCCTTATTGATGGGAAACTACCACGTTAGTTTGAGGAGAAGAGATGGGACCGGACAAAGTGTTCGGATCATTGTGCAATGTCTTAATCAAATGCCTAGTGGCATGATCAAAGCCGATGATCGTAAGCTATGTCCTCCATCACGATCTCGAATGAAACTATCCATGGAATCCTTAATTCACCATTTCGAACTTTATACAGAAGGTTTTTCCGTACCAGCTTCTTCTACCTATACCGCAGTTGAAGCACCTAAAGGTGAATTTGGTGTCTTTCTTGTCAGTAATGGGAGTAATCGTCCCTACCGTTGTAAAATAAGAGCACCTGGCTTTGCCCATTTACAAGGACTCGATTTTATGTCTAAACATCACATGCTAGCAGATGTAGTCACCATCATAGGTACTCAAGATATTGTGTTTGGAGAGGTAGATAGATAGGACGTAGTCTTGCTCGATCAGGACCCTAGCTTTATTGCGAGCCAAAACAGCTAGAATTGTGTGTTTTCATTTGTAATTTCTCCATTACCTATCTCTTTGATCATGTTCCACTTTTCACCAAATCCCCCTTTCTCTTAATATCTTGTTCTACTAATATGAAGGTAATTCCCCTTCACTTTTGACCCATTGTACCTTGCAGCTCGTACTCCTTGTTGACCTCATGAACTTTAAGTGGATATCCAGAAAAGTCTTTCTTTATTGGGGAGCTGCTTTGTTATGGATCTATTCTACTGATGATAGCTTACTCTAGCCATTCTCCCTTATTTAGTCAGAAAGCTAGTGGCATGCTTACCTTGGCCTGGCATCCACTCCCGATTGATTTGGATCACTGTAGAACACACAATTCAATTTAGTTAAGACAGGAATTGCCGACTTGTTTTACCTGCTGCCAGTTTCCGGAGATTGGGGCCTAGTGGCATTAGTGAAAGACAGGATTGCACGTGTTACAGGATTGACCGAGCAAAGAAATGATCACTGCCAAGTCAGTAACTGCTGAGGAATGGTTGGTGATCTCCTTTCTTGCTGTCAAAGGCTTCGGATACCAGCGGATCGTATCTTAGCCTTGAAGAGTGACTGTCCGGAAAACTAGACCCGATGTCGGAGTAGGATTCCATCACCAGTAGCTAATCCTACACTGCTATTTCAATCAAGTAAAAGACATGACAAGCCAGGAAAGAAGGAAAAGGTTGTTGCTGTGAGAAGAAAAAGAAGATCACTGTTAAACTGAGCCAGTACCAACCACCTTGAAATTGTTAGGGATGGGGATAGCTAGCTGATTGAATGGACTAAGCTAGCTCCCAATCAGGTAGACCAGACAGGCAAAAGAGTGAATTCCTTTTCCTATCCTAGTTCAACAGGCCGCCTTTCTCTTGACTGGATTGCTTTTCTCTTGACTTTTCTTCGGGTAGACTAAGAGCTTCTTTGCATGCAGGTAAAAGGTTAGAAAGAGAATTCCAAATTAGATGAATCTGGTCTCTCGTGACTTCCGTTCGGTATAAGCTGGTAAGGCGGATACAGAGGCCATTTTGTAATCCCTAGATAGTTTTCTAATCAAATCAAAGATTAGCAGCTAAAAAGGAGCGCATTCTACAAGAGAGATCTAAAGTAGAGCAAATCGCTACCTAAATTGATTAAAGAAGCAGTCGATTAACATATAGGGCATGTAAACGGTCAGCGTGAACACCATCCGAACCAGATGACCGAATTGGAATGCGGACTCGGTGATTAGACAGAGAGGATTACTCCTTACTTACTCTGGCCCCAAACGGTGTAGGCTCCGTCTTATATATGTCGTCAAGGTAGAAATCAATCCGGTATCTCACTTAACTAGTCCATGCCAAGATAGTATAGGGGAATAGAAAAGGGAGATTAGAGGAAAGAAATCACCGAGAGGTTAGTAGGGAAATATGTTGGAAAAACCAACCCAAAATTACATATTATGTATGGTTGAGTTCTTAAAACCTGTCTTCTTCGGTTTATGGAAACTTCGCGCTAACTACTACATACAGGAAGTTCAAAAGCTTGGGCAAACAAGGGGGACAAGGGAAGCTAAGCTTTCGAGCTTTCTTCCGCCAGCCCTATCTTATGTTAGTGTTGGTGGCCGGCCTTCCTACCAGAATAGGCCTCCGCGGACGGGCAGCGTGCGGATTCTTGTAATTGCACAGTCGGTCCAGGCATGAGTAGATCCAGTTTAGTCCTAACATACGGAATATCCCGAGTCGAAGTAGTAGCCTCATGGAGGAAGACGAGGAAATGATATTGAGTGGATGAGAATAAGATGTTTATTGATTGAGTAGCTTCCCGATGCGGAACTTCATATTCCTTAGGTTCGGACGGTTCATAGGTCAATAGGTTCGTAGGAGGAGCCTTTATGGTCGTAGGCCATATGTCCAGTGGATAAAAAAGCATCTTCCTTTAGGTGCGGGAGGAGTTAGGCTAAGATCAGATCGATAGCTTCAATAAGCAAAGGGGATGGTCCAGGTTCCCAAAGCTTCCAACGCTACCAAAGCTCCGGAGTTAGATTTTCCTTTTTCTTACAGTCAGGGGAGGCCCCCTTAGCCACCTCGATTACGCGACGTGAGGGACGGAGGCGGCTAGGCCCCTTCCACACCCACCAGCCCTCCTTTTGGCTATATTCGGAATCTGGTAAAAAGGGGGATTACGGAGATCGTAAGACAAGACTAGCATTCATAATTCCTTATTAACCTTGGCTACCACCATCAGTCATTCCTTTGCGAACTACCCCATAACGTTCTGTTTGCTTGGTCCTTCACCCAAGTTCCAAACCCCACACCAGAAGCCCGGCATCTCTTAAGGAAAAAGCGGGAACGCCGTCGAATTAGATCAATGGTTGGCCCGGCCAAGCTTATAGATCGGTTGGCGCTGGATCTAGGGGCAAATCGGTACTTCGGGGATAGGGCACTCGGCTCGCTCAAGGCATTCCTCTAACGCTATGTTTCGAGCGTTTGCTCAGCTGCGGAGTCAAATTTCAACGAAAAAGCAGCAGAACGAAGAGATTCAACGAAGCCAGAAAGAGCAAGCTTAACTAATGATAAAAACTGAATAACTAAATAAAACCACCCTAAATACAGCAGTAAAACTACCCTAAGTCCAGCATTGCCATAACATTATAGTCTCTCTCGAAAGGTGCTTGTCCTCAAGCGCAAAGGATGGATGACATGGAATCTTCAACTTGTAAAAATGTGATGCAAACAAAATCCGCATCACCCTCTATTATTGCTGCAAATAAGGAGTCGTTTATTGTGCTTCTATATTTAATTAATATTCTTGGATCAAATGGCTCCTCTAATTTTTCCTCTATGTCATTCTTGAATTCCTTCTTCTGAATCCATTCCCATATAGACGCTGCCAAATCACAAGCAAGACCCTCTGCTTGTGCTAACGAATGATGTTGTTTGATTATTTCTTTCTTTTGCTCTGCTCTATCTTCTATACACACAGCTATTAGGACTTGAAATGGTTGCTGGAAAACTCTTTGCTTTGCCGTTCTAGATTGTTCCAATTTTGCCAACTTTCCTAAATTAGTACAGCCATTCTTTCCAGCCTAGCCTATAAACCCTTAGTCTATCAAACAATTTTCTTACAATACTTTTTCAGTGATCTAGTTAGAAAAATAGTTTCAGTGGGTGTCAATTTACAAAAGAAATTACCTCTATTCAAAAAATTATTTGCTCAATTGGGCAGAGCAGGCACTTTTCGCCGCTACAAAGGCTATTATGGATCACACCTCCCTTATAGCTGGTCCAAGAAAATCCAACTTTGTGAATTGGAAACAATGGTAGTGCCCCTAGGATTGTAGACTGACTGAACCTACTGGACCTTCTGCTTTCAGTGCTTGATTTTGGCTGCTCCTTTCCATTGTTGATGTTTTTTTTGAATCACAAAAAACACGTGTGAGGGCATTTAATTTAGATTTTAGTTCTTCATGTCAGACTTTGTTGGCAGCTTGTTCCTCTAAGAATAATGTCAAGATTCTAACAAGTTGTTGTTGAATAATGTCCCAAATCTGGATCTAGTTATGGGTCTTTGAATTACTGGATCAGGTTTGAGATAAGGTGTCATAGAAACAAACTTAGAGAGAATCTGCAATCTCTTAGAGCTTGTTAAGAGAGAACTCTACAATCTCTGAGTTGTAGATACTCAAAACCTTTTCTTGAACATAGCCTTTTAAACAACTAAATGCAAAAGCTAAAACCATCCACTACCCACTGCAATAACTAGCCACTGATAGCTACCTATTACAATAAATAACTTGCTTAACCACCCTACTAATACCCACTAGCAAAGAAACTGATAGTAACATGATAGAAACTGAATAACTAAATAAAACTACCCTAACTACAACAGTGAAACTACCCTAAGTCCAGCAGTGCCATAACACAATGATATTCAAACAGTAAAAAAATCAATTAAACCCAAGATATTCAAGCAATAAACAAAACCATTAAACCCAATTATTTATGTGATAAACAAGAAAATCAAGATTGGGTCTTTGATTTTAGAACTGAACAGATCTTAAGATGCAAAAACAATAAAAAGGTTACTCTTCCTAGGATGACGATGATGAATATGATAATTCCTTTGCCATTGTTGGCATAGTTATTAAAGGCACGCTTAAATGTAGGGTGCAGATGCTGTGTTGCATCTCTTTTGAGTTCCCGCAAGTATACGGATCGCAACGTAGTAATAAAAAGATCAATCCCACGAGGAACGGGTTAAGTCCACTTTACTATTGTGAATGCCTAAAAGGGCCTTGTTTAAACCCTACAGATCCTAAACTTTAAAAAAAACGGTGTGGTAAATCACACTTACAGATTTTCCTTTTATATTGACAAACCAAAAAATGAGTCTTTCAACCTTTACTTTAAAGCTGTCTTTTTCCGTTAATGGTTCTTTTTAGGGCCAGCTCTACCTTTTAAAGTTAAGCCCGCAGCACAGCAGTTGAATACGGATTAAGCCCAGCTTAGTGGAAGGAAGTTCTATTTCGATGTCGGTTCAGGTCAGCCAAAAAATGCCCTTTCGGCCATAAAAATCCCTTCCCTAACGAGCTCCCGAGGTAAGCACTATTCCCCTATCCTTCTTAACGATCTGATGGGCTAATTGATAGGTTGGTTTTCCATTAGGGCTTGAAACCCAATCCCATAAGAGGCACTTAACAGAGTTTGAGACTACAGTTTAGGGTTTATACAGAGGGAATTTACTTTACATTAACAGGAATGTGAAACTAGAGGCCTTTACCCATAGAAAGTGACTCTTACAGCTGTGCTTGATTATAAGATTGTATTCTTGCCAGTAAGTGGGAGTTTCATTGTAGGGGAAGTTTCTTCTCTTCAGTTTGCAAGTCCCCATCAGTTGCCTTAAAAAGGAGGGTAGGTTGAAAACAGCAATATGGATAAAGAAAAGATAGTAGTTTAGGGGCAGGAGTAGTGTTTCCAATCGTCTTGCCTATAGCATTGATTCGAGCGAGGGACCTACGCCTTTGACAACCAAAATGAAAAAAAAGATTATACTAAAAATAGATAATAATAAGTTCTTTCTTACCAACCTGGGCTTCCCTGCATCCGATTGACCTCATCTTCCCAGCCAGGATCTCAATTCAATAGATTAACTAGGGAGATCGTACCCCGCTTTCTCCACTGGCACCAAAGCAAAGATCAAGAATGAATTCCTTATGGTATTTGAGGACAACTCTACTGTATATTTTCTGTCGCATTGATTGAGTAAGCCAATCTTTCTTATCCATAGTCTTCTTTCCCATTCTTTTTCCCTTTCTTTTTTTTTTTTCTTTGGCATTGTGTCGCTCTTTACGATCTTGATTAACAAGAAAAGGTCCAACTTTCTAAGACTACGAAAGCCTAATCTAGCCCCCATTAATCCAAAAACATCCTTCGTTTGGGTATCGAGAGCAGAGCAGAGCGTCAAGGTAAGCTACTTAGAAATTG
Organism: Jatropha curcas; assembly: GCF_014843425.1. The sequence continues at coordinate 15,666,633 of NW_023590789.1, read as the reverse complement.
AACTTGACGGGATAGCCTTTTCTATAAGCGGCGTAAGTTCATTCCATCTGACAGGTCCACGTCTAGGAAAGTTACTTCTTTGCTTATGCTTAATGTGGGAGGAGAGTTTGTTTACTATTTCAAAGCATGGGGTTCGCCAACCGAATTCTTTTGTGATTACATGTAGAGTCAATCGGGAAGAACACTCCTGAGCTAGAGAAATGCGGCTTTAGGCACCTTTGTAGTTAGATACTTATTTATTCCTAAAGGAAAACTTTAGGACTACTTACAGCTTCTATTCAAGCAGAGGCAAAATTCCAAACCCCCTCAAGGAAGGACAAAAGAGGGACGAGACGACTACTATATAGTCAGATTAACCCAGAGGACTCCACGCCTTAGAACTTTGAAACTGTTTCAAACCCGGATTAGAACTCCGGCGCCTTACACTTTCAGGGGAAAGAAAGAGGCCTTCCACTTCCTACTTCTAGCGTTAGGCGACAAGACTTCCAGCCGCCGCTTGACTCTTAAACGGCAATAAAACTGGCTCCTTCCTTGTTCACATTCAATTTCCTTACCTTAAAACTAAACATTGAGCAGATGCCGCGATAGGAATCGGAGTTTCCTATATTCTTTTAATCATTCCTATAGATTGTTAGTTAGTTTAGTTCTATTCGTTTTCGCTTTTGGGAAAGGATGGTTACCCTTGGCTGGTCTTTTCTCACCTTGGGCTTGAGCCAGTAAAATGACTTAATCAAAGAGATCATAACCCCCCTTTAACGGATCACTAGGCTCCACTTTAAGTCGGCCTTACTCTGGTTTGGGTGAAATTTCTCGGCTTATCTCATCTGCTAGCTCGCCTTCTTTCTTTAACTAGTCTTTAGCATTCTCATTCTCTTTTCTCTCTTTTGGCTTAGCCCTTAGCCCGTGAGAAAGGACTTTCTCTTTTTCAATTCATGCAGAAAGATCAGACTCCGTTCGAGATTCCTTTTACGAATTTTTGTAAATCAAGGACCCTTTTCTTCCTTTTCATTTAGCTTCTTTTCCCTGGTGGAAATGAACTTACTAACAAACTCTGTCTTAACAGATGATTCTTTAATTCGGATGGAGATTCTTTTGAGGGGCTTTATTTAGCTGTATGATTCACGAAAGCGAGGGTCTGTACATTCAACAACTAGAGCGGTCCTCTCGGAAGGGATGGTTGACCCCGTCACCGATGGCTCTTGGCTTTCGTGTGTTCACTGATTTAGCTTCCGATTGGTGTCAGTGTGAAGCATTGGGGTTTTCTTGCCTTAAGCTCGCCTGTGACTGTCCTTACTCTCCCAAGTAAGTTTCGAATCTGGAATGACCTCTGTTTTGACTACTTACAGCTGGATCGGTTAGTTCTGGGATGATTTGATGCCTTCCATTACATCAGCATTATAGGTACAGGCTTTTGTTGTGTGTGTTCTTTCACTGGGAAAGACTTGCTGCCTAGGCCCCTTCTTTCCTTATCTTAATATAAAATTACATTAGATAGAAAAGTTTCTTTCTTGCTAGGCGTTAGGAGAGTGAGAATTGAGGTAACGACTGATTCAAAGCCGTCACAAGGTGCAGAGTAGGACTTCTAAAGCAATGATCGATATTAGAGTAGAGTGGGAAGACTTGTAAGAAAGAAATGAGGTTGTTGTTGACCAACAAATTAAATGTACGCCCAAAGGACTCCCATTCTTTTTGGGGGAGACCATCCATCCGCTGCTAATACAGCTTCTATTTCTTTTAAATAACGGATTTTGGAAGAAGCCTCAATTATTTCTGTGTTCAATCATCTTATTCTTCTGTTTAATTAAAGCTTGATAGAAGAAATTTGGAGGCTCTGTACCAGAAAAGAAAATTTTGGCAATCTCAGGTACTAATTCGATTTCTTGGCCATTAATGATCGACATACTACCGTACCGAGATACAATAGTACGCCTACATAAACCTACCTCCCGGACCAGGGAAGAAGGGCTCTATCAAGACTGTTTTAGTTCGAGACCCCTTTTGATATTTTATTTCATTTATTGACCGAATAGGGACCGGCTAGGATGTCCACACGGATTGCCAAGCCACTTACGACTGAATTGGTGAACCAGGGCGACATAGCTTACCTTGAGCAGCACCTTCATTCTTTCCTTTTTTCTAAGCTAGATCCAAAGCAAAGAAAGAGAGAAAAAGGGGCATAGGAATTCGCCTATGTGCTCAACTGCTTCACTGGGATCAAAGTCCTTCCTTCCTTTGACTATTTCGTAGCCAAAGAGGGACCAACTCCATCAAAGCCTTTCCCGGCTGCCCGGTTAGAGCAAAGGGACCTTTCTCCGTAAGTCAAGTCTCTTCTGGTGGCTGATACACATGCACGGGCCAACACTGGCCTATATTTGAAAAAAGCTGCTCTAGATAGAGCTTTCGAAGAGGCACTGAGGAGTGGCTTGGGCTGGGATATAAAACAGAAAAAGGAGGCCTGCATTCAGAAGTCTTGATTTGCTCAAAGACAAAGCTTAGCTGCCAAAGCCGCGGGGAAGAGCTATTTAGGAGTGTATATTGCTCTTTCCTTATTTGTTCTTTTCCTATTTAGAATTTGATACTTGTGTATAAATAGGATGTATAGGATCTCATTGAAAAATAAGAAATACATAACAAATTTTTCCCAAACCTATTCTTAAATTCAACATGGTATCAGAGCCATAGCTGACCTTTTTTCAACCTAAACCCAGTAGAGAGAGAAAGGACAATAGAGAGAGAACAATCATAGTTCTAGGTTGAAGTTCATGCGACCACAGGAGGGAGAGTGACTTGACACTGCCCAGCCCAAGAGGAAGAGGGGTCGCTGATCGACCCATACCTAGATTCCGATCATCGTCCGACGCTACACGTGGGCTCATGTGCCACTGGAATTTCTGCGTCCTTCACGTGCATGGCGCGTGGCTTGCTTTCCAGCCACCTTTCTGACAACGGCCAGTTCCCGTTGCTTCACCCTGCTGCTGTGCCTTCACGTAGCCCATTATCTAGGTCCTATTCCTTCAAATCAAGGCTGTTTTGCAATTTTTTTGCCTTGTGGGTTTGTTTTCTGATTCTCAGACCTGATTTCCTCTCTTTCTCGAGTTATATACAATGGGTGATAGCTTTAAAACCATGCACACATGTTGGAAATTTTATAGACGACCGACTAGGGGTCATGGTAGTAGAATGATGGGTTGTGGTGGTAAAAGGACTGGTTCTGTTAGACCTGTTGCACACCTACCTGAAGCATCTTCTGCTGGAAATTTCTCTATTGAAGAGATACAATTGTTAAGGTATTTTTTTGACAAAACTTGACTCTTCATCCACCGCAGCTATTTCTAATTTTGTAAAATTTGGTATGGCCCTTCTTACTAATTCTGTTGATGATTCATGGGTTATAGATTTAGGAGCAAAAAAACATATGATAGGCTCTTTTAACCTATTCATCTTGTTCTGGCAAAGAAATTGTTTGCATTGCTAATGGTTCTTTCACAGCTATTTTTGGTATAGGTTTAATTAAGTGCACATCCACTATTGATTTAGCTTCTGTCCTTCATATCCCTAGTTTTCCTGTAAACCTCTTATCTGTTAGTGCTATTACAGAAGTTCTCAACAGCAAAGTTGAGTATTTTCCTACTCATTGTGTTTTGTAGGATCTGAGAACAGGGAAAACGATTGGCTTTGGTAGATTGCATGATGGCCTGTATCTTCTCGAAAAAGATTGGAATCCTTTGGCTCATAGTATTCGTCGAGCGTTGTTAGGAAATCATGGTAATGCTAGTCAAGAAATAATTACATAGCATAGGCGATTAGGACATCCTTCTTTTTTTAGTTCTAAAGAAATTATATCCTAGTCTTTTTGAGCATTGTCAATTAGAGTCTTTAAAATGTGATGCTTGTGAACTTGCTAAACATGCAAGAATTTCTTATATTTCCCATAATAATAAAAGTCCAGTCCCTTTCATGACTATTCATTTAGATGTATGGGGTCCTACTTCTACTGTTTCCTTATCTAGTTATAAAGGGTTTGTTACCTTCATTGATTGTTGTATTAGATTAACTTGGGTTTACTTGCTGAGAGCAAAAAATGAAGTGTTTTCTTGCTTTAAATCTTTTCATAACATGATCAGTACACAATTTGATGCAAAGGTTAAAATTTTGAGAACTGATAATGGAACAAAATATATGAATAGTATGTTTTAGGCATATTTAGACTCAAATGGAATCATACATCAAACTAGCTGTGTGAATACTAGTGATCAAAATGGGGTGTCTCAAATGGGGTGTCTGAAAGAAAGAATAGGCATTTTCAATCTGAGAACTACTTTCAATTGGATTCACCTCTCCACAAGTGTTTGCAATGTGTTAGTGCCTTGTAGAGTTGGAATTTGGAGTTTAGATTTTGTTGAGAAAGAGTTTAATCTCATTAGTGCTTGGTAGAATTGGGATTTAGATTTGGATTGTTGTAAGAAAATATTATATTTGGAAATATCTCCTGGGAAATGTAATGGTAGGGAAGGTTAATGGAGATGAATAATATAATGCAACTGAGCCAACTAAGGCAGAGAAGTCAAAGATGCGTAAGTAAGAATTACGTATATAAAGAAAGAGTAGGAAGGGACAATAAGGCACCGAAGACTTTCTTTTAGCATAGAAGCCAGAGTTCCCTTAGCCGTGCAGCGAGTGGTACTCCGTCAACAGAGTCGACAAAGCAGTCATAGGTAGCAAGACAGTGAGTAGGATTACCAGTCCAGTTCCCCTTGCTTCTTTCATAGGTAGGGGCTTTTACCTCAAATTTTTCCGTTTCTGCATTCGAGTTAAGTACCAGTACTCCATCCATAGTGCTATCCACGGACCCTTCCCCGAATTCGGGTTAATATCAATAGTCTGTGTTAATAGAAAAATATTGTAGTTGTATTTCTTGTATATCATCAATCGATTACATAGGTCTATATATAAGGAATTCCTATGCTACTTAGCTATTTAGGAATACAAATCATAAATTAATTAGGAATACGTGTACTATATTGATTTTCCTTAATACTCCCCCTCAAGTTGGAGCATGGATGTTAATCATGCTCAACTTGTTACAAACTACTACTTGTTGGCTGTTGTTCCGGTCGAGCACTCTCTTTTCTTTGCTTTGTCCAATATGTTCCCGGGAGTACCCTAAAAAAGCAACCTTTCCTCTCCCCAGCCATATTGGGTTAAGAAGATGCGAAAGCGCCTCTCTCTCTATAAGAACGGTGCTGGCCAAGTCAAACTAAGCAGAAGTTGAAGGCAAATCTGTCTTGGCCTGCAGCCTATGATGATGAATGCCCAGCCTTGATCTTATTATACTGCTCGCCACAACTAAGATTTAGGAGTGATGCATGTCAGTTAAAAGACCCGAAGCCTTAACAATCAACATAAATCTAGGGAGCAAAGAGCATCCGGCTTCACGAGCAATAAGCAGGTTAGGAGCACAAATCGAATATCTTTAGCATACAAGTATACAATTGCATCCGATAGCCTAAATGCCTCTTCTATGTGAGGTGGGGTGTACGTAAGAGCGGAACCTAGATAGAACGCGGAGCGCCGGTGGCGAAACTGTGTCTGAGGTTACGCCTGAAGCTGCACTTATTGAGTTTGTGCCACTTGCTGGTTGGGCATCAATTCTAAACACTAATATAATTAGATCCGCTCTTCATAGACAAACTTGGGATTTGCGATCCCAGGTAAGATCGGTTCATATCCTTGTTTAACAACCACACATTGTCTAACCAAATCCAATCCTCTCTCGATATGTTCCTCAAAAAATCTGATTCGTGCGGATTATTCCCCCAACTAACAAAGAGATCTTGGCTGATGCGATGTATTCCACCAGTTGACTGAAGACTTGATTATTGGTATATCGATCGGTCCAGCACGGATTGAAATAGAAGCTGGTTTGACAGGAAGGTTTTGAAAACAGTCTAGGCTAATGAAGCGTGGGGATCATATTGGAGTTGGGACCCAAAGGAAACTTGGGCATTTATTACATGAACCATATTTGCGATTTATTTTCATACTCGAACAAATAAAAATTTTGAGTGTTTAAATTCTATTATAAGGGAGAAATAAGAAAGACGATGGATGCTAAATCGTGTGAATGCCCTACTTAGATCTCACTTTCTCTATGTTGGGGTCTTATGCTCTGAAGGGGCGAAAGTGATCCCATTCGTCCACTCTCCGCCGGGAATCCGAGTTCTCTTCTATTGGCTCTGTTTCACATACTTACACGAAAGCACTCTAGTTTCGTCCTCGGTAGAGCATTACCTTGTCTTTATAGACTTCTTTTTATTTTTAAAAGTCTTAATTTGCTAACACATTTATCGTGTGACAATGAAGGTACCATCATTTTGGAGATTCCATGGAACTCAAATTCTTTTTGTTGACAATAGAAATAAAACTTAATTATTCAATTGTTAATTATGATTTTTTTTTATATATATAATATTTGTAATGTTCATGTGATTACTTTGGAGATTGCTTAGAACTTGAAAGATATTGAGAGCTTCTTTTTATAATGAATAAAAATAAAACATCATTATTGATCATTGCTTTTTAATGTACATCCTAGTATGGTATGATTCTTTTTTTTTTTTTTTTTTTTTTTTGCAATATGATTTTAAATTTGAATGAAGAGCCAAATGACTAGCTCTCTTCTTTAACTATAAATACAAGCATTTGGGGTTTTCAAAATATAAGAGGAGTGCAAAAAAAAAAAAAAAAAAAAAAAAAGGCCAGCGAAAAGCCGGTATAGTGGGGAGGTCTGTGCTTGGCTTGTACGAAAACTGTTACTGCATCTAGCATGTGGAACGTAGATTTTTTATTGTTAACCGGCGTATGAGTACTCTTGGGAATATGATAAATTTGTCTAATCTAAAAAAGAGCTTTCTAGTTGGAGAATGAAGTACTCCTTTTGATTGGTACTCTGTCTTCATATAGGAAAAGATGTTTGTTATTTATGTAGGAGAACTCAAACACCGACTTCTGAGACCTCAATTCCCTCGTACGGCCTATTTCCATTCCGGGTTACAGGTGGACCCACGCGCTATCGCTCCCTCACTTAAAAGCATAGAAAAAGAGATTAATAAGCATTCTTATATTATAAAGAACCCACTTATTCTTTTGCATTCTAGAGTAACCCACATTAACTTCCCCCGGAAAAAAAGAAGAATTTTTTCTACCTCATCACTTACAGTAAGCGAAGCCTAACTTCCTCTTAATTGATTTAGAGCTGAAACCCGGCATTTGAGATAAAAGCGAAAGATCTTCAATAGGCCGACTTAGCTTAGAGGAATTGCGAGTAGAGTAGGAGGTCCTACAGAAAACTGGCTTAATCATTTCCCATTGGGACAGCCCCATAAGGGCAGAGCTCTCTCTTCTATTGGAAAAAGCTTTTCCAAAAAGAGCGCCATTCGCTTCCTCCAATTTCTATTTTAAATTTGGAATGTTCGGAAATCTGGCATTGTGGGCCTTAAACTGAAATTATTAAATAAATAAATTATAATACATATATTATTATAATTAATTTTATTTATTTATTTTAACTATTTAGTAACTAAATCATAATGAATATATTAGGTTTATTCATAATCTAAAATTTATCTCAATAAATTTTAGACATAAATTAACTAAGTCAATACTTAATAATTTAGGTAAAAATTATAATTAAATATAAATTATAATTTTGCCTTTGATGTCCCAATATTTATTTGTAATCAAATCATACTTGATTCGATTTCTCGTTTTAACTTTTTCATATTCATTCTTATGTGTATGACCTATAGTCTCGGGTCTCTTGAATAGGTAGGCTCAGCACGCTAAGGAAGCTTGGTCTGCTTAGGGCGGTAGAATAGAGAATATAATTAGATGATTTTATCAACAATTTATTTGTGTAGGTGGAGATCCAGTATTTCTGAATCCTTATGTAAGGAATTACAAAAGAAATTCTTTAAAGAAAGACGTGAGTTAGGAAGGATTGCTCGATTAGGTTTCAAATATATTGGCAACAAATATAATTAACTAATTAATATTTAAAGGTCAAGAACATTATCTAGAAATATGTCATAACTATCCAAATATTTGGAAAGTCAATATGGTTTGACTTAACATTTTAGTGCATGATTTATCAGTGTAATTAATATACCTTCATCATTAATGTTCTGATTTAGTAATTAGGCATGGATTGTGTCTACTTTATTTTAATCATGTTAATTCTCTTAATCTTAGTCATTGATCATTTGAATGAATAATCACGCGTCTTCTGGGATTCTTCCTACAGTAAAGTCGTTTTGGTCTATCTGCTTGAAAATGGTTGATTTAGAGCTCCCACTCGAAACTGGCAGAAAAAGAATTCATTGCCACGAAATCCCTTAAAACTATAGTAGCGGCTAGCTCACTAAGAGCAATAGAGACGCAGCTTCTCTAATAATTGTATATATATAGATAATAGTAGCATAGCCTTTTTCTGATATTGAATTACTCAAGTAAGATTCCTATTCTTCTTGTTCGCGAAGAAACCTAAGCGAGATTCTTCTGCAACCTGGGGATGCTACCACCGAGAAGTGCTCATCGACAGATGAGATCTCCGCTCCTGGGATCGAGCTAATCTTTCTTTCGCTTGTAACAAGCATTATGCTTTGCTTTGTCCTACCAATTCTGTAATAAAAAAAAATAAATAGAGTTTCTTACAGGAGAGCCTTAACTCCAGCATGAAAAGAAATGAGACGAGACTCTTATTCCTCTCCGCCATAATACCACACGAATACAGACCAAAAATGTTAGAAATTCTAGAAAAAAGAGCTTTCTCACGTCCATCATGCAAGTGTTAAATTTCGCTCCAGCTCCGCCTAAAGCTATTGTGCAGCTGCCAGCCTTTGCCTCATCTAAAGGGGTCGGGGTGGGGTTTAGAAAAGAGTCAAGTTAAACTAGTTATGCCTGCCCGGCAGTGAAAAAAGCAATCGATCGTACGAACCCTTCAAAGATTATCTATCTATATTTTCTTTTTGTTTTTGTAGAAGAAAAGAAAACTGTCAGCAAGGAAGGCGCAGTAAAGAAAAGCTTATGCTGGGCTTAAGCAAGCTAGTACGCCTAGTAGCATACAGAGCGATGTGGTCCCCCGAGCATCGAAGGAAAGGCAAAAGCCCCAAACTCTACCACACAATCTTTATATGGTTTATATATAATCCCACCTTAGTTCGTTTTCTATTTTTTTTCCTCAGGGGTTTTTCGAATCAATGCGCGAAAAACGCTATTCTATTAGCTAGTTTCCCGTAACCTTTTTTACCTTGTTTTCCAAAAAATCCCAATCTATGGCAGACTCGTCGGTCGGTTTTTAAAGGACGCCTCACACTAACACCAAGCTCTACAGGTGAGTTTTACCCACGCCCGCACATAGGGAGAAGCCCCTTTTCGAGGCTCTGGTTTCTGGTTGTTTCTTTATGCGTAAAGAAGGGCTCTTTGCATTGAGAAGTTGGTCCTGGAGCTGAAAGAATTTTTTAAAGTTGAACCCACGCAGCTAAGAGCTAAGGCAGTCGCAGAAATCGTCCGCTCTCGTTAACGAAACAAGGAAAAAATCCCGGCTGTTTGAAAAGGTATACTAGATCTAGATGCGGATAATCGTCTTAATGGTCGCCGAATCGCAAAAAAGAGCTTAATAGCTTACCGGCAACACGCTTGGATAAGTAAGGCGATGACCGTACGCTCAACTCTCGCTGCTGCACTCTTGCCTCTCCAGTCACTCACAAATCTTTTTCCTGGTAGGAAAGACAGAAAGAAAGCAAGACTTTCCTGAAGAATCCGCCTTCTCATCCATTAGCAGTCGTTAGGCCCTCAAATGGTAAGAGTAGTGGAAATTAGGCCCTCGTAAGGCTTCTACCTATGCAGTTAAACTCAAACGCTCCGCCAATACAGTAAAACCGATGCCTTACAGTCATATTAAAAAAAAAAAAGACCTTGCTCCGCAATCTTCTCTTTCCTGGTATTAATTTTCGCTTCCTAGAAAAACTTAACGATTTTCATTCACCGTGAATTTTTGGCAATCAATGGCCGATTGCCGGATCGAAAAAAAAAAGACTTTTTTTTAGGAAATACGGTCTTTTGGCCCGGCTACGCCCCTTCTACGAGCATGCGAAAAAAAGATCTTCGGAAACTCGGATTTTGGGCTACTTTTAGGCAATAGCATTAGAAGATCTTGACTATTTTATTTATAAAGACAGACTGACTGTTTGCACGAAGAAATGAGTTCAAAATACGGCGTGGTTGATAGGGCAGAGGAGGGAGTTAACAGGCGGGGAGACTTGCTTCAAAGCCATACAAAGGACTTCTTCAACTAGTGGAGATATAGTGGAAACATTTTGTTATGTTTAATGGTTGAGAAGTGGGGAGTGAAAAGACCAATGCAGTAGAGAAAGCGAACCGCATGAATCGGAATGCCACTATTATATATACTATTAAGAACAGACGAACCGAGAAAAGAAAAGGCTCCACGTTCTCCAAGTGTTGATCTTAGCGTGCTAGCTGCTGCTTCATTTCGTATAGTGATAACGCTTTCTCTTTCTTAGCGCTCCGCCCCCCCCCCTTGTATAAGGTTGGGGAACTCTGGTTGCGCGGCTTTCTCTATAGGGGTCTATTTTCTTTTCTCTGACTTGACCTCAGCTTGACGCTACTTGACTCAGGCGGTTAGAGTATCGCTTTCATACGGCGAGAGTCATTGTTCAAATCCAAATAGTAGGTAAAACCGCCGAACCCCTGCTTTTGCCAGATGACAGCAGCAAGCACGGACTGGGCAGCAAGGCTCTGTAAGAGAATGACCAAAGCATCGGTTTCTTCCACTTGTGGCCTTCTTCGACCGCGACTTGACACCTTAATATCAAGGCAAGGAACCCCCCCTCGTCTTCTTCTCTTCATGTATGTGGGCTGCCTGCCCCGTCCTTTAATAGACGAACAGGAAGCAAAAGCTGAAGAAAGGCGGCGAGAAGAAAGAAGTTGAGTATCAACTCACCTCCCCTCTTTTCAAAATTAGGTGAAGACCAAGGTCGAAAGAACCAAACGGGAAACCTTTCACGCAAAACGCCACACGAATTCTTTCGCGAAGCGCTCGTCTCAGACGTTTCCAGCTCCGCCCCCCGCCTAATGAGCTTGAGATGCCTTCTGGGGTGCTCAGCGGGGCCTATCCGTGCCTATAAATGAGGAGAGGATGGAAGCGTGACCAGGATATATTGGCATGTATGTGTGGAATGCATCGAAGCCACTCAGCAACAAGGCAAGGAAGAAGGAAGTCCGTTCATGGTAGAAAGTCTTCTTGCTTCGCATCTTTTCTTTCCATTTTCCTGCCTTTCTTTGCCGACAGTTTCGCTCTCTCAGTCCACAAGCAATACACCAAAGTAAGTCAGTAAACAAGCCACTAGCAAGGGAATTTTTCCAGTACTATTGCTTTTCCCTCCTAATGACCATCTGCTTTTGAGCCTAAATCGAATCTTTAACTATTGGATTGGGAAATAGACTTTCATTCCTTCAAACATACTTGAAAGTTGCACAAAGCATTCCCTCCCACCTGCTACTCTTAGTACGAGGAGGCTAACTAGGTGAAGAACTTCAAAGACGGTATATAATGAGGAGTCAAGAATGGCTCTGTCGAAAAGAAATCTGGTTTAGGGAGACAAGAGTGGCGCCCAGCGTTCCGGATCGGTAGAAAGGAAGACTCTAATCTCCAGCCGCGGTCAAATACCGGCAATCTCCAAAATGTTAGCTGAGGTACTTAACCTCATAAGAAAAGTATGAGGGCCTGATTGAACGTATAATAAGAAGTTTGAGGCTTCTAGAGAAGGCAACTCCTTTCAAGCAAGAGGACTTTAATTACTCACACTGGATTTTTGAATACTATAAAATCCGCTTTTATGCATCTTTAACCTCCAATGCTAGACTAAGGAAGTTTAAAGAGAAGGCATAAGAATTGCTTCTTCTGAGGGACAGTATAATAGGGAAGCCCCCGCTTTTAGGGGAATGCTCTTGGTCCGGGATGCTTCGGATGTGGTCATTCAAGTCCTAGCTGTTCTCGCGCGGTCTGCTTGTCTGAAAAGAAATTCCATTTCCTAACAAGTAGTCAATCGTGAAGGTACTTCTAAAGGTGTGAGCGAGCAAGCTTATGTGCCGCCCATTGCCTATGCTTTATCGTTTAGTCGTCTAAGGGTTCGCGGTGGTATCAACCATTTGACGATGTGATTAGAGCATTTTTATCCTCCATCCGAAATGGCGGATTCAATAAAGTATAATGAAGTGGCAACAATCACGCCCGGCTAAAAAGAGATATGGATACAAGAGCTCCTAAATGGAAGACTTACCGAATCTGGATGCAGCATTTATTCAACTAAGACTGATCTTCCCTCTGTGCCATTTTGTCCCTTCTCCTATTGATTCACTTCCTTTTAAACAAGGGCAAACAACCACAGAACAACACCAGGAGACCCCCAGCAACCTAACTTTTCGCTTCAGAAAAAAACAGCCGAGTCCATTTACCATTTATTAAAGGAAATTGTCCGGTATTCAGCTTCTATTATCTGCGAGTAATCGGAATCGGCCGCGCTCAGGCTAGAGAGAAGGCCTTCATGTGCAAGGGCTAGGCACCTAATGCATGTGAGGGGGTTATAGGAAGGAAGTCCTGCTTGGCACGTATGAAGTATCAGAGGCGGGTAAAATCGAAAAGAGAATTTCTAGGCTTGGTTCCGTTAAATGGGAAAAATTTATGAATATTTTTCAGCACCCTTTTTTACTCTTTTTATAAAACGGCCTTGGAGTTATAGATACTAAACTCGCGATCGAGGGAAATGCGGTTCTATCTCTTTTGAGCTTCCATTCGTGGTTTAGAGATCGCTAAGGCCCCCACCATAACATTTTTTTCTCCGCTGCTCAATGGCTCTATGTAAGAGGAATATGAACTTGGATTCGCCCTTTCTCCGCGAAGAGGGATTGGGTGCCTCATTAAAGTGCTTATTCCGCTTCTTTGCCCGCCGTCACAGTCCCGTGTCTCTTAGGAGTCTGCGGTGAACCGAAGTGTTCGTCCTAAATTTAGGATGAATTACAAAAACCGACCCGACCAAGAAACCGGTGGGTGCAACGATAATTGAACCACGCGTATGAGTCGGGGCTTCCCCGAGGCTATCCCTTGCGCTCGACAGAGACTTTGTAGATCAAAAATACGCCACCTCGCAAAAGAATCTTTGCGAAAACTAAAAGACCCCCTGTGTTAGAGATCAAAAGGACTTTTGGGTGAGAAATAGTGAGTCCCAAATGCCGCTAACACAACTCGCATACTTCAGGAGAAAGCTAACCCGCGTATAAACAATGGTCATCATCCTAATACAGTCAGCAATAGGCCTTGAAACCGGCGAGCCGGATAAAGCCAGCATCTGGCATGGGCCAACCACACATACCATATGATGTGATAGTGTGACAAGGCCTAAGACAAGAAGAGTAGTAATTCCGAGAGGTTGCCCAGTTACAAAGCCGACAGGCTGCCGGCATTGGGTAGCACTGTAAAGTTTCCCATGATGTAGTCTGGACACGGAACTTGCCAAGGTAGGTCCAAAGAATATTGATTGCCATGATTGCCAAATTAACAACGTTAACGGCCACCGATCCGTAGCGTTCATCATAGCAATAATAAAATCACTGAACCTTTTAACGCGGGTACAAAATGGTCCCTCTCTCTTGATTAAACCCATCGTCGGTAAACGACGGAGAATTTCAATCAACCAAATCCATGGTAACGGGCCCTCTGATTAAAAAAAAAATGGCAATTCTTCGCGTTTCAAATGAAAAAAAAATTTTCGCGAGTGAAGATTCATACTGTCTTCTTCAATAGCTGGGTTTCCGTCCTTCTTGTCTTCTTGGCAGGCGAGCTAACTCATACTCAAGTAAAGAGTAAGCACCGGTTTTCCACAAGATTAGAGGCAAGGAATCTGATGACAAATGCGGATAGGATTAAGGTCAGAACGGAAAGAACGTAATTACACTCTTCTTTTAAAGAAATTTCTATCAATTGATTTTCGACTTCCTGTGATCGAAACATGTAATGTAAAAGAGGTGAACCAGGTTCCGACTACTGTCAGGCTATATTTTCACGTGGACAGAAATGAGGGGGGGACTATTATTACTATTGGATCGAAAGATGTTGGAATGCATCGGGGCAGGGAGAAAGTCCAAAGTCCTCTGAATGTCAAAATAAGTCTGTGAGAGAGCATATCGAGAAAGACCCACCCAAGGGTCCATTCCTTCTTTGATCGATTGTTCGCGTGTCGGCT
>NW_023590789.1:15593779-15651812 GCF_014843425.1 Jatropha curcas | reverse complement strand
AAAAACCCCAGAGAGAGTTTTTTGTTCCTGTGTAGGCTGTTGGTAAATACATCTTTTACCTAGGCGATTGGAAAAAAAACTAGGGGCAAATAAAAAAAAAAAATTAACATTAGGCCCTTTTTTCCTCCTCTTTTTCTTCTATTTTTTTAATTTTAACTTTAAAAATTTAAATTTTTAAAAAAATATAAATTATTAAGGTTAAAAAAAGAAGGGAGATTTTTCCAAAAGAACAAGCAAAAGCAAGAGACCTCCTTTGCTTCAAGATACCCTTTGCCCTTTGGTGTAGCCTGATAACTTTTCTTTTGCCAAGGAATAGCCCGGAATGGTACTTAGTTGGCTCCTTTGTTTCTTCATAATAATGTTTAATTTCTGAGGTATGAAACTTTCAACGCCGGGAATCCGGAGTTCCCTCTTCTACTTGGCCTCTTGTTTTTCAATACTTACAACGAAAGCACTCTAGCTTTCCCGTCCTTCGGTAAGAGCAATTACCTTGTTCCCTTTAATAGAGCGAGACCCTGGTGCCTATTTTCTATTATATAGTAATAGTCCTTTCATGGTAGTTTTAGCCGTGGGAAAAGCAGAAGTCAACCAAACCAGCACTGGTACGGAGTCCACTACACTACACAGGCTGCCTTTTCAAGCTTTTTGGACTTTTATTTATTCTACTCGAAAAGCAAACCAAGAAAAAGACCATGAGCTTCAGAGCACGGCATTCAACTCCAAAGCTAAGCAGTAGGCGTATCGCTAACCTGGGACTTCTTTAATGAGCTTTTGGGATCTGTTATCTGTCTTCCTTTTCTTTTCCGCTACAACACAGGTTAAGACGCTGGGTTTTATTCACCTGAGACCCAGTATGTGTTTTTGTGTTCATTCCCTTTACTCTAGCCCCACTCATCCTTTCGAGCAGAAGTCAGATTTCCAGAAGTACCGGGACTCTTAGCCTTAGCTTAATGACTCGCTCTCCCAGCGCCAGCGAAAGCGGTAAGTAGGGGTGAGGTCTGTGTTGGCTTGTACGGAAAACTCGTACCTGGCATCTAGGCATGTGAACGTAGATTTTATGTTTAACGCCGGCGTATGAGTACTACTTGCGAAATATGATAATTTAGTCGATCTAAAAGAGCTTTCTAGTTTGAAGAGATGAGTACTCCTTTGGGATTGGTACTCTTTCATATATGGCAAGATGTTTGTTATTTATGTAGAGAATCAAACACGACTCTGAGACTCACATTCCTCGTAACGGCTATTCCATCTTCCGGATTAGCAGGTGGAGCCCCACGGCTTCGCTCCCTGTCACTAAAAAGCATAGAAAAAGAGAATTATAAAGCATTCTTATAATTATAAGACCACTTATTCTTTTGCATTCAATAGAGTAACCACATTAACTTCCCCCGGAAAAAAAAGACCCAGAATTTTTTCTAACCTCACTCACTTACAGTAAAGACGACGCTAACTTCCCTTCTTATTGATTAGAGCTGAAACCCGGCATTGAGGATAAAGGCGAGAAATCTTAATAGGCCGATTAGCTTAGAGGATTGCGATGAAGAGTAGGAGTCTAGAACTGGGCTTAATCATTTCCATTGGGACAGCATAAGGGCAGAGCTCTCTCTTCTATTGAAAGCTTTCCAAAAGAGCGCATTCGCTTCACGCTAATTTTATTAATTTGCATGTCGGAAATCTGGCATTTGGGCCTTACTGAAATAAGGAGGGCTAGTTTACAAATAGCCTCCATGTAATATATATAGAGAAAGGAGTCGGGTCGCCACTATTCGATTTTCTACGAATAGCAATGCTTTTTCTAGTGGATAAGCAACTAAAGGATCGAAGAGCTTAGTGTGAAATGCTAAGGTTTTAACTGAGCCTTTAACTTTAAAAAGAAAGAATAGGCTCTGCATGCTACTGGAACTTTAGAAAGATCTTCTTTAATATTATATGAAGGATTCAATCTCGAAGCTGAGAAGCTGAAGATGGATATCGGGCTCTGGATTAGTAATAGCGGCTGAAGTTCCTCTCCGGGTCTCTTGAATAGGTAGGCTCAGTACGCTCAGGAGCTTGGTCTGCTTAGGCGGGTAGAACGAGAAATATAATTAGAATGAATCTGGGAAGCCTTGACTTTAAAGGGCTAGAGGTTGGGCTTTTTAGCGCGGTTTACTGAGACTCCGTTCTCATTATAACTAAAATAGAAGAAGTTTTGGTTTCTGTACAAGGTCCGCTCACTGGCGGGATAGTCCGCTTACTTTATTAATTCGAGAGCGGGGAAACTTCCCGCTTCAATTCAGCTTGTTAATGCATATCTGCCCGCATATTGGAAGTAATTCATATTCCTAAGCTTAACTAATCCACTGGACAGAACGATAAAGGAATGGCGATGGGATCAAAAAGAGCTCTCATACGATAGAGGAGTGTAGAGTTATTTCTGATGCAAACTTGCTGTCTTTGTGAGTTGCATCCAGAATCAGTGTAATCACCTCTTTCTGGGATTCTTCTTTACAGTAAAGTCGTTTGGTCACACCTACTCTCGCATAGAAATGGGTTTTGATTTAGACTCCACTCGAAACTGGCAAGAAAAGAATTCATTGCACAAATCCTAAAACTATAGTAGCGGCTAGCTCACTAAAGAGATAAGAGACGCAGCTTCTCTAATAATTGTATATATATAGATATATTAGCAATAGCCCTTTTTCTGATATTGAGTAATTACGTCAAGTAAGCCACATTCCTATTCCTTCTTGTTGCCGCGAAGAAACCTAAGCGATTCCTTTCCAAACCTGGGCGATGCTACCCCGAGAAGAGTGCTCCTCGAAGATTGGAATCTTCCGCTCCTGGGATTCGAGCTAATCTTTTTTCGCTTGTAACCAAGCATTTATGCTTTGCTTTGTCTACCATTCCTGTAAAGTTCTTACAGGAGAGCCTTAATCGCGCTGAAAAGATGAGACGTAGACTCTTATTCTTCTCCCGCCCATATACCACACGATAACCAACCAAAATGTTAGAATTCTTACAAGAGCTTTCTCACGTCTCTATCAGTGTTATTTCCTCAGCTCCCTGCCAAAGCTATTGTAGCAGCTCCAGCCTTTTGCCTCATCTAAAGGGGTCGGGGTGGGGGTTTCAGAAAGAGTCAAGTTACTAGTTAATCCTGCCCGGGCAGTGAACAAGCAATCGATCGTACGACCCTTCAAAGATGTTATCTATTATATTTTCTGTTTTTGTTTTTGTAGAAGAAAGAAAACTGTCAAGCAAGGAAGGCGCAGTAGTAAGAGAAAGCCTTATGGCTGGCTTAAGCAAGCTATCGCCTATAGGCATACAGAGCGGTGTGTCTCGAAAGGAGGCAAAGCCCCACTCTACCACCAAATCTATATGGTTTATATATAATCCACGCTTAGTTTCCGTTTTCTATTTTTTTTTCCTCAGGGGTTTTTCGATCAATGCCGAATTAACCCTATTCATTAGCATTAGTTTCCCAGTAACTTTTTTTTACCTTGGTTTCCCAAAAAATCAATCTATTGCAGATCGCGTTGTCGTGTTTTTAAGGACGCTCACACTTAAACACCAGCTTCCACAGGTGAGTTTCCCACGCCCCACATAGGGAGAAGCCCTTTTCGAGCTCTGGTTTTCCTGGTTTGTTTTTATGCCGAAAGAGCTCTTTCATTGAGAATTGGGTTCCTGGAGCTGAAATAGAATCTTTAGTTGACCCCGCAGCTAAGAAGCTAAGGCAAGCGCAGAAATCGTCCTGCTCTCGTGTTAACGAAACAAGAAAAAATCCGCTTGTTTTGAAAGGGTAACTAGAGTTAGATGCGGATAATCGTCCTTAATGGTCGCCCGAACTCGCAAAAAGAGCTTATTAGCTTACCGGCAACACGCTGGATGAAGTAAAGGCGAATGAACCGTACCTCAACCTCTTTTCCTGCTCACTCTTGCCTTTTCTTCCCGTCACTCAAACAATCTTTTTTCCCTGGTAGGAAAGACAGAAAGAAAGCATACTTCTTGAAGAAATCGCCTTCTCATCCATTAAGCAGTCGTTTAGGCCTCAAAATGGGTTAAGAGTAGTGGAAATTAGCCCTCCGTAGGCTTCACCTATGCCAGTTAACCCTCAAACGCTTCCGCAATACAAGTAAACCGATGCCTTACAGTTCATAATTAAAAAAAAAAGACCTTGCTCCGCATCTTCTCTTTTCCTGGTATTAATTTCCTTCTAGACTTAACGATTTCATTCACCGTGATTTTTTGGTAATCAATGCCGATTGCCGATCGAAAAAAAAGACTTTTTTTTTTAGGAAATAGGTCTTTTTGGCCGGCTACGCCCTTCTACGAGCATCGAAAAAAAGATCTCGGAAACTCGGGATTTTGGGCTTACTTTTAGTGCATAGCAATTAGAAATCTTTGACTATTTTATTTTATAAAGACCGACTGACTGTTTTGCACGAGATGAGTGTTCAAACAGTTGAAGAGCCAGAGGAGGGAGTTAACAGGAGGGGAAGACTGCTTCAAGCCATACAAGGACTTCTTCCTAGTGAGAGAGTATAGAGTGGGAAACATTTTGTATGTTATGAGTTGAGAGTGGGGAGCTGAAAAGACAATGCAGTAGAGAACGCCGCATGAATCGGTAAATCCACTATTTATATATATATTAAGACAGACGGAGACGAGAAAAGAAAGGCTTTCACGTTATCTCCAGTGGTTGATCTTCGCGTGCTAGGCTGCTGCTTCATTTCGTTATAGTGATAACGCTTTCTCTTTCTAGCGCTCCCCCCCGCCCCTTGTATAGGTTGGGGAGACTCTGGGTTGCGCGGCTTTCTCTTATGGGGTCTATTTTCTTTTCTCTGAACTTGACTCAGCTTGACCCTACTTGACTCAGCCGGTTAGAGTAATCGCTTTCATATAACGGCGCGAGGAGTCATTGGTTCAGAATCCAATAGTTAGGTTAAAATGGCCGAAACCCTGCTTTTTGGCCAGCATGAAGCAGCAAGCAAGCAGGACTGGAAGCAAGGTCTGTAAGAGAAATGACCAAAAGCATCGGTTGCTTCCACTGGTGGCCTTCTTCGACGGCTGAACACCTTAATATCAAAGTTAATGGAACCCCCCCGTCTCTTTCTTCTTCTTCATGTATGTGGGGCTGCCTGCCGTCCCGAAATAGACGAACAGGACAAGCTGAAGAAAGGCGCGGAGAGAAAGAGTTGAGTAATCAAACTCCCACTCCCCTCTTCAAAAAATTTAAGGTGAAGACCAAGGTTCGAAGACCAACGGGAAAACTTTCACCACGGCCACACGATTCTTTCGCGAAGCGCTCTCTCCGACGTTTCACTCCTGCCCCGCCCTAATGACTTGAGATGCCTTGGGGAGTCTCACGGCCAGGCCAAAAAGGGGAGGAAAGCTGAAGGTTGCCTGATTAGGGGCACTAGCCCACCCAACAAGGCAAGGAGGAAGTGAGTTCCGTTCATGGTAGAATCCTTCTTCTTCCATCTTTCTTTCCATGTGTTTCACTGAGCCTTTCGCTTTGCCGGACAGTTTTCGCACTCTCGTCAGTCACTAGCAATGACACCAAGTAAGTCAGTACAGCACTAGCAGGGATTGTTTCCAGTACATTGGCCTTTTCCCTCCCTATGAACCATCTTGCCTTTTTGAGCCTAAATCGAATCTTTACTATTGGATTGGGATAATTTCATTCGTTCAAACATACTTGAAAGTGCACAAAGCATTCCCTCCACCTCTACTCTTTTAATACGAGGAGGCTAACTAGGTGAAGACTCAAGACGGTATATCATGAGGAGTCAAGCTTGTTGCCTTCTGTCGAAAAATTCTGGTTTAGGGGGAGACAAGAGTGGCGCAGCGGTTCGGAATCGTAGGAGGAAGACTCTATCGGTCGCCGCGGTCAAATAACCGGCAATCTCCAATGTTAGCTGGTTTAATCCTCATAAGAAAGTATTGAGGCTGATTTGGACGGTATAATAAGAGTTTGGGCTTCTAGAGAGGCAACTCCTTTCAAGCAAGAAGGACTTTAATTACTCCCTGGGGATTTTGGAATAACTAAAAATTCCGCTTTTTATCATCTTTAACCTCCACTCTAGACTAAGGAGAAAGAGAGGAGCAACCTAAGAATTGCTTCTTCTGAGGGACAGTATAATAGGGAAGCCCCGCTTTTTTAGGGGAATGGCCTCTTGTCCGCTTTCGATGGTGGTCCACATTCAGTCCTAGCTGTCCCGGTCTGCTTGTCTGACAAGGTAAATTCCCATCCTAACAAGTAGTCAAATCTGAAGGTACTTCTAAAGGTGTGAGCGGAGCAAGCTTATGTTTTGGCCGCCATTGCCTATGCTTTTTATTCGTAGTCGTCCTAAGGTCGCGGGTGGTATCACCATCTGACGATTGATTAGAGCATTTTATCTCCATCCGAAATGCGTGATTCAATAAGTAATGAAGTGGCAACAATCACTCTAAAAAGAGATATGGATACAAGAGCTCCTAATGGCAAGACTTACCGAATCTGGATGCAGCATTTATTCAACTAAGACTGATCTTCCTCTGTGCCATTTGTCCCTTCTCCTATTGATTTCAACTTCCCTTTAACAGCAACCTATCCTTTTCTTCAAAAACAGCCGAGTCCATTTACATTTAATTAACAAGGAAATTGTCCGGTATTCACTTCGTATTATCTCGAGTAATGCGTTATCGCCCGCTTCAGGCTAGAGAGGAAGGCCTTCACAATGTGCAAGGGCTAGGCACCTATAATGCATGTGAGGGTAAGGGAAAGGAAAGTCTCTTTGGCACGTATGAGTATCAGAGCGGGTAAATCGAAGAGATTTCTAGGCTTGGTTCCGTTAATGGGAAAAAAATTTATGGATATTTTACAGAGCACCCTTTTACTCTTTTTATAACGTGCCTTGGAGTTATAGATCTACTCGCGCTCGAGGGAATTGCCGTTTCTATCTCTTGAGCTTTCATTCGTGGGTTTAGAGATCGCTCCCGGGCACACCTACTTTTCTCCTCTGCTCAATGGCCCTCTAAGTTAAGAGGAATATGAACTTGGATTTCGCCCTTTCCCCTCCGCCGAGAGGGATTGGGTGCCTCATTAACAGTCTTATTCCCGCTTCTTGCCCCGCCGTCACAGGTCCCGTAGTTCTTCTTAGGAGTCTCGGTGAAACCGAAGATGGTCCGTCCTAAATTTAGGAATGAATTTACAATAAAAACCCGACCGACCAGAAACGTGGGCAACGATATTTGAACCAGCGTTATGAGTCGGGGCTTCCCCGAGGGGCTATCCTTGCGCTCGAACCAGAGACTTTAGATCAAAAATCCCCGCCTCCCGACAAAGATCTCTTTAGCGAAGTAAAAGAACCGCTGTGTTAGAGATCAAGGAGACTTTTTGGTGAGAAATATGTGAGTCCCAAATCGCTAACACACTCGCATATCAGCAGCAACCCGCGAATAACAATTTTTCATCACCTAATACCAGCAATAGGCCTGAACCGGCGACCGGGGATAAAGCCGCTTGGCTGCCAACCACACTACCGATACTGATGTGATAGTGTGAACAAAGGCCAAGACAAGAAGCTAGTATCCGAGAGGTTGCCGCAGTTAAAAGCCGACAGCTTGCCGGCTTGGGGTAGCAGCTGATAAAGTTTCCCATGATGTTAGTCCTTGGACACGAACTTGCCAAGGTAGGTCCAAAGAAATTGATTGCCATGATGCCCATTACAACGTTAACGGCCAACCGAATCCGTACGCGTTCATCATAGCAATGAATTAAATAAAACAATCACTGAAAACCTTTTACCTATCCGGACATATTAAAAGGTCCCTCTCTCTTGATTTCATAAACCATCGGCGGTAAACGACGGAGAATTTCCATCAACCAATCAATGGTACGGCCTCTGAATTTAAAAAAAATGGCAATTCCTTCGCGTCTCAATGAAAAAAACAAATTTCGCGGTGAGATTCATACTGTCTTCTTCAATAGCTGGGTTTCCGTCCTTCTTGTCTTCTGCAGCGGCAACTCATACTCAAGCAGTAGCACCGGTTCTTCAAAAGAGGCTCAAGGATCTTCCTGATGACAATGCGGATAAGGATACGAACCGGAAAGACCTGTTAAATTTACACCCTTCTTTTTAAGAAATTTCTATCAATATGATTTTCGACTTCCTTGATCGAACATGTAATGTAAAAAGAGGTGAACCAGGTTTCGACTACTGTCAGGCTATTTCACGGTGGACAGAATGAGGGGACTATTTTTATTACTATTGGATCGAAAGATGTTGGAATATGGCACGGGCAGGAGAAAGTCAAAGTCCTCTGAATGTCCAAAGTGCTGTGAGAGAGCATATGGAGAAAGAACCAACCCAAGGTCCATTCCTTTTCTTTGATCGATTTATCCGGTCGCTTCCGGACCCTACTTCTTTGTAATCCAGCCACTTTACAATCTTCATGATTCAACTTTTGCCCTCCTGTCTTTTCCGGGCGCACGGACCATTGTCTCTCTGAGCAACTAACCAGAAAACTGGAAACACAGGATAATTAAGTGGCCAGAAGGAAGAAGCAAGGTAAAAGAATTTCTTATACCACATCCACGGAGAGCGGTAATAAAAAAGAGAGAGGCTTTCGATTTCGGAAGAAGTAGCCTTTTTTGCTTGACTTTGGACTCTACTTCGCTATTCAATACAAATAGGAAGGTGACAGTTTCTAGATCGCCTCCTTGAAGAAGGGCGAACACAACAGAGCAGAGTAGCGGTCCGGTGTGAACTCGTCTTATGGGGGGATTTTCCTTGGGTTCGGTGGAAATGACTTTTCTCATATCTCCAACCGGAGATCTCTGATTCAGCGAGCGAGGGCAAGGTCCGGTGTTGATCTCCGATCTTGAGTAATGCCTCCGATACTGTCGGCCAGTTTGGATTTGGTTTCAGAGGCTTCTTGAATCGATTCCTCTCCGCTTCGGGTTGTCTTTCATCCATACATTAAGCTTAGCCATAAACTCGTCATAAATTTGTCTTAAGATGACTTAGTGATGCAGATCAAATTTAGGGGAGATAGAAGTCGATTTCCCGACAAATCGGGAGCTTTGCGTATGTCACGAAAGAGTAGTAAGATCATCTCCTGATAGCTGAATGCAACGAGGCCTGACGCTAGATTCGCGTATGTTACGTGACAACGAACCCCATCAAGGAGTTTCCTCTTTCTAGACAAGAAAGGAGGAGGCTAAACAAGGTTCAAGAGATCTCCTTGTTGGTTGAAAGAAAGCCTTTCTAAACTAAGTTTGACAGCGCCTTTTCTCTTTTTCTCGGCATCAGGGGCAAGATTGAATCATAGGAGAGTACCTACTCTTAGTCATTGAAGTACCACCTTCTTGAAGTTCAAGCCTCTTGTTCTCTTCTCTTTCGCACTCTTCATACCTTTAAGATTAAGAATGGGCATTGCCCAAGCCAGATTTTCCCATCCCAAAGTGAAACAAAACCAAAAGCAATTCTTGACCGTCCCGAATGAAGCTATAAGAAGATAAAGAAGGAAAATAACCCTTTTGCGGTAATCACGCCAACTCACTTTGAATCGTGAGAAGTTTATTTTAGCTGAAGATTTTGTCTATCTCACTCTCTCTAGCCCATACCTTCTTAAACCCTTTCTGGGTATTTTTCTCTGATGCTTTAGCTGAACTTTCTTTGTACTTCATTCACACTCTTTCCCTTAAGGCTTTACCTTCCCAAAGGGGAAAGAGACTGATCTTACAGCAATAACCTACTCTATAGCATGAATGCTTAGCTTTAAGCCTATTATCATATCATATTCTTTTTCTCAACTGATGTAGCATGCTTAGGAGATTTGGAAATTTCATGGTTTGCCGACTGTTTGGAGATCAAAGTTTTTGGTTTGTCTCGGTTACTTCAACTCAAACTTTGTTAGTCTATTCTATTTTTGAGAACCAGTGACACCACCCAAGCATTTTTCTTTCTCTTCTTAACACAGACTAAAAGCTGAGCAGCAAATGGGTTCATACGTAAGAAAGAGAAAGGGATTCACGTGCGAAGGGAATCACTGTACCGATAGCAACGGAGAAACTCAAACTCGATTTAGCTTTCTATTTTTTTCTTGTTGAAAAGACTAGCTTAAGCTGGCTAAATCGGATTTCATTGGCAGTTGCCGGGTCCGATCAGTCGATTTCTATGTTATTAAATGGGCCATTTGCCTTGGTGAGAACTATAAGATGAGGGGGGACAAGGAAAAGCGAAGAGTTCTAACTCGGAGAGTAAGTTTTCTTTTCCTATATGACATTTGTTTCTTGAAAGTCCGCTTCCTCGTCTGGGACCTGTTTTTTTAGATTGAAGCGCTTGTCGAATTCAGGTTCAGGGAAGAACTCGGTTCCTTGCCCTTCCATAGTCCTGGCGGAGAAGGAAAGAGCTATGAAGTGGAGGAGAAGGAAAGTTATAGTAGTGAGCCCAACCAGAAGTCAAAGTAGGCGCCAAGTACAAAAGAAAAAATGGCATTCTTTTCATTTAATGAAAGAAGTCTTCTTTTTGGATTTTTTTAGTTAGTTTAACGCAGTGGATTCGTCCCCTTGTAAGTTTCAGACTCCGCAACTTAGGGCCAGGAGCTTGCAGCGTAAGAGTGAAACTGTTACTGTTAGCTGACTTCGCTGAAAAGAAAGAATTTTCCCGAAACAGTAATGGTAACTGGGAATAAAGGAGTAAGCCCTTACATAATCTAATAATCATTAGCTAGGTCTTTTGCCCGCTTTCTGCTGTATAAGACAAATATATCGTAACTAAATGGCGCTCACAGATTATGGTAGACGATATCCACTTATATCAAGAATCAGGTTTGTATGGAATACGACCATACTGCTTGATGTGCTTCACATCTTCTGTACACGGCTGAATCTGTATCTTCGCATCATACACAGATGCCTAGGCGCAACCCGAGAGACAGTCTTGCGCACGCATTCAGTGTGGCACCCCTCGCAAAGTTCTCCGGGGACAGGTAAGTTGGTTTATATAACCATCTTGTGCGAAGTACACAGTCAGAGGGTGATGTGCAGAGCTTAGGAGAAACGGAGGATCACTTTATCTTCCTGCCTAATCTCCAGCTTCCGATTTCTCGCTTAGCTCAGCTCGAGGGAAAGAGTTGACTTTGAAGTGGAAGGGAGTTGAAAGTCTCAGAAGGGGCGGAAATCCGGAATGAAGGGTCAAACTCCTTTACTTACTTGGTTAGCCGACTCAACCGAGTCTCCCTCGTTTCGAATAAATGCCGTCTGCCGCTGAACTCTTCACAGGGAAAATGCTTCAAACAGACAATCGTATAAAATCCTTCTTTTCTAAACCAGAAATCTTGAGGCAGTCCTCGCGTCTGGTCTTTTCTTTGGTTTTAAGGATTTTGCCTTCTCCGGTTCTAGAGGATTAAAGATCCCTTAATCTACTTTAAGATAAGAGACCACGGATGTTGCTGGCCACGTGAGTGAAAAGGAGCTAAATCCAAGCTAAAGTTCGTCTTTCCTCGACGAACAAACTAGATGTTTAGTCTTGTGGAATAGCCTTGATGAGTCTTCCTTTCCTTTTTGCTGCTTCAAGTCTGATGGATGTTAGAGTAGAGGCTTGTGCCTGAAAGAAAAGGGTGCCATAGAGGGGAGTTTATTCTAGATCTTTGATCTCTTCCAAAACTTGTCATTGAGTTCATGAAATTTATTTTCATTGGGTTCCGCGTCAACTATGATGCCTGGTTTTGCTTCTCCCTTACTACACTCACCTTTAGCCCTTGCTTCTATCATCCGACATCGCTCTCGGCTTCCTTGACAAGGCAATGTGAGATCAGTTCTTTTCTTAGTGAAAGAAGAAGAAGAGGAAAAGGGGCTAAGTAAGGTAGATAGGTTACGTAGCTCAATGAGCTAAGCGATCTGTCGAAGCTGTGGGATGTAAAAATGCATCGGTAGGGAAGCGTTCCGCCTTAGAGGGAAGCACCCGCGTGAGTAGGGGTGGACGAAGCGGAAGCGAGAATGTCGGCTTGAGTAATGCAAACATTGGTGAGAGAAGATTACATGTCGGCTATGCATTTTTTTATTACTAGAAGGGCCGTTTAAGCGTAAAAGAGAAGGAGCGCTTGGCATCCCGTTCGTGCCCAATCCCCATTGTTGGTCACTTCACTCAAAAATCATCATAGAATCAGGCCTTCTTCAAAAATTGGGGTCTGGGGCACCGTATCTACTTATTTGTCTGAGCTCATCGAATCGGAACTATCAAATCAAGGTCCAAAGAGCTAGTAGATAGAAGGTATGGGGCGTAGAATGCCATTAGATACTTGCCTTAGAAGCGATCGTTACAAAAGAGAATGAAAAAACTTAATTCGATTCTCTCAAAATCCTTTCCTCTCCGAGAGTGAGTTAAACGAATGGAAGATTACCTCGGTAAGGAAATATATAAACCTTCTTCTTCCTGGACTTCGATTTCCCATTACCAATCTTCGATTCAACCCATGGCGGGCTCATCCCCAATACTCCAGTTGAATCCCTCTACGTTGACGATTTGCCGCACAATCCCAAGCTTTTTGCAAACCAAGCCCAATACCGTAATCACAAACTCCAACAAGGCATATATGCCCAACGCTGTATCATGAAGAAATCCTGAAACCAGATGATCATCTGATTCAAGCTTGGGGCCATCCTTCAATCCGAAGACCGTAGGCTTAATCGAAGGAACTCAGTGAGGTTTATCCAGCAACAAAACCACCTTCGAACCATTAGTGTGAGAAAACCATTCCCCAACTCGCTTCTGGAGAACCTTGATACAAAGATACCAATTCCTACCAAAGGGATTTGTGGGCCACGACCAGATAAGGAATTAACGAGTGGGTGACCCGATTAGATGCCAAAATTTGAAATCGAAGTGGCAAAAAGCTGAGAATCCGTTGAAGCCATCTTTTCTCTCCACTTGCCACTATCTCATTTTGATTACCCGCTCATGTCTGCTCTTCATTGTGCTTTCTGGAATAAAAAAGCTGCAATAGGTTCTTCCAACTGCCTGAAGGAATGCTTAGCATTAACTATGGAAGATGTTGCCGCTATAACCAACCTATCGCCTATCTGGAATCGAGGTATCAAACACTCGAGCTTACCTACTCAAATTCAGCATAACTTACGTTACGAGTTCCAAAATTTAAACAGCATTACCAGTAATTCTTGAAGAGGACTCGAAGGAGAGGTCCAGTATACAGGAAGAGATGCCTTTTACCTCTATTGGATTTGCAAATGACCTCGGTTTGCAATCAATTCTGTTCAGATACAAAAAAGTTTCATCCCCATTGCTTTTTCTCTTTACGCGGCAGACGGCCCCAGTGGCTCTTGCCCTATTTTTGCTAAGGGACTGGCCTAAAAATGTATTTGGCAAATACTGGATGCCAAGTTTTTTGGCGCTTCTGTAAGTGGTCCTCTCTGGCTCGTGCAATTTCTGGGCCCAGGCATACTTCCCTGAGGATTTGCTGCCACGAAACTCTTCACCGATTCCTGCCACATTACGGGGTATGCCTTTTTTTTCTTATGGCCAAAAATTGGCTGGCAGCCCAAACTGCTCCCACAAAAAACATGTTTTTGCGAATGTTTCCTTTAATCGTGGGCCAATTTTTGATAGGAAAAGGAGATAGTACATATGTGAACCCCTTTTCATGGACCAGGTTTTTTCGGAGGCACTGGGTTCAGACTTGTTCTATCCAAAAGTTGCTCTAGAAGAAGAAAAAAAAGACATTATGGAAAGCTACTTTTAGTTGGCTTCGCGAATCTACCAAGTGTTCTTTGAGCCAAAGACATTTATCTCGAGCAATATTCTTTTCCAAATCAATGCGCCGCGGGCAAATTTAATTTGGCCACATGCAAATCCCATTCCTGTTCCCTTCTATCAACCCTCAAACCAGCATGGCGACTCATATTTTTTTTTTTGATCACTTAAGGGGCTGGACCAATCCGAGCACGCGAGGTGTATTACAATGACCTTCAGGTCGACTAAGAAGTTGGTGCATCATATTCGCTGGAAGCCAGCCTGCCTTGCGTGGGATAATTATTAGATAGTAACATTTCCCCCGCCTGCTAAACTATTCTTCGGTCTCGGTGGGCTTACCCTGAATAGGGGATTCGATTCATATCTATCATTGACTTACTTAAAATCGGCTTTTTCATCGCCTTGACTTTCTCCGTGATCAAACTACTTTCTATTTCTAGACGATTTACCGCCGGAAAGAGTCAAAGTCAAAGACAGACTAAGGCGATTAGAGAGACTTACCTATGGACTGTCTTGACTTCTTCCATTTCATGAATCAACTCTTTAACAAATAAGATATAGAGAACTATTCTTATCCTTACATCATTAATATCAAATAACCAAGTTGTTCTAATCAACAACTAACAAGTATAATCAAGTACGAACCAAAATTTCACCTCCAACCAACCTAGGACTATTCCACCAGCTGTGCATAAATAGTTAGGGAAAGCTACAAGAGCTGCATTATAGCATCCTATTTCTCAATCCATTACTGCGGTAGGAAAGCTATAAACTTCTTACTTTATTCTAACTGACTATGGCACAGTTAGCCGATAGGGCAGAGATTCACCAGGTAACTACGCGAACATACTGCCTTCTTTATGGCCTTAGATCTTAGCTCATGTAACTAAGAAGTCAGTGAAGTTATGACTACGGCTTATGTCACTATAGCCTTATAAGCTACTAATGCTTTCTATATACTATATACAAAAAAAGTCGGTGAGGAAAGAAAGCCTATTCTAAAGGAGTTCCTATTGAATGGCACATTGTTCTGCATTAAGAAGTAAAGAAAATGTATGTATCACTTCTTTTTTTAATTAGTTATAGAAAGGACATGTCGGGTGTCTAATCCAAAAGAGTTAGCCGTCCCACGGACTTTCCTTAACTTGTGTCTAGAGATGAACTCCTGTCTATGTTACTAAATGCCAAAAAAGAGTTAGATCCTTCTTTTGGGACTAATGCTTCCAATTTCAGTATTGGAGATTGGCATGGTAGTTGCTACTAAGTTCTCTCATTTGGCTTTCAAGAAGACTTTGCTTCCCAATTTATATTAGAATGATAGGTTGAAAATCCTTCTTGCTATAAGTCCATATTCATTGCTTTGGTCCATGCCTCTCTCATTCTAAAAGTAGCTGTCTCCATCCCTTCTATAAGCAGGGCTTTTTTCCTCAGATGCAACTAATAAAATACGAAATTCTTCTGTAAAGGAAAGGGGCTTTGTATTTTTATGAGACTATCGATCCCTCGATCTGATGCCCTTTTTACGAGTAGAGTCGGTGAGGAAGAATTGGAGATTGAATGACTTACCCAATATGAATTGGGTACATAAATCTGCTCAATCTTTTCAGGTGTGCCTAAGGAGTGAGTTGAAAATAGAAATGTGGTATATAGACAGCGCTTGCTCTAGGCATATGACTGGTGATAGAAAGAAATTCACTAGTCTAAAGCCAATGATATTGTTTTACTCCTCTCGGCGGGAAGGACCCGGTGACCCAAAGCCCAACCGGGATCTCCTTTTACAACAAATGTTTTGAAAAGCATACGAAATTAGGATCTTGCTATTATTACCCCAATCCACACATCAACTCTCCATTTCTGGAAAAGGAGCTTGAAGAGGAACTTCCCGTCCCACTAGTTGGTACAATCAAATTTCATCAAATGTTCTTGCAAGGGAAGCAGGCATTAGCCACTCCCCCGAAGATGAAAGCCCAGGTGTTTCCAAAAAGCTCTTTTCGAACAAATTCAAAAAAAGAAGAATTAGCAGCCAGCGCTAACGCCTCATTCTCTACCTGTTGGAATGGAAGACCCCCCATTTCCAAAAGGCAACCCTCCGCATCTTGAAACCTATGGTAGAAAACAACCTCTCTTGCTGTTTTCGGATTCATCCTATCTTTTGTGCCTTTAAGCCTAATAGAAGTTCTCGCACTTTGAGAAGGAATATCTTTTTTAGTTTTTAGTCTCTTTTCTCGATTATCGAATTTTTTGACTCATTTAAATACCGAGCTTTTTAAAGCCAATAAACATAAGGGGTAGTTTTATAGCATTCACTCTATCTATCGATAGAAGGCTTATTTTTAAGCAGTGTAGTACGATTACCTGACTTACAGTACTTACTTTAGTTAACTTCAACCTCAAATTCAACTTTACCTCAGCCAGAAGTAAATTAGAAACTTATTACCAACGCCGGATAGCTATTAAGCCTGCCTCCGCTCCACTAGGATACCGTCTTACGCTGCTACCGGTGCTCAGACCGGACAGAACGAAACTACTCTCTTAGCTCTTTCTTGGTCAAATTTTGATCCTTCTTCTTCATAACAGCAAGCCTTTCCAATCCTTTACTCAAATGCATTCCTAAAACAACTTTAAACCAAAAACAATACGAGAAAATGTAAAATGTATAAAAACAAACACGCAATCATGTAAATCATGTGATTATAACTTAATAAATTTGCTCGCTTTGCGAGGCTATCAATTTATAAAAGTAAATTCAGGCACACATTTTATCATACTAATTCTTTTTATTTGGCAACCACCATTATTTTCAAGAGGAGTTTTGAGTTAGTATCTTTTTGGATAAGAAGTGTAAATTAATTAGTAAAGACAACATCAAAGCATCTAGTAATCTACTAGCCCAACAATAAACCCAAAACTTATTTACTCACCATTTTACATATCCAAGCCAAGCTTAAGCTCATTTAGCTTTTTCTTCCATATTCAAATTAGCTTATCTCTAACCAAGGAAAAATGGAGGTGACATAAGCCCATTTAGCAGTTGAAAGAAATGGCAAATATTTTCTTAGAACCTAAGCTAACTGCTATGCAAGGATAATTACTCTTAATGAATGAAAAATTGAGACAGTCTAGTTAAAGCAAGCCTATCACCAACCAAGAAGGAGATAATTTAATAGGAGAGATAAAGGGGCAAGGTCTTGATTTGCAACAAGAAGAGGAAATGGAGGAGTGGCAAGATGAAGGATACTTTTAGAGAAAGGCTAGGAAAGAGAAGCAAATTATAGAAGCTCAGAATATGACCCAACCTTCAGCTCAAACTGACAAAGTTGAGATTCTAGCCAAGCAATTAGAAAATTTTCGAATCATGTTAAAAGATAAAATTTTTTTATCCCTTGGTTAACTTAGATGAATTCAAGTGTAAAGACGGTGAAACATTGCCAAAATCTTTCAAGATGCCATATTTGACTAAGTTCGATGGTACAAGAGATCCAAGGACAACCTAAGACAATAAATTAGAGTGATGGGTACTACTTAATTGTCCAAATCTCAAATTCTGAGATTGTTTCCTTTATCATTATTTAGGGATTTTGTAAATTGGCACCATGATCTTGATAAGAATGACAAAGAAGAATAGGATGAACGGTCTAATAAATTCATAAAACAATATGAATATATTCCTCAATCAAATGTGACATTAATTGAGGGATATGGAATCCACCTGCTAGAAACGTGATGAATCTTTTCTTGATTACTTGACTGGCATAGTAATGCATAAAAAATGAGGAATAGGGCTGATGTTGAATAAAAAAAGATTTTCATTAAAAGTATTGTTAGGCCTATTTATGAGAAATTGTGCTTCATTTCCTTTGAGAATTTCAATTAGGTTTGTAAGTCAGGATTTTAGATTGAGGACATGTCGCATAGCATAGAAGGTGGTACTTATTCAGGAGAGCAAAAGTCATTTGAAGTGAATTCCACTAGTTAATAAAGGAAACCTGAGGGACTAGCTAGATATTTTGGCAAAATCTTGGATTAGTTGGTTAATTTTGTAAAACCTGAGGGACTAAATAATAAATTACCCTAATAATAATAATAACACTCTTCTGTTTCACATTGGGCCGGCCCATCGGATGGCAAACAACTAAAGAAGGGCCCAATTGATGCAAGTTGTTGATGGGCAACTAAACATTGGCTCTAACAACGGACCGGAAAATTATGATTATATTATGACTATAAAAATGGAATTCAATCAACACGACTCTTGTTCTTTTTTTTTTATAATTTTTTATTTGGTTGAGTTAATATATTGTCAACCTTTTGGAGCCCACATTTAAGACTTTTTAGCTATAGAAGCAAGTTTATTGCCTAATAATCAGGGATATTTAGTAAACTCCTGAATTTCGGTTCACGAAATTCAAATCGATACAAAATCCTTTTAATTTGATTTCAATTTTTTAAAAAATTGGAACCAACTCTAATCTAGTTTACTAATAACAATTTTACTTCAATTGTTATAAAGGTATTAATGAGTATGACTATGTACCAATTGATATAACACCTTGAAAAATATATATACAACAAAAATCAATTTTCCATGTAAACTCTTTTTCTATGGCAATACATTTCCATTTCAGTACACAACCAATCCAAATTACAATTTGTGACATGCAAATGTACATCAAGACACAAAGACACTCCATCCTTAGATTTAAATGCCAATTAACCCTTTTCAAAAAATGTGTATTATCATTGTCCCATGATGATGTATTGGAAAGTTCTAGGAAGGAGCTTATTATGTACTAATAATATTTTTTTTAAAGTATTAATTAAGTATAAAAGAAAATTCTTAAAAAGTATTGGATAAATTACAAAATCGCCCCTATTGGTTGAAACATTACCTTTCAAACCCTAAATGATTTCATTAATTTCAATTAAAAATTATGTGGACTATTTTATTTTTATAATTCTTTTATTTCTGCAAACTTAATTAGGTCAAGTTAAAAGAGGAGCGATATTTAAAAGAATTGAATTAGGTTAATAAAGACCATGTTTTAAATGGAAATAAATATTTTCAAAAAAGATTGAAATTTACTAAATTTTATAAACTCATCTATAAAATATACTTAATCGACACATTTTGAAAATAAAAAATAATTTGCAATAAAATATTTATTTGTAAATTTATATTTAACATGTGTGCTCCACCAAATAAAATTTTTAACTCGTTTATGGTTCATATTTCATTTAATTTACCATGAGGATTTATTAAAGTTAATTAAGGTCTACAATGATTAAAATGGTATAGATAAAGACTTAAAAAGGTCAGGAAATAAGAAAATAAGTGAAGGAATTTTTTTTTTTTCTGAGAAGAATGAAGAATTTTAATTTTGAATAAAGGTAAAAGGAAAAACGTAAAAAGAAGGTTAGAAGGAGATTTTCATCTTTGCTTAAAAATTAAAAGGCATTTTTATTTTTTTTTTCCCCTTAAAAATTAATGGTAAAGATGTTACTTTTTAAGACTAAACAGTTTCATAGATTGAAAAGTTATTTAGATAAAATATAGTGATTGAATAGTAATTAAGGTTAAAATTCAAGGATTAAATAATACTTTATCCTTTTTATACGATAATTGACAGTTCTAACATTAAATAGAGTATAAAAATAGTATTCTTCCTCCTCTGCATGCAAAAGCTGGTGAAAGGAGGAAATGAATAGTAAATTGAATAAGTGCAAATCGAAGTAAACAATTTGAATTTTCACAATGAAAATCTAATCGAATCGAATAGAGTGCAACATCGAAATGATTCAATTGGTTTATAAATTGATTCATTTAAGACTTTTTTTTTTAAACTTCACTAAAAACTATGACCCAAAAAAAAAAAAAATTCAATTTATCCATTATATTTGTCTTTCGTGTGTTCCGGGGAGTAATTCGATCTCTTCAATCTTGGGATACCACCTAAATAATTGCGGCCAGAGAGTCAAATAGGTCGGGAAGAAAGAGTCTGAGGTTGATTTGGACGACATACATCTTGGTTGCTTCCCCCTCTTTGCAGGGTGATGACGCCAGTAGCTGTGGAGCACAGATGACCATCTCTTCAAGCAGGGATATAGGGCTGGGCCCCTAGATCCAAGTCTAAAAAAAAAAGACATATGAGTAGAAGCACTTTATTCCTATTTTTTGATGTCATTCATAACTAAATGATCCACCCACCTTCTCTGACTTCCTGTCTTTCCTCCGCTTTCGAAGTTGTTCCCGGCCATGCTGTTCCCGGATTGATCATACCCATTTTAGTTAGATACTTAATTATTTTAAAATGTTCAAATTTGAGCTTGCTAGAGATAAAATTTAAAAGAATGATGAAAAGAAATTCATTCCTACTAAGAAAATGACCATCGATTAGGCAAAAGTTAGGAAAAATTGGGAGAAAATATTTGATTGAAAAACTTGAAAATGTCAGTTAATAACAAATGAATGGTCTTGCATATTATTGTGAAGTGGTATTCATACTAGATTAACATATTTCTGAAGAATTAAGAACTTTACGATGATATAATCCTTATCTCTCGAAATTATGGTCGTACATAAAAATGAAGTAAAGAAAAATCAGTCCGTTAAGTCGAAAACTCATGAGATGACTTAGGCAAGAGTTAGGGCATATAAATAAGAAGAAGAAGAAAAGGGGACATTGCTTGCAAGAGTTAGAGCAAATGGCTATAAGAAATAGAGTGAATAATACAGAGAAATTATTTACGGTAAATATTTGGCATTGAATTTTGAAAATTGAAAAAGTGAGAAGTTTCTAGTTCTTAATCCAGTTCTGGCTCATTTTTTCCTTTCTGAGTTTGATTCCCAAGATACACTACATCCTTTCTTCTTCTACACATGATTGTTGGCAACAGTTCGAATTATTATGATGAATTGATGATGTCTTTCTAATGCGTTTTGTTCTTGATTAAAGAGCTTTTTGTGAAGCAAGAAATCTTTGGATGCAATGGTAGCATTTGCATTTTGTGCATGCATGCATATTTTGAATGTGTTGATTTATGGTACTTTTATATATGTAAATGCTTGAATTCAGATAATTATTGACTTTAAGAATATAAACTTCATGCTCTGTGATTTATTTTCTATCAAAGCTTCTCTTCGTTGAGATTTGTTACACCCTATCTTAGGTAAATTTCACTTGTTTTCAAAATAAACCTTGTGTCCTATCTTATGCAAATTTTGTTTGTTTTAAGAATAAACTTTATGCTCTATCTTGGGCGAATTTCATTTGTTTTAAAAATAAATTTTGCACCCTGTCTTGGGTAAATTTCACTTGTTTTTAGAATAAACCTTACACCCTGTCTTAGGCAAATTTTATTTGTTTTAAATAAACTTTGTGCCCTGTTTTGGCCAAATTTCTTTTATTCTAAAAATAAATTTTGCATTCTGTCTTGGGTAAATTTCATTTGTTTCAAGAATAAACCCTTTTTGTCCTGTCTTGTAGCACCTTTTCCCTTGTCTTGCAGCGTCTTTTCACCCTTTCTTGTGGTAGATTTCTTCTGTCTTAAAGATAAAGAGCTCTATTTTGTGGCAAAGATTTCCTTATCTTGTGACAATTCCAACCTTAATGAATTTCATGAATTTTAATTTTGCCATAAAGGCAAATGAACATGAATTTGCTAGAAAAGGCATTTGAATTATGAGTTTTTGCCAGAATGGAACTTCAATCATGAGTATTTGCTAGAACGATATTTAATTATGTTTTTGCAAGAAAGACATTTGAATCACAAATCATGTTTTTTACCAGAAAGACATTTAAATACTGTATTTTGCTAGAAAGGCACATGAACATGAATTTACCAGAAAGGCATTTAAATAATAAATTCTAACAGAAAGGCACCTTAAAATTGTGTTTTTGCTAGAAAGGCACGTGATATATTGTTCGGTTAGAAAGGCAATTCAAATCATGAATTTTTGTTTGCCAGATATGCACGTTTTTGCTAGAACAACATTTCGAATCAGATTTACTGAAAAGGTAACTTGAATTATGAATTTTACCATAAAGGCTCATGATATTTTGTCCTGCTAGAATGACAATTCAAATCGTAAAATTTTCTTTGCTAAAAAGGCACATGCTAGAAAAGCATTTCAGATCGGATTTGCTAGAAATGTTGGCTCAGGGGTCAATTTCTAATCTCAGAATTTTGATGATTAAAACAAAACAAATAAATTTAAATTATATTATTTGTGCTAATATTATTTTATGCAGAATTCTTCCAGCTAGAGAGCATTGAAACGATTCCTGCCCTCGGACTACCAAAAGAAAAATGCAGAAAGAGAAGGAAAACCACCCGTCTCTGCCTCAGGGCCCAGGGCCAAAAAAGAAGCTGATTCGCGCCATCCAGGAATCCCCGTCTGGGAAGAACTCAAGCTTTCCCTTGAAAAAAAAGGCAAAGAGAGCAGGCTTTTTTCCTTTAAACACAGAATCCCTCGTTCCCCTCTCGAGAGCAAACAAGAGCAGATAAGAGAACTGCTCTTAAAGAAGAACTTGTTCGCAGGCTAATGATTTCTTTACTACTTGAATTTTTTATGATTGATCCGAATATCGTTCCACTCTGTGATAAGGATCTCACGTAGGGCTTAGTGACTCCCAATCTCTTGCCGGCTTAGCTTAGCCGAACTACTTTTAATCGCTTATGAGATAAATATTTTAATATTTTTAACTAATTTTCAATATTACAACCAAACAATGAAAAATAAGTCATTTGAAAAATATTTTTCATGAAAATATTATTCAATAAGTTATTTTCCTGCAAGTTATTTTATGGAAACAAATGGAGCCTAATTTTTATTTTATTGTTCATATGTCCATCCCTTGGTGCGTAACCTTGCCATGGTTTGAAGCATTTTTCCTCAAATTGCAATTGGAATAGTTAAAAAATCTAAGATTTCTTGTTGAGACTGTCATAGTAAAAGCTATGGATGGAGAGTAATCACCATTTTCTGTTCCAATAACTCAATCCTAATAAAAATTTTGTAGAAACCAATCAATAAACAGAGGGTGTTAGAGTAATTGTGATAGATCAGGAGAAGAAGAAATAAAAAAATTAAAAATAATAAAAATTGATTTAAAAGGATGAATATCTTTATAGTCCAAATAAACTTCAAACAACGAACAATAAATATACAAAAAAAAAATGTAAAAGAGCAATATAAAAACGATAATTGATCAGATCTAAGTTTTGTATTTTTTCCAACCTTCTTCATTTAACAATGATATCAATGAAAAATCAAATAAAAAAATAAATGAACCAATAAAAATAGGAAGAGAGAATTATAAACAAAAAAATGGAAGAGAAAGAAAAGAATTATATAGTAAAAATAGGAATTAGAGAACAATAGAGTTATATAAATACTTATCTACAACTTACAAATTTCCAAAAAGTAGAAAATATTTTTAGATTTTTAAATGAGATTTTTAGAAGATACGGATTCAATTAGTTAAAGAGATTATATTTGATTTAGAATTGTAAATTATATTATTTTTAATCGACAAATAATTATATTTTTTTTGTTAACAATGAATTAAAAATCTAGAAAATTTGTTAAAAAAAGAAAAAGAGGAATTCTTAAAGGATCCGGTCAATCCCAATCAAAGCTTGAAGGATGCCCATATCTCAACTCGTTACAAGGTGAAGTCCCAACCAAGTCAAGAGGCCAGCACATGCGAGTTCCTCAACATACGGCTCACCAGAGGATGCCAAGTCAACATTTACAAAAAATTTTATGCTTCGGGATTCTATATATATATATATATATATATATAGACCGTAAGACGAGGTAATAAGCATCTCTTTCATCCCCCAAAGGCATTACCACAGAGAAGAATTCCCAGCCAGTGCTCTCAGATCGATAGGCTTTATCAAAAAAGTTGGAGATTGGCGGACGGTTTCATTGAATAGCTAAAGCAACTTATCCAAGCAAAGTTCAAGGCTGCCAGGAGCAAGAAAAAGAAGGCGGATGCAGACGGGAATTTCGGTGTGAGCAGTAAACATCATACATTAATTGTCATTCCAAATAAAAAAAGGATGGCAAGGGGCTACACATCGTACGTGTAAAAGATAGTAAAAGGCCCTTGCCCAACTCAGTCCTCAGTCCAACCCGGACAATAATCTAATAAAGGGGTCAGTAAAGGATGAAAAACAAGGGGCTTATAAGCCAGCCCACTTTCCCGTTCGAAGTTATGCCAAGGACAAGGTCTTTTCGAAGACCTTTTCTCCTCCAAGGACTTCCTTTCTCGCTTTCCCTTTACTTTAAGGGATATAAAAAAAAGTCCTCCCCGAAAAAGGAAGGTATGAAAAACCAGACAGCACTCAGCTACATCACCTCCTTCGGACCCTTGCGTGACCGGTTCTTCGAAAGGCAAAGACCTTTTTTCTACTCATTGTTCTCGAAGGTAATCGAGAAGGCCTGTTGATCCTGAGCTTTCTTTGGTCAAGTTCATCATCAAAAGGATTTGAAATCCTGAATCTGGGAATAAGGCTTCTATGGACCAAGTTGCTGAGATTGAGAATGATAAGCTGCTTCAGAGGCCCATCGAGTAAGGAAAGAATGGCTTGTTGACTGACGTTAAGGACTACTGTTCTTTCGGGAAGAAAGAGATAGTCTTTTGAAGGAAGAAAGGGTGGGTGCCATTCCGCTAAATCGAACCTAGAACTAGCAAAGAAAGATATTAGTTGAAAGCCAAGGCGGTCGGATGACGGACCTCTTTCTTTTGAATTCTCGTTGCAATCATGCCCTAAATGTTCCAAAGCTCAAGCTTCCCTTCACTCTCGGGACAGCCTCCTAATCCGTTTTGGGCGAGCGGTATAATAAGATCAAGGCTTGGGACATTTTCATTCATCATAGGCTGCGGCCAAGGACAGATCTGCCTTCAACTTCTGCTTAGTTTGAGCCTTGGCCGCTTACTACTTGCCTGCTTTCTTTTCTTTACTATTGCTTTCTCTTACGCTGCTTAGAACAGAACCTTCTACAGCCGTTGGTGAACTATCGGACTACTTAAAGAGTGAAGCGAACATGTAAGATCATTTATTATCTATACAATCCGGGGATGATTGCAAGCAGAACGCACGCCAAAACTCATAGGCCAATGACATTTCCGAGCATTAAAGGACTTGTCTTTCTTTTCTATTTACGCCATTGTCCTTAATCTTTATCGTTATAATGACGAATATTGATTTCTTTTTAAAATACTTTTTCCATCTACTCCAAAAGGAAACGGAGGACGTTTTGGAATGGAAACAAGCAGTTTATTCACAGGCCTATCACCTTCCAATACTGCTGGTTAAAAGTGTGAGACAGAGGCGAAGGCAAGGTAGCGGCACCAGTACCACAGTGCATTCATAGGCATCATCTTAGCCGGGTTCAAGAGTGAGGAAATCGACAGGAGAATCTTATAATAATATATGTTACCGGTCCTTGATCGTGATAGGATCAAACCTAGTTTCTTTCCTTGGGCTGAGAAGAGAAAAGGATGAAGGGATTAGATTGTGAGTGTTCCAAAATTTACTAAATCCGGATATCGGAACCAGTTTCCTTTTTCATTGCGACCGAAGCCCTTGCTAACACTCTGACTAGGACTCAAGGGCTGGGCACTAAAGACGACGAAGAAAACGATTCTCTTACTTTTACTATATTGCACTAGCATGAATACCGAATACCGGTTTGGTGACCCCCAAAACAGAAGCAGGGGGGAGTACTCGTGTACAAAAGAAAGTAGAATAGAAAAGATTTTTTCTAAAGATTCTTTTTGAAAAAGCATAAGTGATGGAAAGGTCCTTGTTCAAGGTAAGCGGAAGTTGCTAAGACAATTAAACATATATAAGAACCTTATAGCAGTTCTAGCCAAGATAGTAATTTAGAGAAAAGAAGATAGAAAGATGTCGGAGTATGCGCATAGAGAAGGTTTCCATCAAATGCTACGATAGATCGGGTTTCTATAGAATATTGAGCTTACCAAAACATGGAATTGGCAGAAATTGATGAGCACTTTGCATTTGCAATCGAGATTTTGAATTCCATGCTTTCGGGGAATATACCACACGTGTATAGAACAGTACAGTAAGAAAATGGGATTAACATACATTCTTGGCGGGGCCCGTTAGGCAATAGAATATTTCTATTGCCCAACAGTGGCGCTACAGTTACTAAATCAGAGAAAAACGGTATGACGCGGAGCAGCTAAAGACGGGACTAGCGTAGGAGTTAGGGGGTTAGGCTTGGAAAGACCAAAGCGTCTTCCGAGATGAGAGAGTCTTATGTTTTTATTGGATTAACTAAATGGCGGAGTTCTTCCTTACGTCTTTTCCAGCCTACTTTCGTAGCGGAGCGCACCGTCGCCCTTTTCTATATTAGTCCGTAGGCTTAATCACCTTTCGGCTCTGGAAGCATCCTTAATAACCAGTTTTGAATCTCCCTCTTTCATGTCCCCCTCAGGTCTTCTAAAGAATCTCATTCCACTTCTCCTCTACTATATTATAGTGAGCAGCCCCGCTCTTAAAGGGATTCCTCCCTCACCTAAGGTAGTCCTACTTCTAATAGTAGGGCTTCTGTCTCGCGTCTGGTCATGTAGTAAGGCCCCCTTCGGTCAATCAAGGAGTTAGTTCGGTTGTACTTGGTGGCAGTTAGTGGAAAGGTAAGTTCGTCGGTTCAAAGCAAGGGATTCTTGTAGGTTACTCAAAAATCGTCATCACCTTTTCGTCCCTTGTGCCCCACCGTTCGTAGTTCCTGTCAGCGTCGGCTTCATTGCAAGGGCTTTGGCATTCAAGTAGCCCCTTCAGTTCCCGCGTCTCGCAAAGCCAAGTTCATTCTCCGTGGGCGCTTCAGTGTAAAGGTAAGGGCTGCTCCCCTGCTTTTCCGAATCGGTGAAAGTCCGGGTAAGGGGTCAAGTCGTTCCTTCAGTCTTGAATTGCAGGGGACAAGTTCTTTTACTCAGAAAGAAAATCGAAGGCTCAAGGTCATCCTCAAAGCTGGAAGCTGCGGAAGTTACGATGGTGGAAAGCCAAAGCCTGGGACATTCCTTAGAATCCGAGGCCGAGTTACAGATACAGGAGTGACACATTAACAATTAATAGTTAGTTGGGTATCGTATCACCCTAGATCTCTAGGATCGGTTTCTTCCCGTCAGAGTAGGAGCTGGTTGGGGTGATAGTTTTCATAAGATAAGTAAAAAAAAAAAATCGATCGTTGATTTCCACTGGTTCTATTTTCTAAAGTAGGAATTTCGCCATTACAGGTTGATGGTGGGCCGGCCAGCTCCAAGGGTTGAAACAGTTCCTTCGCCAAAAGCCAGACCTGATTAGCCTGTATTCTATCTAATTGCCTTAGGTAGCTAGGAAAGCGCGGAGGGAAGTCAGGAATCTGCTGGAGGGGCGGAGCCAATTACCCGAAGGGGTCAGCAGTACCAGCAATAGTACAATAGGTAACCCAGTAGCATATGAGAGCCCGACAAGCCTTCAATGAGGACCGAGAGGGCGTGGTCCAGAGAAGGAGATTGAAAGCAAGAGATTGCACTTACTTGAGAACTGGAGGCGGGTCACGATTCGTGGTTCAAGACGGTATAATTGTGGCGGAACGAGTGACTTTCCTCGACCCAGAAAAAACTCAACGCCCCAAAAAACAGGGACGATGGCAAGCAAGACAAACTTTGCCAAGTTTTGATTGATAGGTGGCTAGAGTATAAGCTTGGACGGGACCAACCAGGTCGCGGATGGCCTTAAAGAAAAGTGGAAGACAAGAGCTGGCGGCATTTAAGTGTTGAGCAGTTGGCAGCCCACCAGCAGAGTTCACGAGGTTACAAAAAAAAAAAAAAAAAAAAAAAAGAATCATACCATACTAGGATGTACATTAAAAAGCAATGATCAATAATGATGTTTTATTTTTATTCATTATAAAAAGAAGCTCTCAATATCTTTCAAGTTCTAAGCAATCTCCAAAGTAATCACATGAACATTACAAATATTATATATATAAAAAAAAATCATAATTAACAATTGAATAATTAAGTTTTATTTCTATTGTCAACAAAAAGAATTTGAGTTCCATGGAATCTCCAAAATGATGGTACCTTCATTGTCACACGATAAATGTGTTAGCAAATTAAGACTTTTAAAAATAAAAAGAAGTCTATAAAGACAAGGTAATGCTCTACCGAGGACGAAACTAGAGTGCTTTCGTGTAAGTATGTGAAACAGAGCCAATAGAAGAGAACTCGGATTCCCGGCGGAGAGTGGACGAATGGGATCACTTTCGCCCCTTCAGAGCATAAGACCCCAACATAGAGAAAGTGAGATCTAAGTAGAAGAGGTCAGTTTATTGATTTGTTCGATAATGTTTTTAGTTTGCCTCATATGGTTTCGATAAGGGTTGTTTCCGCTTTATACCCGCTCCCATCACTTTTATATAGACTAGTGTTTTTTGTGACGTGCGTTGCATTGTTAGTATTCGGTATTACTCGTTGTTTTTTATTTACCTGGGTGCATTGTGTTTTCAAAAGCTTTCTGTCGAACTGGCTTCTATTTTAATCTGTGTTGGACTGATCGATATACCAATAATAAAGTTTTCAGTCAACTGGTGGAATACATTGCATCAACCTGGGAGTATTAGCCGATTTGGTACATCAATACATGTTTCTATGCTCATTCCAATCTTGTCTAACTTTGCTAACTTCCTCTTCTTTACCTGTATTTTGTTCGTTCTGGAAACACGTCTTCTTATTCTATCTTTTCTCGAATCTTCCTTAACGGAAGAAATAGAAGCTCGAGAAGGAATACCACTAAAAACCTAGTTCGCTCTCAAATAAAAACCTAGTTCACTCGCTAAAGCATCCATGGCTGAATGGTGAAAGCGCCCAACTCATAATTGGCGAATTCGTGTGACAAGCAAGGAAGAGTCAAAGAAAGCAGGACTGGCCTCTTTCTTTCCCCTTCTCAGGGCCTTATTCCGACAAGACTAGCTGCTTCTTCTATCGCCTATTTTCTTGTCCATCCATTCATCGTGCCGTGGCCAATTTCAGTTCCTTCCATTCTTGAAAACCTGGCCAAGAATGTCTGGCTATTTCTAGAGTTAGCTAACGCGTAATGAGACCTCCCTACTCCAACTAGCAGTTCGTTGATGAAGTAATATCATTGATACAAACCAAATTTGTACATTCTTTTGCAGGTATTGACTGGAGAACTGGACCGGCTAGGCCAGGACCGAAAGAGCCTTGCTTGTTTGTGGACGGCAAGAAGTGCGTGCTTCTATAGCATTATTATGGTAGTTTTTGTTCTGGGGGTGGAATTCTCTTATCTAACGAGTGATAGGGCTCGCGTTAAAGTTGATCATTTACTTAATGTTACGATTCATTCGATTGGGAGGTTCAATGAGGTTATTCGAAACCCTCCTCTTCATTTAGATTCCTGTTCCTCGCATTGGGGGAGTTAAGTTAGAGTATCAGTCCGTCCCTTGTACTTTACTTTGAAAGGAAGTCTTAGGACCCCTTCGGGATATCATTCGGCTTACCCCTTCTTACTATTAGTTTTGAGTATGGCGTTTCTGGACCGGGGATTCTACTGAACGAAGGAAAAGAATTAACGATTTTTGACTCCAGTCTCCTTCGGCCACCACATTGTTTTTGACCAATCCTGTTTCTAGGTCTTTCTTTTTCTGGATCGCCAGACAACTCATATACATGATTGATTGATAAAAATTTTCCCTGAAAATGGAAATGAAAGCATAAAAAAATATGGGTAGAAAGAAATTACTTATTTAAAAAGTTTGATCCTTTCCAGCCGGAGAGAGATAATGCCTTGTAACCCCACTAGCTCTAATTTCTTTTCAATTAGAGGGGAAGATGCTACCACCTGCCCTTGTATCTTGGAGCCACCCCTATTTGAATAAGGCATTCTGAGTAAGATAGCGTCTCCTTCAATTCCCAAAGATTATGCTCAACAATGGGCCTTTGCTTTCCTAATCTTCCGAAACTTTACCAAAAAACACCAACCATTACTTTTTCCTTTCGTTTTCAATCGAT
Source organism: Jatropha curcas (assembly GCF_014843425.1). The sequence continues at coordinate 15,622,027 of NW_023590789.1, read as the reverse complement.
TAATCCTAGCTTCAGCAGCAGAAGACATAGCGAGCATTTACTAACCAAACCTACGGCACAAAGAAGGTTTACCCCCGCCCATTAGGAACTAGGACAAAATAATGAATTTTCAACCACGGGGCAATTCATACTAATTACTCTAGTTCACCGCATTCCTATTAGTTCAACCTTACTATCACCAACAGAGAAAGAAAGGGACCTACTCGGCTATGATCTACACATATGAATGAAGCGGGATGTGTACAAATAAAGGGGTCCGAGGCGATGGGCATGTTAGCGAGATAAACATGGACTGGGCTTTCGTCCGGCCTTGATTTCTTTTTCTTTCTCGTCCACTAACCTCATTCAGAACTAAGAAGTCGGAGTCCCTTTGTTTCGGCCACAATACATCTTTTCCACCGATTTAAGCCTCAGTTTCGAATTATTGGATCACGATAATGGGTAATTGATCTACAAGTCCATTTCCAATGCGCTTTCTAAGCATGAAATTGGGCCTAAAAAAAAAGGGATAAAAAGCACTGGCGCAGGTCCGCTCATTCCGCTTTCCGCCATTCTTTTACCCATATTCTATTTCCCGCCTCAAAGTAATTTAAGCTTCTTTAAATTGTATTCTATTCATATTTGGCCATTTTATATGTCCTTAAATCACATTTAAACAAGAAATGATGTAAAAAATACTTAAAAATGTTCGCTGATATTTCAGAAGTCTCCAATCTCGAAAGAGGCATTCCAAGGGAGTGATTCGTTTGCTATTCTGGGCAAAAATCACGCATCTGTTCATCGATGAACAGTAACTGTTCCTTAATTTTCCCAGGAATAATCGATGAACAGTAACTGTTTGTTCATCGAACAGTAACTGTTCTTCAATTTTCCTAGAAATAATCGATGAACAGTAATTGTTTATTCATCGAACAGTAACTGTTCTTCAAATTTTCCCAGAAATAATCGATGAACAGTAACTGTTTGTTCATCGATGAACAGTAACTGTTCTTCAATTTTATGCCATTTCCTTAAGGAAGAAGGCTAAACCGCCTATTCTGTAAGAAGAACTGCTCCTTCTATTCCCCAAAAGTCAGTTGCCACAGGGCATTCTTTTTAAATCGGTCTTCAAAATTTAAAATTTAAAATTATGCGATTCGCCGGAAAACCAATCGGAACCGTCGGTTTTATCACCGGACGGAACCGGAACTAGAACCAAAACCGGACCTTTTCGGTTCGGTTCTGGTTCCAATTTTTCTGGAACTGGAACCACCGGTTCCGGAACCGTGGCCACCCCTACGTAGATCAATAGGTCTACTCATACACGTGAGCCTAAAATATAAATGCTAAGTGACAAAATTTAGAACAAAAACATCAAAACCTAAAATATTATTAAAAAAAAAAAATGAGGAAGATCTCTCCAAATTATAGGACAAGTAACCTTAACTAAGAAATAGATCACCATTTCTTTCAATTATTTTCATAATTTCAGTTTGAAACTAGGAATTGCAATTAGCAACTGAAATGGGTTTAATACAACCTGAAAAGTGCTAGTTCCTAGCCGAGCCAATACTTTCCATCGATAGAGCAAAAAGGTATGATCTATAGGTGGTTCTTGGAGTCAATTTTTCAGCATTTTAAATTTTGGTACTTAAGTGGGAATTTGTTGAAATTACATAATTAATCAGCTTATTTTAATACCAAAATATATAAAGAATTGCATGAGAGTTGTCATCTTATCTTATTCACAAGCAAAAATCAACTTAGGTTTGTACGTACAAATGACAAAAGCTTTGGCCAAGGTTTTATTGTATTTATAAGTGCATGCAAAGTTAGAGACCAAAGCATTACCAGGATACAAAGAAGAATTCAACGTATTAATTATTAATCTGCCTAATGCACTTGAAGCAAAATTTATTTTTTGTTTTTTTTTTTTGAATTCAACACTAGATTTAAGTGATTTTACAAGATCACCAATGATCCACATCTCAATTCACTTAATTGTGTTTGATTGATATCAAAGAGATTTTGTTGATTGATGTATTTTCTCTCTTCTTCTCTATCATTAAGAGATTTTTGTTTCTTTTTGTTTTACATAATATTTCTCAAAAAAATAAAATTTAATAGTTTTTTTAAGTAATGGGAAGTTATATTCCCTCAAAATAGCTTACTTATCCGAATAATTATAGTATTATAACCATTAGATAAATCCCCTCGAGGCCCACATCAACTAGAAGATAAGACTTCCTTCCTTACGGTGGAACCATTCACTTTAAAGGAAGAAGGGATGGTTCAGATCGATCTATCATGGCGTCCCAACTCGATCCAACTTTTAATATCTCCCACTGGCATATGATAAGCAAGACCCGAAACTTAAAATCTTTGTAATTACTAATCAAACCACAATTTCATACTTTGTGATAGGTCGTGTGACCTAGTGAGTAAACCTGCACTTCGAGAGCCAAATACTATGTATATGTTAGGAGTAAAATAGTAGCTTCAATGTAATACCCTCAATTTGACAACTTTGTAAATTCTAATTATCGTGTTAATTAATATTATCTGGAAAGCTAGAATAATAAGGGTTACCTTTGTTTTAACATGTAGAACTATTAATTGGAAGTTATAATGCAAATTAAAAAGATAAGTTATGTCATGAGAATCAAATTAGAGGAAAGTTAAACGAGTTTATCTCATTGGCCTTCGTCGATGGGACAAACGCTCCAGTGTATGCGTTACAAGGCAACTAGCATTTTGGATTAGAAGTTCGTGAAAGTATGTTCTCGTTTTTCGTTGGAAAAACCAACGCCGACGTCAAGATTTTTTTTTTTTTTTTTTGAGTATTAGGGGATAGAGATTTGAACCCGAATCTTTTGTCAGGTCATATATGTACTTACCACTAAATTATATCTTGGTGTGCAAAAAAAAGGGAAATTAATGATATTCTTCAGTTTTTTAATACTTAAAAAATGAATAATTTCATCAACACTCTTTGACTTACATCACGATATCTTTTTCTTCCTCATTCTGATTTTGGTTTTCGTATTATGGATCTTGGTTCGAGCTTTGTGGCATTTCCACGAGCAAACTAATCCAATCCCGCAAAGGATTGTTCATGGAACTACTATAGAGATTATTTGGACCATCTTTCCAAGTATCATCCTGATGTTCATTGCTATACCATCGTTTGCTCTGTTATACTCAATGGACGAGGTAGTAGTAGATCCAGCCATTACTATAAAAGCTATTGGACATCAATGGTATTGGACTTATGAGTATTCAGACTATAACAGTTCCGATGAACAGTCACTCACTTTTGACAGTTATATGATTCCAGAAGATGATTTAGAATTGGGTCAATTACGTTTATTAGAAGTTGACAATAGAGTGGTTGTACCAGCCAAAACTCATCTACGTATGATTGTAACATCCGCTGATGTACTTCATAGTTGGGCTGTACCTTCCTTAGGTGTCAAATGTGATGCTGTACCTGGTCGTTTAAATCTTACCTCCATCTTGGTACAACGAGAAGGAGTTTACTATGGTCAGTGCAGTGAGATTTGTGGAACTAATCATGCCTTTATGCCTATCGTCGTAGAAGCGGTGACTTTGAAAGATTATGCGGATTGGGTATCCAATCAATTAATCCTCCAAACCAACTAAACCGGGGAAGCTGAAGCGGAAATGCAATTCTCGGGTGAGGGAAGGGGGAAGCTCCAGGAAGGCTTCGCTCGCTCGCTCAAAAAGCTCTAACGCTCGTTTACGGGTGGAGTGCATAAGAAGCCCTTATTGAAGTAGGGCGAGGCCTTACTACACGAGCTCGTAAGTCAAGCACGGAACGAGCCTTGTCTACGAAGCTTCGCTTCATCATCTTGCTTGCTTCTGGCGAAGCTTAACGCACTATAACATAGGCATGCATGATGGTATGGTAGGGTCCAAAGATACTTTTAAGGCCGACCACTACATAGGAGCGATAGGAAGCCAAGCCGTCAAAAGGAAAGGCGAGCAGCCCTTATTGCAATAGCAAACGGCCTACTTATAGCCCTTCGGGCTACCCCTCCCCATGGGGCAACGCAAACAGTGTCCTGAGGGAGGAGTTTTAGAAGGCCTTAAGTAGCACGGGACTTTTTTTTCTTTCTATTTCTAGTCATTTGCGAAGGGGGGCCAGTCCAAGATCGATACTGTTCCTCTACAAGCAAACCAGACGCTCTCAAACGCCGCTAGGCGCCACTATCCTTTCTGGTTATTCCAAGCTTTCTTCAATATTCGTGCCGCGGTGAACAAACAAAAAAAGAAGAGGCGGAGCTGACTCCCAGCTCACACTATGGTGGAGGAGGTGCCGTGAAAATCTAGGAGTGTGAGCCAGTACGAAGCTGAAAGGCTCCCATACTGGTTTGGAGGGAGGGGCATAAGGATTGCCCAAAAAACAAACCCTGACCCCTATCTATTCGTCGGTTTAAGAGAAGCTGTTCCTAGGAAAGGATTATGGTTCTCGGGTAGAAATCAATTAATTCCCCAAAAACCGGGGAAAGCTAAGTGGAAATGAACAGGAAATAGGGTGAGGGAAAAGGGGGAAGCCACTTAAATTGAAGGCTTCAACTTCGCTTCGCTCTACGCTTCGTTTTAGGTAGGACAGCGAGTTGGAGTGCATAACCCCTTTAGAGATTAGGGCGGGAGTACTACACGAAGCTCGTAAGGTAAAGTCAAGCTACGGAACGGAGCCTGTCTACGAAGCAGAGCGACACTCGTCTTGCTTTGCTTCTGGCCGAAGCTTCTAGAACTAGATAATAGGCTTTTTTTTTATGGCAGGGAATACTACTTTTAAGAGGCCGAACTACGTTACATAGGAGCCGATAGCGAAAGCCAAGCCGTAGAAAGGTGAGCAGCCCTTATAGCAATTAGCAAAACGGCCTACTTATAGCCCTCCCCGGGGACTTCAACGGCGTTCTTACCAAGCTCATAAAAAATGAATGGCAATTCTTCACGGTTTCCTGGAATGAATTTCTGATTACTTGATTGACATTGACAGATATGTGTACCACAACCGAACAAGCAATATGCCGATATGCTTTGATTGTACCAAGCCAACAGCCCGTTATACTAGTAAAGGGATTCGCCTTGGCCTGCAGACAAAATAAAAAAACAACGGATTGAACAGGACAGGGGACAAGGCGGGAAGGGAAGCCTGACATAGATTATTGATTTTGAACCAAAAGGGAACTGAACTGGAAAAGGCGGAACCAGAAAGCAAACAAGAGATGGAATTTCCAAGGAATTGAAACAGATGACCACATAAAGACGAAAATAAAGAATTCCAATTCTCCATTCTCTAAAAGGACGAAAAATTTAAAGGCGAAAATGTCTCTTAAAGCAAGCCAAGGCCCCCAGAGAGCAAAGCAAGAGTAGTTCCTATTCTAGGCCTAGAAAGGATTCGATAAAGAGAATGTGAGTTGGCAGTGAAGTGGAAGGAGATCAAATAGGACCAGAAAAGAAAGGACCAAAAAGAAGCAGAAGGGCTTCAGTTGTATGTGAAATACAAGAGCCAGGGCCAGGGTTAACACTTTTACCACTTTCCCCGGAAGAAGCTCAAAAAGCAATAAGATGAAAGATGGGAGTGAGATGCTAGCCTCTAGCGCAGGAAGAATCCAAATCATGGACCCTTAGGCCACCTTCCGAAGGCAGGGTGAGGATTTCATTAAACACTTGAGAAGATGATCCCTACTTTGAAGAAGGCGGAGACAATCCAATCCTCCTTGTTGCGGACCCAAATCGAGTTTCAAAAAAGCCCATATAATCAATCACATTTTCAGGGACACCACACCAAAGAGCCATCGGACCCAATGAAATCCCCCTTTTTCTTTTTTATTAATATACACGGCCTTTGCCAAGAAATGTCTTTTCATCCAAGCAAAAGAAAAAAAAAAGAAGGGCAGTAAATGAAATGAACTAAACCCAAGGATGATCTCGGATTGAAATCCAAGGCAATTGCGTCCCATATGGAAAGCCCAGCGAAGAATTTCAATTCATAATGGTAAAAAAATTAATTTTCAAAAATTGAAGTGAATAACCCGTCTCCCGCGTCCTCGCTTCCCTTTTGAAGTCTTTCTAAGCGATCAATAAAACTTAAACAGGTTGGCCACTAAGCGGAATAAACTCTTTGACTTAGTTCCAGCCTTCAACCCATTAACTCAGAATTGGGTTTTGATTGGGATTGCCTGCCAAGAAACATTTCTTACCCCAGTCCGTTTCCATTAACACATGACCACATCTCGAAGGGATGGCCATTAAGTTTTTTGGAACAACCCGTTCCGTTCCAGGTTCAGACAATCCAATCCTCCTCGATGAGGCGGACGATAACTCCTCTGACTCTGCTTCGGTAATTTCCTTCGAGAATAGAAGATGGTATTCCTCCTTGATTGGATTATAAGGTAAAACCCTCCTAAACTAAATTAAATAATAATTAGAAAGGAAAAAGAAAAGAGAAGGGAAAGCCTTAGGCACTCCATATCTAGGAAGTCGAGTTCGGTGTAGTTTTGCTTCCAAAAAATTTATTTTTGTTGTTAAACCCCAGGAGTAAAACCGGAAAGTTAATCTTCCCCCGAGCTAAATCCGGAAAGTAACTGAAAAATCACGAATAAAACTGTTTTCGCACGGGGGGTCTTTCCTAATAAGAAAGTAAAGCCAGGGGGAGCGTAAAAAAGCGATCAAATCCAGTTTAACTCGTGAAAAAAGAAGCGACTAGCTAGAAAGAGAATTGGACTACTTTCAGGGCTCTACTAAAACAGAATCCCCCCGGCGGGCCTCTAAAGCCTTCGGGCTCCTTCCTTACCTCCCGGAAATAGAAAGGAGGGCTAAAAGGCTTTTCTCCCTTTAAAGCCCCGGAAGGACGGAGTAAATTTTCCTGTTAAGCGCCCGTAAACTTCCGTGTTATTAATGGGGAAAGAGACGGAACGGGTGCGTCTACCCTGGCATATGGAAGAGGGGTTCAAAGAGCTTCTTCTGAGAAAAAGGATGAGGACGATTTCTTCTCTCTCTTGAGGCCCGGTGTTCCCTTGAAAAACTGGTCAGCATAAAAGGGGAAAAAAAGGGGAAAGTCGAAAGAGAAGGGAACCAATTCCTTGGGGAGAGTAAGTAAGTTAAGGCGGCCTTTAGGAATCGTTACATCCCTTTGATGAATATTTACAACCTTTCGAGGTATGAAGTCCACTCGCCCTACGAATAAAAATAAGGAGGAGAGATAATGGCAGGAGCCCGAACCATGGAAGAAGTGCACGACAACACAGGGCGAAAGGACCGGATACTGTCAGCAGCGACACGAAAGAGGAGTAGGGATTCAAAGAAAGGGAGCCTGGCCAAACCGAAGAGGCCGGGGACCCGAGGCATCTTCTTGGAAACACCAAATCATATTTTAAGATGGGGAATACGAGTCGCTAGACCTTCAGGCACCACGCAAGAGGGCCAAGCCCCTTAGTAAGAGGTTTTAAAGGTCTGGAAGGGTCAACCACGCTGGGTAAATCCGGCCTCTTCAACCTCTCCTTTTTAGGAGGTAAACCGAACAAAGACCAAAACATTCATTTCAACCAATAAGAAGTTTCCCAGTTTTCAAGAAACCCGGAAAAAATCCGGGGCGTATATTCTTTCCTACTTCCCCTACCCAGTTCGATGTCCTGGCAAATCGGCCTGTCAGTTGAGGTGAAGTGAAATCTGAAAACCCCGGATTTCCTCTCTAGTTATTTAGTTGTAACGTTTGAGGCCAAAACTAAAACAGGGAGAAAAGCCTTCAATTTCAACAGAGCTTCTTTTCTCACCCAGATGGGGAAAACTGAAACCACCTTTTGTCGAACTTGAACTTTTCTTTCCCCTAGCTCTATGCCTACCGGTCTTTCTGGCGTCACCCATCATTCGCACAGGTAAGTCAGAAAGCTTGTTTAGCTTGGCCTCGGGTTGCCTTCCGGGGTTGGCCTTTCCCCAAAAAGCCTATTCCTGAGCTCCCAACCATTCCCTGACCTTTTCGCTGCCCTTTTGGGTCGTCAAGAGCGTAAACTTACCGTCTCTTAACTAATCATAAGAGGGCCTGGCCACTGGACTTTCTTTGCCCTCATTTTTCCCCGCATTCAAAATACCAGATTCTTTAGTCATATTATCTTTATACTTTCAGTGATCTTTCAATAAAAATGAGGGATTCCATATCTCATTCTTGGTTTTAGAGTGAGACCCAGCGAATAAGGAAAAAAGGTAACAAAACTTCTCCCTTGGGCTCTTTCCCAAAATTACATAGGAGAGGAGCTTCCCGGAAACCATTGCTCCAGCAAGCATTCCCTATGTCTTCGCCGCTCAAGCTAAGGGGCGTTAGTACGGTTTACCCGGAGCCATCAGTTCATAGAAAGAAGTTCCAGACATGGTCCGAGGATGCTTTTCAGCCGAGACTACTCATGTCCTGGGCATAAGAAATGGGGCTAGCTTCTTCTTCGCACACCATTTCCAGGAGGGTGGAAGGTTCACTACTAGAAATGAATCATAAAGATAAGTGGGCTAAAAAGTAGAGCCCTAAAGCCCGTTAGCTATTGCGATCCAAGGCTGCTTCCACCCCATCCCTTGGGACCCCTAATCCTTCCTTGAATCGGAATAAAATGCCTCTATTTTACATTCGGGAAATGAGGCCTGTGGAATCGGATCAGGAGAAAATAGATGCTATGGAACATTGGGAGAAGATTGCTTTTGGTATCCGGTTCTAAACTCGCCTTCTTATAGTAGGAATCAGATAGCTATCCGCCGGAGCCATCCAAAGTTTGCTGGCTCCCGGGGCATTTTGAATCCAAAATCATTGGTTCGGGGCGGACAAAGAAAAGAAGAAGAGAGGGGATTTTGTCCCGTAAATCCGGGAACTTGCTTGCTTATTAGCCGGCCCCTCTGCCTGGGGAAGTGGAACAAGGAGAAAGAAGATGCTGAGCATAGGCCTTGGTTGCCCGATAGAGGTGGAATAGAGCCTTGTTCTGCTCCCCCGGCCACTCCGATTGAAGAGAACCATTGCAAGGTGGCTCGCCCTTGGTTCAGATGGGAATTTGAGATGGCTCACCGTTATTCTCCTGAGTTGGTCCCGGAAGAGACGAATAGAATGCGCATGCAATTGGACTCGGCATTGGCTGGCTTACTGGCCTTTGCTTAGCTGTTTCCGTCAGGGGTTCCTTGAGAGATGAAGACGGAGAGCAGATCGGTGAGTGATCCCAACTCGTTCCTCCAAGGCCAAAGTACTCGATAAAGATTAAATAAAGAATCGCATTCCTATTGGCTTTTGTAGGCAGGCATTGTTAGCCTGGGATATCGTTGCTTGATGTGTGATTACCTATTTTTTTTTTTAACTTTTTAAACTTTAAAGGGCCTAAAAGATGCTGCCTCTTTGGCCCTTTGCCGATTGAAGCAACCTTATGCTAATGAAGAGTTGTTAGGCCTACATAACCTACCTCCCAGAGAAAAGAAAGGCTCTTCAAGACCTGTAGTTCTAGCCCCCCTTTTGATAAAGCAGTTCCCTGTACTTTTGAATGAATGAATTAAAGCGTAGTAAGTAGTCTGGTGGGAAGCATCTTTCAGGGATCAGCTCAAGACCCCGTGCAAGCCAATCAAGGTTTGTAAAAGACTATTGATTCGTTCTTTTAGTTATATACGTTTTACATGAGAGATAGATTTTTTTAATATGGCCCGGAGTGCGCCCCCCTTCTTTTTCTCAAAGTCAACTTTCTCGCTGTTTAGTAACAGCTTTTACTGAGTTTACGTTTACGAGGTGGAATAAGGCGCGAAGGAAGCCGGCCCTTTACCTTGTTTTACGTTTACCCCTCAAGCTTCTTTTTAATTCGAAGGGGAAGTGAATAATCAATGGCGATGTGTTTGGTGCGGAGAATGCATGAAAGGATTCTGAGAGATATATGTAGCACAAATCTTGTAGCAATAAGCCAGTGATAGCAAGCCACTTAAGGGTAAGGCCCAAGCTCCCGAAGAAAGATGTTGAATCCAATGGTAAACTTCAGCTGCAGCAGAAGCCAAAGCACGATATTTTTTCCCGGGGGCTTCGGTTACTTCGAACGGGCAAGGGGTAGGTTGTTGCAGACCAAGAGATTCCCATTTTTTTCTTAAAAAAGACAACACCACTAGTGGAACGACGACTATCAACAACAGCTGCCCCATCTCTGTTTCCGGAATAAAAGTCTCAACTGAGAAGAATCATAAGGGTCGAGCCAGATGCGCATAACATTCATCAGACAAAGAACTCCCCCAAGGGATTGGAAGCGATATGAAGGAAAGTTGAATGACCCCAATAAAGGGTAAATGGTATCCAGCTCATTAGGGCATTTCTCTCCATCCAAATAAGGGCCTAAGTAAGGTAGCAGTCCTCACCTCTCCAAGGGGAGACTGTACCTGGCCATCGATAGGCATGGAGAGTACGAAGGTTGGCGACCCTGGCTACCCTATGGGGCAGCAGAACCACCCTCTTGGACAGGGGAGCAACCATTGGGGATGTTTTTGAAATTTAAAGAGGGAAGTTAACGAGTTTGAGAAAGATAGGATGTCGGACAAAGATGACAAGGATGGCAAAGACAAAGAGAAGAATAGTTGCCTTCTTATACTGGAAACAAATTTCTGCATGGTAAAAATTAATACAAAAGCACACGTGGGAAGAGCGATTAAATTAAGGAGCTGAAGGAAATGCACGATGGAGCATATAAAATGTGTCTTTGTCATTAATGGAAGAAGCCTTACAAAAGCCACATGTCATATCCCAAAAAACTCTTTACATCAACAAAGCTGCTCCAAAAAGGGGGAAATGGGTACATAATTGGGGTCTATTTCCTAAAAGAGGTTCAAAAAGTTTCCACCTGATGCAAAGATGTTCTTCAGACAAAAGTCGTTTTTCTCCTAAGTCTTCACGTGCGGTTTGCGGGTGACAAGCATTGATAGTGTAAGTGGCTAAACTCTCGTCCCTCGCCCAATAAGGCTGCTAATTCTGAATCCACCCTGTCGCAGGTCCGAGAGAATTTGAGCCCATTTCTCCTCCAGAACCTTTACGTTCCGCAATGAGACCTTGACGGTGAGATTTCTAGCTCATCAGATCTGGCAAGGTTCTCTCTGATACGCGAATTAGGTGCGCGAGTGATGCGAAAAGAAGGCTATATATAATAGTATTTATCTTATTTTTATGAATTTGGAGCTTATATAAAATAATCTTTTATTAAAATTCTAAATTTAATTTGGATATGGGATATAATTAACTTTTAAGTTGACCTACGATTGCTTGATTGCCCTCTTTTTAGCTACTTACTAAGAAACTAGCTTCGCACCTCACCCCGAGAACTCAAAGGTGCGTAGCTTGTTCCACAATTAAACAGTTCTGTGTGTATCCTCTCACCTAATTAAAATTAATACCACCGGTTGAAATAAAGTAACTAAATCGCTCCTTTCCATAGTCTTATTCTAGTTCAAACGGAAGAAGTATCATATAACCTCTTCTTCCTAAACGAAAACGCCGCACGGTAGAGTCATCGTCATCACACCATGACGATTAATATAGTATAGTAATAGAAGATAAGATAGAGTCTTACTTACTAGTCTAGTGGCCCTCTCGGGGACATTTCTGCCAACGAAATGAACGCGGAGCCCGTTCCGAATGCTTTTCTGATTTGGAAGTTCTCGTGAAAAGAATAAGATGCTGCTCTCCCTCCCTCTGTCTTTTCTCGCTTTGCTAATTTTCCCCTCTAACGCAGGCCGGGCGGTGGCGGGCGCGGGAGGAAGAAACCTAAGAGAAGAGTGTTTTCTCTTAGGTCCTTCCTTCTTTTTTCAGTGCAACACTGGAAAGCGCCTTCTTTTTGTCATCCTTGCAGCTTTCCAGATTTTGTATTGAACGCATGGCGTAGCTAGGACCTTCATGCGGGGACAACTCCCCTCTTAAGGGCCTCCTTCCTTGCTGCTTTATTACAAGCAAGATATGAACTTCTCTTGTCCCAAAGCTGCTCACTCCTTGAGCTTCTTTACCAAAAGGGTCTCGTCTCCTTCTTTATTTGTTTGATTGAGCGAAGGAAGCGAACTAAGAGGTTGTGAGTTCCAGAGGTTAGAAGTAGAAGGCTAAAATTTGCACGAAGCATTTAGAGTTGCTAGGAAATTTTGATACGAGTGAGACGAAGACTACGATGGCTTTCTTAACAGACCAATCTCGACAAATAAGAAATTGGACAGTAACGAATACGAATTTCATTCAAATTTCGGAAATTCTTTGTCTCTCGACTTGATAAGGTTTTATTCCATGGGTTGAAAATCCGAAGTTGTTGTTAAACGCATATAGTTATCGATTTGATAAGTGACTTCGTTTTCCAAGCTTTTCCGTAAGGTTAATCCAGGTAGGGTAGGTAAAGCTCTCTCTTTATTTCTCTTAAATTCAATTTTTCATGAGTTGCTGTTAACTGTTTACTATTTTTCACAATAAGGTGTGAATTTTTTTTCTCAGGTGACTGATTCGAGTTGAATCAGAAATTTAAATTAGGGGAATGCTAGCTCTCTGTCTCTCCCCGGATGCTTTGTTTTTTTAATGCCATGAAGTGGAAGGAAGAAGGCCTAAATGTCGCAGCAAGCAGCTAGCCTACGCGGATTGAAAGACAGAACTTAGGATCAATGATGGAAAAGGTAGCTATGGTCTACGTGATAGTGTTTCCGTGGAGAGGGGTGAAAGAGTTGCTTTTTGCGGAAAAAAGTCAGGAAAGAATCTGACTAAGAAAAGAAAGGCTCTATCTTTCATAGAAGATAGAGGGCATACTATTTAAGAGATTGCTAGCAAGGGATCAGTTTCCCATCAGAGTGGAGAATATTCCCATTCAGTTGGCTCAAGGGAAAGAGATAGCAACCAGTAAACTATCTGCCATCAAGACTGAAAGCGATGAGGATTGAGGTTCGTTGGTAGTTCGGTAAAGAACGGGCAGAGATTGGGTTTGAGAGTTTTGGTTCTATTCAATCAGATTCGGAAGGAATCCGCCCCCAGGTGGGGTACTAGCGGTTCAATTCCCTAGGATCTTTTCGTCTCTTCTTTTCAAGTAGCATTGAGCGCCGGGGCCGGCGGACTTGCTATTTTTTTGTTCAAATGGCTTTTTCGAGAGTTCCGTACCTCAAAAAAATATCCCGGGACTAGTTCTGCGATCCTCGCAATTTTCCGGATGTTTAAAGTACCATATTGGCATACTTCCGGTAAATGTCCAAAATGGCCTCCGGTCCTGCCGGACTGTTTGCAGTCCGGGAAAACAGGCTTTTCGAGCCTCAAAATTTGAGTATTCACAAGGCTGTTTTTAAAATTTGGCGAGCACCAGACTCTTATGGCATCTTTGCACATATTTGGCACAATCTTCATTCATTGTGAGCCAAAAGTAACCTAAATTTGTAATCTCTGGGGCTAAATAATAACCATTCATATGGGAATCTTGTTCCCCTGTATGTAACCATTTCATGATCTTCTTTACCTCATATTCGTTCACACACCGGAGGTGACCATTGTTCGATACTCTCTTGTAGACCACATTATCATGTAGGATGAAGTTCAAAGTTAATTGCCTCAAAGTGTGTTTATCTGTTTTTTAGCCATTTTATGGGCATAGTTCATCTTTAAGGAGCAACTATATATCTTAAAACTAGGGCCTCTTGTCCATTGTCTACCCTATTTGAACCTTTAGATAGTGAAATTATGAAGCACTAAAGAAGGTCATAGAAAATGTTTTACTCAGATAATTAGTAAGGTCCTAAACTCTTTCCCTCTTTCTCTTAGTCGTAGATCAGCTGCCCTTCTTTTTTCACCCCTAAGGTCAATATGTGACAAAGTCATTAGTCAAGTCTTAAATGAAACCAATAGTAAAAATTCTTCACAATAGCGGATATATGAAACCTGATATGCGACTTATCGACCGAAAATGAAGGATGGCCAAGCCCTGGTTCCCAGGGTTAGAGTATTCCCTATTAGGAGCCCACTGAAATTAGAACTAAACTAATTAATTCTCTTTCACCTATCTGCCGACCGTCTTTAAGCAACCTTCGCATTTCCTGCTGAGATCCCAAGTCTCTAAGTGAGCCCTTTTGGACACCCGCGACCTTCGGTTTTTAGAAAATCCAGCTCCTGTGTTGTGGGACTTGTAGCTCGACAGTCCACCAGGTGGATTTTTTATCCTTCCAAATTTGAGTGTCTTCTTAGATAGTTATAGCAGTCCATAGGCGCAAGATGTACCTTGTGGGACTTAGTCCTTTCAGGCAATGGCTGTTTAGTCCATGGTCCATTTGATGGTCAGTACAAGGCTAAAAATTAGGACACGTTGATTCCGCTCGGTCCCATCCTTCGCTTCAGGGCCTGTCCCTCGATGTTGTCACTACTCCATACTGTCGAGCAACGAAGCTTACACTTGTTCACTAACTATGATGGTTCACCAGGGCCTCTTTCCTCCTCCCTTTTTTGCTCACTCCTAGGGGTTCGGACACCCACAAAGGGGGAGATCAGTGAAAATTTCTAACACCAATCATTTACAAGTGAGTATTACACTAAGAATTGACAAGTTGGTTAGTATTTCAAGTCTTCCAGCTTGTGCAGCTTTTGGTGCAATTGCCTTTTCCTTTCTAAATTTGATCCTTCCTTTTACTAGTATAGTCTTCTCAGCTGGAATCATAAATGGGTTGAATTTGTTTCCTTTTTTTAAAATAGGTTGAATAATTGATAGTATACCAAAATTTCAGAATTATTCACTATCTAGTAAATTTAACTAATATTAATTATTTGAATGTTCTTAAAACATATATTGGCATGGATATTATAAAACGTTATTATGAAAAAAAATTTTAAAATATAAAAGAGACTGTATTCCCCTAGCCTTTACTTAAATCTGATTCGAATTCGAATAAGGACCAATTCCTTACTCTAACAAGTAAGCAAGTAAACAACCTTTGCCCTTCTCCTTTTTATAAGGATAAGGAGAGGAAGAAGAGAGTGTCTTGACTCGCTCTCATAAAATCCGCTTTCCACTTCAGGTAAAGGTCCACAACCAAAGGCTTAGAATAAATAGTATATGAAGGTCTCTCAAGCGAAACCTTGACTCAGATACTCTTCCATTAGTTTCATATTTAGCAAAGAACTGTTAACGATGCAAGGCCTATTTCATAAGAAGGCACACTCTACTGTCCTTTTTCCATTTTCTCTTCCATATATCGTTCCGAGTCCTCCTTCTACTTAGAATGAGGGAGACACCTTCTGATCCTATGTTTCGAGTCAAGGAAAGTCTTATGCTGAATAGCGAGAGTAGCAGTATAGGACCATGATCACTCGTAATAGGTGCTAAGGGCGGGGCTTTCATTTGGTACGCTTTCTTGGCCCGATCTAGCTCTAGTTCCTTTGGTTAAGATTGACGAGTCCTCTTCATCCAACAGTTTCACTAGCCAGGAAAGATTGCAAGCAAGTGAGGTCGTTGCCTTCTCCTATACTAGAATAGAAGAAGAAGAGAGAGGCAAGTGTAGCTAGTTTTGATTGAGCTCCTACCTATGCTAACCTGATTCAAAAATAGTCTTTTGGGTTGGTGTTATAGAAGTTGCCGGTGTTGGAGGACAAGTGATATTGGACAATTTAAAATGAAAAGAGCATATCTTGAGGCTATATCATATTGGCACATATGGACTGCTCTCATGGACCCAAACCACCCATCTCCCTTTCTACATGCAATATAGGACTAGGACTGCTTGTTTAAGCCTTCTCTTCCTTCGATCTAATCCCTTGATCCCGTGACTTGCCTTTCATTTACTTGACAGGGAAGGC
Organism: Jatropha curcas; assembly: GCF_014843425.1. Next base: position 15,606,234 of record NW_023590789.1, on the reverse strand, counting down.
CAACGAGGTCTCGTGAGAGCTTTGACTTAGTAAGCTCATTAGCTACAGCTCAATTAGCACCAAATTTAGGGTTAGAGGTGGAAGTTCGCTTTAAGGTGGTTTTTTTTGCTCTACCCCTTTTAACCCTCTCTAAACCTCTACCCCTGTGTGTTCGGGAATGCACTATAGCCTTGCTTGAAGCTGGCTCTCCTTATATTTATTAAACATTTTCTTTTTTCCATAAAGGACTTAGAGATGAGGATGTTAGGGCATGAAAGGGGGTACTTGGGGGTGAGATTTGCATGTGATACACTATTTTAGGCAGTTTCACAGGCCTTAGGGAATAGATACTTAATCCCATTAGTTCCATGTGTCAATCAAGTGAGAGGGCTAGATTGAAGAAAAGATACAGTAGACTTCTATGAATTCCTTTTTATAACATAAGAGATATCCTTCCTCTAATTCCTTAAAGAAGTAGGGCAGTGAACCATTTTAAGTCTAGTGGCATAGTGTAGTATCCATGATTTCCTTATTCATACATTGATTTCGAGATGCGAATTGAATACGAAATGAAAACAAGTCGATAGGCAAGAGCTCGCCTTGTCCAATTCTTATGCCAAACCTACTTTACTAAATTGATCGAGAATATAGTATGAAAAGTACCAGCAAAGAGAAGTTGTGAAGAAGAGAAAAGTTCCTATTATTCCTAATAAAGGGTGTACATTTATTTGTTGGTCAACAACCAACAAACAGCATGGGAAAAAGATGCATTTTCTCCGATCGTTGATGTGTGAGGAGCGATTGTTTCCCTTTTTCTTATTATATGTAAGCGGCTTGGGCTTGATAGCAGTAAAATAGGATACCCTCTATTATAAGGTCAACTACTAAGAGCATAAAATTCTTTACACGTTCCTTGTCCAAAGCATTCTTCCTTACAGCTATAGCCCTATTTGAACACTGTACCTCTTATTAAATAAACTACTATAGAATATCAAGATCAAGAATAGGAATCTATAAAAAGAAAAGGACTAGAAGTAGAAGGGACAGTTGTTCATACTGCCACGAGGGTGTGAATACTCAAATTTTGAGGCTCAAAGAGCCAGTTTTCCCGGACTGCAAACAATTCGGCCGGACCAGAGGCCATTTTGGAAATTTACCGGAGGTATGCCAATATGGTACTTAAAACGTCCGGGACGTCGCGAGGATCTCGAAACTGGTCCCGGAATATTTTTAAAAAAAATAAGCATATATAAAAACCAAAAAAAAAAAAAAGTAATTATAACCATTTGTAATGTGCAAAGCAGGTTGTGAAATGCTAGTAATTATAAGCTAAGATACAAGGACACCTTAAAAGGTTCAACATAACTATGTAAGCACCTATGTTGGACATTGACCCTTTCAAACACTACCGAACATGTAGAAGATATTTTAAAAACTGTGTTCTATTATTTCTTTTATTTTATTAATTTCAAAAATTTTAAGGATATCTTTGAGGACACTTTGATGATGCTTCTAAAGATATTTTACAGATACATTTGACAATTAAAATGTGCAGTATCATTAGAAATTAATTTGATTTCTTTTAAAAATGTTACAATTCTTTAAATTGTCAATTTTTCTCTAAATAAGCTAGAAATGTTATGATTTTCAATTAATTGTGAGAATTTAACTAATTATATTGAATATGAAGTTAAGTATTTTTTTATTTTATATTTATGATTTACTATAAACTAAGTGGACGCTTTATTATTGACATTATATTAAATGTTACTTTTTTTATTATACATAGAAAATTAAATATTTATAGAAAAATAAATCCTACAACTTCAAAGAAATAAAAAGAAGCAATTATATATATATAAACTAAAGTAGGATAAATGAATACAATATAAAAGCCTTAGACAATAAGCATTAGCCTTTTTTTTTTTTTTTTTTAAACTAAGAGTTGAACTGGTGTAACTTAGTATGATTTCGTTCTCTACAGGCTATTCCCCAAGGCATGCTTTGGTTGGCACAGATTAAGTACAAAGGACAAACTTTCATTCTTTATGGATCTATCCCCCAAATGAGTTGTTGTACTATCTAGCCTTTCCCTGAATTCACAATGATCACCTCTTCTTTCAAATGCTCTTAGGTTCTTCTAGAGTGTGGGACTAGGTTGCAGTCTCTTTTAGGCATAAACAAAACTGGCCTAACTCAGTATTGGAACACTCTAGTAAGCAAGAGCATCTAGGGAATGGAGAGGAGGGCAAATTCTTTGCATAGCTTAACTGGCAGGCTAAGCCTCTGCTGTGTTGCTCTATGAATTTGAAAAAAGAAATAATAGGACCATCACGAATGAGTTACAAAAGATGCGATTCTTCTTTCTTTGCTAAGGGCTTTCTAAGCCATCCAATCACAAACTTCAAGGTCCCTAGAATAATAGATAGAGGTCTACCAGTTAAGGGTTTAAAGTAGTGTAAAAGTTTCACATCAATACGCCCCTCTAGGCAGTTACATTTTTTTTTGTATGTTCCTTTCTAGCCCTTATCTAGGAAAAGAAAAACCAGGTTAAGAAAGACATCATACGCCCCTAATGCTAATCGCTACGCGCTGCGATAGAGTGGGTCTTCAAGTACGAGCGAGAAAGGCTTTCCGTGTCTCATGCATTCAAGTCTATGTGTGTCACATAAACCTTCCATAGCAAGCAAGAAAGAGAAAGCAGCAGGACTTTGCCAGCCTAGTCCGATCAGTACAGCGTATGAAAGCTGTTAAAAAAAAAAAAAAAAAAAAGATCATATTATTTAGTTAAAGAAATCGATGCTAAAGGCACACAAAGAAAGGGGATTCCAAGGAGCCAATATCAAAAGACTAGTTCGAGCAACGGGTACTTCTTTCAATACTGGATTTCTTTCTTAGCCTGGCTCGCATTCTGCTTTTGACCACCCTATAGTTGGGCCCATTTCATTTTGGAAAATAGTGTAATGTCTTATAACTATTAAGTAAATATCTGTATATAAATGATGTATAAAGCAACAACATGCCATATTATTTAGCATACAGAATGATATCAACATGACAGGACATAGGTTCAACCAAATTGTAGTGTCCCGGCTCGGTTCAGTCGGGTTAACAGGTGGACCGGGAAGGGATGTTTCAATTCACTGGTGGTGCCATCTCACATGTTCTTTTGTTGTGGCCAAGAGAGCCGCATATATGACATTGAATTGTTCCTATTTTGGTTGCTTGGGTACTAGGTGCCCCGTCATCCTATTGCCTCCTTCTCTCCTTAGGTCTGCCAGCCTTTCTCTTAGCTTTTGGTGGGTAAATGATGTCTGACTCAGATTGAGGTTCAAGATCCAAGTGGGGTAACGGATGAACAAACCCTAAATATGCCTTTAAATATGTTTAAACTTTAAAATAGTCATCACAGTAGTCTTTAATGTTTGTCCTTCTATAACCAATCGGTAAATATGCATGTTTACAGGTCAATCCTGATATAGTCCACCACCTACAACTACATGTCCTAGTACTCAAATTCACAAAAAAAACATAAAGTCCCTCCATTACCTCAAATTCATCGTTGTTGCTAGGCAACATTCTACAATTCCTATTGTATTTAACCAATTTATAAAGAGCATACCTACATTCAGATGTTACCCAATAAAACTTCAGTAGAGAGGAATAGAAAGACTGCTGCCTCGCTTCCAACCGCATCTCATGTAATGTTAGCTACCATTGTCACTGAACACTAACCAAAAGTCACCTGCCTTTAATTCAGCCCAATAGAATTCCCCTCCATTTTCATACTTACTGTAAAGCTGCCTTAGTCACATCAAGGGTCACCGTCACCATACCAACTCCTTCTGCTAGACCTAAATGAAGCAGCTAGTTCCCTTCTTCGAATTCGAACTGATGACTTAAGCCTCTTTCTAAACTAAAGGGCGGTTCACTAGACACTTTCTATCTCTCTTTCTTCATTATCTGCTTCATGCTATCGGAGATAGAGCAATGAGAAGAAAAGTAAAAAAAAAATAATATTTAGCGCGCCATTGATCAAGCAAATAAGCACAACACGAATCTCTTTCACTCATGGAACATACTAACGAATCAGCTGCTTTAACTTTAGAAGTAATTGGAATATGATTTTCAAGTCCGATTTCGAGGGCAAGTTGCTCAACTCAAGCACCAACGGAAGTCCCAAAAAGAATATAGAATTTTGTCCCAATCAAAGTCAAAAGGTGGTCTCCCAAGCTAGAAGCAAGCACATAAGAACATATTAAAGCTAGAATAAAAGAATGTACCAACGAAAGTGAAAGTATTACCAAGCCCAATGGTTTAACTTGATAGGAGGGGTGGATGCTCCCAAAAACTTCTTTCTTGTAAGGAATTCACTAAGGAAGTAGCATCATCCTTAACAGAGGACAGGGGCTTAGCTATTTATTCGAGTGGTTGTGTGAAGCGAATGGAATTTGTTAAAGAGTATAGTTGGACTAAGTGCCCTTTCCAGTCCTCTTTCCAAGTGCAACCTTTGGCATATCTTTTATGGATCCTCACCATGCATTTTTGCCTCACAAAATCCACCGTCTTGATTATTGCAGATGATCTAATCTTGCCAAGCCAGCTATTGAATGATTCTATGAGATTGTTTGTGGTATGCTCACTCTTTGAATCAGGAGAGAAGGCATGTCTTGCCCATTGTTATAGTGATATCTTCATTAACCACTGTGCAGGCTAACCATTTGAGCTTGCTTTCCATGTTTTTCATGTAGATCTTAAACTCTTCTGCATAGGTAGCCTTTACAGCTGCCCAGAAATCCTTTTTCAAAACCACACCAGGAAATTGTTTCTTGAAATCCATGAAGATATGATAGCAACAAAATCTGTGATTGGCATTTGGAAAGTGAGTCTTCACTGCATCAATGAGTCCTTGCAATAATAAAAACTGACATTCAAATATAGTGCATAACATTGAATCATGCATATAAGTTTCTGAGACTGCAGAAATAAACCTTTTGTCTATCAGTGAATATTGTCCACTTTGAATTACCATTTGCATCTCCAATGCATTGCGATAAACAATAAGAAAAAATCCCCAAGGTGCAGCACACTCAGATTCAACAATACCAAATGCCAAAGGAAACACACCTTTGTTACCATCAAATGCAATTGCACTCAAACAGCAACCTCTAAAAGGCCCCTTCAAGTGGCAACCATCTAAGCCAAAGAAAGGCCTACAACCATTTAAGAATCCCTTTTTCATAGCTTCAAAATAGACAAACACTCTACCAAAAATAGTTGGATCATCTAGAGAAGCTAGGGTTCAAACGTTACAAAAGTCCCTGGATTATACCTAGTCAACTCTGATATGTATCTTCTCAACATTTTGAACTCTCACTATGAGACCATTATGATTCTTCTCTTGCTTTATTCCTTGTCCTATTCATTCTCCACTTCTCATGATCAATGCCCCATGATTTAGACAGTTTAACAAGCATTAACTCATGGCTAATGTTTGGATCAGCTGCAAATTCTTCACTTAGCTTTTTCTTTATCCATCTACTAGTAGCATCAGGATTTTTATTCCCTTCTGGTCTAATGCAAGAATGCTTGCCTTGCAATGTCCTGATCATAAATGTGGTGCCATCGGCAAGTTTTGAGGTATGAATCCTAAAACTATAGCCCTCTCCGGTGCATCTTACAATAACTCTAACTGAATCATTCTTCATCCTCTTGAGCACATAACCACCTTTGATTGCATAGTCAGCAAGAACTTCCCTAAATGATTCTACGTTATCAAATTTCTGTCTTATGGAAACCTGAACATTACCATCCTTAGGACTAGAAAAGTGGTTTTGGCACATGTTTTTGAAAGGATCTTTCAACTTCCTTCGCTTCTTCCCTCTTCTTTGCAAGTTGTCTTCAGAATCACTGCTATCAAGTCTGTCTTCCACATCTGACCCAAACTCACTCAAGCCATCTAAGTCATGTGCATCAGCAGCCTCATCTGAATCTAATTCAGAACTGTCTTTAGAATAAGCATTAGTTGAATGATTAGTATCTCCATCAATTGCCTCAAATTCATACTCTTCATCCGAGCTATCTTGCTCATGTCCCTCTTCTTCTAAAACAGTATCTCCTTTATCTCTTCTACCTCTGAACCTTTACCTTTCTCTTTGCATAGTTGCAGGTTCTTTGCGCTTCCTAAGTTGTGTATTTACATTTGTATCATTTTCTTGGGTTTTAGTTTGCTAGGTTTATTGGGTTTCACCTCTATTTTTACTAGCCCCATTAGCACTTGGCCTATTTCCACTTAAAGGCCCACTTGGAGTACAATTACTAAGCCCAATTCCCCTACCCCTACTACTGTCAGGCCCAAATCCCCCACCCCTGCTACTGCCAGGCCCAACCCAATATGAATCTCTCCCTCTCATGCTAACTCTACTCCTTCTCCCTCTTCCCTGTAAACACCTTTTTTTTTTTTTTTTTTTTGGTTCTAAGATTAGTAGTTATAATGACCAACTCGCTTTTTTCAAACTGTTTTTCATTATATATCTATAGCCAAGTTAAAAAGCCGGTTTCCCGAACCCTTTTTTTTAAAAAAAAGATCCTTAGTCGGCATTTTCTATTTAAATTAAAAAGATGTCCGCTTTTGATAAAGCCTCCGATTGACTCGTTCAAGTGGTAGTCAAAGGAGACCCTGGTCATACACCATGGAATAGTGTCAACATCCTAGATAAGACAAGGAGTGGCCACCTATCAGTAGCCAACTTAAAGTCAAAGGAGAAGGACAACTGATCGGGATTGCCAGTATGTGCCGTCCATAGGCAACCTGGCCTAGCCACTCATTAAGAGAGCGTAAAAGCTTTGGTTGACGCAAAGATATCCACGGGGTGATTTGTCTTATTCAGATATTCACGACCAAGAAGTACTGGATTCTCTTTCGGATAGGCCCTGAAAGGAGAAGGAAGGCTGGAATGCTTTAAGACAGTCCTTTCTTTGACAGGGAGTCCCCTCTTGAGTTCAAGGTACGCAATGAGGTCGGGCTTTTATAAGAGCTCGGGGTTATAGAAGATTTCTTGCTGCCTTCCTTCCGCGAACGGTAGCTGGACTAGAGGAATTCCCTTTTATCAACGAGTCAGCTACATCTAGTACTGGCCCAATGATTTGAGCGATACGCCCCAGGTTCTTTTTTTCAAGCGCGGGGACTCCCGGACCAGAAGTAGTAGGATTGATTCTCATCGAGGTATTTAAGAGTAGCGTGGTACTTTGGTTCAGTGGCTCAGAGCATTGACAATTCTTCAATGTGCTTCTTTTAATCTATACTGTTAAGATATATAGGGAAAGCACGAGAGAAATAAGAAGGCAAGGCACAGGGTAAGTATGAAAGGCCCACGAGCACGTAAATTTCATTGTCATGTTCACATCGAATTTTAGGGGATTGCTAACGATATATCGAAGCTGATTGTCCCTATGTACACCATTATGCCCTGCTCAGCATAGGAGACACAAATGAATTAGACGAGTACCTTATACCATTCAATTAAGAGAGAGGAATAATCACTATCGTATCCCATTGATGATGACTGGTGAAAGCTTCGCTCAATTTAAAACGCTATCACACTGCATTCTCTGGAAGGGGTCAGTGGAATAGAAACACTCGCCACTTATTCTCTTCTTTAAGTCTTCGCTGGCTCACACGGAAAGATAATGGTTTATAGAGCATATTTCAAAAGGTACACGGAGCGAAAAGATCTCCAACGGATGCAGAGACCCGAAAACTCTAACTTGAAATATCACAGTTATTCAGATAGGAACTTCAGCTTTGGCGCGTCGTCTAGCATGTGAGAGCGTTCCCTCCAGTTTTCTCCTAAGACTGACAATATGGGGTCGTGATGGAGCGTCGATGAAACTAGCATCGGATAGTAAGAAAGATCGTCATCAATCTACCGAAATACTGTTGTCTTCTTCTAAAATTAGAAAAGTGAAGCAAGCGGATCCGCGCCCGGGTGCGTAACTCCATTTACCTTCTATTCTATTGAGCGGCACAAAGACTCGGTCGTCTTTGAAAATGCACTAGGATTTTTACAGATAAGCCAGTCTGAAATAGCAAAGCTTGAAATTAATGATCGAGAGATCCAGGTACAGAAAGTTCCCCGGGCTTTTCTTTCGTAGCCCGGATGAGAACCGTTAAAGCTTACCGGACTTTATTCTTAAAGTGGTCAGAGTGATACGCAGTGTGCAAGGCACATCCACATATGTGTGAGGAGGTACTTTGCTAATCCTTGGTACTCTAGGTCGTGCCGTGAGCACTATCCTTGAGCTTACCTTTCCTCTTTTCACTTTAATAGAGGTCGTCTCTCTCGTCAAAGCGATCGTGATTACATCGACTTGTTTAGAGTTTGTTCTCCCACGTGAGGGTGAGGCTTATTTCTTCTTTCTCCCTTCTCCTACTTTATCTTGACAAGATTTGTGCGAGAGGATTAAAGTCTCCAGTCTTTCCACAGGCGGATCCATGGCTAGTGTCTACACTCACGGTGGGTTCTTTCTGAACACTTCTAGCGGTGTGCCTTCTCATTTTTGTTGAGACACCTATATAGATTTCTTGAAATCCCCGCTTCTTATATAAGTGTAAGCCCTTTTTGGAGGTCGCTATCAACTCTTTCTTATTATTTAGTAGGTCACACTTAATTGTTGTCCTTAGATTTTTAGTCACGGACTTTCACCCCCGGCTTTCATTGAAATTACGTTGTATCACCTCTCCTCTTCTCACACTCGTATTTCCAGTCGCCTCGAATAATTTCGGCCTTTCCAGTGACACGTACGAAGGTCTAATGCTTGAAGACTTCGAGTATCCTCAAAATAGCCATTAGTCGAAGTTGCACCAGACTTTCTCGCTGAGCGTCTCCTAAGGTCTTCCAACTAAATTGTACATCTCTCATTACCGACTCTGCCACTCCAGTCACGGCTGGCCTCTAAAGGCCGCTATAAGAGTGAACGGGTAACGAACTCTTTGAAATACTCTCTGTACTTATGGCAATAGAATGTGATAGATTGAAGATCGTCAGAGAGAGATTAGTCCCTGACTATTGAGGCCCCGTGGGAGCACGAGGAAAGAATGACGTGTGAATCAGACCGATAATCGCTCCTGTCCTCTTTGTAAGTCCCTTTCCAAACCAACAAATCTTGGGACTTCACACGTCCACTCTGGTGAGAATGTAGACAAAAAGGAAGATAGTATTCAGGTATTAGACAAATCTCTTATGCGTTGGTGGTTGTTCAACGCACTTAGCTTCAAAAAATGTTGTCCTTTTAACGTAAACTACTAGAGGAAGATTTCGACTATAGACTATGAGATGGACAAATGTGCGCTGCTACCCGAAAATAGCTTGATGCTGAGTGTTTTGCTCTCTGAGCCTCTGAGAAAAGCGTATAAACGTCGAGACCTCGCGCTTAGCGATTTAACGTCCACACGGTATCCCATTTTCTGAGAAACATAGAATGAGTTCAACGCAAGGAAAATCCATCTCTATGAGATTGAGGCCTCAATTGAAATCACAGTACCAAACTGTAATTCCTTGATTCTTCCCGGACGACGGTGGGCTACACATATTAAAGGCTCATAAGCGAAAAACCGCGAGAATTGCGAGTATGAGACGGTTATCTAAGGAGAGAAATTGCTACCACCACTAATAAGACAGTACTGTCTCTATGGAGGTAAACGGCATCTATAATAAATGATCTGACTTTGCAATCACATTAAGGCTCCAAGCGAGTGAAATTAAAAAGAGAAAGAATGCCTAAAGGGCGAGAGCGAGTGCAAGCAAAATGTGCAGCATATGGCGAGTTGTAATAGAATTGGTGAGTCAAGATTTCGTACGCTCGAAATATCACTATTAAACCACTCACGGGATTCCACGTAGGACACAGAGAGCTCCGCCCCTCTCTGCAGACTCATCCTCTTTGCATATTTTTACTCGTAAAAGAGGGCCAGCTACCCATTTAGATATCACGGTGTGCGAGTATCCGTGTGCGTATTAACGAGACATGCCCCACTCACTAGAGACACGCCCTATATAGGCGGTGCTCCCCTTGTCGCGCACGAGCGGCTAAGCATAGAAGCAGACAGCAGGACTTAAGAAATTAATCGCAGCGCTCCAGGTAAGAATGATTGCTCGTCGAACCTGTAGCCGCCTAGATTGATGGTTGCCAACAGCACACAACGTATATTGAACAAGGAAAGAGAAGGATTTACGCATGTTTACACAATTACCAAAAGTTCCAAGATGTATAATGACCAGTATATAAACGTATGCTTTTCTATAACCAGTCAAAGTTAGACTGCAGACTAGACCTAGTATCGTTTAGTGAGCCCGCGGGAGGAGGGTCGCCTATCTTGAATTACCACAGATTTAGGTAAGAGAGAAGAGAGGTACAGAGTAGGGTGAGTTGGTGGAGGTGAGGGTGTTCACCTCCGGCCGTGACGCTGAGCCGATTTTTCGTTATTGCTATCTTCGTAACTTGTCGAGACATGTGGTATCATAATTAGTTAAGACTACTACTGAGAGCCCGAAACAAGAGTAGCGGAAGCGTAACCACACTACATTGCATCTTGTCATCTATTCTGAAGGAAGGAAAGGGTTGACTTAATGCGTAAGCGATCTACCGGCACCCGAGATCACTTTTGTTCAACTCGCCATTAAACATTACAAGGTCTATGAAAAAAGACGGCCTTCTAGGTCAATCTTAATCCGTAAGACTTGGTAAAAGGCCCCGACTTATTTCCAGAATTAAGAGTTCGAACCGCAGACTGCGCCGGGGAGGATCAAGTTCCTTGCCAAAACTATCGACGCCTCCCCGATCCTTTTTCAAATTTTGTTTTGGGTATTACCAAACCTAGCCTAGCCTTCGTTCAATTACACTAAAGCAGAGCACCCAACTATGGAAAAGGCCCCCTTAAGGGTTAGGTTTAGTTAAGATCCGCCGAAACGCGTTCTTGACAAAACCGCCGTAGGAATAGAGGACCTTTCAATAAGCGGAGGCGAACTGATCAACGAGAAAGAGGCCCTACTCAGCTACAAAAACGATACACCACCAAGATCGAACTGCACTCTGCCTCTACCGCCAATCAAAGTTTACCACCCCCCCCATGTACGTGATTTCTATCAATCATGTACCGTAGGTAGGCTCATTCTGATTGGTATAATCATGAAAAAAGAAAGCCAATGTTGCACAGGGCGCAGACTGCGTTCCTTGCCCCAGATCTTTGTCTTTCTAAGTCAGTAATTGGTGACCCGCCGAAGACTGGAGCCAGGGGCCTCGTAACATGTTGACGAAGACCTCCGAACTGAGGTGAGGTCGATCAGTAGAGGGGACGATGTAGCCGTCCCGGAAGAAGAATAGCCCTGCTCTCTAGCTCGACTGTGCCGTTGATCATATAACGAGAGGGAACGGTGTCAACATTAGAGTGAACGATCAAGAGATGTCCTAATAATCACCAACGATGGGCTGGTCGCCCTTTAAGTAGACTCTCAGCTATGAAATATGAATGAAGAATGCTTTCAGGAAGCAGCTTCAGGCGAAAGGTAACAAGAGCCATCCACTGAAAAGACGAACGGGTAGTGCTTGAGATCAGCTACTTGGAGTGGGGTAGGGGAACCAAGCAAGAGAGGGGGTTAGATGGGACCTAAGCACCATAGGAAAGATGCATCCCAGCTTATTATCATCGGTTAGCAAGGCGGGGTGGATTCTTATGCTTAGCAAGCTCGCGGCTGCAACCATAGTAGATAGGCGATTCCGAGAAAGAACCATGGGTAGCGTTTCGACCAGGCATTCTACCCTTGTCGAATCGGAACCAACCACCACTGCATTGCGCTCGAACAGTGGAGCGGCTGCCGGCCGGCAACTTCCGTACACAGATATAGATTCATTCTTTGTACCTGGTCCAACCTCACAACCCTTCGCGGGTTGGTCAGAAGTTAGTCTTGTTTGGTAAAACGGAATTGGACAAAGCAAAGAAAAGAAAGAAAAGAGAGTGCTCGACCGGAACAACGGCCAACAAAGACCGTCATTACATAGATAACTGCTCCTCCCCTTATCCGTCTTTAAGGCGAACCAACTGTACTAAGGCTGGAAAGAAAGAGACCTCACCTTCTCGTAGATGGTGTCAGTGAGAGCAACTTTTTTATCCCCCGTTGACCTTAAGAGCACAAAGGATAAGAAAATATTATTTTGAAATATTTTTAGACCATATGAATAACAAGATGTAACTCTTTAAGTCCCAAATAGTATTATTTTATATTAGCAAACTCACACACAATGTTAGTCTTATTCAACATGAAACATTCAAAGGGCAAGAAATTCTTTAACATTAATGCAAAAGCCTTAAAATCATAAGGTGTATAAAAGTAAATCTCTTTAGAGAGTAAAGTTTTATGCTTCAAAAAGTAATCTCACTTACTACAAAGTTAATTTTGTTTAAACACAACTCACTCCGT
>NW_023590789.1:15568160-15593279 GCF_014843425.1 Jatropha curcas | reverse complement strand
GACTCCTGGGAAAGGGTAGAAGAATGAGACCTATTATGGGACATACAATGCATTACAAACGTATGATCATTACGCTTCAACCGGTTATTCTATTGCACTCGTCCCCTCTACTGATCGAACCCTCACCTCAGTTCAGAGGTCTTCGTCAAACTTCCTCAACGGGGAGTTAGCAGGAGTAACTGTTTAGAAATATAGCTGTCATTGAGACCGCTAAAGAATCGATTCTTTGAAAATCGATTGTTAGAGAAGCTGAAAAGCCAATTATCCATTCAATCACTATTCGATTGATTAAATTCCTGAGTACTCAGGAATTCTCATGAGTTTGTATATAAAAAACCTTTCACCCTTTCAAGAGCAGTGTCAAACCAAAATACCCAACAAGCATTACCTCTCCCTGAAAAAGAGCACGTGGTTCGAAGTTAATGCCAGATAAAAAGGATTTTGGTTATAGTTTTCCTTGCGATGGTCCCGGACGCGATGGTACTTGTGATATTTCGGCTTGGGACGCATTTTATTTGACGATTTTCTGTTGAGACCCCAACCCTAGAGTGAATCTACTTCGTCCGCGTCCGCATTGAATAAAAAAAGGACAAAATTGCTTAGCTTTAAAATTGATGACCTCATCTAGAAACGTTCCTTAGTAAGAGCAATAACATTTTAGCTAATAATATGATTGAGGTTTATGGGAAACTGTAGGAACGTAATAGATAAGTACATATCATTCGTCCAGTGGTGCTATCGTCAACTTGGATCTGAATCCCAAACAATTCGATTAGGGGTAAGTACGCAAAGATTTAAGGTCATTTCTTCAATTTGCTCTCCATTTCTAAGTTCGTAGCCTTCGCAGTAGCTTCGTCGATGTTACCTACCAAATAAAAGGCCTGTTCAGGAAGACCGTCTAATTCTCCGGAAAGGATCAATTTAAATCCTCTAATTGTTTCTGCTAGACCAACATATTTCCCCGGGGAACCGGTAAATACTTCCGCTACGAAAAAGGGTTGTGATAAGAAACGCTCAATTTTTCGCGCTCTTGCTACGGTTAAGCGATCCTCTTCGGACAATTCGTCCAACCCAAGGATAGCTATAATGGTTTTTTCTTAGAAGTTTCAACCTTGTTGATTGTGACAACAGTCGCGACTATAAACGGACTCACGACCGGGCCAAGCCGAGTCAGAAAGGCTTTGATGACTCAAGATTCATACAAGGCGTTCAGTTGGAAGCCTAAGCCAAGAAGGTACGAACGAAGTGACGGCCCTTTTAGAGATAGGGTAGGGGGCGGCTTTCTTGTGGTAGTAATTGCGAACATCTCTTCTTTTTTCTTAGCGTGCAAAGTTAGATAAGTACAAACCACGGTCGAGTATTGTTTTTTATAGATGTGGAACCTAATAACAAACACTATTGAAAAAGAGCGAAAATAAATACATTTATACGTTTCTCTTTGATTCTAGCAAAAATAAACATTCCAACTATTGATTAGGTTGGTTTATTACATGTATAATTATTATAATAGATCTGGAATTAAAAAGATCACAAATAATATTTCGAATTAAAAAAAAATTGTATTTATATTGAAGCTTTTAGAAGGACAGGTAATAATAAAGATGCATAAAAAATCCAGCATCGCAATTAATAGCCAACATAAACCATTCAATAGGTTTTCTTCGACAAAAAGGTTCTGACATCAATCTATTTTCTGCTTAGATGTCTATATATCTTTACACGTCAATATCTGGGAGATGAGATATAGACAAATTTGGACACGAATCTAAAAATGAGATATGGAGAAAAAATCTAAAAAATATTACAAGATCTGAATGATTAGAAACATACAGATTTAGACTTGCATCCATGACGTTCGAAGAATTGTGTATGAAAAAATGATTTTTATACATCAATAATAGATGATTGCTTGACCAACTTACCCATATAAGAATGATGGTAAACACGCAAATCTAGATGCGGATCCAAAATTAAAAATGGAGAAAACCTCAAAATATTAGAAAATCATCTTCACCAAATCTAAATGATGGGAAACAAGCAGATTTAAAATTTGATCCATAATCGAAAAAAGTATTTACTACTGATACTTGGACTAGTAGTCAAAATATCACTTATTTGTATTTCAGAGGTCATATTATTGACAATATTTGGAGAATGCATATTAAACTTTTGTTCAGTAAAGAGATATAGATGTGTGAATTTAGGTAATGTTATAGACTTTTACATGAATGAATGAGAGTTTAATAAGGTTATGTGTATTACTGTTGACAATGCAAGTAGTAATGACATGTGTTACACAATTGAAAAGAACCCTTAAGCAAAAAAATTCTTTTGTGCTAGATGGTGAGACTTTTCATAGAAGATGCGTTGCACATATTTTACACCTTGTAGTTAAAAGTGGTATGAAAATTGTTATGCCTTCAATTAATAAAATAAGAGCTATTTATAAATATGTGAGGAGTAGCCCACAGAGATTAGACAACTTTAAAAACTGTCAAGAAGGTGTCCAAGCAGAGTATAAGGGTTGTGTAATTTTGGATTGTGAAACAAGGTGGAACTCAACTTATTTAATTTAGAGACCGCTTTGCATTTTAAGAAAGTATTTGAAAGACTTGAATTACTAGATTTCACCTATAGAAATGAATTCGATGATTCTTTACCTTTGGATAATGATTGAGATAATGTTCAAAACTTGACTAGATTTTTGGAAAGATTTTTATGATGTGTTGTCTGGATCATTATACTCCACTGCAAATATGTTTTTCCCTGAAACTTGCACTGTATTAAAGAGTTGCAAAATTCTTTGGTTAGTGATGATGCAGGACTTGCAAAAATGGCAAAGCAAATGAAAGAAAAATTTGAGAAATATTGGGGTCAATTGGATAAAATGAACGTAATGTGATTTATACATGTAGTATTGCACCCTCAATATAAGTTGAGGTACTTAAAGGTCAAGTATCAAGGATTTTTTGGTGAAATTGCAACATATAAATTGAAAGGGTGCTTAAAAATTTAAAATTGTACTACTTCTGGTCCGGGAGTCCCCGCGCTTGAAAAAAAGAACCTGGGGCGTATCGCTCAAATCATTGGGCCAGTACTAGATGTAGCTGACTCGTTGATAAAAGGGAATTCCTCTAGTCCAGCTACCGTTCGCGGAAGGAAGGCAGCAAGAAATCTTCTATAACCCCGAGCTCTTATAAAAGCCCGACCTCATTGCGTACCTTGAACTCAAGAGGGGACTCCCTGTCAAAGAAAGGACTGTCTTAAAGCATTCCAGCCTTCCTTCTCCTTTCAGGGCCTATCCGAAAGAGAATCCAGTACTTCTTGGTCGTGAATATCTGAATAAGACAAATCACCCCGTGGATATCTTTGCGTCAACCAAAGCTTTTACGCTCTCTTAATGAGTGGCTAGGCCAGGTTGCCTATGGACGGCACATACTGGCAATCCCGATCAGTTGTCCTTCTCCTTTGACTTTAAGTTGGCTACTGATAGGTGGCCACTCCTTGTCTTATCTAGGATGTTGACACTATTCCATGGTGTATGACCAGGGTCTCCTTTGACTACCACTTGAACGAGTCAATCGGAGGCTTTATCAAAAGCGGACATCTTTTTAATTTAAATAGAAAATGCCGACTAAGGATCTTTTTTTTAAAAAAAAGGGTTCGGGAAACCGGCTTTTTAACTTGGCTATAGATATATAATGAAAAACAGTTTGAAAAAAGCGAGTTGGTCATTATAACTACTAATCTTAGAACCAAAAAAAAAAAAAAAAAAAAAGTGAAGAATTTGCAGCTGATCCAAACATTAGCCATGAGTTAATGCTTGTTAAACTGTCTAAATCATGGGGCATTGATCATGAGAAGTGGAGAATGAATAGGACAAGGAATAAAGCAAGAGAAGAATCATAATGGTCTCATAGTGAGAGTTCAAAATGTTGAGAAGATACATATCAGAGTTGACTAGGTATAATCCAGGGACTTTTGTAACGTTTGAACCCTAGCTTCTCTAGATGATCCAACTATTTTTGGTAGAGTGTTTGTCTATTTTGAAGCTATGAAAAAGGGATTCTTAAATGGTTGTAGGCCTTTCTTTGGCTTAGATGGTTGCCACTTGAAGGGGCCTTTTAGAGGTTGCTGTTTGAGTGCAATTGCATTTGATGGTAACAAAGGTGTGTTTCCTTTGGCATTTGGTATTGTTGAGTATCTTAGGATATATTGTAGGATAGAGAGAATATTCTTTTATAAGCACAAAAATATTTTTCTTCTCTCTCAAAATAATTTTCAGAAATTACCTAAATGAAAAATATTAGGTAAACGAAAGTCGTATTGCCCGAAGGGGACATGCTGCAAGAGCTTAGGTAAGTCTCATCAGCATAGGCCGTTGAGTCGACGCCTGCCATACCAACCCTGAAAGTATCAGTCCCAAGATTTCATGTCATTAATGAGTACATCAAGTCCACGCTAGAAAAACCATACTCGTGAAAATCGAATAAAATAAGCGAGACGAGAGGCGACCAACAGAAGCTACTGTGAAGGAGAGGAGCAAAACCAGTAAAGTAGCACTGGTGCCAAGTTGCACATTCAAAAGTAATTGATATCCATATTTCACAGGGTATTCACTTGGAGTTTTAGCTTTATAACTAAATAAGTCAGATCGGTGGGGAAAAACTCCTATAATAATAAAAGTCAAATCTTACTCTTTTTAAATTTACTTACCTAAATGAAAAAGATTTTGGGTTAATTATTTTTGGTAACAAAATATTTGAAAAAGATTCACATATCTTTTATTTTTGGAAATTACCTTATAAAAAAAGTCAAATTTTTTTATTTATTCTACTTATTTAAATGAAAAATATTTTGACTTAAATATTTTTGGCAACAAATAAAAGATTTTCTTTTAAATGGGATCTTCATCCCTCTATAAAAGACGTTTTCCTCTTGTGAAAATGTGGTGGTTTTTCTTTTAAGAGAAAAAGTTCATTGAACAATAGTTTTAAATCTTTCAAAGCTCTCTCACAAAACCCCCTTATTTCTTTTTAACTTTTTGCTTCAAGAAAAATTTTCCAAGAGAAAAGAAAATTTAATAACAACATTTTCTGAAAAACAGTTTTGATCTTTAAATCTATTTTCTAAATCTGTTTTCTGTTCTTCCTGTGCTCATAATTGCATTTCTCTCTGTCTATACAAATTTTATAATCTGTTATAGACTAGAGGTTTTTAATTTAAAAACTTTTATGTAATATCTTAAGTGAAAAGTTATGGTGTAATAGTTATCAAGCGACCTTCTCCTTGTGTGAAATTCTAATATCTTGATGTGAGTTTCTGTTCTCTGTAAAAATAGAAAGGGTTGAGGTTGACTAGAACCTTTGGAGAATCTAGTGGGACAAAGGTTAGATCTAGATGTTGATCTATTTCCTTGTAATGTTGGTTTGTCTCTTACCCATGAAAAGAGATAATATAGTGGAGGATCTTAAGATGAGTCTTGGGAATGGATGTAGGAGAATTAGTGCCGAACCACTATAAATCTTTGTGTTTATCTTCTTTTACTTTCTAAAGTTCTGCTTGATTCTATTCTATTTATACATCTGTTAATCTTTTTAGAAATGCAAAGTTGTTCATGGTTTTGTTGTTTCTAAATGTGAATATGTTTTATCTTTGTAGAACATTAGACTCTGTATTTCTGTATTTTGGTCATACCAAGTTCAAATATGTCCTTCTATATTCAGCCTTAATCACAATATGAATTATAATCAGTTTTTTAATTTTGCTTAAAACTTTGTGAAACAGTTCTAAAATGCAATAACTGTTTTTCATAGAATCTTTCTAAATAGTAATAAGCTTTGTAAAGCAATTCTAAATGCAATAACTAATTCTTTACAAAGTCTTTCTAAATCTATTTAAGTTTTGTGAAGTAGTTTTAAACGCAATAACTATTCTTCACAGAGTCTTTTTAAAATTAGTTGAGCTTTGTGAAGCAATTCTAAACGCAATAGATGTTCTTCACGGAGTCTTTCTAAATTTGCAATAAGCTTTATGAGGTAGTTTTAAACTTGATAACTAACTCTCACAAACGTTTTCTAATTTTGCAGCAATAGAATTCTGATTTTGTTTTTAAAAGTCAAATTTTGTAAAAAATCCAATTCACCCCTTTTAGGTTGTGCCATACATAAACAGGACCCACAGATAATTTTACCAATGGTTTTACTAATGAATTATTGACAGAACATGGTTTCAATTAGGCATGGCCATATTACGGTTCCCAAAACTGGAACCGATGGTTCGAAACCTGTCCAAACTGGAACCAGAACCGGTGGGAACTGGAATTAGGTCCGAACCGGAACCGAAATCAGAAGTATATGATTAGGTTCCGATTCTAACATTTTGGGAACCGCAAACCAGTGGTTCCAAAAATTGGTGATCCTAGTTTCAAAAATCGGCCGTTACAAACTGTCAGCAGCCTTTTTAAAAAAATTTTTTTTTGAAATCTCTTAACTACCCCTCCCAACAATTATAAACGGCTACATAACGGCTAGTTTCAAGGGTATTTGTGAAAAAATAATTTTTTGGATTTATTATAAATACCTCATTCCATTCCATTTACAATTTCCTCATACAAAAATCTCTACTCTCTCTACTACACTCTACTCTACAATCTCTCTAATTTTCATTCACAATTTGTTGTGAATTAATTTATTCAAATTCTAATCTCTAATTATTCTCTCTAATTTTTTTTTATTCAATTTCTAGAGTTAAGGGCTAGAAAGAAAGTACTAAAAAAAAATGTAACTGGCTAGAGGCGGCGTATTATTGGGATAACTTCTACACTACTTAGAACCTTAAACTGGAGGTAGACCTCTACTTCTATTTATCTAGGACCTTTGAAGTTTGATTGGTGAGCTTAGGAAAGCCCTTAGCCAAAGAAAAGAAGAGATCGCATCTTTGTACTCATTTCGTGATGGTCCTATTATTTTTCTTTCAATTCATAGAGCATAACACAAGCAGAGCGCTAGGCCTGCCAGTTTAAAGCTATTGCAAAGATTTGCCTTTCCTCTCCATTCCCTAGATCGCTCTTGCTACTAGAGTGTTCCAATCTGAGTTAGGCCAGTTTGTTTTATGCCTAAAAGAGACTGCAAACCTAGTCCACACTCTAGAAGAATAAGAGCATTGGAAAGAAGAAGGTGATCTTGTGATTCAAGGGAAAGGCTTGCATTAGTTAAAAGCAACTCATTGGAGGGGAGTTTTAGATCCATAAAGAATGAGTTTGTCCTTTTGTACTTAATTGGCAAACCAAAGCATTGCCTTGAATAGCCTTAGAGAACGAATTCATACTTAAGTTACACCAGTCAACTCTTAGGTTTAGGTGAGGGGGTCTCAAATCCTCCCAACTCCCAAAGTTGCAGCAATTGGAAAAGCTGGCACATGCTTAACCATTTAACAGAGTCTCCCCTATCCCTCTCCTTCATGTGGGGTTAGAAGGAGATTACATTTGCTCTTTTTCAAGGTTGAAGAAAGTTCAGGGGAATTGCTCTGGGCCATTGCCAAGAACCTGAACAATGATATCACACACCAAAGCATCCTTGCCCAGCCTTTGAGAGTAGATGTCAATTAGCTGTTGCCAGCCATTGAATAGCGAACAGGTTGATGCGAAGAAAGAAGACGATTGATATGGATCATCCGCCGCATTAGGTTATCCATGTCGCTTTCTCCTCAAACTGAGTAGTCGAGTTGGTAAACCCTATTTCAATAAAAGAGATTCTGTTCCAGGTTCGAACTACCCGTACTTACTTTACTAACGTCGGGTAATTCCATCTTCTGGATCCAGGAGTGGAGTTTCTCATTCCGAATTTCTGGCTTCATGGATTAGGTCAAAGAAGGGCCGGGTGATATTACAATATAAGACTAAGAGTCAATTATCACCGATGCTTCGTACAAACAATATCTTAGTATAATACTAACTTTCCTCAAATCGAATTAAAATCCATTCTTCTTATCACATGCTACTTTCCTCTATCTGGCTTTTACAAAATTTAAAGTGAACTTTTTCTCCCGTTTTGGAGTTTCTTAGGAGTGAGTGTTCGAGATCGCCTCTGTGTGGTTCACCCTAAGTAGCTAACGAATCGGAAACTTACTGAAAGGACGCAAAGAGGATCTAACTGTTTAGAGCCAGAACACTAATATGGAGAATAGCTGCAAAGAAAATATTGTCTCTTTGAAAGAGTTCATCCATGGCGAAATGGTATCGTATATAAAGATAAGGGCCGCTTTTGAGAAGGATCTCTCTATCTAACTATAAGGAGAGGGACTCTCTCTATCTAACTATTAAATAAAAATATCATTAAGAGAAGAAAGTACGCGGATGAAAGGTATGCCACAAGGCAAGGCTATTCTGAGTTCACAGGTGTCGTTGTTTATCTCCTTTTTTTTTTTATTTGGGTGAGTGTTTCGTTAATGGCTTTCTTTTTCTTGTTGTGTCGCAGCTTGACTTTCTTTCTTTATGCCAATGCATCTTTTTCCCATTGCTGTTAGTTGGTTGTTGACCAACAAATAAATGTACGCCCTCTGTTAGGAATAATTGGGAATTTATATCTTCTCCGCATCTTCTCTTTCCTCGGTACTTGTTCTTACTATGTTTTCGATCAATTTAGTTAAAGTAGTTTGGCATTTAATAGAATTGGATAGGCGAGCTCTTCCTATCGACTTGTTTTTCGTTTCGTATTTCAATTCGCATTCTCGAAATCAATGTATGAATAAGGGGAAATCACGGATACTGAACTATGCCGCCCAGACTGAGAATGGGTTCACAGCCCTACTTCTCTGGAGGAAGGAGTATTCTCTTATGTTACAGAAAGGAATTCATTAGAAGTCTGCTGCATCTTATTCTTCGATCTAGCCTCTCGCCTTACTGACACATGGAAACTAATGGGATTAAGTATTATCTATTTCCCAAGGCCTGCTGAAACTGCCCAAAATAGTGTATTCCACCATTGCAAAATCTCACCCCCAGGTACCCCCTTTCATGCCCCAAGCACTCCTCATCCTCCGAGTCTCCTTTTGTGGAAAAAAGAAAATGTTTAATAAAATATAAGGAGAGCCGCTTCAAGGCCAAGGCTATAGTTGCGTTCCCAAGCGCGCAGGGGTAGAGGGTCTAGAGAAAGGTCCAAAAGGGGCAGAGCAAACAAAAACCGGCCTTGAAGCGAACTGTCCACCTCTAACCCTTAAATTTGGCCGCAACTGAGGCCGTTAAGCTGAAGGCTTACTGAGTCAAGCTCTCACGAGACCTCGTTGATTCCCTGGTCAAGTAAAATGAAAGCAAGTCACGGGATCGGGGATTAGGACCGAAGGAAGAGAAGGCTTAAACAAGCAGTCCTAGGCCCTATATTGCATGTAGGCAAGGGGAGATGGGTGGTTTCGGGATTACTTCGATCAATGTTGTTGGAACCATCCGAACGAATGTAATTTAAACAATGGCGACCTATGTTATGTGGAATGCCTCTTAGGCAAAATTACGATATGCAAGACCTGTTTCACATCAAAGTCAAGGACGAAATCGACTCTTCATTTCTTCTTAAACCTTTACTTTTTTTTTTTCTCCAAGCACACGGCTCTTCCTGTCAGTGGCAGGTGCCGGTTCACGGCTCTCCGGTCAGTGGCAGGTGCCGATTTCGATGTAATTTCTGGAAAAGACCCGTATGCCCATAGATCAACAAACCGGAGGGAGCAAACCACCACAGCTGATATGGAATTCTAAACTGAAACCTCGCGACTCGGGATACGAAAAAGGGGAGCCAGGGAAAGCGTAACCCTAACGTTACTATTGAGCTCCTTGTAGTGATCTATCTTACGTACGACATTCATGTGTAATTTTTTCACTTTAGGTACACACGCTACGCCCCTGGTCCATAACTATTTCTTCAAGAATTTCTTGACTCGAGTTCAAAGGCTTTCTACTCCCCTCCTAGAAGAAAAAGCTTCCTATCACAACCTCTTTCCCCACCCGAACCTTTCCTAGAAGAACCCCTTCCTTTGAAGCAACCGAACCGAAGCAGCTAACCCTCAATCTAAGCTCTCTAGATCAGTCAGTCATCAGTAGTGGTTCTGCTAGTGGAATAAGAGTCCCAAGTAAGGTTACAAGAATAGTCCAATGGAAGATGATTGCCTAGCAAAAGAAGCCCTTAATGCGAGTGTGATTAAACTGATCATCGAGTCAGGAAGAAGAAGTCCAGAGGTAGAGCGAGATACCTCCATGCCGAGAAAGTAATGCAGCGGATGAAAGAGACGGTTGCCAAGCTCCTTGATGAAAGAGAATAAAAGAGAAGAATCATTCCCGGTGAGAATGTTGTCATCAACATATAAAAGAAGAATGAGGCAACGACCATGACGTCGACAAACAAACATGGAAGAATCCGCACGGCTACAGTGGAACCCTTTTTCAAAAATCAAGCAGTGAGAAACGAGCTAAATTTCTGAAAGCAGGCCCCCTTCTTAGCTCTTGGTGCCTTCTTTAGTTGTCGGAGGCCGTAACGTAAAAGCACTTTCCCGCTGCTCTTGCCGCCTGCTTGACGGGCGGAGCGCTCGTTATCCTTACTATTCTCTCTGCTAGGGGCCCCTATTGCTCTAGCCATAAGCTATGGCAGCTCCAGCTCGCAACCACAGGGGGCCGCCCTGCGAGGCTAGAGTGGGCTCAGCGGTCAGCCCCCATTCGAATTACGTTAGGGGGTCTTTCGCTTTTGCCAGATCTAGAGAGATACTATGAGTCCTCCGTCCCAGATTCCATCGCCGCGGCCATCTGGTTCACCGGTACTACCAAAAAGTCTCATGCTTACGTTACTGTTACTGATGGTTTAATTATCTTGGACTACGAAGACCCCGGTCGTGCTTCTGGTTTCCATTTCCATCATCATATTGATGATAAATCGTCAATCCTCGTGCTCTTCCATAAGAACTTAGAGTCCGTATCATGGTGAAGGTAAGGTAACGCTGTAATTCTTGCTCAAAAAACAGACCGAACGCGTTCGAGTTATTAGCTCGTGCAACCCGGCAGCATTCATGAGTCGCTCGTTCAACTGTCCCTCGGAGACACGGTCGAGAAGTACCATGCATGGTTGCCCCCCGTCCTTTCTTTCTCCAAAGATAAAGAACTGAGAGGATCCGACGAACACTCGTAAAGAGGGATCCAAAATCTGTAGGAGAGCAAGCGAACTGGCAGGGAAGCAACTGGGTTAGACCTCTTGATTCGTCTGGGTTAGTCATGCATCCCTGGGAAAACAGGACTGTTAATCCGCCCGCCGAGAATTAAAACATTGCTGTGCCGGGTGATTGGAATTCCTCTGAGGTCAAGCTGAACACTGACAATCGGCAGAAGATGGCTTGGCCTGGAAGAGTTGAGGCTGATCCGTAAACCATCAAACTTGCAGAAGAATGAGGTTTCGAGTTGCATGAAACAGGAGAAGGCCGCAATACATCTTCCATCATCATTTCTCCCCCGGGGACTTGATTTTAAAAAGGTTAAGTGAAAAATATGAGGCGACCCATTAAGAGAACATTCAAGGATACATCGAGTCTCTTGGATTTCACGGTCCATAGCATCCTATACCCGGGACTGACAAGGGCATTCCAAGAAAAAGACACAAAATGGTTCTCCTTGGGACAACTTTATTCTCTTAACTGCGGCAGGAATATTGAAAACCAAAACACGTGCATTTTTCAAAAACACTCGCCACTATAGGATGGCTGCTCCCAGTACACAGGAAGTTCAGTTGAGGCTGCAGCCTTATTTCCCTCTCTTTCCCCCGAGGAGATTGGTCCCGTCCCTTCTTTATTGCACATCTCTATACCATTAGCCAGACACAAAGGTGTACAATCCGGGTAAAAATCTGCGGGTTCTTGAAGTTCAAATGAAGAGTCTCTTGTTCTCTTACTTGCTCTAGTGGCTAACCAATCTTTCCTCTGAGGAGGCTCTTTCCTTCTTTCCCGTCAAGATGTGCCCTTGAATTTGAATCAAGCCTCGAAGCATGCGGTGGGAACATAACTTAGGAACTCTCTCGTAGATGATTTTCTGCCATTTTCCTCCTGCACCCGTTCCTAATCAGATCCAATTTGGCTTTTTCTTTAAGTGAAGGAAGACTTGGTGGCCTAGTCTTACGATTCCGAGCAAAAGACCTAAATCAGCATGACTTTTAGGCAGGAGTAGCAGAAGGGACCAAGATTCCTTACAACTCGCACCAATAGTAGCACTGAACGGCCGGAGATTGATTTAAAAGGCAGCCCAGCCGCCCCTCCCTTAGTGGTGGGCACCGGGGCCAGAAATCAATGTATAAAGGAACGCTTTGCTTGAAAAAAGAATGATGAAGGGCGGGTCAGAAAGGATGACACATTTGTTATCTCCAGTTTGAAACTAACGTAGCTGGCGGAAATAGCTTAATGGTAGAGCATAGCCTTGCCAAGGCTGAGTTGAGGTTTCAAAGTACCCCTCCTTCGCCCTCTTGCTTCGTCGTTTAGTTGATAACGAGGTTGGAGTAGGCAGCGAGTAGAGTGCATAAGCCCCTTTAGAGATAGAGCGAGCAGCAAGCAGCCCCTGTCTAGGGTTCCAAACCTTTCTTACTAATCAATTCATAAAAAAGGGGAAAGCCAAAACCTACTCCTTAACAGGTTTGCTTGGCTTTTTCAGCCGGTTGCGCGCTATAGCGTTTTCCCCATTACTATACAGGGCTGCTAGTTGTAGCGCGAGTACTAGTGAATAAAGAAAAGCGGATTGAGATATATAATTAATTGACAGATGGAGGTTGAGGATAGAACATGTTTTATAGTTCGGTGCTCGCCCTGTCTCCTATCGCTTCGCCGGCTAGACTGCCAAATGATGGGAATTCTATCGATAAAGAAGAGGCATAGGCATTCGCCTCTCGATTCCAATCCGCCTTCCCTGGCCCTGGCCTCCCCAAACACACTCTTGTACGAAAAAACCCTCCCACCATAGAGAAGAGATCTAAAGTCTGGGTCCCTCGATCACCCTTTTCCTTTGAACCTGAACTGGTCGAGAGAGATTTGAACCCGCACACATTTTTTTTAACCTCTCGAACCGTAAACCCCCAACTAGAGATGGAATTCAGAACGCTAAACAATCAGTTGAGAGCTTTCGTGACCGTTCAAGGGAAGGTCCACAGATGGATTGATAGGGCCATTCCCCGCCCTATCCGTCTCTTGATCCCCATTCCACTATTCCTGTTGTTTACTGATTTCATCAAGGCATAGACTTCCCCACTTCTTTGTCTTATTAGCGAGGTGTTCGTCAATTGATGAAAGGCCGCTGAACTTAAGACTCGAGGTGAGAAGGGCTAGGCCCAGGAGAGGAGGGCTTTTCAGGGACTGGGGAAGACGGGTGGATTTATAGAGCTAGGGGCGGATCGAAGGTTTGTCATTGGGTTGGGCATGGACGAGCCTCGATTGATGCCAGCACTTGATGAAAAATGAAATATGAAATAATTAAATAAAAAAAAAAAATTCTCCAGTTCGCGTCCGGTGAGGATTAAAGGATTTCAGAGGCTCCGGATTCGAGTCAAATCAGACGTCCTGCTCGATCTCGCAGGAATTCAATCAAATGTTCGTTGTGTCAATATCTCGGCTGCTCAAGAAGTTGGACTAGCTTGCTCCTCCGACCCGAGTGGATTCATAGGGAAGGGCAGAGCTCACCTTGCAGTAGGAAGGTGTTCGTTTCTGGGACGGTTTCAAACTGCGAAGGGAGAGTAATTCAATACTCCATTGGGATTCATCCACTGGCTAGGGCTTTCGAATCAAAGCATGGGGCATCTCAACTAAGAGGGAGCAGTAGATCGTCATGACGACGCGGGTCAGCTAAATTCATTGGACTTCTATTGATTCGACTAGAGGGGCTCCTAGCAGCCAAACTGTGTTATGAAGGCCCCCGTGGAGACGCGGGAGATGCAGGAGCCTGCCAGCCGGATCGACAATAAATGATTAGGCCAGAGGGATGGGCTCATTCGACTTAATCAGAGATCCCTGGCCCTACCTAACACAGAGATGTCCCTGAAATTAGGGGTTGGTTTGATCGGAAAGCTCAGGCAGGAGTAGGGACATTCCGAAAATCTTTTCTGATCGTAGCTGGTGGTCCTCTAAAATCCCATTTTATCACGACAGGTAGGGTAATTCTAAGGTTGTTCTTTATTCCGGTTGTAAAGCGGAAGAAGAGGGAGGAATGGCACAGAGCCCCACCAGCAGTCCGCGTTTTGACCTGAAAGGAATTGAAAATGAAACAAAAATCTGTGTTCACTATGATTAGTGGAGTGACTTATCTATCCTTAATTATCCTCTTCCCTATCTCCCTTCTCGCGGCAGGAGAAAGATTTCTTGTATGTTTGTCTATTATGATTGATCTGTAGAAAAAGGGCACTCTTCCTAATTCCGAGTTTGAGATGGAATGAAGACCCAGACGTAGAGTCCCGTCGGCCGAAAGGATTTTTTCTAGTTGATTTATTTACTCCTTCTGGCCTCGAGGAAGCCCTTTCCAGATGGAGTAGTGCATCTCCTCTAGCCCGCCCCTATAGATAAATCCTATCTTACTGCCTAGTCCAACCCGAATCTTCTTTTTCGTGGTGGAGTGCTGTCGAATAGATCGATCCCATCCCAGCAGTCAAATCCTCCTGACCCGGCTCACCTGCTTCTGAAGCTGGAAGAATGCCTTTTCTAGAGGAGACTACCCGAGAATCGAAAAGTTTGAATTTGGGATTATGGAATGTGATTTGGTGAGATGGTGGTTATTGAAATAAGTTCTGCATTCGACTGTATGAGCCATGCGAAAACTTTATCTTTTATTTTGGCGGCCCGCTATTAGTTGAGTCGAAAGCCTACCAACGCATAAAAATTCCGATTCGAGACGAGAGCCCCAAACCAAACGGGGGAGGCGAGAACATCTTGATCGAAAGCGTACTGTTCTGAATAGTGAGAAAGGAGTTTTCAAAATTCGATCAAATCGATCGAGAGAATGCTCATCATTCTGTTAGTGAAGCCACCAGACCGATCGATGTTGGCTGGGGTCCAGTCACAGAACCTTTCTTCTAGCCAAGAATAGAATCCCATTATTGATCGAATCGGGGAATTCATTGGTTAAATGAAAATCGACCCGTTTTAACCACTCAGAAAAAAACCTAGAAAAGGCGAGGCAAGGGGCTCTCCATCTTAGGAAGATTGTGTCCAGGATCTGGTAATTCTTTAAAGCCTTGCTTCTTCTGGTCGGCCTCATTAGCCTGGCTGCTTTATTACAGAGGATCATTCCCCCCGTATTTCCTTTAGTCTTTTCAACGTATGAATCTTAATGAAGTCGCCGGTCATGTCTCGCCCCCCCAGTATACTGACCCGTTTCATGTTCCCCCGAATCATCAGTTCCAGCTCAAGTGCCTGCCTTCATCCCATCTTCATTCCAAAGGCGGACATTTCCATTGAGTGAGTGTAACTGCTTAATGGTTTACATCAAGGAGTTCGCTAACCAACCCTTTCTCGCGGAGCTTTATAAAGCGTTTTTAAAGAAATAGGAGTAAAGGGGGACCTTCGCTTCATTATAAAAATATTTACCCGCCGACCTTCTTTCTTCTCCTGCGGAGCCCTGAGAAAGTCACCGGCCGGCAAGGTTAGTTAAACAGCTTCTCCTGCTGCTGATTTGCCCTGCCACTGATTCAGGAGCTTATTCTTTATCTAGGATTCTAAATTAATAATCAAATCAAAAGAAACGCTGGGCGAGAACAAGAAGCGTCATCGTCCGCGGCCGGTAGCGTCTACTAAGCGAAGAACCGTCGCTGCCTTTTCTTCGCGAATAAGATGTGGCAGGTAGCCTAGGAGAAGAAAGCAAAGCTACCTTCGCCCTACCTCCCATCTAATCTATAAGGCGCAATGGTAAGAGCTGGTAACATGTAACAGTACGGCGGCCGGAGCCCGGCGCTCGCGTTCTAATCTAGGTTCGCGCCTCTTACTTACGCCCCACCTCACTATAGAAGAGGGGGAAGCCCTTCAATAGAAAGAACCCGTGTGAGTGGAGGGGATTGAAATCATTTCATTCATCGGAAAACGTCTTCTTCCGTATCCATTTCATGTCAACTTAATTTAGTTATGTTATCAAAAGCCTACTTACAAAGGGAACCGTTGTTTCCCGGGAACCTTTGCAACCTTGCGGTTCCGTAACCGGCCGTATCGCCCAGGTATCTTTCGTTCCCGGTCAGTTCCCGCAACCAAGCCTTTCTTTTTTATATGTCTTTTTTTCTGAAGGGGCTTGCGCGGTTCATTTAACAATTACACCAAAAACTTTCAGGTGAACTATTTGAAGCTTATCGAGAGAGAGTACCAAATGCTGACGGTGAGCGAAGTTACGTATACCGACTTTACGGTGGACGCGGAGCCAACGGTTCATTCGACAGCGTAACGAGTTTCTGAAGGTATAAAGAAGCGTTCCGCCAACTTTGTAGATATAGCATTGCCAACAAATAGAGCAGAGAGCTTACCCTTTCTTTCTTATTAGAGTCGCCGAGCTGTTGTAGTCGGTCCTAAAGGCTAAAGGATAACCTTGCTGCTTACTTGCTTATCCCGCGTTCTTCACGGGCTCGCTTCTTCGAGCCCTGCTTCTCCTTTCCCCCTCTCCCCGTTCTATCGTCCAAAAGCAGGCCAGCCGTATGAGTATGAGCCCAATGGGAAGGCGCATCGGTTTTTTGGTTACCGGCATTGGCAAAGTTCGAATCCTTTACTCCAGATTTATAGATACACCCGATCGGATCTGTCAAAGAACAGGCTGGACGACTACAGGGGGGAAAGCGGCTGACGAATAAGGCTTGTGTTTTAAGCAACAGACAGGGAAATCCGCCGTTCTTAGCTCAGGCTTCTTTGCTTGATTACGTGTGTTAAGTAAATATCGGGAAAGCGTCCAGCCCCGGAAAACTAGGACTCGGGGAAGAAACCAATCGTACAGTAAGAGCTGTATCATATGCTTTCCTAAATCGTGAGGCTGTCACGCCGCCAGAGGAGTTCCCGGGTTGAATAGTGGCTTGAGGACTTTTCAGTTTCTTCAGTACGAGAGCTGCTCCTGAAAGAGTGTTTCCGAAAAGGAGAATCAGTTGAGCAAGATCATAGACCCAGACTTTTGATAGTTTGGCTCATCGGCCAAAGAAGAGCCTTAAACGAAGGCTGGCAACCCCTCTAGATAGCGCATGAAACTGTAATATCTGATGACCAGACAAGAGAAAGCGGGCATTTCGGAAAGCAGATGTAAACATTCCTATGGAGTTTCGGGGTTGCTGAAAGTAGGAGGAGTCTTGGCCGAGCCGAAGAAGACAAGAGCAAGGGGTTGCCTCGTGTCTTCATTTGTGACTGTAAAAGCCAGGTTCAAAGCAGAGTTATAGGACGAGATTAGTTTTTAAGCAGATAGGAGTATAAACAGATAGGAATCCTAACTCTAACCAACAAGCGCATGGAAGCGAGAACATTCCTTCCTCCCCGGCTAGGTCCTACGTGGATTTGTGCCGCCTGCGCTTCTCTGTCTTTTAGGCCGATCCGGATTGGCTTGAGGATTGGGACTTTTGAGTGAGCTGCGAGAGGAGATATACCAGTTCCAACGGAAAGTCAAACAAGACGAAGAACCTACTCGCGCTTACTCTTTCAAGACGCTTGCCTTAGCGAAGATGAACTACTAGTCTTTGACATCGGTTTGAGCCGAACGCAGCTATGCCCTCACAGAGTCTGATTCAGCGTTTAGGTAATCCGCCTTCCCGATGGCATTTCTTTTTCTGTCCCATAGCTTTTCCTTCTCACTCGCTACCGCCTGAGCTTGAACCAGAGACGAGGGCTTCTGCTTTACCCCTGTAAGAAGCCCTTTAGACTTTGAACTTACGCCGCTTCTTGCTCCACTACTGGCCTTCTACCTCACCAAGATCTGTTGTAAGGAAATCGAGACTATTTGAGGTCTGCCAAGGGAAAGTACATTATGCATAGCCATTATATATTATATATATTATTTATATAGATTTGATTTGGTCAAAAATTGTCTTTAATGCCCATTTTCACGGGGTGACTCAAGGTTTTCCTTTTTCGGATGTCGATGAGGAAAAGTTGGTTGATTCAAAAAACACGGGGTGACTCAGTTAAAATGTATTGTTGCCTATTCATCGAAATTTTCAATAAGAGAAGAAAGCGTAGACAGAGCCTCTTCCAATTCTTTAGAAAGTACCAGAAAGAAAGCGCCCAAAAGAGAATTTAGCCCTGTGTATCCGAAATGGTGTCTCGCGAAGCCACGGTCCCCCGTTTGCCTAAGATCCTTTTCTGAGATTGGAAAGAAGCTAAGAATGCTGCCGATATGCTAACCATGCAGACTCGAAGGTGAGATCGGATTTTGCCTCATACTTCATACTAGCAAGGCTATAAAATTAGAAGTGAACTGCCCCTTCAAAGTGTTAGAAATTGGAATTCCGAGGCTGTCTGCAATGCAAAGAAAACACTTTCTCCGGTTCTAACACTCTAATTAACTGACATAAGCCGTCTGTTCACGGAGGTTGTTGTAGTTGCTGCTACTTATCTTTCTTTGTCGAAGATGCCTGGTTTCAGTGTACCGCCCCAACCGAAGCTTGTCTAGCTATGGCCTTTGCAGCGAGGACAAATCGAAAAGAATGCATTGGATGGATGCCCGGCATTGAGAAGGAAGGACGCTTTCAAAGGCGAAAGCATGGGAGATACCGTCTGTGATTCCATGGATTGCCGATCGGGAAACCGATCCAAGCTCCGTGGCTAGTCGGCGCTCTTGACTTTTCAAACTTAGGCGAACTGAAACATCTTGGTAGCTAAAGGAAGGGAAAATCAAACCGAGACCCCGTTAGTGGCGGCGAGCGAGAGCCGGATTGGGGGTTTGAAGAAAAACAACCAAAAGACGTCTTGTTCAGAAGGGCCTCAGCAAAGTGTTCACTTCTTTTTCTCGCCAGGTTTCATTCGATTTGTTGTGGATTGGATTTGATTGGAAAAACCAAGCAAGCCGCCGCCTTGATTTGATAAAGGAGCTGGGACGCAGTGAACTGAATTTGTGAAAAGGTTGAAGATCTGGCCATGTAAGAAGGTGATAGCCCCTGTAGATTCGTTCCCATGGTTCGATTCCTTCCCAGTAAACGCGGCGTGTTCGATTCTGATCGCTTTTACCGCGAGGAAAGGGGACCACCCCTAAGCCTAAGTATTC
Organism: Jatropha curcas; assembly: GCF_014843425.1. Next base: position 15,574,069 of record NW_023590789.1, on the reverse strand, counting down.
CTCAATGACCATAGCGTACAGTACCGTGAGGGAAAAGGGTGAAAAGAACCCTATTTAGGGAGTGCAATAGAGAACCTTGAGATCCGATGCGAACAATCAGTCGAAGGAGCGGTAGCGCTTTACTAATATTCTGATTAGTAAATGCGCATGCTGACTCTAACGGCGTACCTTTTGCATGATGGTCAGCGAGGAAATGGGAACAGCGGGCTTAAAGCCAGTAGGTGTGTAGCGCTTTCCAAAGGTGGAATCTTTCTATTCTTCCTATTTGACCCGAAACCGATCGATCTTCTAGCCATGAGCAGGTTGAGAGACTCTAACAGGCCTTGGAGGACCGAAACCCACTATGTGGCAAAATACGGGGATGACGTTTGTTGGCTAGGGGTGAAAGGCCAACCAAGATCGATAACTGGTTTTCCGCGAAATCTATTTCAGTAAGCGTATTGATGTCGATGGCCCAGGTAGAGCACTCAAGTGGGCTAGGTGCCCCATTTCGCGCTTACCAACCCCAGGAAACTCCGAATACAGGCTAGATCGTTCTGTGTACAGACAGACTTTTGGGTGCTAAGATCCAAAGTCGAGAGGGAAAAGCCCAGATCGTACGCTAAGGTCGCCCTAAGCAATCACTTTGTGGGAAAAAGAAGTGATCGAGCGATGACAAACCAGGAGGTGGGCTTTGAAGCAGCCATCCTTTGAAGAAAGCGATTAAAGCCTCATGGTCTAGCTCCATGCACCGAAAATGTATCAGGGCTCAAGTGAAGTTTCACGAAGCGACGAGACCTGGAAAGCTGCTTTTCAAGTTCAGTAGCGGAGCTTCTGTCCAATCGGGGAAGTTTGGTGACAAACCGGAGATATCAGAAGTGAGAATGCTACATGAAAGTAACGAGAAATCCTGTGAAAAACACGATCGCCTTGCCAGTGGAATGCTCTGCGTTCAGTCAATCTACGCATGTGAATCGGTCCGCTAAGGAACCCCAAGGGTCTGCCGTCCGATGGTACACGAAAGTGAACCGAGGACGGTGTTTTTTTATTGGGTTGTTTTTGTTTTTTTTTTTTCCTTTTTCTTGCTTTGATTATTCAAGAACCTGCCGTCGTGGACGAATTATATATTCGGGCCGAGGGATTCCCTCCCTCTTCCCCTCAACTCTCCTTTCCCAATATGAACCTTTTGAGTCATCAAAGCCTTTCTGACTCGGCCTGCCCGGTCGCGAGTCTGGGTGGTTGTTATACTGTGCTGTGATTTTATCAACAAGGTGAAAACTTCAGAGAAGAGAGGACTTCGAATTGGTGAGTTTGCGATCCTCCCGGTGAAGTGCGTACCGTACCCCAAACCGACACAGCACGTGAACAATTTTAGATAGAGATTTTATCGTGAGTATATTGTCGAAGAAGCTCGGCAAAATGGATCCTAACCTCGGAGAAGGTGCTCTCCTATCTTATTAGGAACGGCACATTCCATTGTAGCGACGTTATTAAAAACACAGGACTTGCTAAGTGTTAACACGATGTATAGATGACACCTGCCCCTCTTTTTTTTTGAAGGTCCGGAAGGAAGAAGTTTTATAGCTTTGAATGGATTGCTAAACGGCTTTTCTTAACTCTAAACTGTCCTAAGGTAGCGAAAATTCCTTGCGCAGTAAGTAGCGACCTGCCCCACGGAATGGTGTAACACTGCCCCCGCTGTCTCCGGACATTGGACCCGGTGAAATTAATTTCTCCAGTGAAGATGCGGAGTACCAACGGCCTAGACGGTAAGACCCCCGTGCACCTTAACTATTAGCTTCGCCATGAAACCTTTGATCGAATGTGTTAGGATAGGTGGGAGGTGGGTGACACACAAGACCAACCTGAAAGACCACTCTTCGTCTAAGGATCCTAAAACCGCCCGCACGAAAAATCGCGGGGTGGGGGGACACTTTGCGAGGTGGGTAGTTTATCTCGGGCGGATGCCTCCTAAAGAAGTAACGGAGGTGTGCGAAGTAGGCTCAAGCTAAGATTCTGCTCGGTTGAGCGTTTAATGGTATAAGCCTGCCCTGACTGTGAGACCGGACTGCGTCGAACAAGAGACGAAAGTCGTCCATAGTGCATCCGGGAGTCCCGTGTGAAGGGCCTCGACTCAACGATCAAGGTACGCCGGGCGATAACAGGCTGATGCTCCCAAGAGCTCCTTATCGACGGAAGTCGTTTGGCACCTCGATGTCGACTATCACATCCTGGGGTTGAAGAAGGTCCCAGGTTCGGTTGTTCGCCGATTCAAGTGGTACCGTGAGTTGGTTTAGAACGTCGTGAGACAGTTCGGTTTCCTATTACCGTTTGGTGTTATAAGGAGAACTGCCGAGGACCAAACCCTAGTACAGGACTTGGGTTGGCCAACCACTGGTGTACCGGTGTTATGCTAATAGGCAGCGCCGGGCAGCTAAGTTGGTATGGAAGAACTGCTGCGCCGACGGGAAATCCTTCTCTATACAAGTTCTCGGAACGATGTGTTTTTGAACAGAACTTCGATTAGGCGAGAGGTGTAAGCACCGCGAGGTGTTGAAAGCGATCTCGTACTAAACGAAACTACTTTCACTTTCCATAACAAAAATGAAGAAAGTCTACCATATTCCTGCAAATTGCGGTTAGTTCTCGCTACCTCTTTAGTTGCGCCCCCTACTTGTCATTCGCAATGTACTACCACAAGAAGTCGCCCCTATTCTCTAAGGGGCTTATGCCTCCAACGACTTTCTTTATGGGTCTCGAAGAACTGAATTTTCGCTAGCCAACCCTAGTCAGCAAGCTGAAAAAGCCCTTTCTCCTTTTCATAATAGCCACGGTAAGCTTCATAGCCGTCAAGGCGACAGCCCCGCCTTACTAAGCGCTGGTTCTATCCCGGCCAGCAACAAAGCCGGGGACCTAGGTGGGAATAGTGAAAAGAAAGAGAAAAGGGAAGAAGCGGTAGAGAATTGGTTCTCGACTCATTCAGGCCCAGACCTGAGACTGCTGGTTTCAATCCGGCTCGTGAGAAAAATAGCAAGCGTAAAATAAGATTGATGTACCTTTCAACCGGATAGTCTAATTAGATAAGAAGTAGGCCAGCTCAACAAAAGCCATAGTCAGCAGTCAGTACGCACTACAAGAAAGCCCCAGTCCCGAGCGATATCAAGCCCTTGCCACAGCCACAGCAAGCAAGAACTCAATTAATAGGATACTTCCCGACACTCTCTGATACTCAACGTAGCAGGGAAGACGTATACAATACCAAGGTAAGGACCAGGAAGAAAGGGGCAGAGCAACTCACTGAATGAGTAGTACCTAGAGAGAAAGAATCGGTTTGAAATTCTTCACATTATCAGGTTTCTTTTTCAGTTCCCGAAGATGAGTTTCTTCTAGGTGTTGTTAATTAACCTTTATAGAAGATTCTCTTCCCCAGGAGTGAAGCTTATAATTATTCTATTTAGAAATAGAATTTCACCATGTAAACTGCTTGCTCCTCATCGAAGGGAAGTTTTTTTAACCAAACTGCTGTATAGCCTAAGAAATGAAATTGTTAGTTCCGCGCAGGGAAGCCTATCTCTAAAAGAGATAGCCTTGTCTATGAGGTTGAAGCTACGTAAGCCCAAGCAGAAAACTAAACCCACAGCAGCAGAGATATTGCCGCATGGACAATACACCACCTTGGTAGTTGACTGACTTCCGCTGAAACCCCGCGGGGGCCGGGGCTGGATGCTGACTAGGCAATCTTCTTTCTATTATGATCCTTATATGTTCTATTTTCTGCTAGTGGCTGAAATTCGCGGTTGGGCGGTACACTCAATTCCTGTAATTTCTATTCAATATTATACAGTGTTCCACGGTGACCATTAGGAAAATGCCATTGCTATCGCTAATCTCGAAATCTTCAAGGCAACTCGATTAGGTAGGCAGTGCTGCATTCTTCTTGGCGTTCTAGAACAGGAATCGGGAAGTAGCCTTTCTTCTTCTTTGCAAAGCAGGGCCCATATCGAAGCTGCTAATTGATCGAAACTTTTCGTGTAACGCATTCTCTGTCTCTTATTTGCGTCTGTCATTTGCCTTCGTTTCTTATGTTTTCTTTCCTTTCTTACTCTTATACTGGTAGTAGGTTGTGGCCTCCTCGTAAGGACTTTTGTAGGCTCCTCGTACTCGGGTAGTAGGTGTTCTGTGCGCATTCTCTTCGAGGCAATTTCATTTCATGGACGCAGTTTTTCGCAAGTTCAAACTTGCAGGACTAGCAATTAGTCAACAGACTAGGTGGCAGAGGAAAGGATTAAAATCCCCAATGTCCACGGCGACCGAAGGGAGGCAAGCTATAGCGGATCTACTGGCCCGGTCGAGGACTCGATCTGACACAGCAAAAACTCAATTCGGAAAAGACCTTTTCCAAAGAAGCCACCTATAGCCATGTTTCAAGGGGAAAGCGCAACTATTGAAACTGCCTTTCCAAGCCAGTCAATAATAAGTACCAATCCAGCGTAAAGCAAGCAGTTAAGAGCTGTGATAAGCTTTGCCGGGCCAAGCCTAGCGTATAAAGAATTCAAACAGGATGCAATCGGGAAAAGAAGAGAGGCTCAGGTTTCCCAGCTTTGCTTTGCTTAACTCATTTACTAGGTAGAATTGAATCAATTGCGCATTGCCAAGGAAGCCTATGACTGCCAGCTAAGTAGACTATCATACGCCTCAGTCAAGCCAGGGACCAAAGCAAAGGGGCGAGGAAAGATGTGAACATTGACAGACAAGAAGTGCAACTGATTCTTATTATTTTAAAGGGGCCACTTTCGCTAACGAAAGAAGAGCTGCTACTGTGGTCAAGGTCTTTTACTTTTAGAGCAAGAAGACAACTCGGGAATGGGGTTTTCATGCGGCTAGATTCAGAGTTGGTGGATTGGTGAAAAAACTATTCAGGTAGAAGGGAAGGATATTATATATTAAAGAAATCTTTCCCGGGAACTGAGGAACTGAAAACTTAAGCAAGAACAAAAGGGACGAAAAAAGAAGAACCGTGTAGGGAACCCTATAGATTCAAGGTCGGAAGAATCGGAACAGACTCGAAAACGGAACCCTTAGCTGCTAGAAAGAATAAGAACTGGAGTCTCAAAAAATAAGTATAGACTGCTAGTCCTTCTTTCTTCAAGTCTTGAGCTCGAGCTCTTAAAGTCTTGGCTTCTTCAGTCAGTCCAAGCCATAGCTGCTCCTGGCTTTTCGCGAAAGCATAGAGCACCGACAGATAGAAGCGAAGAGTCCATAAGGAGAGTCTTTAAGTGCTCGAAACGACATGTGAGAGAAAAAGAAAAGCTCGAGTTGACAACGAGCGGAGTGAAGGCATTTGAGATCCGGAAACAGGGAAAGACCCGCGAACGAAGAGAAGTGACCTACTCACTCAGGAAACGAAGCGAAGGGAAGCGTCCAGGTTGTTGATTCTTAGTGAACCCGAAAAAGTCTGAGAAGAAGGTTACAGCGTTCATCGTCTTTAACCAAGACGTGACTGGCTAGGGTAGCTAGGCCAACCGCTAATAGATCAACATTCAGAGGGAGTGAACGCCATCTAATTTCCGAATGGGAAGTTTTCCGCAATCGATTCTTTTCACTGGAAATCTTAATATCTAGTGACTACAGTAGTAAATAAGTCCCCACCTTAAAAGATTAAAAAAATAAAAGTATTGCTTTTACAAAACCCACGAAAAATGGATGCCGATGACCTTTCTTAGTGACCAAGGACTCTTCTGATTCATCATGCTTTTTTTGTTTCCTTTAATGAATGAAGTTCATGATTGGGAGAGGGCAGGTCTAAGTCAAACCTTCCCCCTAAGATAAAGAAGAATGTTTATGCCATGCCTAATTTTTTTCGCCAGTAGTAGTCTAAATAATGTTCCCTTTTCCAAAAGTACAAGACAACAAGCCACTCTCTCTCTTGT
>NW_023590789.1:15545306-15567660 GCF_014843425.1 Jatropha curcas | reverse complement strand
GTTCAAGGGAGGGTATCCCACACCAATGAGTTGATATGAACCATTTCCCCCCCTATCCGTCTCTGAATCACCTCATATCCACGCTATATCCGTAGAGTTACTGATTCATTCAAGGCATAGACTCCCCACTTTCTTTCGTCTTATTAGCGCAGGTGTCGTCAATGGATGAAAGCCGCTGAACTAAAGACTCGAGTTTGAGAAGAGGGCTAGCCCAGGAGAGAGGGGCTTTCAGGGACTGGGGAAGACGGGTGGATATAACGAGCATTAGGGGCGGATCGAAGGTTTGTCCATTGGATTGGGACACATGGACGAGCCTGACTTAGAAAGCAGCATTGATGAAAAAATGAATATGAAAATAATTAATAAAAAAAACTTCTCCCATCGCGTCGTGTAGGATTAAAAGATCAAGTCCAGGATTTCGAGTCAAATCGACTTCCTCTCATCTCGCAGGAAATGTCAATCAAATGTTAAGTTGTTCCAATATCCTCGGAGGCTGCTCAAGATAGTTGGACTATGCTGCTCCTCCAGACCCGGAGTGGATTCTAGGGGAAGGCAGAAGCCTCACCTTGCAGTAGGAAGGTTTCCGTTTCTCTGGGACGGGTTCAAACTGGCGAAGGAAGTGAGGGAAGAGTTCATTATACTCCCGATGGCCGGATTCAATCCCACTTGGCTAGGGCTTTCGATCAAGCAATGGGCATCCTGCAACTAAGAGAGGCAAGTAGAATATCGTCGATTGACGAGCCGAGGTCAGTAACTTCCTTATTGAGGGACTTCTATTGATTTCGACTAGAGGCTCCTAGCGCAACCTTGATGGAAGGGCCCCTCGTGGGAGACGCGGTGAGATGCAGGAGCCCGCCAGCCGAATCGACCAATAAATGATAGCCAGAAGGGATTGGGACTCATATCGACTAATCAGTAGATCCCTGGCCCTAATCCTAACACAGAGAATGTCCCTGAAATGGGGATTGAGTTGATGCGGAAGCCAGGCAGGAGTAGGACATTCCCATAACAAAACTTCTGATCCCGCTAGCTGGGTGGTCCTCTAAAAATCCCATTTATCATGCGACAGTGTTGTGTGAAATTCTAAGGTTCCTTACTACCGGTTGTAAACGCGGTAAGAAAGAAGGGTAAATGGGCACAAGCCCCACAAGAGTCCGAGTTTTTGACACTGAAAAGGATTGATATATGAAACAAAAACTCACTTGTTCACACTATCTAAGGGAGTGGAAGTGACTATTATCCTTTAATATCCCCTTCTCCGATCTCCCCTTTCTCGCGCAGGAGAATTTCTTGGTATTTGTATTGTACCTATTATGAATTGATCTGTAGAAAAAGGGCACTCTTCCTAATCCGAGTTTGAGATGGAATAAGACCCAGACGTAGAGTCCCGTCGGCCGGAAAGGGATTTTTTTCTATTCAGGATTATTTTACTCCCTTCTTGGGCCTTCGAGGGAAAAGCCCTTTCCAGATTGGAGTAGTGGCATCTCCTCTAGCCCGCCCTATAAGATAGGAACTCCCTATCTCTACTGCCTATCCAACCCGAAATCTTTCTTTTTCGGGTGGAGTGCTTCGAATATGGAATCCGATCGCCATCCCAGCAGTCAAACTCGCTTCTGGACCCGGCTCACCTGCCTCCTGAAGCTGGAAGAATGCCTTTCTAAAGAGGAGACCTACACCGAGGAAATCTCGAAAAGTTTGAAAGTGATAGGAAGGTGGATTGTGATGGATGGTGGTTAATGAAATAAGTCTGCAATCCAGATTGATAAAGCCTCATGCGAAAAACTTTACCTTTTAATTGGCGCCTCGTGACTATTAGATTTGATTCCGCAAAAAGCCTACCAATCTCGCATAAATAGGTTCCCGATCGCATGCGAGTAGGCCCAAAAACCCAAACGGGAGGGAGGCGAGAACATCTTGAGAGAGAAAGCTCTACGTTCTTGAATAGTGAGAAAGAGTTTTCAAATTCGAATCAAATCGAGATCGGAGAATCTCATCATCTGTAGGTGAGCCAACGACGACCTGATCGAGTTGGGCTGGGCGTCCCATGTTCCAAGAACACCTTTCCTTCTAGCCAAGAATAGAATCCATTAATTTGATCGAATCGGGAAAATTCATTGGTAAATGAAAAATCTTACCCCGTTTTAACACTCAGAAAAAAACCTAGAAAGGCGAGGCAGGGGCTTCCTCCATCCTCTAGGGAAAATTGTGTCCAGGATTCTGGTAATTAAGCCTTCTTCTTCTGGTCGGCCTCATTAGCCTGTACATCTTTATTACAGAGGTAGTCATTCCCCTCCCCGTTCCCCCTTTAAGTCTCTTTCAACGGTACTTTGAAATCTTAATTAAGTCAGCGCGGTCATTGTCTCGCCCCCACCTATACTGACCGGTTTCCATGTTTTCCCCCGAATCTTCATCAGTTCCAGGCTCACAGTGCCTGCTCATATCTACCTGCTTCTTTGTGAACGAGACGAATCGGATTTTCCCATGTAGTGAGTGAACTGGCTTTATTGGGTTTACAGTCAATAGTTCTAACAACCACTTTTCAGTTCGGAGGCTTTTATGCTTATAGGAGAAGAATCAGGAGTAAGTGGGGTTGGTTCTTTAATTTCTGATTTATCCGTTGGCCCATTTGGTGCTGTGTGTTGTCATTATACGGGTTTTTATTATTTCAGGTATAATCGTGGTTTGTTAGAGACCTGTTATGTGACTACTATGGTACTAGTTTGAAGGGTGTCATGGGTTATGAGTTACGAGTCTGCCTAGTGGCTGCGTATTTGTATTTTGGCTAGCCTACTGCTGTATTTCAGTGATGTTTAAGCTTTAAGTACTGAGGATTGTCTATATATCTAACATATAATATATCTAATTTCTATATGTAATATATCAGAGCCTGGGCGAGTATGAGAGGAGCCAGGTGCATTGTCGGCCTGGTCGAAGCCGGATATGTCTCTTACTAATGTCTGAAAGACTACCGCTTCGCTTGCCCTTTCTTCGCGAATAGTAGTGCAAGAGTAGCCGTGAGGATGTGAGAGGAGGCAGGCTGAGCCTTCGGACGCTACCTTCCATGCTATATTATAGGCGGCAATGGTAAGAGCTGGTGCATGGTAAAAGTACGGCGGCCGGAGCCGGCGCCCGCGTTCTAATCTAGGTCGCTCTTACGTACGCCCCACCTCACATTAGAAGAGGGGAAGCCTTCATAAGAAGAGACCCGGTGAGTGGGAGGGGATTGATCATTGCATTCATCGGAAAACCGTCTTCTTCCGTGATCCTTTCCATGTCAATCTCTATTAGTTTATGTTATCAAAAAGCCTACTTTAAGCAAAGGAACCGTTGTTTCCCGGAAACTCTTGCAACCTTGCGGTTCCCGGGTAACCGGCCGTATCGGCCGGTAATCTTCGTCACCGTCCGAGTCCAACGAGTCAACACCAAAGCTTTCTATTTTTTATTAGTGATCTACTTTCATGAGAGGTCTTATTGCGGTCAATTACAAATTACAATACCATAAGACATTGAGTGAGTAAACTATTGAAGCTATCGAGAGTACATGCTGACGTGTTGACCGAAGTTATTCTATATTGAATATATCTGTATGTATCTGTGTGTGATTCTGTCTGTGTAACCACATAGCTAGCAGTGCATTTCGAACAGCGTAACCGAGTCTACAGGTTAAAGAAGACGTCAGCACCTCAACTGTGTAGAAATAGATATAGGCCAATTGGGCAAGGCAAATAGAGCAGAAGAGCTCTACCGCACTTTCTTTCTGAACTTTGAGGTATCGTCGCGGAGCTTGTTGTAGTCCGGTCCCTAAAGGGCCTAAAGGGATAACCTTTCTGCACTGGTCTAGAGAATTTCCCCGCTTTTGCTCTTGCCACTCACGGCTTCAGAGCTAAGCTATACTTCGAGCGCGCACATTGACCATTCTGCGCTGTTTCCCTCTCCCCACGTGCTAGAGTCGTCCAAGAACAAGGCTCAGCGCGTCATGGAAAGTGTAGAGTCAAAGACGAAAGTTGGTGATCTATATGTGCATCAGATGATTTATTGGTTACCAGAGGCATGCAAACGACGTTCGAATCCTTTTCTCCAGATCACTGACAGCTCTCGATCGGGTATCCGTCAAGAACGAGTCTGAACGATCTAGAGGGGAAGCACGGGCTGACGATAAGGCTTGGTGTTAAGCAACAGATCAGGGGAGATCCCGCCGTTCCTTAGCGCAGCCTCTGCATGATTCAGCGTTGTGGTTATATGTTAAACTCTATATCAGGAAAGCGTCCCAGTTCCCGGAGTACTAGACTCGGGTGCAGTACAATGCTACGGTAACATCTTTAGTTAGAGGAGCTGAGTAATCATAAGCCACAATTTCGCTAAATCTGAGCTGTCCACGCGCCAGAGGAGTTCACCCGGGTTTTGAATATGTCGGAAGTGTGTGTAGACGTCCTTCAAGTTTCTTCAGTCTGTGGAGCGTGACAGCACACTCGTAGAGCAAGAGTGTAATTGACCCCAGAGATAAAACGGAGGAGATCTAGTTAAGAGCAAGATCAGTAATCCCAGAACTGAAGTTTGGACTTCATTCGGCCAAAGAATGGAAGCTTAAACGAGGCTGGCAACCCTCTAGAATAGCGCATGAGAAACTGTAATTATCTGATAAACCAGACAAGAAGAAAGCGGCATTTTTCGGAAAGCAGATGTAAACATTTCCTAAGGTGCCTCTTCCTGAGGTTGGCTGAAGAGTAGGGAGAGTCTGGCCCGAAGAAGAAAATGTAGCAAGGGGTTGTGCGCTGTCAGCATAGTCTGCATGGAAGCTTGTTAAAAGCCAGGTTCAAAGCAAGGAGTATAGGACAGATAGTTTTAAGGCAGATTAGGAGTTATAAACAGATAGGAATGCCTAACTCTTAAATGCCACAAGACGCAGAAGCGAGAAAGCCCAATCCTTCCTCCCCCAGCTTAGCGATCCTACGTGGATGTTGATGGCCCAGCCTGCATCTTCTCTGTCCTTTTAGGCCGATCCGGATTGAGGCTTTGAGGAATTGGACTTTTGAGGTGAAGCTGGCGAGAGGAGACGCAAATAAATACTCAGTACGCGGAAGGAAATTTGTCTCACAAGACCGAGAACCTAACATTCCGCTTATCTCATGTTCTATATAGCGGAGGCTTGCCTTAGCCCGAAGATGAACTACTATCTTTTGACCATTCGGTTGAAGCCGAAGCAGCTTTGCCCTCACAGAGTCCTGGAATTCAGCTTTTAGGTAAATCGCGCCTTCCCGATGGGCAATTTCTTTTTTTCTTCCAATAGCTTTTCTTCACTCGCCTACCGCTGAGCTATGAACAGAGACGAGGGCTTCTCTTACGCCTTAGAAGCCCTTTTACGACTTTGAACTTACGCCTTCCCTTTGCTCGGATACGGCTTATTTGAAATTAATATTTGAAATTAATTCTTTCAGAAAATGGATTCCTATTCGAAGAGTGCATAACCGCATGGATAAGCTCATACTAACCTGTCAATTTGGGATCCAATTTGGGATTTTTTGAAATTCACTTACCGAGTGAAAACTGCTTGAGGACAAAAAACACGGGGCTGACTCAAGTTTTCCTTTTTCAATGGATGTCTATGAGGGAAAAGTGGTTGATGTCAAAAAACATGGGGTTTACTCAGTTAAATGTATTGTTTGCTATTCAATCGAAATTTCATAAGAGAAGAAAGCGTAGATAAGAGCCTCTTCCAATTCTTTAGAAAGTTGTTTAGAAAGTGATCACAGAAAAGCAGCGCCCCAAAGAGCTTAGCCCTGTGTAGTTCCGAAAGTGGTCTCGCGAAGGCGGTCCCGTTTGCCTAAGATCCTGTTTCTGAGATTGGAAGAAAGCTTTAGAATGCTGCGATTATGCTTAAAACAATGCAGACTCGAAGTGAGATCGGATTTTGCCTCACTCAACTAGCAAGGGCTTATCAATATTTAGAAGTGAACTGCCTTCAAAGTGTAGAAAATTTGGATTCGAGGGCTTTCTGCCAATGCCAAAGAAAAAAACACTTTACTCCGCGTTCTAACACTCTAATTAACTGACAAAGCGTCTGGTTCACGGAGGTTGTTGTAGTGCTATGATACTTATCTTTCTTTGTCGAGATTGGCCTTGGTGTCAGTGACCGCCCGAAGTTGTCTAGCCTTGCTTTGCAAGCGGGTACCATAGATCGAAAAGAATGCATGGATGGATGCCGGCATTGAAGAAGAAGCGGGACGCTTTCAAAGGCGAAAGGCCATTGGGGAGATACCGTCTGTGATCCATTGGATCTGCCGATCGGGAAAACCGTATCCAAGCTCCGTGGCTAGTCTGCGCTCTTTGGACTTTTCAAACTTAGCGAACGTGAAACATCTGGATTTAGCTTAAGAAGGGGAAAATCAAACCGAGACCCGTTTAGTAGCGGCGGGAGCGAGAGCGGATTGGGGTTTTGAATAAAAACAAAGACGTCTTGTCAGAGGCCTCAGCAAAGTGTTCAGCTTCTTTTTCGCCAGGTTTCATTCGATTTGTTGTGGATTGGATGATGGAAAACCAAGCAAGCCGCCGCACCTGATTTATACAAGGAGCGGGCGCATGAAACTGTAATTGTGAAAAAGGGTTGGAAGATCTGGCCAAAGAGGTGATAGCCCTGTAGATTCGTTCCCTGGTTCGCCATCCTCCCAGTAAAACGCGGCGTGTTCCGAATTCTGATCGCCTTTTACGCGAGAAAGGGGGACCACCCTCTAAGCCTAAATATTTCCTTCAATGACCGATAGCGTACAAAGTACCGTGAGGAAAGGTGAAAAGAACCCTATTAGGGAGTGCCAATTAGAGAACCTAGATCCGATGCGAACAATCAGTCGAAGGGCGGAGCCTTTACTTAATATTCTATTAGTAAATGCGCACTGACTCTTAACGGCTACCTCTTTGCCATTGATGGGGTCAGCGAGGAAAGGGAACAGCGGCTTAAGCCATTAGGTGTAGGCGCTTTCCAAAGGTGGAATCTTCTAAGTTTCTCCTATTTGACCCGAACCGATCGATCTAGCCTGAGCAGGTTGAAGAGAAGCTCTAACAGGCCGTTGGAGGGACGAACCCCACGTATGTAGGCAAAATACGGGATGACTTGTGGCTTAGGGTAAGGCCAACCAAGATCGGATATAGCTGGTTTTCCGCGAAATCTATTTCAGTAGAGCGATGATGTCGATGGCCCGAGGATTAAGAGCACTCAATGGGCTAGGGTGGCCCCCATTGGTCGCCACTTTACCAAATCCGAGGGAAACTCCGGATATACATGCCTGCTATATCGTTTCTCATGACAGACCTGTGGTGTGGGGGCCAGAGTGCATATTAAAATAAAAACACAATAATAAGTTTTTTAAAAAAATAAAATTTTTAAAAGGTTTTGGTCAAGTTTGATAAAATAAATAATTTTAAATAATTAAAAAAATGAAAAATTGACTTTGTAGGTAGAGAAGGATAGTTTGTCATAAAAAGTTAGATTGCTTAATTTGTGAAATTTATTTAGAAATTTCACATATTTTTAAGAGATATGGTGTAATCATGTCCAATTCCATAGAATTTAATTCCTATAATTGAAAACTACATTTTTTTTATTCCAAACAAAAACATATAGATTTCTAAATGAATTCCACAAAATTTTGTAGAATTCATTTGTTCCAAACAATGGATAAGTATTTCTTTCAATTATAATTACAATCCATAATTATAATAAAATATTAATACTTTTTTCTGAGTCAAAATTAATTGTTTTTTTCTAATATTAGGTAAAGGGAAATTTAAATTTGGATCTACTGTCAAGTTATATATGCACTTACCACTAAACTATGCCTTAGTGTTCCAAAATTGAGAATTTAAGTCTTATTAAAAGGTTAATAGGTGAATTCAAAATTCTTGTATGCATATAAAGGAATTTAAAAAAGAGATGTATTAAATCTTTTCGCTCATTTTCCTAGTATGAACCTTGAGTCATCAAAGCCTTCTTACTCGGCCTGGTTCAGTCGCGAGTCTATTTATAGTCGCGATTGTTGTTATAATCAACACGGTTGAAACTTTTAGAAAAAAATTTTAAATTAGGAGGCGATCGTCCCAGTGAACTAACCGTACCCCAAACCAACACAAGTAAACAAACAGAGTGTATTAGAGCGCTTAAGAAAACCATGTCGAAGGAACTTTGTAAAATGACTCGTAACCTCGGGAGAAAGGGTGCTTTCCTATCTTTTGATTAGGAAAGCGGCACATACCAAGAGGTAGCGATTGTTTATTAAAAAACACAGGACTCTGTTCATTGGTACACCTGCCCAGTGCCAGAAGGTCGGAAGGAGAAGTTTTATAGATTTTGAATTGAAGCTCCAGTGAACGGCGACAGCAACTCTAACTGTTCTAAGGTAGTGAAATTCATTGTCGCAAAACATATATCTGCCATAATTCTTACGAGCGAAATTTGTTATGGTTATAAATAAGTCCATTGTTATTTTTCTTAAAAATAATACAAATATGAATAGACTAATAATTTTTTTTAACATAATAAAAAATTTAGTGAAACTATCCAATATTTAAAACTCATTGAACTGACTAATTCGGATTCTTAGTTGTTGTTCTTGATTGCTGGTAGCTTAAAATATCCTACCAATTAAATATTGTTCATGCAGATAAAAACACTAGAAAAATTAAAACTGCTGAGAGAACAAAGTGTTAGGAAACGTATATTATTATTATTATTATTATTATTATTATGACTGGGGACTTTTTTTTTTTTTTTTTTTTCAAGCTAAGATTCTGCTCTGTTGAGTAGCCAATGATAAAGCCTGCCTGGACTGTGAGACCGACTGTCGAACAGAGGGACGAAAGTCTGCCATTAGTGATCGGGAGTCCCGTGTGGAAGGGCTCTCGCTCAACGGATTCAAAGGTACGCGCGGGATAACAGTGCTGATTGGACTCCAAAAGAGCTCTTATCGACGGAGTCGCTTTTGCGCCACCTCCTTAGTGTCGACTCATCACCATCCTGGGCGTTAAGAAGGTCCCAAGGGTTTCGTCGTTGTTCGCCGATTAAGTGGGTTACGTGAGTATGGCACTCCGCCTGGGGAGTACGGTCGCAAGACCGAAACTCAAAGGAATTGACGGGGGCCTGCACAAGCGGTGGAGCATGTGGTTTAATTCGATACAACGCGCAAAACCTTACCAGCCCTTGACATATGAACAACAAAACCTGTCCTTAACGGGATGGTAACGAATCAATTGATTTAATGTAGGCATCGCTCTTTCCTTTGTCCTTCCCCCCGATTTTTTCCCTATCACTAGTGATTACTCCCGATCCGAAGCACCCCTTTTCCATTCATAGAGAGATCCAATCGTCAAAATCAATAAAAAGGCCATCATGGACCAAAATCCAAACAGATCAATCTTGTTGAGAGGTACTGCCCAAGGAAAGAAAAAGGTTACTTTCGGATCAAGGATAATAAATAAAATTGAAACAAGATAAAATCGTATATCGAAACGACTTCTGGCATCACCGGAAGGATCGAAAGGGGGCTTATGCACTCCACGACTTTCTTATGGGGTCTCGAAGACTGAATTTAGCTGCCAACCCTAGTCAACAAGCTGAAAAAGCCCTTTCTCCTTTTCATAATACCCACGGGTAAGCTTGATAGCTCCAACCGGGCGACAGCCCCCGCTTACTAAGCGCTGGTTCTATCCCAGCCAAGCAACCAAAGCCGGGGACCTAGGTAGGTGGGAATAGTGAAAAGAAAGAGAAAGGGTAAGAAGCGGGGGTAGAGGAATTGTCGGAGCTCATGGCCCCATGACCTGAGGACTGCTTTGCGTCTCGAATCCGCGCGTCGTATGCAGAAAGGAAAAAGCACGCGATAAAATAAGATGATGTACCTCAACCGGATAGGTCTATTTAGATAAAGAAGTACGGCCAGCTCAACAGAAGCCATATCAGCAGTCAGTACGCATACAGAAGGCCCCAGTCCCGATGCGATATTCAAGCCCTGCCACACGCCAGCAGCAAGAACTCAATTAATAGGATACTTTCCCGACACTCTCTGATACTCAACGTAGCAGGGAAAGCACGTATACCAATACCAAGTAGGTTATCCAGGCAGAGGGGCAGAGCACCTCACTGAAATGAAGTAGTACCTAGGAGAAGTAGTACCTAGAGAGAAAGAATCGGTTTGAAATTCTTCAATTATCAGGTTCTTTTCATTCCCAAGATGAGTTCTTCTAGGATGTGTAATACCTTTTATAAAGATTCTCTTCCCCAAGAGTGAAGCTTTATAATATCATTAGAATAGAATTTCACCATGTAAACTGCTTCTCCTCATCTTTATAGCGGATCTACTGGCCGGTCGAGGACTCGACTGAACACAGGCAACTCAATCGGAAAAGACCTTGTCCATGAAGCCATTATAGCCAGTTCAAGGGGAAAGCGCAACTATTGAAACTGCTTTCCAAGCCAGTCCAGTAAGTAGTAACAGCAGCAGAGATATGCCGGCATTGGAATAAACCTTGGTGGTGACTGACTTTCCGCTGAAACCCCGCGGGGCGGGGCTGGATCTGACTAGGCATTCTTCTATTATGATCTTTATGTTCTATTTTCTGCTAGTTGGCTTGAATCGCTGGGCCTTACACTCAATCCTTTTTCTATCAATATTATACAGTTAATGTTTCCCACATAGACCATAGGGAAATAGCATTGCTTCGCTAATCTCGAAATCTTCATAGCAACTCGATTAGGGTAGGCAGTGTGCATTCTTCTCTCGGCTCTAGAACCGGAATCGGGAGTTAGCCTATTCTTCTTTCTTTGCCAAAAGCAGGGCCCATATTCGAAGCTGTACATGACTAAACTGTTCGTGTACGCCATCTCTTGTCTCTTATTTGCGTCTGTCATTTGCCTTTCTTTTATTGTTTCTTTCCTTTCTTACTCTTAGTACTGGTAGTAGTTGTGCGCTCCCTCCGTTAAGAGACTTTTTCGTAGGCTCTCGTACTCTGTGCGTAGTAGGTTGTTCGTCGTGCGCAATTTAACTCTTCGAGCCAATTTCATTTTCATGACGCAGTTTTGCAATGTTCAAACTTCAGACTAGCAATAAGTTCAACCATGACTAGGTGGCAGAGAAAGGATGAAAATCCCAATTGTCACGGCGACCTAGCGGAGGGCAAGCTATAGCGGAAAAATCTACTGCCGAGTCGAGGGACTCGACTGAACACAGGCAAACATCAATCGGAAAATACCTTGTCAAGAACCACTAAGCCAGTTCAAGGGCGGGGAAAGCGCAACTATTGAAACTGCTATTCCAAAGCCAGTCCAGTTAAGTAGTACAATCCAGGTAAGGCAAGCAAGTTAAGAGTGTGATAAGGCCTGTGGCCGGGCCAACTGTGTGGTAGTAGAAATCCAGGATGCAATCGGGAAAAAGAAAGAGGGTCTCAGGTTCCCCAGACTTTGCTTTGCTAACTCTATTTTGACTAGGTAGAATGAAATCCAATTTGCGCATTGCCGAGAAGCCTTATGACTGCAGCTAGTGACCTTATTCTACGGCCTCAGTAGTGACCTTATCTACGGCCTCAGTCCAAGCCAGGGACCAAAGCAAAGGGGCGAGGAAAGATGTGAACATGAAGACAGAAGTGCCCTATTCTTATTATAAAGGGCACTTTCGCTAACGAAGAAGAGCTGCTACTGTGGTCAAGGTCTTTTACTTTTAGAGCAAGAAGCAACTCGGGAATGGGGTTTTCAGCGGCTGATTCAGAGTTGGTTGGATCTTGTGAAAACTATTCAGGTAGAAGGGAAGGAATTACTTATATAAAGAAATCTTTCCCGGGGGAACTGAACTTGAAGCAAGAACAAAAGGGGAGAAAAAAGAAGAACCGTTAGGGGAACCCTAGATTCAAGGTCGGAAGAATCGGAAATAGACTCGAAAACGGAACCCTTTCTCTAGCGGCCTCTTGGCTTCTTTACAGTCAGTCCAAGCCAGTAGCTGCTCCTGGCTTTCGGACAGCTAGAGCACCGACAGATAGAGCGAAGAGTCCATAAGGAGAGGTCTTTAAGTGCTCGAACGAATGTGAGAGGATGCTCCTAGGCTTTCGGACAGCTAGAGCACGACAGCATAGAGCGAAGAGTCCATAAGGCGAGGTCTTTAAGTTGCTCGAACGAATGTGCAGAGGAAAAAGAAAAGGGCCGTTTCGAGTGACAACGAGAGGAAGTGAAGGCATCTTGAGATCCGGAAACAGGGAAAGAAGCGACGAAGAGAAGTGACCCTACTCACTCAGGAAACGAAGGCAAGGGAGTCGTCAGGTTGTTGATTCTTATTGAACCCCGAAAAAAGGCTCTGATAAGAAAGGGTACAGCGTTCTTCGTCTTAAAAGCCAAGGACTTTGACTTAGTGCTAGGCAACCGCTAATAGTCAACTTCAGAGGGAGTTTGGTGAACCGCCATCTAAGCTCAGACATCCGAATGGAAGTTTTCGAGATTCGATATCTTTCTCACTGGAAGATCGCTTAATATCTAGTGACTACAGTAGAATAAGTCCCCAACACTTAAATATATGTAAAGGATGCTTTACAAAAACCCACGAAGAAATGTGGGGTATAGTTGTTGATGACCTTTCTATATAACTCTTCTGATTCATCATGCTTTTTTTGTCCTTTAATGAATGAAAAGTCTATGAGGGGGAGAGGCAGGCTAAAGTCTATTGGTATATCTAATTTTTTCGCCAGTAGTAGGTCTAAATAATGTCCTTTCAAAAACAAGACAATTCTATTGTCACCCACAATGCACTCGTCCTTCCGAGTTTAGTAGTAAGTAGCTCGGCACCTTAGCCGTAATGGCTCTCTCTTTCTTTGCTTACTTGAATAAATCCTCCTGTTCAACTGTGGCTAAATGCTCTCGCGAAAGCGTTCGGCAGGAATATTGCTCTTTCCTTTAGCCTGGAACACATGCTTGTTTCATCAGCTGCTGTTAGCTCTCCAGGGAACTTAGGGGTTCACTGATTGCTGTTGGTTCACGAATCCCTTTCTAGTGTAGTATTGCATGCAGGATAGTTCGGCAGAGATTGCCAACGTGGAATCCGTAGTGAAGATATCATCGAAGGGATACACAGGAACCAATCGTCTTTTTATATCTAAATAAAGTCTCGATATACAAGGGGTGATCAATACTTTCTCTTTCGCCTGTTATGAGCTAATTTCCACGAGAATCAAGGAATCTATTAAACTATCTTTTTTGGAAGCTGTACTAACAGTGCTTCAAGATAAGCAAAACATAGCTATATAATCAATTAAGTATAACCAACGAAGAGAGTCTGTCCTGTCTTCTTCTTTGATCTTTCGAGTTGTGAAGGTAAGGTATCGGTAGTATTGTGCCCCACTGCCAATTTTCTTCAGCCTTCCCCGCGATTACTCTCTTTATCCTGAAGTTATAATTCAGTTCGTTCTCTTAGACCTATACCTCTGTTGAGATTGTCATTGTTGAGATCAGAGCGGGCTTGACTGCTTTATTCGGTCTTCAGCTGGCCTTACGATTGGAGGCTGCTGAAAGAGAAGAAAGGAAAGGGTAGTTGCTAAAATAAATAGGGACTGCTACCAAATCTTAAACAAGGGGCTACAAAGAAGACAGCACGCGTACCCGGGAAAATGTATTAACTTACTTGAATGGGAGCTATCCTAGAACACTAACAAGCGGGGACAGAGAAGGAGAAACCTCTTTGAAAGGACAGAGCCGCTTGGCCGCTACTTACACATCTTGGAGTCCGGATTGAACTACGAACGGATTCCAGGGCTCAAATTCACCTTAGATAGCCTTCCTCTATTCATAGAGGAGATTTTCTTTCTAGTAAGAGCTATCCCTATTATATTTCCAGGACTGCTACAGGCACTGATCCTTTCTATGTTCAAAGTCTCCTTGTGAATGTAGTTTCTCGGAAGCGAGCTAAAGTGAAGGTTATTCAGATTCAGCAGTGTTAAGCAGTCACTTCTATAGTGGAATTTCAGATATTGCTGCCGCTAGGAGCTAATGAAAACTCATGTAGTCATCTAACTCAATACGTATATATGATGCTTATTTTGTCCAATCTATGAAAGAAGAGTTAGACGACTAGCAAACCTCTCCTTTCAGTCGGGAGCATCTTCAAACCTTCAAACGAATAGAAAAAAGTCAAACAAGAAGAAAGTCTAGCCGGAATAAATAAAATTTTTACTGCTACGCAATAAACTACATGAAAGCAAGGCAGGGGAGCGGAGAGGTACTTGAGAGAATGGGGGCAGGGACCCCCTAATCCGGAAAGCAAGGTGCGAAGCGGACTGGGGATAGACTGATTAACTACCTTAGATAAGATGCCAGGATAAGGATTTCGCACGGAATATTGAATTAAAAGAGGAAACAGGACACGACAAGTAAGGCACGAAGGTTTCCATGGATGTGGCATGTTTCGTTTTCAGCACGCCCATTCAAAAGCAATTAGGGGCAATTTAGGACTGAAGGGAAGGTGCGATTAGAGAAGGAACTGTTGAAAGGCAACTAGTGAAGATCTAAAAAATAAAGGGGAATAAATGCCATATTCATGTGAATCAATTCTTGCTAGGCTCTTTATAAGAAGGACGATGAAACTGGATAAAAAATAAAGGGGAATAAATGCCATATTTGATCCCAAAAAGCAAAATAAAGGCTCGTCGAACCTACTTTAAAGATCCTGCACCCTCTATTCTTGCCATGAAAGTGAGGAGAGCTTAGAAGCAGCATAGCCTTGAACTACGATTGAGAGTTTTTCTTCACCATCAGCAGCTTATATACCTACTACTCCTCTTTCTATGCTGCCTGCTGTGAAGCATCTCGTTTTGCTCGCTATTGTGCCTTGCCCATTCTTATGGGCTTTGCTCTGCCATCTGCATCTAGATCTAGTTACCTTTTAAACAACGGATTTTTTCCTTGTTTCATAAGAGAGCAGACGATTCTGCGACTGGCTTAGCTTTTATACGGGGTCAACTAAAGAAATTCTTTCAGCTCCAGGACCAACTTCTCAATGAAAGAGCTCTTTTCGGCATAAGAAACAACTAGAAACCAGAGCCTCGATGCTCCTCCTTCTCCCAAGGTCACTTCCAGCTTACAGCTGGATAGAGTCGTCTTCTTAATGTTCTTGAATGTGATCAGCTTAGCAGTAAAGAGCTTCTGTTTAGCGAAAGTATGATGAAGAACTTATCCCTTTTGGAGTTTAGTACCATTTTTTTTCAATATAAAGCTATCTAGCCAACATCAGCTTAAATAAATAAATAAATATAAAAGAGATGTGCTTTGTGATCCAACCTCCACTCCTTCATCCAGCAGTCACCTCTTGGAATCTAGTCTTTAGCCCCATTCCATCCAAATATAACTCTTTCAATTTTTCTTCCTATATTTGCTTTCTATTTCTTTTCCTTTTTTTGCATTATTTTGATTATACTCTTTTCTGTCAACTCTAATATCTTAAGTATAACTTGTCATGTTGCCATTTTTTCTGATTCATGTGTGTTTCTTTCCATGTTTTCTACTTTTTTCTCTTTTTTTTATTGATATCTTAAAATATATTTTTCGAATTATGTATTTTATCCTTTTTTTTTTTTTTGCGCCTCACTTCACTTAGGCCTCGCCTTCGCTTGGAGGCTAGCGCCTAGGCTCCAGCAGCCCAGTGCGCCTTGTGCCTTTAATTACTATGCAGCTATAACATATTACACCTATCTATACCTATTAGTTACCAGATGCTTTCACACCGTTGGTTGCTACTATTTCTTTCTTTCATACTCAACAAGACAATCCTATCTCCAATGTAATAAATGAAGAAGAATCACGATCTTCTGTCTTTTATACTTCCTTCAGCTTTCAACCTTCCCTAGGTAGATATCCATGTAGCAGGTTTTTCAACTTATGCCAGTAGATCATTATTTCCTATTGTAGCGGTTCCCTAGTTATCCATGTCATTTCTTTGGAATGACATGGATAAGATTACAAGCTTATAAAGCTAAGATTAGTAAGACGGAACATATTAGTCTACAAAGAAGTCCAAGCAACAAGCATGAAAAATGAAACAAAAAAGCGTATGAATTTGGTACTTGCTGCATAAAATGTTCAGATTTTTTTTTTTTTTTTTTTTTTAAAAAGTAATGTGTTCCAAAATTTAAACCCACAATGTTTAACATAGTTCGTTCGCACCTTAACTACTTTATCCATTTAGTTTATAATAAAAATTTAATTTTTTTTGTTTAAATTAAAGTTGCCCATTTTGCAGTAGAAAACTAAATCACATTCGATTGAATTTAACTGGTATGACCAAGGTCCAATTCAATTTTCAAAACATTCGTTTCTAATGCAAAAATAAGAAGGAATAAAAGTCAATAATTGAATCAATTTATTGTTTACAAAATGAAAATAGATTTAGGGGCTAAATTAGCTAAAAAAAAAAAAGTCAAATTCGACCTTTTAATCTCTATAAAAATTTACGGGATAAATTAATCTAAAAGGTTAAATCTGACTTTTAATCCTTCAATTTACTGTACTGGATTGTCCTTTTTCTTTAAAAAAAAAAAAATAATAAAACTGCAACTTTCATGAACTTAAATCATTAATGAAAAAATCCATAATGAAAGGAGGGACAAGACCCCACTCCTTCAAATCGGACAAAGAGTAGACATGAGTTGCAAGAAGATGTGCAATCCAATTTGCTGATTTACGAATAAAAGAGACAGAACCTAAAGGAATTTCTTTTAACAAAGCTTTACAGTCCATAATTAAACAACCAAAATAGGATAAGATCATTTCGACCACGGTATATAGTTTGGACAAGTAACTGAGAATCAGATTCAAATTCGGTAACCATTTCTTTTGGCCCAACGTAAGGCCTCACGAAATGATAGTGCCTCAGCAACTGAAGCATCAAAACCCCCACTAACTGACAAGCATTCAACATGGTGCCCCTTTCATCCCTTAAGACCCAACAAAATATTTGATTTATTGTACTGCATTGTCTATTTAATGTTTGAATCTTAATGAAGTTAATTAAACTCATTAACTCTAAATATTTGATTTTGTAATTAATTTGACAAATAGTAATTGATGAAATTCATAAAGTTAAAAATCAAATTAATTACTCCAAAGGACGATTTAGTCTTTTATACTTTTAATTAATACGAAAATAACAATTTCACTAACTTTTGATCAGAAAAATATAATTGAGAGTAAACTTGAAATTTGGTGACAAGAAAAATAAAGAATAAAAGAGTTCAAAAAAATTGACCACTAGGCTAGTCTTCGGTAATGGTGACTGTCTGCTTCGTTTCCAATGCGTATTAGTTCTCAAGTGTAGGAGGTGATTTTAGTTGTGGAAATAGTATAGGCTAGTAATAGTTTTAGTTGCAGTTATGCTCCTGCCCTTAAGAGTTCTTGCTTCAAGTTAACTTGCCTTGCTAATGCTAGCTTACCTTCTATTATTACTGTCCAGAGCGGGGAAGAAGCACTACTGAAGGTCATCACTGTGAAAAACCGTCTTATCGATCTTTCTTTTTGTCTAAAAGGCCTCTAGAAAGCCCTGACTATAGCTAGGGCAGGACCCGACCAGTTGGCCGATAACTTAGTCCATTGCTGCGGGATGTGGACAATGACAAAGCAAAGTAGGATAGGATCCCGATTGCTCTGTCACTGCATCCAACTACTTCTCCCTAGCTAGAGTGAGAAACCATACCTTGCCACATGGAACTAGGTTTGACAATCTCATTCTTATCCCGACATCCAGCCCTAGTGAGTGAGTAAAGCAAGCTATACCTGATACCGATCAAGAAAACTGGCCGGGAACAAGATGCCCTTTTCTGCAATTAGAGAAGGAATGTAACTGGCTTGCTTTTTCATTAAAAGAGACTCATTCCCTTCTTTGGCTTATTCATATTATGCCTTATTGAGAGCTCTCCGTCGCTAGAATATGAAAGACTGCTTGACCATTCATTTACATTCAATATTACCCGCTTTCTTCAAGCCCTATCTCTTATCTTTCTTAGCCGCCCGCCCTATGAACACCATATTCTGCAAACCCAACTCTTACCTAATATCCAACTACATGGAAGCACTTTTGATACAATGACAACAATAATAACCATAACGGATACAATTAATCAGTAGTAATAACCATAAAAATAATAATGACAACAATTAATCAATAAATACATAACTGATACAATGAATTAGCTTTACACAAACTAGAAACTTGGACGTTTCTGCTACAGAAATGAAAATGGAAGGCCATAAAAAACAAAAAGGGTATCTTAAAATTTTGATACATTGAAAGAATACAACAAAAAGCAACTCACTTGCAGAGGCATTTACACAACAGTTTATTTGTCGGGTGTTAAAAAAAATTACCCTCCTTTTTGTTAAAATAATCTGGGGAAAGAATAAGAACCAATTGGCAATTAACTTACAGAAGCAGCAAAAGAGGTCATCTGGATGAGACTTCATCCTCTGTAAGATCACCTTTCTGTCAAAAATAAAGCCTCCAAATAACCATCGACATAAGCTAAGCATGGCCAATGATCAGTCCTAATTCGAACCAACGTTGATAGATCAGAGACTTCCATTTGGAAAAGAAGATGGAACCTTGGTGGAAGAAATATCAACACGAGAAAGCAACCCATGATTCTTTTGTAGCCATTTACCTGAGTTTCTCTATCATATTCATCATTGAAGTATGTCAGATGAAGTGGACCCTTATTGAACTCGGTAGTAACTAAGGCAGTGCTATCGACCAAAGAATCTGATGCAGCAGCTTTCCATACAATGTCTTTGATGATTCCCCTATCCTTCACCATGTTCACAAGCTGTTCTCCGATCACACAAACCACAAAGGGTGTCAAATACTTCTCAATGGCACAAATCAGAGAGTCTGCAGGAACCTCAAGAAGCTTGACAGATCGGGTACCATTGATTGCTGCAGCACCTTTCCCTCCTTTTAATGGGAACGTCTCACGTCCAATGTTGGTGGAAGCACCGCATGCCTCCCAAAGAGCATCAAATAATCCTGAATAATATGCTGACATGGCATCTTCTGAGATGTCAGACGGGACAATAGCCTTGTGAAACATGTCTTCTATACCTACTGTGATACTTTGAAGCTGACCACGGATTATCTGGCCATTTTCCACATTTGTTTCAATGAAAACATCAACCAAACCAGGAGTAGGTTCCCGTGGTTCTAGATCAACTGTAACGCGAGCTTTATAGTTTTCCTCTTCTTCAAAATAATTTTCCACAGGAACAATGTCTAGTGAAACTTCTGGGCTGGAGATGTGATCTTTCTTGGTGGCTTCACCAAGAAGGAAAGGTATGTGATATGGTGGGATGGACCCATATGGTGCTGATGATGAAAATTTTAGCACAGTTGCATATAAAGCAGGAAGCGCATCTATTCCATCTAACCGACTGGTTGGAGAGCTATTCCCGCATAACTGATTGAAAGAGTCAGATTCAAACTTCAAACTGCAGGATATGCTAACCTTGAGCCCTGTCATGTGCCTAAAATCAGGAATACACGAGAAGTGCCTCCTTAATACGCCTAAGATCTGTGAAACCTTTGAATCCATTACACGTAATGGCTCCTGTAATGGAGTAGTTCTTTCATTTCTTGAGGTTGCTAGAAAATTAGTACCAACTTCTAGCTCCCTTAAATCAACCTGTGGTTCACTATCCATAATGCTTTCCAGATAACTAGGTTTACTGGAACTAATATCCAAAGGCGACAAGGACAGTGACCAGGATTGCTTAACAAGCAAAGGCAACATACGCTCCAGATGAATGCAGGATGAGATGCTCCTAGATTTCTTGAAATTCTGATGATGTCGAGGAGATAGAACATTGAAGAAAGAGCTTGAATTTGTAGATGGTGAAATTCCAAGGAATTGCTCCCCAAAGTTTAGTATGCCTTTAAGCTTCATTCCGGGTATACAGATTAGCATCCGCATGTAGATCCTATGCATTACCACAGTTAGTGAAGAAAGTGAGAAGCAACAGCTACTAACAAGTATAAAAGGAAAGGAACTAAATGCACACATAAAAGAGGGAAAAAAATGCTGAAGGGCATTTCTTTAAGTCACCTGGCATTGTCTCGAACCTCCAAATCAGGGAAGTAAAGACAAGTAAATGCAAGAAGGTGAGATAACCCAAGGAACAATCTAGAGCTATGGTGGTGCATCAGCATAGTTCGGCAAATGCCAAGGACTTTACTTCCCTGCGACCATGACTTCAGCCCTGTATTGGGCCCGTGTTTCTTAACAAGGAAAACCATAAACTTGGTAAGTAGGTCTACCAATCTCTGAGGAGGTATTGCCTCATTTTCGGCTATTCTGTCAAATATTGGGAAGTAAGAAACCAATTTATAATCTATTTTGACTTTTAGAAGCAAATACTCATCAAGCATCTGAAGCAGGCGTTCTCCCAACCACCGATGCTTTTCGCAGCCTAATAAACGCTCAATGAAAGAAATGACAACAGGAACCAGCCTTACAAAATCCAATGTCATCCCCACCAACATCCCCTGGACAAGTGAAACTGGGAGCATCAATGATATAGAAGTACAATTGGGAACATCAGCATTATTTGCTTCATGTCTAGCCACTCAAAAAGTATAGAAGACAAAAAATAAATAAAAAAGAAAAGGTTTCTTGAAGCCAAGTAATTTACAGGTGGAACTCAAACAAAGACACTAGCATACATCCAGCCACAAAATAAAAGAGATTAGGGATGGGGAAATAGAAAAATAAATAAAATTTGATATATGTCAAAATTGTCATAAATTAAAATGGCAAGGACTAGGTCACAAGAAGAAAGAATGTCTTTAAATCAATCTAGTTGATCCACCTGTGATTCAGGCCCAGTTTGTTAGACGTAAAACACCAAGACCTGATATGAACTCCATGAGTCAAAAAAATAGTTTTGATGGTCTGATATTATTTATTTAGAAGGCACATGCAGCAAAACAAACTTCCAACTCTTTCTCTTTCCCCCACACTTTTCAAGCTTGGATTCTTTTCTGCCTGCCAGTTCTCTCTGACTAAGCCGATACTTTCAGTTGTCTTTTTGCACGGTATATTCTATTTCTCATGCTATATAATGGGTGATATCAACACCTCTCTCCCTCTAGCTTAGTACAATATTGAAATGATCTATATGAATGAATAAATAAATAAAACAAACTATAGGATAAATATTAGGAAGTAATTTTTATAATAATACAACAGCAATAGCCACATACAGAATCCTATGGAGAATAGGTGAAAAATATCCTTATAGAAAAGCCTCTCTAAGAAAGAAAAACAAGGATCTGAACTTTACATTGTATTTTGAAAGAAAACCTGAAAATTTAGGTAAAAATCCAAGATTACTTTGCAATATTCTACGTTCCATGAGGGGACATCCAATTAGTAAGAAACAAATAACTGGAAGAGGCCAATATTAATGATAATCTTATTATTGCTTGCAAGAGTTTTCCTAATGGAGTACACATGTATTACATGTGAAATGAAAGAGCTAGGACATAAACATGTTATTACTCAATCGAACTGACGATTAGTCTCACAGTTTGCTAAATGGGTCCATTCCAACCTATTTTGGGACTAAACTTCGTAAGAGCTTTTCTGAAAAACTAAAAGAATTTCACCTCAATTTATGAACAAATTACAAATCATAACCGTAATTGCCTAATGGAACCTTCAGCCTTGAAAGCATATCTTTTAAAAAAAATGCACATTTGACCAAATTCTTCAGTCAAAATTGCTTCTAGTCACAAAAAACAAACTGCTCAAAGAATGCCAAGTATTTTACTTCTTTTTGTGACTGAAAATTTAAAATTTAAAATTCAACAGCAGAACCAAAACAACTAATGCTACAAAATGCCAACATTTTGCTACAGAAAATATGTAGAGGATTGACCCCAACCAGGCATTATCAAGTATTGAATAAATAGCACACTTCACGATGCAAGAGCTAAACTAGGAATTTCAGCATGTTCAAAAGTTACCATTCATGTTATTGTGGCACATGATTATTCAAAGTAGTGTAAATTTTCAAATTAGGGTTATTTTTATATTTCAATTAAGTTGAATTTTGTGTCGAATAGTCAAGTTTTTTTCTATTAGGATTTAAAGTTAAGATCTTATTCTCAAGGGATTGTATGCTTATAAATAAAGCTGTAATGCTTAGATTTAAAGTAACTTTCAGATATTTGAGAAATAATAAAAATCAGTTCAAGACATTTGCCTTTCCTGGTTGCATAACCAGAAGTTCAAGCCTATTTTAGTTTTGGCCTTTTTATCCTCTCTTTCAATGTTCTGCTGTCAAATATGACCTAATTTA
>NW_023590789.1:15510909-15544806 GCF_014843425.1 Jatropha curcas | reverse complement strand
AAAAGAGAGAGGATGTCTTCAAACTGGCAAGAAAAAAAAATAAAAAAAAAAAATAAAGGGAATCCATAATGGGTTCCCCGAGCCAGATGCGCATAACATCCCATCAGACAAAGAACTCCCCCAAGGGGGATGAAGGACGTATTGAAGGAAAGTTGAATTGACCCCAAATAAGGGTAAATGTGTAGTCCAGCTCATTAGGGCAATTCTCTCCATCCAATAAGGGCCTTAAGTAAGGGTAGCGTCCTCACCTCTCCTAAGGGAGACTGACCTGGCATCGATAGCATGAGTAGAAGGTTGGGCGACCTGGCTTACCCTATGGCAGCAGAACCACCCTCTTGGGACAGGGAGCAACATGGATTGTTTTGAATATTAAAGAGGGAGTTAACGGTTTGAGAGTAGATAGGATGTCGGAAGATGACAACAGGATTGGAAGTACATAAGAGAAGTAATAGTTTGCTTTGATACTTGGAAACAAATTTTCTTGCATGGTAAATTTTAATTAATCCAAGCCACTGTTGGAGAGCATTAAATAGGAGCTGAGGAATTATGCATGCGTGGCGCATATTAAATATGTGTCTTTGTCTTAATGAAGAGCCTACCAAAAGCCACAGTGTCAACTCAAAATCTTCACATCAACAGTGTCCAAAGGGGAAATATGGGTACATAATTGGGTGTCTAATTCCTATAAAGAGGTCAAAAAGTCTTTCCACCTGATCAAAGAATGTTCTTCATGACAAAATGTGTTTTTCTCCTAAAGTCTCACTGTGGTTTGGCGGTGCGGGTGCAAGCATGATTAGTAGTGGCAACTCTCGTCCTCGCTCAATAAGCTGCTAATTCTGGAATCCATCCCTGTTCTGCAGATCCTGAGAGAAATTTGAGTCCCATTTCTTCCCCAGAACCTTACGTTCCCGCAATGTAGACATTGCTGGTGGTCTAGCTCATCAGATCTGGCAAGGGTTCTCTTCTGATACCGCGAATATGGTGCGCGAGTGGATGCGGTACAGTAAGCCGAATCCCAAACCTGACAACAAATTTCTCATAAATAGAAGAAGGAAGCGCCAGCGGCAAAAAAAGGACACGTAGCAAGAATACGGCTTCGGTCATTCGGTAAGCCATTCCCCCGCCCCCCGCGGTTCCCTTGTGGAATAATTTTTTTAGTATATACGTTTCCTCGTACATACCTCTTGTAAAGAACTTCATCTGCAGAGCTCACTTCTTTTTCCGGCAAGGATCTGCTTTCCACTCGGTGATTTTTCACTTACTCTCTGACTCTCTTTGATTCGCAGGGTAATGCTCTCCTTTCCCAATATCCTTTATAGTTCAAAACGGAAGAATATCATATAAACCTCTCTTCCTAAACGAAAATCGCCTGTACGGTAGAGTCATCGTCATCACACATGACGATTAATATAAGTTATAGTAATGAGAATAAGATAGAGTCTTACTTACTAGTAGTCCTAGTGGCCCTTTCTCGGGGACTCTTGGGTGAGACTGGAAAGCAAGACTGATTATACCCTTCCCTTTCGTGCCCCTCACCCGAGGTCACCAGTTGTCCATTCAATTCCGATCGGGGATACAGCCCAAAGGACAGCCAAGACCATCCTTCCTCTCCCTTTGGATTCGAAGACGCACTCATCCTTGGAGCTAACAAACATAAAAAACGAATTTTGGCCTCCTTGCCCTTGTATGAGCCTTTCGCTAATATGCTCGGAAAGTAAATTGGTTTCCCCTTGCTTGTGGAGTTCTTCTTGATTTGAGGGAGGTACCCGGAACCAAGCCCGGTGTTCTCTCCCGATTAAGCAATTTGAATTCATTCATTCAAGGCTTGGCTTTAGAGTCAATTTGAAGCTGAAAAGATGAAAAAGATCCAGAGCGAACTAATGAGTTTGAGTTCATGAGGTTTAGAAGTAGACTAAATTGGCACGAGCATTATAGAGTTGCTAAGATTTGAATACGAGTGAGACGAAGACTCGATGTTCTTACAGACCCATCTCGACAATAAGAATTGGACAGTAACGAATATCGGAATTCATCAATTCGAAATCTCTTGTCTCTCGACGATAAGGTTTTTATTCCCGATTGTTGAAAATCGAAGTTTGTGTAACGCATAATAGTTATGATTGGATTAAAAGTGTACTTCGCTTTCCAAGCTTTTCCGTAAGTAATCCCAGTTAGGTGGTAGGTAAAGCTCTTCTTTATCTCCTTTTCCATTCATGAGTTGGCTAACTTACTATTTTTTCAATAGTGTGATTTTTCTCAGGTGACTGATCCGAGTTTGAAATCAGAAATTTAAAGATAGGGGAATGGCCTGCTCTTCTCTCTCGTATGCTTTGTTTTTTGGTTATGCATGAAAGTGAAGGAAGAAGGCTCAATGTCGCAGCAAGAGCTAAGCCTACGGGATGAAAGACAGAAACTAGATCATGATGAAAGTAGCTATGGTCCTAGTGATAGTGTCCGTGTGAGAGGTGAAGAGTTTGCTTTGGGAAAAAGTCAGGAAAGAATCTGACTAAAGAAAGAAAGGCTCTGAATCTTAATAGATGATAGAGCATATCCTATTTAGAGATTGCTAGCATGGGATCATTCCCATGCATGAGTGAGAATATCCCATTCAGTTGGCTCAAGGGAATAGAGATTAGCAACCAGTAAACTATCTGTCCATCAACACTGACTGAAAGCGAATTGGAGGATTGAGGTCGTGTAGTTCTGGTAAGACGTGGCAGAGATTGGTTTGGAGAGTTTGGTCTTATTTCATCCAAAGATCGGAAGGAATCCGCCCAGGTGGGTAACTACGGTTCAATTCCCCTAAGGGATCTTTTTCGTCTTCTTTTTCAAGTGCATTGAGAAAGGCGTGGGACCAATGCGCCCATCTACTATGGAGTTAGAAATGGGTCTGCGGGCCGGCAACCTGATCTGACCTAAGAATCCTTCTCAATCAAGATGAGAAGCAAACCGGAGTTCAAGGGATTCAAGTATAGTAAAAAGGCAGGAGAAGGCGAAAGAAGGGCAATCCCCTCGTAACCAAGACAGGTTAATGGCAATTCAACTCGGGCCTTGCTATTGCTTATCAACTCCTATTCAAAGTGAACCGGGCGTAGCGACACAGATCTTTCTCTCCTAATTCATGTGCTGAGGAAAGAAGAAGTAGCGATATGTCCGCAAATCGTCTGCTGTCAACAGAATTTTGATCCATTCTTTACTATTTTAATATGTCCACTGCGTCGAAGCTGTAAAGCGGCATCTAAGTCTCTTTTCGGCTCCTGGCTTTAGTAGTAGTAAATGCTAATGCCTATTATCCTTTCTCCTTCGGACCCTTACTTTACTTCCTTCTCGAAAAGAAGGATTGGATTGCTACGGATTCGATGCAATCTAGGGTTTTTAGAGATGGCTTTGTGCCTTGCGGCCCTATTCTAGTTTGAACCTTTAGAATAGTGAAATTATGAAGTACTAAAGAAGCGTCCATAGAAAACCTTTTAACTCGGGATATTAGTAAGGTCGCTAAACTCCATTTCCCTCTTTCTCTAGTCGCAGATCAGCTGCCCCCTCTTTTTTTTCAACCCCCAAAGGCCGAATATGCGACAAAGTCATTAGTCAAGTCTTAAATGGAAAACCAATAGTAAAAAGTCTCACAACAGCGATATGCCCGAAAGCTAGATATGCGACTTATCCGGTGTTCGAAAATCAACTTGTTTTTATGCAAGACGCTTTGGGACGTCGGATATGCCGACATCTACTCGAAGATGGCTTGGAAAGACTTAGCCTCCCTTAAGATGAAACTTTATCCCTCACTGCCTTTCGAAAAGACCTTCAAGTGAAATTGGACTGACTGCTTGACTTCCTAGTTTACCTAAGCTAAGGCCTCCAACTTCCATTTTCAAACTGCTACTTGCCAAAACTGGAGCCCTACCCATTTCAACTCCCAACAGGAACTGGCTCGAAAGGAGAAAGCCTTACACGCAAAGCTTACTTTTTTTTCTGCAATTAGAGGAATAGGGCGTACCTTATCTCAGTTTTACTCCATTGCTTCTCTAAGCAATGGAACGCGATGCGCTTACTCTGAACATGGATTGCCCTTTCACTTTATTTAAGATATCATTTAGGTGGGCTTGACTCCCCAGTTAGGCTGGACTCCGGCCTTCCCTCTTTGCTTTTCAGAAAGAAATCAAGAGGAAAGGAAACGTAAAGAAGGTGTAAGTTCCAGTAAGAATAGATCCGTGAAGAGATAAGCGTTGGCCAAGTCCTGGTGTGTTGTTAAATATTGAATGAAGTGAAGAGACAAAAAGAGGAAAATCGAAGGTTCCTTAACTTAAGGCTTATATCGTAATCTAATCCATCCCATAGATATGAAGAGTAAGAGGAACTGAGAGAGAAAGAAAAAAGTAAAAGATAACAGACATCAACAAAGAGTTTACTTAGTCCGTCCGCGTGAAAACAGAAAAATGAAATGAAAGGAGAGGGTTGAGGTCTATGGTTCAGGAAAGAGATTGTCCCGGATCTTGTTGGGATTGGCGTAGGGCCAGGAAAATCAATCTTTTACAAGAATCTTCTGGTCAGAGAATTTAACCCAAACCTTATTCAATTAATGATGTCGCGCTGATACCTTATTTTTTTGATAGAAAAGATCATATGCTTAAATGCAATCCCGTATGATTGAAAATCAGCCTATCGGGGGTAGGCTGATCTTTTAAGGCGAATCTTCTATTGCCCCTATTTCAACGAAGGGGACAATCCCTCCTAATAGAGTCCTGAATAGATGGCTGGATTATAGATAGAAGAATAAGGAGAAGCCTTTTATTGCTGTTGGGAGTAGGGATCAAATTAGGAAAAAAATCTTGTGCTGGAATCTTTCTTAGCCACAACCGATAGACCTAACTATTATGTAACTCCCAGATCTTTTTACTTTCGGCGTGATAAGATATGAGCAAGGATTGCTTTGCCACCTCCGTGTGAAAAAATGATTGAAAATAATGGAATTCGTCTACCACTCTACAGAGAAGAAACAAGGGTAGGCTGTTCAGTCTTCTGGTCTTCGGAATTTAAGAGTTTGGAACAGTCTTCTTCCAAAGGTGGTTTGTTTAGACTTCGTCGGAAGCGTCTTTCCAATGAAAGTTCTTACTTTCGATGTAGTTAGCCTTCCGAACTTTTTTTTTTGTTTGTCGATCGATTGGTTTTGGACTATAAATGAATTTTGACTCTAGAATTCAAATTACCCCATTCGATAGTAGCAGACCAGGCATCGAAGAGCTTCCAAATTCTTCGTCTTCGCTTTCCCTATCTACTCCACGACTTCGCCTCAATCATGACAACAAGCCTTGGGAGTCGTATCACCGGCTCCACCTCTTCTTGAAATTCAATTCCAATTTCCGTTTCGATTAATAGGAGTTTACAAATAAAATAATTTATAATAAACTGTTTCATGAAGACCGACTTTCAATGAACAAAAAGAAAGGGCGCTTTCAATTAAAGATAACTATATATAATTTTACGTTGAAGCCTTTAATTAGGTTTAGGCTTAGTAAGTTGAAGCCATTAGGCGCAAAGGTCGATTCCCTAGGGCATTTCATCTTGTAGACAAAAAGAACTATTTGCTGTGCCCAAAAACAGCCATCAAGCGGGCATCTTTCATTAAGGTGATCGCTGAAGGCAGACTCGGTTCTTCACGATCGATTTGAAGATGGTGGTTCAGAACAGATAAGTCCGGACCTCTTTTGTGAGAACGTCCATTTATTTAAGCCTATGGGCCTCACTTATTTTTAAGGACTACTTAAAGGGAGAAGCGCTTGGAGATGGCACCGGGCGGTACTTCCTGCCTAGCCTTCCTGAAAACAAGGTTGACAGAACTTAAACTAGTCCGCCACTTCTCGGCATTTCCCTATGTGACGCAACCCTTCACAGTAAATGAAATTCCTTCACTTCACTAATCTACACTGAAACTGAATTGCATTGAGGTATGTGATATCGGGATACTAGCCGAAACTGAACTGAAGGTAATCTTGATCTCGAGAGTTCTGACTGGCCGAAAAGCCCTATCCTCCTTGTTGGAATCCCTATCTTCTCGATGGAAGAAAGTCCGATGCTTGCCCTTAAGAAAAGAGAAAGGAGGAATGATAGAGAGGCAAGCGTTTAAGCTTGAAGAGGCTAACTTCGCGAAACTTAGCCACTAGACCGAAGAGGTGGTGCTTAACGAATAACAGAGAGACTGCGTAACGGCTGGGGCTTTTTAAGAAAGCAACCCTCTTATCCAAACTTGTTAACTGGACGCAAAAGTAGAAAGGTGTTGTTAGACTTAGCTTAGAGTGCCATCTTTTCGAATGCCCTTCTTTTAAGTTCCTCTCCCGATACTGGACTACATACCGGCCTCAACATTCTTGGAAAACAATTCGAATCCGAGGGTTTCTTCGGCCATCTCAATCTTGTAAGACTAATCGAGACTCGAAATTGGGAAAAAGAGATACGAACCGGAGAGGAATAACCAATCGATGAGGAACATGAAAACCATTTTTCAATAGAGGGTACGAAGAAACGGTTGGGGGCAATAAAGTAGGTGAAGTGGTTGGATTTTGCCGAGCTGTTCCAACCACTGCTGGATGTGATTCCAAGAGCCGTAACGAGAATGAAATACCACACAGAAGAGTTCAAGACCAGCTCCCTAATGGAATTTTTAAACCAATTCCATTCCGATTGGACCGAATTGGTACGGAAGTTGTAACATGGGGAAAATCCGCCACGGAAAACACAACTTTATTTGAATAACCCGGTGACCTACCGAATTGTAGAAGTAGGATCTTTGGCAAGCAATAAGCACTTTAAATTAATACAATTCGAGTGGTAACCATCTTCTTTTCTCATTTCGAGGAAAAGGTTGCGGGAGGAAAGGAAACAACGGAGAGATCCGAATCAGAACCTAAATGGGAATGACATGAAAAGTCTTTTTTCAAAGACTCTAGCATAAGGGCGTTACGACGATATACGAGAGGAATGAAGAAAAACTCGTGATTGGTGTGGAGGGAAGATCTGTATGATATAGTTCAAGATAAGAGTCGTCTCATTTCCTTACTTCTTCGTTCTTCTTTTCTAATTCATTCACGTTCAAGGCTGGTTCTGAAAGCCCGCATAAGACATCATCTTCCAACCAATTGGAAGTTGACTTATCGCTTCGGCCAATCGTCGGGATGTGTACGAGATACCATAAGGGCTCAATATCTCAAAAAAAAAGCACCTTTGTCTAAGACACTAACTTAGCTTTTCTTTTGTTATTGGGCCCGCATTAGTCGATAGAGCTTGATTATGGCCACTATCCTTTTTTTGTACCAAGTACCCGGTCCCACAACTTCCGGACTGGATCCTCGGCACAACCTTTATGAGCTATTCGTAAAAACTTTCCACATGAATACATTAAGTTTTGAGAAAGCTGTAAAATCACCAAAAAAGACGAAACCAGAAATTGCCATACAGACGCTTTTTTTTAAGAGTGGCACTCCCAGAAAAGGCATCCCCAGCCACAGCCGGAAAAAGTACGTAGAGGAGAAGGGTCGGAGTAGGCTTGCTTCTTCCCCTTCGAAGCCTGTTTTTCGGTGCTTGCTTGGTCCCGGGGCAGGGGCTTTTCAATACCTGCTTGGAACGTAGCCGGTAATCTTCTTACGAAGTCCCACCCACTGTGGGATTCCGATACTTAGTATCCAAACTCCAGAGCCTATGCGGTCCCGCCTTGAAGGCATCCTTGAGTTTGGAGGGGGGTTAAGCATAATTGATCTGTATCTTCTGTAATAGTAAGTCTTGCTGTATGTATATATAACTTTCCTTTTTTTGGATGCTTTTTTACATGTATAATAGGCCTTTAAACCCTGAATGAAAACATAAATTGTCCACCTATTTTCTTAATCTATTTTATTTAAACTAAATAAAACAATAAATAATTATAGTA
This sequence comes from Jatropha curcas, assembly GCF_014843425.1. The sequence goes on along the minus strand of NW_023590789.1, from coordinate 15,536,885 downwards.
AGTAATCGAGGATTTTCTAAAAACTACATGAATCATTCTGATTAGTTGATAATTTTGTGAAAGATTCCTGTGAAAAAGGTTAATTAAATCTATTCCTAATTTATGTCGAGTAGACCTTGTTGTTTTGTTTTATTGCAAGAATTCTAAATTCATGACTTGTAGGGAGGGACTTATGTCACCACAAACAGAGACTAAAGCAAGTGTTGGATTCAAAGCTGGTGTTAAAGAGTATAAATTAAATTATTATACTCCTGAATATGAAACCAAGGATACTGATATCTTGGCAGCATTCCGAGTAACTCCTCAACCCGGAGTTCCACCTGAAGAAGCAGGGGCTGCGGTAGCTGCTGAATCTTCTACTGGTACATGGACAACTGTGTGGACCGATGGGCTTACCAGCCTTGACCGTTACAAAGGACGATGCTACCACATCGAGCCCGTTCCAGGAGAAGAAACTCAATTTATTGCGTATGTAGCTTACCCATTAGACCTTTTTGAAGAAGGGTCTGTTACTAACATGTTTACCTCAATTGTGGGTAACGTATTTGGGTTCAAAGCCCTGGCTGCTCTACGTCTAGAGGATCTGCGAATCCCTCCGGCTTATACTAAAACTTTCCAGGGACCACCTCATGGTATCCAAGTTGAAAGAGATAAATTGAACAAGTATGGACGTCCCCTATTAGGATGTACTATTAAACCTAAGTTGGGGTTATCCGCGAAGAACTATGGTAGAGCAGTTTATGAATGTCTACGTGGTGGACTTGATTTTACCAAAGATGATGAGAATGTGAACTCTCAACCATTTATGCGTTGGAGAGACCGTTTCTTATTTTGTGCCGAAGCTATTTATAAATCACAGGCTGAAACAGGTGAAATCAAAGGACATTATTTGAATGCTACTGCGGGTACATGCGAAGAAATGATGAAAAGAGCTATATTTGCCAGAGAATTGGGAGTTCCTATCGTAATGCATGACTACTTAACAGGGGGATTCACCGCAAATACTAGTTTGGCTCATTATTGCCGAGATAATGGCCTACTTCTTCACATCCACCGTGCAATGCACGCTGTTATTGATAGACAGAAGAATCATGGTATGCACTTCCGTGTACTAGCTAAAGCTTTACGTCTATCGGGTGGAGATCATGTTCACGCGGGTACAGTAGTAGGTAAACTTGAAGGAGACAGGGAGTCAACTTTGGGCTTTGTTGATTTACTGCGCGATGATTATGTTGAAAAAGACCGAAGTCGTGGTATCTTTTTCACTCAAGATTGGGTCTCACTACCAGGTGTTCTACCTGTGGCTTCAGGGGGTATTCACGTTTGGCATATGCCTGCTTTGACCGAGATCTTTGGAGATGATTCCGTACTACAATTTGGTGGCGGAACTTTAGGCCACCCTTGGGGAAATGCACCGGGTGCCGTAGCTAACCGAGTAGCTCTAGAAGCATGTGTACAAGCTCGTAATGAGGGACGTGATCTTGCAGTCGAGGGTAATGAAATTATCCGTGAGGCTTGCAAATGGAGTCCTGAACTAGCTGCTGCTTGTGAAGTATGGAAGGAGATCACATTTAACTTCCCAACCATCGATAAATTAGATGGCCAAGACTAGAAATTAGATTAGTAATTCACGTCCGTTTTATTAGTTTAATTGCAATTAAACTCGGCACCATCCAGTATTCCTCTATTCACAGGTCTAAGAAATAGTTCTCACTTTAGCACCTACAATTTCTATAATAGACTGTGTTTGTTGTTTATTTACCATACTCATCATTAGTCCCTCTCACTTATAATTTACCAATTTATGCAATAGGTATGAGTTTTCCCACCTCACAGGTTCTAGTGCGTCCATTATCCCTTAGGAGTAAAATCACCAAGTTCTTTTCCTTATGTTGGTACGGTTGATCCCAACATAATGAAATTCCTGGTCCATACCTATTCCATAATGGTTCCAATAACCTTTACTCTATCCAATCCAATCATAACAACAAGGGAGATATTGAAGTAGAAGCAAAGGAGATTGAGAAAGATGAGATGGAATTCCTTATGCTCCGCAGTTACATCTACAATTGACGGGAATCAGACACGTATAAATCCTTTCTTCATTTTTTATGTTACCCAAAACGAGCGTAACCGCTTAATCATTGGCCGGACCGACACTAGGGCACATGTAAGCTTAAGGCCTTTGAGGCCCATAGTAAGCCTAACTCACATGAATCCAATCCTTTAAACTAGTTTTAGGAACAATAAGCCCATAATGTGATGTTATTAAATCATACTGTCAATTTATATCTCTAGCCTAGCTTCCACATCATCAAATAATTCATAGCTTGGGCCTATAACTTTTTGTTATACCATTAACATCATCCGTAATATGGGCAAATTTGTTCATTCATACTTTTAGAGAGTGGATTAGAAAACCCACAGGTTTATTAAATAATACTCTAATAACTTTTCACATAACAATTTGCGATACCTAACTCTTTAACTGCGGAGCTCAGTAACTAGATGTAGATACATTTAATATACATGTTACTGCATATTCAACTATTATCAAAATTGAAAAATTACTACTGTAACTCTACGAAGAAGGGAGCAGAGTCTGTCTGAACTGGCAATATGTCTACCTCCTGGGAAAAATTTAAGGGAGGGGGTTGAGTTTCACAAACTCAGTGAATAATAATAAATAATGCATATCACGTAAAAATGCTTTTCAACTTATATAGGGAACATTCGTTCAACCAAGCGCATGACACATCATCAGCAACCATAAATGATATCACCTTCAAATAATCACATCAAATGGAGAATGATTAGTGGCACATTATTTTCTCATTTCACAAGAAATCTATTAATCGTGTTTTACAATTGTTTTCGCCCCTCTCACCCCTAAATTATTTTTATTGTGTTATTTGAGAGAGTTGAGATCCCTTAAAACCCCGGAAAAGGATATCGGAAAACTACTTTTATTTGTTTGGAATTATTGAAAATGGTGTTAAAACCTTTTGGGAATACGGTGCCGATAAATCGGTCTTATAAATTATTTTTATTGGAGGATCCATAGGAGGGCCCCGCCCGTTATGCGCATTGGACATGAAAGAACCTTTCTTTGTATGACTTTCTCTTTTTCTTTTGCCTCAGATCGAATGAATACGAAAGGGAGATCAATCAAAACAAAAAAATAGGCCATTGAATGAAGAAAGTAAGGGGCCTTTCACCCTCTTTCTAGTGACTCGGGGAGCTGATCTGATAAATGCAACTTCAAAAGGGAGGGCATCTCTTAATGCAACCATGTTGGTATGGGCGAGCATAAAATATTTTGAAGTTTAGGTAAAAAAGAAGAGGTAAAGAGAGAGAAGAGAAACGGAACCGATACCGCCCCGAAATCGAATTATGTCAGGGCAAGAGAAAAGAAAAGTAAAGGACTCTCGTTTTCCGCATACGGCATATAGGCCTGTGAAAAAGAAGTCCTATTTTTCTTTATAATAGAGAAAGAGAGAGATTCGTCTAACTTTCTTAAATAAGGTAAGGGAACGAACTTCAAGTACTTCGTAGGAACGCCCGCCGTTTGCTAAGATGTGCTTCCACATCGTGGAGCTTTAGTGCACAAGTCGTCGAATCCCTTAAAGGTTTTGGGCAGGAGTATCGACGAAAGTCGTGCCCTGAAGTTGTAATCGCGCCTTCCTAAGAAAAGCCTTACCTTCGGTGAATAGTTAATGCCAACCAACTAACACAGATACGGGCTTTTTATGGCGAAATCAAATTTAAGCAACAAGGGAAATAGCGCACTTAACGAGTCCTCTAGAGCCTCCATTGAATCCCTTGGAAACTTATAACTTTTTTCGAGTAAGGTTAACATTGGGAATCTTTCCTTCCCAACATAAAGTCTATTTAATGATGACTTACAACTCTATTGACTGGTAGTATTAGATTCATTTTTTTTCCAGTATGAGAACGTCTATCACAAGCTGTTTTAATCTCATAGGCTTTTCCTTCTGTTCTACAGAGCTTAATATAGAAGGGAGGTGGCCTACTATTTCGTTTTTCCTTGGCTTATGAAAGATCATCCGAATTATGAATACGGGCGATAGAATCCGGTAGACGAAGACCTATATCATCAACAGTAGGTGCCCACATAAAGGGGCCAGAACCATAAAAAAAATAAAGTAAGGAAATAAGAATAGAAAGAAGAGATAGCAAGAAGAAAATTAGTGTTGTGTAACAAACAAAGACAGAGCATAATAGTCCTAATCCAAGCTGTCAGGATCAGAAGAACGTTGGGATTAGATTAGCAGGACTATGGGATGGGTCAAGACGTCCCGAGAAAAGTCTCTGTCATCTGGCTCCTTCCACGGCAAGACGACTAGGATCAAAATGGTTTAACAATAAATAATTGCTAAAAAAGAAGAAGATCGATACCATTTTTTTGAGACAAAGGCCTTGAAGGTCAGCGTCGAGGGAGAGTTACACCAACTAGTTGGGCTATGTAAAAAGAGAGTGGGGCTAAAGGGGCATTTTCTACCTAGAATCACGAAGATGTCTAACTTTGCGGCTATGCCATACGATTCTCAAGGATTGCTTTCGATCGATTCCTTGATGCTATGTGGGAGAACTCAACCAAGCAATTGGTGGTCATCCTCTGATGAAATTTTTGAAAGAGAAAGCAAGGAGAGTGGGAAAAGCTTAACCTACCCTTCCCTCGTTTTGCTGAATCTGACCTTCGTCCAAAGAGTTCGGGCTTCTACGCGAGTTAATGTGCTTTCATGACATCGAGTTTTAGCTATGCCAAGAGATTAAACTACTTTGATACGGTCGGTTTCCATTAGTCATTTTTCAGGAGAAAGTCCCGAAACTGAAACTAGAGTGCAATTGATAGGATCATTGCTAACCCATTGGCTTTTCATCGAGAATGGGATAGCGGCATAAGAGGGCATTTCTGAATGAGAAGATTCTCTTTCTACAACTCTAGACATATCCTGCCTCTTCCTTTCTTGCCCGCCTCAAATATTCTTCCTTTTCCGACTGGTGGGAGGGACGAGTCGCATTGTTATTGAATCGGTTCTGGTCTTCGTGAAAAAGTGAGGCTTTACTTTGAACGAGTAGACCTAGTTTACCCGCTTATTGGGAACCTGCAAGAAGCGGAGTTTCTTTGCTTGTCAGCAGTAGTTGGAATAAGTAAAAGCAGCAGACCAGTAGTTCCATTATCCCACCTTTTAGAGAAATTTTTGCAAGAAGGTTTCCGTTTAAGCACTTCCCTTGGCCAAGCAGGAAGAGGCAAGGAAATAAGTGCTTTGTCGGTTTGAAGGTGCTCTCTTTCTCACTACTAGACATAGGATAGAGGCTCACTATGAATCCATAGTATCCTCTGATCTTATGCATCTTCCTGTCTTGTCCTCTTGGTTTTCAGCGAGCCTGTGAAGCAAAGAGTTCTCCCGAAAGTGAAAGTGGCTTTCTTAGGAGGGAAGTGGGCTTCATTATGGAATGATTGTTGGTTCAGCTCAAGGGGTTCATCGGGGTTTAGTGTAGGAGGGGGCGCTCTTTGTTGACCTTTCAGGGGACATGTTAGAAATGTGAAGAAGGCAATAAACGCTGGCTTGAGTCGATGCGATGATCAATCCGCCGTTTCCATCTTTCTATACTATAGATGGTGATCAGAGCTGTTAAGAATCCTAGAATCATCTGTAAATCCCACCTTTGATTGACCTTTGACCGGTCATGTGCTGGAGGACCCTAGCCTCGTTCGGCCCTCCAATTCTCAACCCCGACCTACACAAAGTGGTTTTTAAGAAACCCACATTATTTGAAAAGTTCTGTTAGGTTCTTAGTAGAGTCGGCGACCTTTTTATGGGCAATAGTTAGGAGAGGTGCGCCTAGCTTTTTGTCTCTTTGATAGCTGGAAGTTCTCCAAAAGTATGAAAGGCTGGAGGGCTTTGTACCAACCATTCTAGTGTGGTTGAATTCTGTTCAACAGCCCAAGGACTTTCCGCACATCTTTTGTTCTTTCCACTGCTTAAAGTGATTGCGACAACTACGAAGAAACAACAAATCCCAACTACGGATATATAAGAACCGAAACTGCTCAGAGCATTCCATCCGGCGTAAGCATCTGGATAATCTGGAATGCGACGTGGCATGCCCGAAAGCCCTAAGAAATGCATGGGAAAGAAGGTCAGATTAACCCCGAAAAAAGTAATCCAAAAATGGATTTGGCCTAAAGTTTCAGGATATGTCCGACCAAAGATTTTACCCACCCAATAGTAAAATCCAGCAAATAAAGCAAAAACGGCTCCCATAGAAAGTACATAATGGAAATGTGCAACCACATAATAAGTATCATGTAGAGCAATGTCTAGCCCAGAGTTTGCTAGAACAATTCCAGTGAGCCCTCCTATGGTGAACAAAAAGATGAACCCTAAACCGCTCAGGCAAATAACATGGGTGTTTTGTATTGTATCGAACCCCCCAACAATGGGTAGCGATCCAACTAAAGATTTTGATTCCAGTGGGGACAGCTTATGAATTCATGTAGCTGGGCGGTGAAGTAGGCACGGGTATGCAACGTCTAAGCCAACAGTAAACATATGATGAGCCCAAACAAGAAATCCAAGAACAACCTTATACTGGATTCATGGATACCATGCTAAGAATAACCGCGAAAAAACCGGGGTTTTCAGCGAAAAAGTCGAAAACGATATGACTTATGATACCGGATCCCAGGCAGAATTAGGGAATGTAAACTTCAGGGTGCTTCTCTCTTCTTAACTAATATAAGCGGATGATAGAAGAAAGGTGGACTATAATCATCAAAACTTATTCCATTTTGTCTTAGGGAAAAGCTAGCCATGCTTTATGTGGTACTGTCAGGTTAAAATGCTTTGAGATCGTAAAACCTGTTATATTCCTCAATAAGGAAGAATCGTCGTGATTTATGACTTCGGAAAAGTACTCTTGATTTAAAGTAAATCTAGCATCATGATAACACTTTTTTCGACTTTGTAAGTACGCATTGATAGTAACCATTTTGACTACTATCAAAGTAGATATTTCCTCCAATACTACCTTATAAGACTCTACAATCTTGTAGAAGTTTATTATTACTCGAATACTTAGTTGAGGTAGTCGATTCTTCATTAGCGATACCAATGGTACCATCAAGCATGCAAAGAATCCTGAAACCAATTTGATGAGCATCTAGTGTAATATGGTCCGAATTACAGGGATATCCAGTACTTGACAAGACACGATGTAGTTGAAAGTAGGTCGTGCTGAATGTGAATATGACCCATTAATACAATTCATTGTTTATCATTACCAAGTTGATTATGTAGTCGATAACGATAAGCTTTAGCACCTGAATCGCATTTTTAATACTTCCACCAAGATATGTTGGATATATCGTAGTAGTGGTAGATCCTTCAAGTTCCATAGTAATTTCAAGAGAAGTAATATCCTTGTTTTACTAACTTGAAATACTTCCATCCACATCGAATAATTCGCAGTAGCCACTCCACAGAAGGATTTAGGATAACTTGTTGCGCATGTAGTCTTCCTGAGGTTCCTACTGGACTGCTTTTTTGTTCGTTGGTTACCTGCTGATTGTGGTCTTAGTACTCCATTTTGACTAGATCGGGGTTTTACTAGAAAACCACTTATGACATAGTAAGGGTACCATTAAGCAGAACAGTCAAGCATATAGCGCAATGCGTATTCAAATTTGAATCTGAAAAGGGCCATTTAAAACCGAAGAACCGAAGAACCAAAAGAGATGCTGGTATAATATTGGGTCTCCCCCTCCTGCAGGATCAAAAAAGGTTGTATTAAAGTTTCGATCGGTTAATAACATTGTAATTGCCCCTGCCAGTACCGGAAGTGATAATAAAAGTAGGAATGCTGTCACTAGAACGGACCACACAAAAAGTGGTAATCTATGCATAGTCATTCCAGGTCCACGCATGTTGAAGATAGTTGTTATAAAATTGATAGAACCTAAAATTGATGAAACACCTGATAGATGAAGACTAAAAATTGCTAAATCAACTGCTCCTCCAGAATGGCTGGTAATACCACTTAAGGGCGGATAGACCGTCCACCCAGTGCCGCTGCCCACTTCTACTAAGGCTGAGCTTAATAGGAGCAAGAGACTTGGTGGCAACAACCAGAATGATATATTATTTAATCGTGGAAATGCCATGTCAGGTGCACCTATCAGAATCGGAACAAACCAATTACCAAATCCACCTATCATCGCCGGCATAACCATAAAAAAGATCATTAAAAAAAAAAGCGTGAGCGTTATTAAAAATTATAAAAGTTGATGATTTCCCAACCAAGAATTTGATCGCCGGGTCGTGCTAAATTCCATACGAATCAGTACTGAGAAGCCATGTGCCCATCACTTCCAGCAATGGCACCGAAGAATGAAATATAGAGTTCCCTATATCCTTGTGGTTAGTGGAGAAACAGCCATTCGACCAGATTTGTCCGTAAAAATTTAAAGCATTTCTCTTTTCGCTTTCCTTCAATTCTTTGATGCTTCTGCTCCCCCCAGGGAGACTTTTCGGATTACTAAAAGTTGCCTTGGTTGTTGACCAAGAAAGAAAGAAATGGGAATTGTGATACGTAGTGGTTTAGCCCCGCGGGAGCCGCTTCTCTACACAATGTAGGTGAGCCACCCGGTGATCCTGGTAGTGGTTGTTTTCTATACGATATTTCTCGTCCCGACTAGAAGTCTCCCCTTACCCGACGAGATTGACCAAGGGTTAAAGCATTTCGATTTTGTGAATTTCAAGTGAAAATGGATCACTCGTCCCCCGACTTGTCTATCTTTTCAGTCTTGGCCACTTAGTCACCCCTAGCATCTGGTCCAACTCCAGTGCAGGTTTTGAAGTCATTCACGAGAGAAAAAAGCGAAAGCCGCCTTCTTTACTTACTTTAAACTGCTAACCGGAGTTAGAATGCGCGATTAATATGGGAACCTTAACTTAAGGATCGGCACCGCTGCTCGAACGCTGCTACTAAATCTTTCTAAGCCTATCTAATAAGCCGAATCCGGAGCTTACTTATAAGGCATTGTGTTGATAGGGATGTGCATCCGGGGTTTAATGAAAAAACAGAATTGGCTACGCCTCTTTCTTTTATTATATGATATTATATGCAATTTCATTTGACGCATGGGTCAGGCGGCGGAAAGGCCAGCTTGAAGAAAGAAAGCAAGCAATAGGGGAGCAAGGAAGCTCTTTGAATCAAATGTGTTAAGCATTTCACAATTAACTTAGAGATGAGGAATGAAACTGCTGTCCCGATCCCTGATGGCCACGGGCACTCTGATTGGTTTTAGATCTTTCTGCAGCTTCCTCCGGGGCTGCTTTCATTGCTTTCTTTCATACATACGCATACGAGGTAATTTCAAATCACCCCACTTGGCAATTAAGGAAAATCCCCTTCTCGAACTATAAAATCTTCTTCAGAGGTCGATCTTTAAGCCTAGAAAAACCAGCGTTTAGGGTTCCGAATAAGGTGATTCAAAAGGTTTCTTTTCGTTATCTTCCTTCTAGCTGAGATCGGGAATTCCCTTTTCTTAATGCTTGGCCTGAGGCCTGGTATGGGCCTTTGAATGAAGAGATTCTGGTCCCTAAAGAGAAAATTTTTGGTCTTAGGTTTCAAAGTGGTGTGATGTGGGATAGAGTTGGCACATCAAACAAAAGGAGGAGAAAGGGTTGAATTATAGGAAATTAGAGCAGAAAAATAGGAGATTGTTGCAAGAAGTTCGACAAGAGAAGAATTAGGGGAGAGAAGAATAAGAGATCAGAGCTGTGAAAAGTAGTCAAGGTCCTGTAGCAAAAAAAAGGCAGCAAGAACAGCAGCATAGGAAAAGGAGAGATAAAGGGAAGAGGAGAATAAGCACCAAGCATTTCAAACCAAGTACTCACAATATTCCATTACTAATAAACCTAAGAAAAACAGCCTGTTACTTGTATTTATAGAGCTTGAAAATTAATCCTAGTTCTATTATTTGAAACCCAAACTAAGAAGATTCTAATTGTAGGCTACTATGATTATGATCTCAAACCAGTAAAAATCTGAACTGATACTGAATTGGATATGAAACAAACAATTTTTGTTAAATATCCCTAAATAGTTTGAGAAGCTAACGTTTCTAAATATAAATTTACAAGAAAAATTATAAATTACATTAATTTAAATTTGAATCAAAATAATCCCTAAATCTAGTTTTCCTTGACTGCATGTCTGCTTATGGCTTATCAAAAAAGTGAAATTTGTTTTTTTATTTAGAATATTTGGGAGTTCTCATTACCTTAAAATTGGTATCAGGATACTCGATCTGTGGGGGCTATTGCAGGGCTCGCTGTTGCTATAGTTTTTACTTGGAGGCTGTTTAGGTCACCCAGTGGAAGTCAACAAAGACAGCCAAAACGCCAAGCTCCTCCAACTAGTAGTTCAGTTGTTAGTGCTCAATCGAATTCAACATTGACTCCTCCTGGAGTTTGTTCATCTTCTGATGATCTGAGAGCACAAAATGTCGTTGACGAATTCTTCCAGCCAGTAAAGGTATAAGCATCAACCTTTTTCCCAACGTTGAACTGTATTTCATTTGTGCATGTTTGCTTATTCTTAGTGGACATTCTCCCTATTTTTCAGCCAACTTTGGGGCAGATAGTTAGACAGAAATTGAGTGAAGGAAGAAAGGTAAATGCATTCTTGCCTCTCAAATGTGCCGAGTATGATGCTTCATTTGCTTAATTTGTGTTTGCTATTTATATGAAGTGGGCTATGTGTCATCCTTTTTTTATTTGACAAGACCATATATGGTTCGAAGTTAGATTTCTTGGGAATCTTTAGTTTATTTGCCAATTCTTTGTATCTGTGATGAAAATGTTGCTATTTGCATACTTTTGTTAGTTGAATAGGCACACGAAGTGTCTCTCTGATCAAATTTGAAGTGATTGCTGATTAAGAACAGAGATAATTATGAAATCCAGAAATAATCTATGGGGAAATGTTGTAATTCCTTTTCAAAGTGCATGCTTATGCTTATTCAAGAGTGAGAGGAGTTGCTGCCATGTAAATTTCCTGTGCAGGAGAGCCTTATTCTTGAAATCATATATTAGAAACAGGAGCAGGAGCTGGAATTGTGTTATTGGCAAAATGAAATAATTACTTGAAATGGTGTGCCTATTTGTATATGCATGGAATCTGCATAACAATAGATTTAGTTGTGTTAGTATCAGACTGCTCTTTGGAATATATGTAAAACTTAGTCTTGCATGCAGTTGCAAAATTTTAATTCTCATTTGTCAGATGACTACCGGTGGTTTCTTTCTTCCTACATCAACTAGGGTCCAAACGTGTGCATCTTGGGTAACCAACTTTTTTTATGGGTCTTTGAATTTAGCCTGCTATGATTTTACCAACTTTTATTTTGTAGTAGATATTGTAGTTTCTAGTCATTGGCAGGTCATTTGGCTAAATTTTCAGAGCTTGTTATCTGGCATTAAAATATTGCAATAGTATGTGATATCACAATTAATTGAGTTTGGATCTTAATTATTTTGTTCTCATCAGATTTATTAACTGTTGGGGTTCTTCCAGTATTTAGAAAGCCATTCTCCTTAGGTAATTTCAGAACTGACCACTTACAATGTGCAGGTCACGTGTCGTTTGCTTGGAGTTATCCTTGAGGAAACTACTCCAGAGGAGCTTCAGGTAGCGAAATTTTTTTTGCAGTAAAATTTATGCTTTCAACAGCAGCCTAGAAGATAACTTGAGTTGTTTTCTTATGGCAGAAACAAGCTACTGTGAGGTCTTCTGTTCTGGAAGTGCTGTTGGAGATAGCAAAATTTTGTGATCTTTATCTTATGGAAAGAGTACTTGATGATGAGAGTGAAGTACGTCTACAACATTGTTTTATCAAATAACTGGATGTTATCAATTTTGCCCAGTGTTGCATTTTATATGATTAGAGTTCATGATTTTAGTATCCATTTTTTTTTATGTGCATAAGATGTTGTACTTGTCTCCTATGTTTCCATGTCATCATTGTTATTTTGTTCTTTCTAAAGTCTACCCATGCATAAACTGACCTTTCAAATTTAATATTTTTGGATGGATAGTTGTATATTCTAAAATAAGCTAGATGTTCAAATTCTGTACTGTCCAACCTATGAGCGGGAATTTTCAAACATAAACTGACAAGGTGGCATTAGGCATTCAAGCTGCTAAGTGCGCTACAGAGCTGGAAAGAGAAGAAAAGCGCTCTAGTGCCTATTCCGAGCTTACTATGCTTGGAGATCTTCATAGTTGTAGGATTTTGGTCTATATGTTATAAGGATTTCTATGTTTCCCACCGACATATTTAAGATACCATCTTGCTAATTTTGGAAACCTGAGGTTATAGGTGGTGTTAACTTGGTATCTATTTTTTCTCTTTCGAGGATTTGTTTTCTGAGAATGTTTTAAGAGTGTTTATTATTCGATCTATAATATACCAATACTTGAAATTGCTGGTGTACATTAAGTGTATGTGCATGTTTGAGGTGAGAGCTATTAGCTAAAAGAACGATCTGCTATTCATTGAGGTATTCATTGACGATATGACTAACGTATTAGAATTTTTCTCAATTTCAAGAGGTGCTTCATGCTTGATCTATATTGCTAGGATTGTCTTCTTCTGCTCTTACTGGACATGTTAATGGTTCTATTTGATTCACTTAATGAAATCTTCTCATCTGCATATACTGTTGTGAAGTTGAGGATTTTTGCATAAAGGAAATTTTGTGGATATTCTCTTACTATTTAACTGATAGTTGACCAATCAAGTGTTTGCTTTTACTGTTTGTACTTGAGTTAAAAGTATTTTGTGGATCCTGTAGTAACTGTCCCTTGTTTAAATTTCTTTTGGAGCTGTCTTTCTAGTTTTCCTTTCATACCAGCCAATCACTTTTGCTACATTTCTCATGCCATGAATAATTTTTCTGCAGCAAAAGGTTCTTGCAGCATTAGAAAATGCAGGGGTTTTCACATCTGGTGGTTTAGTCAAAGACAAGGTAAGTAGAAGTGCTTTTTGAATATATTGTTTCCTTATTATATAACAATTAAAATTCCTCATCTTGGAACTTCTATATATGAATCAATCTACCGTAAGTTATTTTTCCTGAGTTGATACTTCTTCATAGAAATGATTCATGATGGTATTCTATAGTGTCATAGTGTGAGTTGCATGGCATCCTTTTGTGGTTCATTTTGTGCTCATTGATAACTCTGGTTGAAAATTGAGTTAATTTTCTTTTTATGGAATCAACAACAGCAAAATTATGAAGATAATTTATCTGAGCTCCAGTAGAGAGTATTCAGTTTTGTGAACCTTGAAAAATATTGAGATACTAATGGCCTCGACCCTTTTTATGTCCTAAGAAAGAAGGTTAAAGATATTTATTCAATATCAAAGCATTATGTAACAGTTGATTTTAATGTTTTTGCATATTCTTAGATGTGTTTGTTGGTATTCTTTAGATATAAAGATAATGCAATCTTTTTTTGAGATAATTATAATACGGTGTATTATTTATTCAATATGTAAAAAAAAATACAGTGGATGATTCCAAACATAATGCCTACAATATTGTAATGACCAAGTTATAAACAACCGAGTGAAAAAACAGTTTCGCAGAATTTCGTGATCGCATTTCTCACAATTATTCTTGCAATGGGAAGTGAAATGTCAATTTAGTAAATCATAAACATTTTTGTCTTGCTACCAGATGATACAATTGTTCATGTTCATTATACTTCCTTTCATGGTTTGCTTCATTATGTTTTCTATTCTGTTTCAGTCCATTGTTCCTTGTGGATATGTCTTAGGTTTATCTCTTGATATGTTATGAAATATGAATCAAGGTATATGGCACGGGTCACTAGTGCTTGATGTGCATGGCATGAGAATCTTTAGTACATATTTTTGCTGAATTATATTAATATTTTGATTTTTGGCTACCATATTGTTCACAAAGGCAATTGTGTAAGGATGTGGACATATATGGGTAGAAGGAATTTGTTCGCAAAATATCAAAGACTAAGTGGAATGTAGTGCTGGTAATTGATGCGTTGGAATCCTTATTGAAGCAACTGGCACTAAAGAATACAAGGCAATGAGAAATTGTGATGCTAAATGTTATGTCTGAAAGGGGGCAAACATAGCAATTACGGAGAGTTTCCAGCAAAAAATGATATCAATTTACAATGTTATCATTTCCTGAACAAATTTCAGTATTATTGCAATGTACAAAATAATAAATTGTCATGCACTCTAATGTTGTTGGAATGAAATCCTAATGCGTATGGACTATGGAGTGTTGTTGGCATTTGGAAAGGTTAAAAAAATAAAGAATTAAAGGAGAAACATTGGTTTTCATAATTTAATAATGCAGCCATTGAAATTAGAGGTAGTCTGATGGATTGAGTTGTTGATTTCATGGTACCTCTGCTGTTGTTATTTTAAGATATGACGTAAATTCTAATGCAAGCTGTTCCTTGGATGATAGAAGCTTAAAGAGTACCACTGTGCTTTAACTATAAATTGTGGCAATGGATATCCTTTTTTTTGTTTTTTCTATCTTTTTCTCCTTTAAAAGATTAGGATTTCAAATTCGATTGATCTCTCTAATTTATGGAAAATGCACCTGCAGGTTCTCTTTTGTAGCATGGAAAATGGACGATCATCTTTTGTCCGGCAGCTAGAACCAGATTGGCATATTGACACAAATCCCGAAATTGTTTCTCAGTTAGCTGTATATATCAATATAACTTGCCATTTTTTTGTAACTTCTCTACATTCACTTTCACTGTATACTGATTTTAATTTGTCTACTAATTACTCTGCATTTCACTTTTCTCTGTTACAGAGGTTTATCAAATATCAGCTTCACATTTCTCCTATTAGACCCGAACGAACTGCTGCAAATGTGTTTAGTGCTCCATCCTTGGAAC
Organism: Jatropha curcas; assembly: GCF_014843425.1. The sequence continues at coordinate 15,521,882 of NW_023590789.1, read as the reverse complement.
AGTTCTTTGGATGTGTTTGATGCTTCACCACTAAAACATCTGGAGTATAAACCTAAAATAGATTGTTCTTTGTGTTAAAAAAGAAAAACTGATTACAGCGCAATGTTCTTTAGAAACTCTTCGCCAGTTGTTAATTTTCGGTGAGAAGTGACCACAAATTCCTTCTAATTTTGTTTGAAATTTGTGCATTAGATTGGTCACATCTGAACCCTTTTTTTTTTTTTTTTGACTCTCTGTTACATAAGTAGATTCCTAAAGCTTTTGTCTCATATTATGACATAAGTAAGCAGTTCTTATTGTAATCGGCCAAAAATCTCGCAAAGGGAAAATTTATAAAAAGGTTTCCGTGTTTGTTGATTCCTAGGCTTTAGTGCTTCTTCTTTATGCCGCCTAATTTGGTACTAGTGGAGTAGGGTTAACCTGAAATACAGAATCCCCCCAAAAAAAAATAGCCAGTCTTGTAACCTTTCGCTCAATGCTAGAATCGACAATGAAGCATCTGAAGGCTGCGTTAATCGTGGGAAATACACGACAGAAGGAATTGTTTATAAACTTCACGCTTCAACACAAGCGAGAAGTGTTATTTCAAATCTTCTATCCCGACTAATGTGCTTTGCGAAAAAAAAGGGACCCCCCTTTTTGGAGTTGAGAGCGGTAAATAAAAAAAAGAAAATCACACCATCTCTGTAATAGGTGTAATAAGTAAATGCCTCTTTTTCTCCTGAAGTTGTCGGAATTATTCGTAATAAGATATTGGCTACAATTGAAAAGGTCTTATCAATAAAATTTCCATTTATCTGCGATCTAGGCATAGGTAGCAATCCATTCTATAACTCTTTTCATTACCCCTCGTGAGAAAATAATCTCACAAACAAAGGAAGTGTACAGTACGAAATAACATAAAAGTAGACCCATTCCATTTTTTAAAAATTCTTCGAGCCCGGAGGCTAAAGAAAAAGTGATAAAAAAAAAGTGATGAAAAGTTTTCTATTTTTATAGCAAGTTTCCTAGTTAGAATTGATATTGTTCGTACCTATCGAACAATCTAATATGAGTAACTCGCTATTCGCTCGGGGTATCGGCCATAATAATTATGTAGGAGAGATGGCCGAGTGGTTCAAGGCGTAGCATTGGAACTGCTATGTAGACTCTTGTTTACCGAGGGTTCGAATCCCTCTCTTTCCGCACCTTCACCTAATTCGCCAATGTAACTGACTACAATGTATCAAATAAGAACATATACTAAAGAATTAGACCCTTCTTTAGTATAGATTCTCTATTCCCAATTCCTTTTTAATATGGAATGCGTAAAATAGCATACAGGGGATGAAAATCTCCTTACGTATCTATCATACATGAATAGGAGAAAAATCTCCGAATCAAACCCATTCCCCTGTCTTCCTTTACTTAACCTTAACTCAGGTGAAAAGGGGGCAGAACCCTTGTTTTGTTATTTTAGTTAGGTTTAAGTCTGACGAGAATAATATTCTACGACAAGCAATTCATTTATTTTCAAACCAACCCGGGAGGCTGTGTTTCGCGTGTGGTGAGTTTAGAACTTCTCTCGGCCACCCTCCCGCACCACACACATATCCCGGAGACTCGCGTCCTTCCCGCAAACCGATCCGAATCCGCGCCCGTATTAAGTGTCCTCGTGCATTGTTTGCCAAGTCCACTATTGTTGTAGTCTTGAATAATTTGTTTCTCAAATAAGAAACTTTCCGACCGAGGATTCTGTGGCCTCCGGTTTACCTCGGTATAGTTGATAGGATGAGTGAATATAAATTAAAGGAACAGCAATTTTAGTGGATATCAAGCAAGTGCCTGGACTCGTGTGACAGTCCAAAACGCCGGGATCCAAAGGGAAATTGGCTCTTTTTTGAGCGTACGCTTAATGTGTGGATGTGGACCCGAACCTAGCAATATGACAAACCACACTTCACTCAATAGTTCAATATTTAAAATTAAATTTAAATGGCGACTAGCGGAAGCTAATATAGGACTGTATAAAGAATAGAAATCATATAAGTACTACAGAGCTCGAGCCCCGTTGAAGGTGACGAGAAGGTTTATTTACTGAGAATTTCACGTAACCGGTAGTTAGACCTAACGAAGACGGTAAGAGTTGGTCTGTGCTGTTGCGATTCACACTCAGACCGAATAAAACAGCGCCCTGGACACCATTTTCCGTAGCATTTCCGGCTTTCATGTATTCGTTAAGGGCGGCCATGGTTATTTTTAGATTACCCGAGGGCGAAAGGGTCTCCGGCACTGCTTCTCTCGGTTGGACATATAGGTACCGCCGTAGTTTCCCCACGCGACTTTAGTGGGACTAAGTCTAATAAAACTTTCACTTCCAAGGGGGGACTTTTTTTCGGTAGGACACACATCGCGAGAATAAATTTCTCTGTTTTATTGTTTGTGGCGGAGGTCTTGTACCGCCGCCTTAGCGTCTCTCAGGAATTACGTTTTAACGTCCCTTTATGACTTTCCCGTCGGCGCCTCGGGGGTCTCCGTAGTAGCGCGGACCTGTCCGCCGTACAGTGTTACTCGCTCGCGGGACTTATCGACGAGCCCCAAAGAAGGTATTAGGAAGAATCGGACCTAAAGCCGGAGGAGTTCATTGCCCCGACGGTACACATGAGTCCGAAGCGGCGGCAAGGGGGTGGGGGTCCCAACGTCCGTCAGTGAGTAGACCCATGGGCCCACCAAGTGCTCTCTCGTACTCGCGGTGCCACCTTGGTGTCAGCCATTTTCCGTCTATAAAAAAAATGGGGCAGAGACCTCGGAGCCCAGGCAGCTTAGGGTGTGGTTTTTCCGACCAGGGGAAACAGGGGAGTTGGCGAGTGTGGTGGAGGTTGCAGACCCAACCCGTCTTTTCGCTGCGATCTGGCGACGGATATGGGTCCCCGAGGATGGTTAACCCCACCTTTTTTTAACCCCGTGAGAGGGAGGTCATTAAGAAGCGCTGGCTCCCCAGAACCGCGAGCCGACAGCTTCTTCCGCCTACGCGCGCCCGGATCCATGTTCGTAGTTGAGCCACATCGTTGCCCCCGCGCGGGGGAACCATTGGAGAAGGGGGAAGGTGCAGCCAAGGAAGGCCTCGGACACCCTTGACAGACCGCTTTCCCGGACAATGGCAGAAACTATTGCCGGTAGAAGATGACCTCCCTCGCCCCCCGACTGTGGCAGATATTCTGGGGGAGATGGAATACCCTGAGAACCCGGCCTCAGCTGCCCCGCGCGGGGCGAGGGAATGGGCACGCTGGAGCCGGAGCGTCGAGCAGAAGCGTGTGTCCCGCCTGAGGGATGATAATGCGTCCTCTTGCAACCTTCCCCGCCTCATTAGGTGTGGGCGCCAAGCATAGTAGGAGATGCCTCTACGCACTCTTACGCGTCTGTGGTGCGCGCGCGTCTCTTTCTACACCGCCACCGAGACCGCGACGTGGAAGGCGTAGGGTTTACCCTCGGCTCGGCGCGCGATCATGAAGGTCCGCTCACTGCCGCACCGCACACAGGGGCCACTCTCTGTCCCTGCTCTGATGGTCGAAGTGGGCTTTGTGCGCCCGCGCATGCATAGATGGTGTGCTCATCGTGGAACATAAAAAAACAATCGAGGCACTGCCTTCCTTGCTTGGCGCTCCAGACGCCGGTCGGGGTCTGCATCAAATCCATCGCGCGTCCAACGTGAGCTATTTATTTTATTGCCCGCCAAATAAGCCGCTTTTACGCTTGCATGCAAAAAGGCGGCCACGGCCAGGTCAGATGCTATCGCCGCGCCGGAGCGAAGGAGATGCTTTGAATGGTAACTGGTAGTACTGATACCAAAAAGCTCTTAGGGAAATATAAGGTCGCCTTTCCTTGTGCGTAGCTGGTTTTGTGTGTGGAGGCGCTTTTTCGGTCACTCTTCTCAATAGAAAAAAACTTAAATCGCCAAACCGGGACATCAGATTTCCCAGCAAAAGAAATTATCCTTCACGTTCCCGAAAAATTCCGATCGTCTCGAGCAAGGTCCACCCACAATCACTCTGTAGTATGACTGCTTCTTTGTGGCTCTCCGTGAACTTACCGCACAAGAGTCTACTATGCGAGGTATGACCTTGAGAAGTGGTTGGAAACGTGCGGAAACCACATATTGGATTACTCCAGTGGGCGGCAAACGAAAAGCCGCTAGACGTCCGAAGTCCGGCTCGCCTGGAAAACGTGGCTCTGTGAACAGTCGCGCGATAAAATGAACACTTTGCCGTTCTTTTGAGGCGCTTTGCTGCACCTCACAAACCGTGACCCACACAAACCCTATAAATGCAATTAAATGTAAATGGAAAGTTAGAAGCATTATCACGAATCGCCGGCTATAAGAAGACGCAAGGAGCTAGAATGGAAGCACGCTGGGAGTAAAAGGGGTTCGTTCGGCCGTCATACATGTGACAGAGAGCAAAACTCAAAAAGCAAAACCCGGCCCCTTTACGTCATAATAACAAGTAACCTTGGCATTAATGACAGCACTAAGTGTTATAGGCGACAAAGTGTTTTTGTCGTGGAAAGGTGGCTCCGTTATCCAAACCACTCCCGGTGCTGCGCGCGGGGCGGTGGCTGCCGCCGTGACATTGGCGTGAGAGCCACCGCCCAGAAAATCTGCGGCGGTTAGCTGAGAATGGAGCGCAGCCAGGACATCCCGCAGCCCGTCCCACACCCGGGTTTCTCACCGGGCCCTGTCATGAGCCCGTTGGCCGGGTCCGGGAGTGCCTGTCATTTAGGGGCCCCGCACTAAGGCGCCTCCACCCCGGCGGGTTACCCATGCAGCCACGCCGTGCCGACCGAGCGTCCCGCCGATCTCCGCTGGCGCTCCAGTGAACGTGTAACCCGCCGAGGCGCCTCTGCCGCCCAGGTGGCTGCCTTGCATGGTCGAGTACGCCACGTTGTTCCTGGCAAGAGTCCCTATGTCGAGCGCCCGTAAGCCCAGAACGCCAGGCGGACCAGCCGGACGGCGGTCGACCAAGCCCGCCCTACAAGTGCCGCCACGCGGTGGGCGACAGCCTCGCCCCGCGCGGGAGGGTGCGAGGAAGTGCGCCTCTACCCTGGCACAGTCACCCGGCGTCTGGCGGCAAAAGACGCCCCGCGGCCAGTCGGCGGCGCGAACGCGTGTCGCGGGTGAGCCCCATGCGCCCCCAGGGGGACGCTCGCTATCACGGTGCAGCGCGGAATCGCCGGGACGGTGGAAGGCAGCCAGGGAGGCACGGGGTCATTTGACCGGAAATGGAAGGCTTTTCCCCATTTATAGTGGTAGGGTGGGATGTATTATGTGCTCCTTTTTCTTTATTGCACATTTCGCCCGCCGCGCGACATGGTGAAGTTAAAAGGGAAGACGATGAATTCTTGTGGAAAAAGAGGGAGCGAACCCCCAAAGTGGTAAAAAGTGAATTAAATGGGCGTCTCAGCATAGAGCTCAACCGGCGCTGAGCGACAGGCGAGAGCTTATTAGCCTCCCTGCACCCCACGCCGGAAATTAGGCGGCGCTTCCCGGGAGGGTAGAGCCCAGTCGTCAGATCTTTTCTCAACGTTCACAGGATCTTTGCCGAGCGCTCGGAAATGCTGGGGGTCGAGGCCAGCCATCGAAGTGGTGTTCTGCTGAACGCCGCACTGCTGGGGAGGACGCCGCCCAGGCTGGAGCGGCGGTATTTGGTAGGGGGAATCCTTCTCGGGCTTCCCGAAAGGACCCGCCCACGCCCCACCCGACCTAGAGGGACTGAGAAATGTAAAGGGCGAGCGTACCCCGCAGGCAGCCTGAGTGATCCTTTCGGAACCCTCTCTGCTAACCCTTATTCCTATCCGTTCAGGGAGGGCCGATCGAAAGGGAGTGCCCGCGGTGCCTGAGGGAAGTCAAGTCCCTCTGCCGCGGTCTTCTCTGTGCCGGGCAGGTGGACCTGTCACCCCCGCCACCGACGCGCGAGATCGTGAAGCTAAGTGACGCTAAGTTGAGGAAGGTCCTCTTCTCCGCGCCAGCGCCTGACGACAGAGGATTCATTCGGTCCTCAGACCAGCTGAGGGAGGCGCCTCAAAAGCACGCTGGACAGCCCGCTGCCAAACCGATATGGTGCACTGCAGGACGGTGTAGACTGTCCGCGCTCTCTATCGACGCACTTGAGTGCATCACGCCGGGGCTTGGGCGCACAGAGCCGGGCCCCAGTCAAAACGGAGCGTGATGCAAGATGCCAGCGGGAATGATTCCGCGGGACCCCAGCAGCGCGCTTATGGGGCTGTGTCCCCTGGTCCCACCGTCCCGTCGGTCCACTGTCGTGTGTTCGCTCGAGCATTCGTGAGTGAAAGACGCCCTGTGTGCTCACTTGGGGAGTAATTCGGACCTACACGAAAACCAAGTATCCCTCGCGGGACGTCGTTCCTCCATCTATTTATTAGTCCCTGAAAACAAGTAAAGGTCTTGAAAGCATTAACCGGTAGCGCTATCAAACCCTACACCCATCTTTGCCCCGAGTTGCAGTAAATTAGTTTTGCGGTGCAGAACTTTCCGAAACATCGGCTCGTAAACCCTGGAGTCAAAACCCTTGCTTCTGGGCCAGGTAAACTGTATTTGTGGCAGTCCGGGGAAAACCAGAAAAGTGTGGCTCTTTGGACCGTCCCTTTTGTGTAGTCAAATATAACACAATATAAATGCGAGATTAAACACATTTCTGACCCACACTTCTCACAATTCGCGCATGTCGTGAGAGAGATACGAGATCACGATAGAGAGAGTAACGCGAGTAGAGTGAGGCCAGAACTGTAAATATAAATCCCACTGGAGGTCTCGCTACCCTCACTTACAACATGACAAATAGTGGAAGTCTCGGAGAAAAATGGAGTCCCGAGGAGTGACAACTGCTACCCATCGGCTGGCCGGTCACTGTAGTATATCCGGAATATAATTCGATAACAGACCGAAGCCTCTCTACCTTCAGATCGAGGGCCTGGTTATGTTGCTGCCGCCCATTCTGGCCCATTTCATTTTGTGTCCTTAAGTTGGCTAGTGTCGGAAAGGAAGGGCGCCGGTAGCTGCGCACCGCCAGAAAATCTGTGATGTTTATAGAAAGGGAGGAAGGCCAGAGTAGCTTGCCGCCCAGGGACTCATGGGGTGAGTAGCCGGTTTTATCGAATGGGTCCACCCACAAAAGAGGCCCTGGGTCTCGGGGCAGGGAAGGAATGGGAATCGTCAAGGATGACTTCTTTGTTGGGAGAACGAAGGGCCCGGCCGCAGGCGCCCTGAAGTGGATTCCGACTACCTGAAGGCCCCCGGTGTCGAATTTTCCAACCCAAGCCTCCAGGGGCGGAAGCATGCGTTCGAGAAGATAGCCACACTGGCACGAGGCGTCTTTTTTCCGTACTCTTCCTTACCGGAGGAGTGGCAAAATCTTCTCTTTATGGCTTCACCTCCGCCCTGGCTTGGTAAAGGAAGGTACGAAAGCGCACCGGAGCCCCCTCTCCGCCCCAGGCGCTTCTTGCTATTATATGATCCATTCATTTTACTGGAAAGCAGGGGGAATGCCAGAGCCCTAAGCCCAGAGAGCCCCTTCTAATGCATAACTAAGAAAAAGCCTATAAGGCCAAAGGACCAGTCTGACACGCCAGAACAGGTGGATTGCCCGGGAAAGGCGAACGACAAAGCCCGCCTCGATTGGTTTCAACCGCGGCCGAACTGGTACGAGCCACTTCGAGCGGCGCGGCACCCGCGAGGCCGCTCATAGTTGAGCTCGTACCGCTTACCCCGCTGCGCGCCCGATTTGTCGAGTGACCCGGAGCACTTACGTCAATCCCGATTTCGGCCGATGGCCCGGGGGCACTCCGGCCACGGGCCTCGCGGTACACAGCTTCAGCGGGTGCGATAGAGGCCCTGCTCTTCCCTCGCGCGCGTGTCGGGTGGACCGTTATTTAGCACGTTCCCGAGAGAGCCACCTTGAGGTCTTCGCTGTATGTGATGCAAGTGAACGTGTACGCGCAACAGACAGACGCGGGCTGCCGTGTAAATTTCGATTGTTCGGTTGTCCCTCCGCGCTCCCGTCGACCCCCTATCTATTATTTCGCGGCCGGAACGCCCGCAGGACTATCCTACGCCCACGCCTGCTGATTCGTCTGCGTCGCAGAGCGAGCGTTTAGAGAGACTTTTGATCTTGCCCGATGCGTTCTTGGGGTACTTTATTACCGGTTCCCGATATATTTTCACTGCGGCTGCTCGTCCATGTCCCGCTGAGAAGGCGATAAAGATCGTAATTTTTTTCCACCAGCGCATCATTCAGCGGTGGTAGGGCGCCCTATTAAGCTACCGGTGTGACTTTTGCGCCTTTACTTGGATGTGCGGGCGGGGCGGCAGCGCAGAGGGCCTCTTAAACTCCGCTCCCTGTGGGCCCCTTTTGAAGGAGCGGGAGAAATTGTTGAATTCTTATTTTAAAATACCTCTCTTGGCAGTAATCTATTATCACAAAATTCCCTCAGTACCTTGGCTATTTTAAGTTGACTTTATATATAATAGGCAATTATTATTGTACAAAATTCGAAAATTCTACTCATACTGAACTAGTTTTTCATTGATAGATATATATTATTAACCATGCAAATCGTAATAGTATAGTTTTATGAATAATTATTCTTATATAATTATTTATCTTATTGAGACTGAGTTTTGCATTTAATAAATTATTTGACAGTTTTATTATAATCTTTTGTTATTTAGCTTATATTTATAGATGATTTAATGTATAGAGTTTGACTTAACATAGAAGATTAAATCATCAGTCTATATAAACTATAAAGTTTGTTCACAATTTAAAATGGCATTGACACACCATTGGTATGATTGTAGCACAAGATTAAATATAATTTATCTTGATTACGGGAATAGTAAAATTCTAACTTTTGTGCTAGTGCATTTTGTATGTATTGAACTTGATCGAGTGGAGAATATTGTTTTTATATTGACTTAATAAAATAAAATTCTCTAGAACATTAGAAATAATATTTATGCTCTTGGGCTTCGTTTATTTCCGAAAAATAACTTACATTTGGAAAATATTTTCCAAGAAAAAAGTACATTGTCTTTTTATTTTGATTCATTAAAAATTAAGTTCCATTTTAGAATAATGAACTTGGTGAATTGGACATTGGCAGTATACATTTGTAAAATATTAATTAATGATAGAATACATATAGTATAGAAAATGGTGATGCTTCTCAAGTAAGCTTATAAGGTTTCGTCGTGTAAATCTTGTAGTGAATTTTGAATTCGACACGTGAAATAAGTTTAGCGACACTCTTAAGGTTCTAAATTGCTAATTAAATAAATTGTCAGTAATTTAATTTAATTGACATGCATATGTAATCTTAATATGAGGAGTTTTATAAATATTTATGTTTTGAAAATTTAAAATTAATAAGGAGTTTAATTATAAATTTTTAGTGGAATAATACATAATTAATTATAATAAGAATTCGCTAGTTTTGTAAGGGTTCTTATTATAATTTGTAGCCTTATTTAATTTTATTCATGTATCCCAGCTGTGCCTGTGTTAATAGGGCCAGTGTGACGATGCTAATATTAAAAACAAAAGAATAGATTTTATTTTATTTAAAATTTTTTAAAAATTTCTGTTTATTAAATCTTGAGTTATCATGTACAGAACAAAATGATAAGTCTTACCAGTTGTTCTGTTCATGTGAGACAAGTCTTTTAAACATATATTCTTTCTATCAAATAATACATGTTTTTGGTTTTCTTTTTTTTTTTTTTTTCTCTCTTTCTCTCCACACAAAAAATTATCTGCCCATGCAAATTTTAGTGATTGATTTAACAGAGGTCACATGATAGAAGACATCAGGTAGTTTGAGAAAATAAATAAAAGGAGAAAATCGGTGAGCGCTTCTACGCTAGAAGAGGTTAGTAGGATTTAATCTTATGTTTTGGTTTGCTTATGTTTTGTGCTTCTATTCTTGGGTGGTTTCTGTTGCATATACCTGATTTTTCATCATTTATGCCATGTGTAAATGTTCACTTGGTATTGCATGTAATCATGACAAGTTATTCAGATTATATATAATTATCTTTTTATCAAACTTATTTTCTTCTTTTAGCATTTAGGATGATTTTCTCTTTTTATCTCTTAAAATCTTGAAAACTTAATTTTGAAGACTATTTATATTGAAAAAGAAAATTGTTATATCGTAAATTTATATGAAATGTTTACATGATTATACATAAAAATAAATTATTTACGAATGATTTCAAAATATATTTATGGGATTAAAAAAAAAATATATATATTAAATGTATTTTTTTCTTTACCATAATATATTATTATTTATGCTATTCTTATAAAGATCATCTCAATGAAAAACGAACTAGTCGTTGGTAGCTTATTTATGTAGTATTGCCATCAAGTCAACCAGAAAAATTACCAACTTGGGCCTTAGCCCAATTGTCATTTTTGGTTATTTATTAAAGTCCCCTTGTGCAAGAGAAGGATGGATTGTTAGTATGAACGATTTGAAAGGTATAATTGGAGGGCATGTATGGTTAGGTTTCATTTGTCGTTAGGGCATAAATGGTTAGGTTTCATTTATCGTTATTGTATCCATATCGAAAAGATGCGATAAAATATTTGGATCATTGTGCAATGTCCTAATAAAATGCCTAGTGGCATGATCAAAGCGGATGAACGTAAGCTATGTCTTCCATCATGATGTCCAATCTCACGCTTAGGTTAGGTCCATTCGTAATGAAGATAGTCATTCACAACCACTAATGAAGGATTCCTTAAAAAGTTAAGGATTAGTGACTTATAATTGGTGAATTCGTAGGTTAAATTCCTACTATAGATGCACACCAATGGGACCCTCTAATAAGTTTATAAGTTATGAGTGTTACTTGAATCAATGAGTATGTGCAGCCTATTCTTACCACTTAATCCTCTTACCATCATGGTTTGGTT
>NW_023590789.1:15378555-15510409 GCF_014843425.1 Jatropha curcas | reverse complement strand
ATCAAGTAGGAACTTAGTCCCTCAGATTCGCACGTAAGGCGAGATCGAGACACAGCCCCAGGGCTATAGGAAAAGATGTAGATCGATCGCCCTTAGATAGACAAAACTACATGGAGGGTCTCTACAAGTCTATATATTCTTTTGAATTTTGTTCCCCCCGTTCAAATATCACAACCAATTGAAGGTCTGGCAAGTTTCACATCTAAGAATACCGATCCGATAGTTTACGATATAGAAAATAGGAAAACATATTTAAACAAACATTCGTTGAAAAGATATTAATAGATCATCCAGGTAGTTGTCCGGTCGCATACCCAAAACCATAATATTCCAGAGGGAAATGCACTAGATTCATATTTCGAGCCGGCTCCGTGGAAAATTCAGACTTTCTTTTGATGCTGCGATCACATAAAACATTAAACTTGACGTCTTCAATAGCTAAATACATGGCAATTGAATTCATGAGCCGAGATCATAAGGAGCATACTGCGAGTAGGAAGTAGATTAAACTGAATCAAAAGCATTCAAAACCTCTCTTGTTCGGAAGATCGAAACACATTCGAAATGGTACCAAGCGTACTTAATAATAGAAGGGATTTTGCAGAAATATGTTAAAATTTGTCCCTCCTAAAAAGTTATTTCGAATAAATGGGCAATAGTTAGGAGAGGTGACGCCCAGCGGCGAGCAGAAGCAAGGTAATTAGATACACTCAGGGAAAAGCCCGGCAGAACCCACACGTGCCCAAGTTTCCCTGGCATGTGGCTCGTCCGTGATAAACTTCTTCGGATTTGCGTTGAACTAGCAGATCGATCACTAGCGGCGGGATGCTCCCTCCAGTATGAGCGAACCTTTTCGGAACTGGTTAGGAATGGCGCCACTTATTCCCAGCCCCGATCCAAGCCAGGTTTCTATGATCATGTCCCCTTTCAACAGGTTGTACCTTGTCCTTGGGGGCGTCTGGCTTTACGAGAGAAAGCCCGCCGAAGAAAAAGTTACTTTCTCTTCCCGTTCCCGATCATATCCGGTGCGTCCACAGAAGAGGAAATCTCAATGCATCTTGTCAGCAGGCGTAGCTTTGGAGTGAGATGTAGCGTTGGGTAAGTACGCCAGAGAAGGAAGCCAAAACCGGCCTATTAAGCGCAGCTAAGCTAATATGCGCCGGAAGAAAGGGCCAGGTGCGGCAGGGTAACTCTATTCGGCCCGGAGCATTTGATTTTCCCCATAACGAATAGGCTAGCTCTATCTCTCAATTTGCCTATCCTGTTGCTCGAGAAGCGGTCCCCCCAGTTCCTCGGCAGCACCTCGAGTGCATTTAGTGTCTTACATGAAGACTCGGGATATTCCTCACTTCATGCCATGGCACCTTTCGCTCATCTATTCCGCCGCCCGTCCAGCCGCGGCGCCCCTTTTTCATTATTCATCTACTCGCCCCTTTCTTTCCTCCCGGCTTTTCATGCATGAAGGATCGTCGTATGTATGCTCGACTTCGGGTTGCCCGATGCTAAATTAGGTAGGAGTACATTATGGCAGGGATCAGTTCCACCTGGGGCCAAACCAACCCTCCTCAAGAAAGAATTGCTGCTTAATTTGGCCCTCCAACGATCCCTATTAGAGCCGAAAGAGCTGCCTGGTGATTCCTTAGGGTTGCCAGCACGCCCCGGTCCTCCCTTCGCGCGCTGCCGCCGTTTCTAGGACCGACCCGACGCCTCATCTGCACAGGGTACCTACGTAGTGTAGTGTCGGTCGCACATTCAACATAGCGTTCGGACTCATGTGCCTTTCAGAAACCCAGGGGTCTTCGAGTCTTGCTCGTACGATTAATCCAGGGCCTTGCGGCGGCAAAAGGAAAAGACGTCCCCCATGCTTACGGTTCCCTGCGGTCCAAACCCGGGTGCCGCATTAGGTTAGGGTGGCTGGCTTTTCGCTCCTCTCCGTCGCGGTTTGGTCGCCTCCGCATCCCAAAGCGCGCTGCCCTCCTAGGCGCGCAACACTAAGTAATCCAGCCAACCACATTCTGACTAACGGCGCGGATTTAATCATATTTCTAGAGGTTACTAAATTACAACTCCATGGAATGAGCAAAATGAAGGTTGCATTAAATGATAAAGATTCTCTGGGAAAACGCTAAAAAAGCATTTGAACCATTGTGGAGGACCGAAACGAATTCTGCTTTCATTTCCCCGTATGGAAGCACTGAGTTACTACGCAAGGGTCTTACTAAGGAAGGAGGAAATAAAGAAAAAGTCGATGGGAAGCGCTGGGGGGGTTTACGCTTCGGACGACTCATCAAATTTTCCTGTCGAAGAAAGACCTTTCGCCTTTCAAATCCCAAAAAATTGCTTGGGAATTGGATCCCCTCATTAGAGAGGGAGTCCCTTAGCCGACCATTAGTCTCAAAAGACTCCTCCCCCGTTTTTGTGCGTTGGGTTATCGAGTGCACGAGCACCTCGACGTTTCCCAATCCCCTGTCGGGTCCAAAGGGGTGCCATTATTTCTTAATTATGTCCGCCTTGACCTCGGGAAAAGGTCTTGGGCGTCTATCCGGGCCCAAATCTATGAACCTCGGCGGGAGGAGAGTCATATCTCGCCAAAAGGCGAGTTTGGATGGACTGGACCGAATCCCTCCTATGACTTTCGGTCGTCGCCATAGGGAAAGGGGACGCACAATGGGAGGTCCCGGCTTCCGCCTCCGGATTAGGCGGGCTGGCCACAGCGTGTTCACCCGGTTGCGGTTTGATTTACCGATGGGAAATGTTACTGCGCGGCGGGAACTAGATGTGCCCGATTTCCAACAGCGACATTCCTCGTCGAAAACGTGTCCTCAACCCGCCCGAGGGCGATTCCGCCGGAAGGGGCGACGAGGGTTGCTGCCCCGTGTTCCCAGCAACGAAGTCCCACCCCGGGGAACTGTTCGCCGAATCTGGCCCAGTTACCATCCATTGTCGGAATCTATTCCCTCCCCAAATAAAAAAACGAGATTGGAGTTCCAAAATCTATGCGCCGTACAAGCCCCCCCGGGAGGCCTCAATTGCACTAACAAATCTGAGGGCTCGAGCCCCCAGATTTAGACCGAACGCAAAAGGAATCTCCATAATGGGTCCACCAAGACTTCCACTTATGAACATAAAGGTTGTATTAAAAGTTTCGATCGGTTTAATAAACATGGTAACTTGCCCCTGCCAGTACCGGAAGTGATAATAAAAGTGGGAATGCTGTCCACTAGAACGGACCACACAAATAGGGGGTGAATCTGTGCATAGTCATTCCAGGTCCACGCATGTTGGGAGATAGTTTGTTTATAAAATTGATAGACCTAAAATGGATGAAAACAAAACCAGATAGATGAAGACTAGAAATTGCTGAATCAACTGCTTCCTCCAGAATGGCCTGGTAATAACCACTTAAGGGCCGATAGGACCGTCCACCAGTGCGCTACCCACTTCCACTAAGGCGGAGCTTAATAGGAGTTAAGAGGACTTGGTGGCAACAAAACCAGCAATTGAAATATTATTTTAATCGTGGAAATGCCATGTTTCAGGTGCACCTATCAGAATCGGAAACAGACCAATTACCAGATCCACCTATCATCGCCGGCATACCATAAAAAAAGATCATTAAAAAAAGCGTGAGGCCGTTATTAAAAAACAACAACCAAAAAAAAAAACAACAAACTAAAAGTTGATGATCCCACCAAAGGAATTTTGATCGCCGGGTCGTGCTAATTCATTACGAATCAGTTTACTGAGAAGCATGTGCCCATTCACTCCAGCAATGGGCACCGAGATGAAATATAGAGTCCCTCATTATCCTTGTGGTAGTGGGAACAAGCCATCGGACCAGATTGTCGTAAAATTTAGCATTTCTCTTTCGCTTTCCTTCATTCTTTGACTGCTCTGCCTCCCCCCAGGGAGACTTTTCGGGATAACTAAAGGTTGCTTTGGTTGTTGACAGAAAGAAAGAAATGGGATTGTTGATTTAACGTATGGGTTTTAGCCCCGCCCGGGGAGCCGCTTCTCTAAACAATGTAAGGTGAGCCACCCGGTGATCTGGCTAGTGGTGTTCTTATACGGCATATTTCTCGGTTCCCGAACTAGAAGTCTCCCCTTACCCACGAGAGTTGACCAGGGTTAGCATTTCGATTTGTGAAATTTCAAGTGCAAATGGATCACTCGTCCCGACCTTGTCTACTTTTCAGTCTAGGCCAACTAGTCCCCTAGGCATCTGGTCCAACTCAGTGCAGGTTTTGAGTCATTCAACGAGAGAAAAAGCGCAAAAGGCCGCCTTCTACTTACTTTACTTGCTAAAACCGGAGTTTAGAATGCCTGATTAATATGGAAAGCCTTACTTAGGATCGGCAACCGCTGCTTACGACTGCTGCTACTAAATCTTTCTTAAGCCGCCCCCCCCCGCGCCCCCCCCCCCCCCCTCCATATCTAATAAGCCGGAATCGGAGCTTACTTATTAAGGCATGTGTTGATAGGGATGGCATCCGGGGATGGAAAAAACAGAATTAGCTACGCCTCTCTTTATTATATGAAATATTATATGCAATTTTCATCGACCCATGGATCCAAGGCGGCGGAAAGCACTTTTGAAGAAAGAAAGCAAGCAGATAAGGGGAGGAGCGAGCTCTTCGAAATCAAATGTTGTTAAGCATTTCAACAATTTACTTAAGAGATGAGGAATGAAACTGCTGCCCGATCCCCTGATGGGCCAAGGACTCTGAATTGGTTTAGATCTATTCTGCAGCCTTTCCTCGGGCTGCTTTCAATTGCTTTCTTCATACATACGCCATACGAAGGTAATTTCAATCACCCCACTTGGCCAATAGAAATTCCCCTTTCTCGAACTCTAAAATTCTTCTTTCAGAGGTCGATTCTTTAAGCTAGAAAAACCAGCGTTTTAGGCGGTTCCGATTAGGTTGATTCAAAAGGTCTTTTCGTTATCTTTCTTCTAGCTGCAGATCGCGGAATTTCCCCCTTTCTTAATGCTTGGCCTGAGGCCTGGTAATGGCCTTTCGAATGAGAGATGTTTCTGGTCCCTCAAAGAGTAGAGGAGAAAAAGCCCGGTAACAATTAACTCAAGTGAAGTGAAGCCTTTCAAAGTCAGGTTTGGGCTTTTTCTTAAAGGTAACGGGTTTGGGAGCAGAGGTTTAGTTGATTCGCAGAAGAAGAAATAGGAGATGTAATTTCGCTTTCTTATTCCATTAGGCTTTCCCCCCTTGTCTCTTGTCCGGATGTGCGGGTTAACTGCAATAGCACCATAGAGCACTGAGCGTGGGTACGAGGTATCTTTCTTCCGGGCAGAGGGTAGGAATATGCTCGACGCAAGGAAGGAGGCGGAATCGGGCTATTAGAGAGAGTGCTTTCCACGGTCTGTCTGGGTTCGCCTTTTTTTCGTTAGCTTCCGAGGAAAAGCCCTTTCTAGAACTGGCGGGAGGGTTCAATTCTGAGATTCTGCGATAACTGGGAAGGAGCCTCTTCCTAAAAGCAGTATTCCTATAAAATCTCTTTCCAGAGACCGATCTTTAAGCCGCCAAAACCCGGCTAAGCGTTTAGACTACCCATTAAGGTGATGTACGCGATGCTTACGCAAGGAATGGGTTCCTTCTCGTTGAGATTTTATTTAAGCGGGGATTGCGGGCCTCAAAAGCTGGCGTTTAGGGATCCTTTGGCGGCTGTTCTTTCCCGGGTTTGGTTTTTGGTCGTGACCAAATCTACTTAGCTGAGATGGGGCTGCAACCCGTGCAGAAAGGGTGTAAGGGATCTATTCTGGGCCATTCTCTGGAATGCTTTCTTATTAGGCAGGAAGTCGCTCTTTGTGAGTCAAAGATAGAGGAATGAGGCCCATGTGGCCGAGAATGAAATCATGAGATCTGAGCACTCTCGAACCGTAGAGCACTACTCCTTCGTTCTGGTGATCAATAACTACACACGCTAGGTTTGGAATCCCTTGTTAGTACTCTTCAACAAATGCTGCAGAACATGCCCGCTACTTGGTGTGAAATCATGAAACGCTAACGCCCATTTTCCGAGAAGAGTTTCGCACTAGCTCCGAAAAAAGACTAACTAAGACTCTCTTTTCCCTAGGTTTGTTTACCCTAGATCCTGAGGAAAAGCCCGGGCAAGACTCGGCCGGCCTTTTTTACTAGTTTCATCTCACTCCCCGGCTTAGGGGGGGTCCTTATTAGTCCACAGCACGGAGGATTTCCCGCTTCCCTTCCCCTTTTCCTAGGACAAAGAAAGAGTTGTTAAAAAAGGGAATCCAAAAAAGGAAACTATGATATTGTTTCGGTACGCCCCTTAACTTAATAAGTGAGATTGTTTCAATCATACATTTTGATTTTGAGTCTCCCCCGTGAAAAAAGCATCATTCCAAATTCCACTTCATATACATCTTCAAGTATTATATTACCCTGCCTTTGGACGTTATTACTCATTACTTTGGATTAGATCCTTAAGGCCATGGGCCAAGTCCAAGCAAGGGCTAAGGGCAAGCCCAGTACAGTAAGAGGGAAGTCCAGTCTTTCTTAGCTTAGTAAAGGCGAACTCCCCGGGTTTAGAATGAGTAGGCTTAAGGCGCCAGAAACCAAGGCCACGTGTCTCCCCCCAGCCATGCCACCGATGGCCACCACATATGCTTAATGTGCAAAGCCCAGTAAACTGTGGGACAGTTGATTCTCCGCGGCTATAAGGCGGGGCTGGAAAAAACTATTTCAAATTACATCCAGCATTTCATTCCAGCATTTAAGCTCATAGCTGTTTGTTTCTGTTGCTGTTCCTCGACTTGCCCCTGAGCTAGCCACATGCTTCACCTGGCATTCAAGTAGCTGTAACTTTGGCTTCCTCGAATTCCAGTCTTCAAGTTCCTGCTGGCTTTATTCTTCAACATCCAATCCTGAAGGGCCCCCCCTTTGGGGGGGGAAAAAAGCCCCCGGTTTTTGTTTTGGGGGGGGGGGGGGGGGGGAAAATCACTGATTGAATTAGCTGCTACAGGTATTGTGTATAGCCAAGTTCCTCAGCATCTTGTTGACCTCTAACCCAGAAGAAAGCGACATACCCAAAAGACGGCTGCTGGCATCTGTTGCTGGTGGCGAAACTTGGTGTCTGAGGTTGCGCCTGGAAGCTGCATGTTGAGTTTGTGCACTGCTGGTAGTGGGCAGAACGTCGAGGGTTTTAGCTGGGCATGAGGCAGTTGAACTGGAGGTTTTTGTTGTAGTTGCTGGCTGCTCAATATGATTTCAATTCCTTCTGCGTTTCTCCCACCCGGGCTTTCACGGCCAGTTTACGCTATTTTTAATAGTACTTGAATCCGCTCAGGGAAGTATTGCTCAGTCCAATTTCATTTTACAGGGGTACTACTGTCTGCATTCATAACGCCTGGAGTAGGAGCAGATGTAGAACAGAGGAACATCTGTAGGGGAGCTGTAAGTAGCGAAGTGCTGGAAACTGCTTGTGGTGCAAGCCCAGGCCACTGCCGTTTAGGAGCTTGGGAAACTCTGTGCTATGGATTTGACGGTTGCATCATCTCCAACTGTTGCTGCAGCTGGGAAAAAGCCTGGCGGGAAGACTTGGAATTCGTGCTTGGAAATAGTTCGTTCCCGAAAGAGTAATTCAAAGTAGAAAGGTTAAGTTCTCATTGAAGCATAGCAAAGACTAATAATTAAGCTGGAAACACCCAAACTGGAAGCCACACCGGTGACATGAAATCACTGCCTTGCCCCATTACATATTAAAAAGGCATTCAAAGCTGCTCTAAGTGCGCTACAGAGCTGGAAAGAGGAAGAAAAGCCGCTCTTAGTGCCTATTTCCGAGCTTACTAGAAGGAAAGGGATCCAGTTTGTTATTCTAAAAGTAAGCGATCGGAAACAAGCCTCACCCTTTAAAAGCCCCTAAAAATATGATGAGAAGAAGAGGCTTTTCTTTTCTCTTAGATCGAATGCGACCTCGAAAGATTCAACTTCTTCCCACAAGGCAATTCACAAGTCTTTATCTTATTAGTTCAGCTACCCATTAATTATATCATCTGTGCGTGCCTTATCTAGAATAAGGAAATTACCAGGCGTCCAGCTTAGACACAACCATTGAACTACCTTTCACCCAAAGGGAAAGGTAATTTTTACACGAAGAGCACTTAAAACCATTTCAATTTTCCAGAGGGTTTCCAGTACACAAATAGAGGCTCCTTTTCGGGAGCTCCTATATTATCTACAAGAAGGCTTACGTTTTTCTTCTGTCGGGCGCGCATGATTCTCGGCTGAAGCCGACTTCGGGTCCCATTATTATAACAAGTTTATATTACGAGAACAGTACTGTCCTTAACCTTGGTTGGCAATCGAGAATCAAGTTAAAAAACTGGGAAAAAGAGGGCTAAGCTCCACAGCTCGCGTACTTCGGTTACCCCGGGCAAGGTTCTGGTCAAGGGATTCGCGCTAGGCCAGCTTGCATTAGATTCGGCAATAGGAACTATGTTCTGAGTTTAAGAGCTAAAACTTTCTATTTTTTTCTTTTTATTCCACCATTTCCCATGCAATCAATCAGTTACGGATTGCTCGGTGTGAGAGCTCTTAAGGCAAGACTTTAGTCTTTGTAGTGAGTCTCATAGATTTATTACTAGAAGAGAAAAGGAGTAAACTTTTCCGCCAACAGGAAGCTGGAATAGCAATGACAATGCCCCTACCTCCTTTTACGTAAATCCTCCTTCAATAAGTAAAGTAATAAGGGGCGATGAAACCGCTACCTCAACCTCTTCCTGTAAGGTACATGGGTCAAATTATAAAAGTTTAGCCTTGCAAACCATTCCCAATAGAAAAATTAAGGAACACGGATATAGTCCCACCGCCCGCGATTTTCTCATTTAAAGGGCTGCGTCGTACCACCAGTGCTTTCCTGCATCCTGAAGAAGTAAAACCAAACCATTTATTTACTTTTGAGAAAACCATTCTCCCAGGCAACTGCATTAACTTTATCGCTTCACGGCCCTTAGCTCAGTTGCCATTTCGGTCAGGCAAAGGACTTGGAAGCCCTTTCTGCTGCGCTTATTCAATTACATATTCAATTAACCATGTAAAATTACATAAGTGAATCAATGTTTTTCTTTAGCGTTTAGTTGAGTAAACAAAAGATCTTTTCTTTCTTTCGCATTGGTCTAATGAAAAAAAGCAATTTCATAGGGTCTATAAAAATTCGTTTAGATTGCTAATAAAGTCAATATTTCTTATTCTCCTAGGATTGGCTTTGTTTAAGTGAGTTATTAAACTAGGAAAGATTCCCCTTCCTCGAAGAAAAGCGGAAGCCCTTTTTCTCAGCCATCCTCCTTATTCTGGTGGAAGCTTGGACTGCAGGCAAGAGTACTTCTCTTCTTAGGGCTAGCTAAGTAAGTAAGGCTAGACGAGTTGGCAAGGCCTTTCTGGCCTTAGTAGGCTTATGAGTCAGATGCTTCTTATCTTTCCGATCTTGCCAGGTTTGAGCCGAGGAATACCGCGGTTTGATAGAAAGAAGCTCTTCCTCAAAGAGAATATCGGTTTTTAGCGACTGAAGATTGTTTCCGATACTGCCCAACCATGATTGGTCTAATTGGCAAAGGAATTAATAAATTTTGGTTCTTGTCCTCCGGACATTTATTATGCTGTCACTCGAAGCTTTCAGGGAAAGTAAGGACTTCAGAATCAAGCCATTGCCAAGCCCCTTCCCATGGAGGGGGACCATGACGAAGCACGCTGCGCTTATCGAACTTTTCAGCGGTGGCATTGTGGAACCAACAATCCCATCTTGTCCTGTTCTAGAGGTCTATGCCCTGAACCACTGCGATGTTTTCACTGCGACCACCTATCTGAACCTTTGAAAGTTAGTTAAGGTAGGTGCTCCTTTCTTTAGATAGAAATTCTCTATTAGCTCTGAAGCAGGAAAAAGATTCGCTACGGCCCTTTAGGCTATTTAGTGAAAGCGGGAATCACACATCCGGAGTTAAGTTAAGCTTTAAACAGCAACTTAAACAGAAACCTCCTCATCTCTCTCTCAATCTCATGAGTTCAAAAACCCGGGGAGAGGGACGAAGGTGACTCGACTGTAAGGAGGGAATTTTTAATAAGCAGTCGCGGAGAGAGCGGCGTGGAAGTTTGCAGTCGTTAGGTATTTATTCGTGAATCTATGCAGGCCATGGAAAGAGAAATGACTTCATTATATGCCACAAAAGGCATCGATTAGGCGGGCTACGACCCTTATTCCAGTAGAGATGGAATCCCAAAAGAAAGGGTTTTGGTGCTAACTCTGCATCGATTTCCGCCCATTCAAGAAGACGGGTTAGCCTTTCTTTGACTGTTCCAATCTCGGCCAAAGGAACTGGAACATATCCGCCTGCCCGTTTTTCAAATTGTCCATTCCCGTATTTCCAATAAAACTGTTATCGGACGGACGCTATTAAAGGAAATCAAAATCGGTATTATGCCAAAATTCCCACTGTTTCTGGAGGTTTCTGCAAGTGAATCAGAATAGGACAAGGAAAGTTTTCATCCATTTCTTACTTTCCTGAGCGAAAAGAAGGGGAATGCGCTCTTGCTGCAAGAAGGCTTTCTCGAATCAACTGTGGCACTTGAGCTAGTGGCATATCTTATTTGAATGTCCAATTCTTTAGAAGAAGAATAATCCGACATTCCACTTTCGGATAAAAGGGCTATCAGATAGTGCACATTTCCCCCTTGTCTGGCGATACCTTTCATATGAAAAATTTTAAAGAAAAGAATTCCTAGATGCGGCTTGTTCTCGAATGCGCCTCTTTACTGCTCGAAGAATCTGCTGTTAGACAAAGACTTACTATCTTTGGGATCTGATGCTATTACCGCTGCTTTCAATACTTTTTGCGGATCGAGACTCTGTTACATAAGTAAAAGATTCCTAACTTTTGTTCTCATATTATGACATAAGTAAGCAGTTCTTTATTGTATCGGCCAAAAATCTCGCAAAGCGGAAAATTTATAAACAAAAGGTTTTCGTGTTGTTGATTCCTAGGCGATAGTGCTTCTTCCTTATGCCGCCTATTGGTACTAGTGGAGTAGGGTTAACCTGCAATACAGAACTCATAGCCAGTCTTGTTTAACCTTTCGCTCAAATGCTAAAATCGACAATTTGAAGCATTCTGAGCTGCGTTAATCGGGGGATACACCGACAGAAGGACATTGTTTATTCAAACTTCACCTTCAACAAAGCGTAGAGTTATTTCAAATCTTTACTATCCCGGACTAATGGTGTCTTTTCGAAAAGACTTTGAGTTGAGAGCGGGTAAATAAAAAAAAGAAAATCACACCATCTCTGTAATAGGCAAATGCCTTCTTTTATCTCCTGAAAAGTTGTCGTGAATTATTCGTAATAAGATATTGGCTACAATTGAAAAGTCTTTATCAATTCCCATTTCCAGTTATCCGGGATCTACGCATTAGGTAGCAAATCCCAATTTTTTGAAATTCTTTAATTACCTCTCGTAAGGAAAACGAATCCCACAAAAAAAGGAAATTGTTTACAGTACGCAAATAACATTAAAAACAGACTCAACTCATAAAAAAAAAAAAAAGGATTAGACCGATCGTTCGAGTCGTTCCCAATTCCATTCATTTTAAGCCCAGTTATAGATATCAATAAAAAAGACGGGGAGCGCCGTCTTCGCAAACATGAAAGATTAGGAGAGATGGGCCCCGAGTGCCGTTTAAGGCGTAGCATTGGAACTGCTATGTAAGGTTTTTGTTTACGAGGCGTTCGAATCCCTCTCTTTTCGTACCTTCACCCTTAATTCACCAACGTTTACCGAAACGCAATGTATCAAATCACATACAATGGATACCTTTATTCCAAATTCCAAACAGTTACAGTTAGACCTCTCTTTGAATCGGTCTCAAGTCTGTAGGTCATAGCATCTTGCTTCAATAGTTCCTCTCCCTCTGCCCTGGCCTAGTAGCTCGGTCGGGCATGCCCTTGATTTTATTCTTTCTCGTCCACGAACCCCTGTCTACGAAGGCCGTGCGTCCTTGAAAAGACTTCTCCCCCCCCGTTGACGCTCCCAAACCGATCGCTATCGTTTCTTGCTTTCTTGTTGTCTTTGAATTTTTATAGAACGGCTTTATATCAGGTATAGTTGCGTAGGATGAAGTGGATAAATAAAAGCATTAGTGGATATAGCAAGTGTTGCCGGGGACCGCCGGCTCGGCGTTTAGGTAGGTCTGGACGCTTAGCATGAAACAGGCCTTCTCTGGTATGGTTAGCGGCCACTATACTAAGTTATAGTATCTCTCTAGCTCCCAGTCTATATAAATTTAAAACGTAGTTTAGCAGAGGTAAGTCTGTCTGGCGTTCCCTCGCGTAAAAGGCGGCTTTGCCATCGAGCTCTCTCTCGTTAGGTAATTACCCAGGGCGAAAGCTGCTCTCTCGGAAGTAAGTTTCCCCAACCATCTTAGTGGGAACTAGTCTAATAAACTTTCCACTTCCCAAGACTCGGATTTTTTTTGTTGTGGTAACGCTCTTCTAGAATTACGTTTAAACGTCCCTTTATGACTTTCCCGATCGGGCGCCTCGGGTCGGTAGGCGGGCTCCGGGACGATTATACCTCGGCACCTATCGACCCGAGCCCAAAGAAGAAAAGAACCGGGGACTTAAAGCGAGGAGTTCAGTTGGCCATACATTAGTGAAGTGAAGGGGGATGGGGTCAACCTCTTTCCATGACCCATTTGGCCCCAGTGTTTCACTTGGTTAGCATTTCTAGAAAAAATGGAGTTAGGCGTTGGTTTTTCGACAGGAAAACAGGGGCAGTTGGCTGTAGTTGAGACACGTTTTTTCGGATGGACGATATTGGATCGAGATGGTTAACCACTTTTTTAACCGTTGAGAGGCGAAGGTCATTAAAGAACCCCGCTGGCTCCAGAACCGGCGGAAGTTCCCCGCACGCCGATCCCATTTTTTGAGCAAGTTCGCGGAACAATTGTGAGGAAGGGGAAGGTCCACAGAATGAACGTGAACTTTCCGGAAATGGCAGAAATCTACTCGTAGAGAACATCTATGTCTCGCGATCTGGAAATATACTGCGGAGTATGAATAAAACTAAACCCTCAGCGGATGGCCGTGGAGGAGGAGAAAGGTGTTTCCCTAATAAAATCTCTTAAAATCCCTCATTAGGGAACACCTGTAAGATGTAAAGATTAGGTCTGCCGCTTTCTTTCATAACAGAGCCGAGAATAAAACGGCTGGCATGAAGGCCTTCTCCGCACGCACAGGGGAATGCTGCTTGGATGTCATGGTTCTGGGCGCCATGAAGATTCTCTCTGGAACAAAAAAAACAATCGAGGGCACTGCCTTCCTTCAGTTTCAGAGGTTAGGGGGCTGCCTCAATCATCGCTCAGTGAGGCTAATATTTTATTGCCGCCAATAATGCGCTTTCGCTTGCATGCAAAGGCGGCACGCCAGGTAGAGCTATCGCGCGCGGGCCGAAGGAGATCCTTTTGATGGTACTGGTAGTACTGTACAAGCTCTTAGGCGAATAATCTCATTTACTTATTTCTGCCTTTTCTTTCCCCATGACGACTAGGAACGGGCAAATCAAAAATTTTTCACTTACGGGAATTTCGGACCCTCAACATCCTGCTGCTCATGGTGTTTTTCACCGATTCAGTATTGGGAAATGAACGGGAGAAGTGGCTGAACGTGCGAACCCACATATTGGAATTACTCCAGTGCGGCACCGAAGCCGCTGACGTTTCGAGTCGGCTCCTATGCCGCTAGCTCATGCCCTGCTTGGTCCCCCCGGCACGGGTGGAGGTTTCCGTAGCGCTCATGGAGCACCGGGCTAAGGGGCGTTTGAAGCAACTCAAGCAAACCCGCCCTACCTTACTAACAAACAAGGCGACAGAAGGGGAAGGTTGTGAAAGTCGGCCTCGTTATCCACACCCCTCCGCGTCGCGATTGATGCGAGGACCGACCGACCCGGGTTTTCATGAGGCCGTTGGCGGCGGTTCCTGGAGTGCCTGTCAAGGGCGCATAGCGCAGTACCCCGGGGGTGATCAATCACCACCTTGCACCTCACATCTCGGCCACAGTGGAACGTATTGTAACCCGCCTGCGTGTCTCAATTTCAACTTACATTTTTGTTTCCTGTTAATCTATAGCCTTAAACCATAACAGGAACGCAGCAGCGAGGGACAACCCGCCCATTTACAGCCAGCGGGGGAGGATGGCCACTTACTGGAAAAAGACCGTCTGCGAAAACGCCGAGGCCGAAGCGTGGTAGGCCTGCCGCCGGCGGGAAGTATTAGAGGAAAGGGGAACCCGGGACCGGTGGCGAAGAGCCAGGGGAGGCGGGTCATTTTTGAGGGAAACTGGAAAGGCTTTTCCCCCTATTATAGTTATAGAAGGCCCTATGAAAGTAAAGGGAAGCGCATGAATTTCTTGGAAAAGAGGGACGCGAACCCAAAATGTAAAAAAGTGGAATTTAAATGAATAGATAGAGTCAACGGTACGACAGATAGCGGCTTGCCTACACGCGAATTAGCTTCCGACGGTTCGAGCAGTCTCCAATTTCACTACAGATTTGCGAATGAATGCTGCGGCTGGGCCACCTCGAAATTTGCGTTGCAGCCGCATGCCGGGCGAGACCCGCCCACCGTACGGTTTTAGGGGGATCTTGGCGTCGAAAGACGGCCGACGGCCCCAACCCGGACTAGAGGGACTTGAGAAATTAATAGAGTACAAAACTTATCTTCAAGCTTTACCCTTATTCTGATCGTTCAGGAGGGGCGAATCGTGCGGGAGTTTCACTGAATGAAAGTCCTCCGTTCTTTCGGAGGTGCTGAACCCGCAGCGCAGGCAGAAGATGACTAAGTGACATATGCCGAATATGGCGGACGACAACAGCATGTCGATTAGAAGGAGATAAACAGGTGAGCCAACGATCCACTAAGACTAACGTATCTACAACATTACATCCCCGAGCGGCAGTCAAACGGAGAAATAAAATATAAAAATTTTTAAATGTCTCGTTATCATATATACTTATTAAAAAATAAATTTAAAAATAAATTATATCCAATCAATTAATAAACTGTAATTGTTTAATTGGCCATCATTAAGGGTATTTTAGAATATTTTAAATTTTATTAAGGGTGATATAGGTAATCCCATTATTTCCTCCCTTATTTCCACTATTTTATATGGTATAGATATTAACTTTAGGAGAATTTCAAGAAAGTGGCAGATATTATCGTGGTTCGACAATTAATGTTCGAAAATGGACTAAACAGTGCATTAAGAAAATTAGAACTTCTTCACATTATGCGCACAAATTAAATTTTTGGAGTTGTAAGTATAGTCTGAATTATATACATAATTCATGCCTATGCTTAATAATTAAATGTGCACGTATAATGAGATTTACATACAACTTAATAAATCCAGAACGAAGGGGAATTCCCTCCAAGCCATGGTGCTTAAATCAAAATTGTTGTGCCTATTTATATTTACTTTTAGTTGTGTACACTTATAATTTAATTCTCATAAATAACTTTACCTTATAAACAACTTAAAGTACTACAAATACATGAAAAAATTAGTCCCTACTTATAGTAAAAATATCTAGAGATTTTTACATGACAATGCACTAATATACAGAATGTGTGCGATACAAATTAAGAATCAATAAGCATTTTGCGCGGTAGAGCTCTCGTTTTTATTTTGTTGGAAGTCTAAGCAAATAAAACTCCTCATTTAAGTAACGGCCTAATGCATAATTTTGTTCCTGAACTATCACCATTTCTCCAAGTGGCCCTTTGAACTTTACGGGGATTCTATCGTGACCCTGTAGTAACAAATCCATCGGTAACTATACTCCTTGCCACGTAAAAAATGAAGAGTGAGCATTCACTCGCGTTAGGAAGAGTAAACTGATTTTCTTTATCAGGTGAATGTCCAACGTGGCATGATTCTCTATCAGTTTCTCTCTCCAAAATGAACAATGTCTCTCTCTCCCTCCAAAATTCATCTCATAAACACTGTCATTCTTCTTTTTCTTTTTTTAATTTGTTATGGGTGTGCTTCATTTCTGCATTCATCCTTCTATTATTTATTTAAATTTGTTTTTAATCGCTTATTAGTGATCAAATGAGTGATGATTTCTTTTATATTCTTATTAAATCTGGATTTATTTAATTATATGCAAATGCAATCCCTCTAAGGCTTTAAGACTTAAAATATGAGTTTGATGTCAAACTTTTTCTACATCTACAACTTAATTTTCTGGGATTTTTTTTTACTAATAACTACAAGATGATTTTCAAATTTTCTAAAACATCAAATATTTATTTATGATAACCTTTTTCTTCATTTGGCTTGGATGATAATAATCTCCCATTCCTGTGGGCTTTTGAGGAGCGGGAGAAATTGTTGAAATTCTATGAAAGAGTCTCAGGAGCCAGGACGTATGCCAGTTTCATACGACCAGGTGGAGTGGCACAAGATCTGCCTCTTGGCTTATGTCTAGATATTGATTCCTCCACACAACAATTTGCTTCTCGTATCAACGAATTAGAAGAGATGTCATACGGCAACCGTATCTGGAAACAACGATTAGTGGATATTGGTACTGTCACTGCACAACAAGCAAAGGATTGGGGATTCAGTGGTGTAATGTTAGAAAAAGAGGAAAAGAAACGAGAGTCATGGCTATATCACGACCAATAACATTATTATCTTCACCAGAAAATTGTAGTTAAGAAAAAAATGCAGTACTGGAATTTAAATGTCCCCATTATAATCAAGCATGACAAAAAAATCATAGTTTTGAAGGGAAAGACAATTTTTTTTATGCCTTAATATCAATTTCTTTGTCTAGGTTAGTGGCGACTAGGGCTGTGCAAATTTAGTTTCGGTATGGTTCTTAAAAAAAAATTGGAATCGAATTAAAAATTCTGTTATTTCATTTTGAGGAACCGAAAGCGGAATCGAAGGACTAAAGAACCGGAACTGAACCGAACCAAAATTTCGGTACAGTTTCATTACAATTCTTTGATTTTTTTATTTCAATTTCTTAGTTCTGGTTCGGGTTCCGGTTCCAGTTTTCCCATTAAAAATTATTATATTTTTAAAATACATTACAAGGTTCCTTTATATAAAAATATTCTAATATCAAAATAAAATATACAATATATGCTGATTTAAAAAAAAAAAAAGAATCATATCGTACTAGTATATACATTAAAAAATAATGAAGTTTTATTTTTATTCATTGTAAAAAGAAACTCCCATCATCTTTCAAGTTCTAAGTAATCTCCAAAGTAATAACATGAACATTACAAATATCAACAAATCATAACTAACAATTGAATAACGAAATTTTATTTTTATTGTCAATAAAAAGAATTTAAGTTCCTCGAAATCTCCAAAGTGATAGTACCTTCATTGTCACACGATAAATTTGCTAGTAAATTAAGAATTTTTAAAGATTATTAAAATAATCTAAAAAATATTTTTTATTTATAGTAAAATACTATATAAACATTTATGAATTGTGACATTGTTAATATTATATACAATAAGAGATGATAGGGATTATTAGATATTAGTTTTTTATGCGGGATAAATAATTTTAATTTATATTCCATTTGTATTATTAATTAAAGAGTATCAACTAATAAAGATTTTATTTTCAAATATATGGACAAATCAATTTTTCGATTCGGTTCAGTTTGGTTTTAGTACGGTTTCGTTGTAGTTTCAGTACGGTTTTAGTATGGTTCGGCTCCTACTATCTCAGTTCTTTTTCAATTCAGTATGATTTCTCAGCTCGGTTCAGATCCCCAAGAACCATGCATGCCCTAGTGGCGGCAGAGTGTGTATACAGAGAGAAAAAGGTTGGTATAGAAAGTAGAGCAAAGGAGGAACAATTGTTAGGATCTGAGTTTAGTGGGATTATTTTCAAAATTAGACTTTGTTTTGGGGTGTTTTTAATTAGTCAAAGCCACTGGGCCAAGATAGTTTCAAAGAAATATTTTTGTATAGTTCACATTTTTTTTTAAGTGGATTATAATTTATGCGCGTGCATTTCACTTCTTTTTTACTTTTTTAAGTGGATTTGTTAGTAGAAGATCACGATAGAATCTCCACAAAGTGCAGGAGGTCACTAGGAGAAACGACGATAGTTCAAGCCCAAAATTATGTATTCGGCCTTTAAGTAACTCGTCCTCTCTCTCATCCTTTATCATCATCATGTACCACTATTTTAGTAAAATTTGAAAATCACTTAATTATCTTGTCATGGTAAATTAGGAAAAAAAATTCACAGAAAAACTACCTCATTAATCTCAGAAAAATTTTGAATTTCTCAATATAATTAGAAAGGAGCGAGTAATAGATGGATTTCAAATCATACTTATTAAATTTTTATCATACTTATTAAATTTTTATTTGGATGACTATAATTGCAAACCGTACTTTGAATTCTTATATGTAGCTGTGATTTTATGTACTTATAGAAGTATAAGGGGATTTAAAAATTGAAATTCTTCATGTCAAAAAAAAAAAAAATGAAATTCTTTGTCACTTACCTGAAAAATGTAAATTTGTTTTTCATATTACTTATTCAACATACATCTTGAAGTATATCAATAAAATATCAATATTATTGGTATTTGTGGTAATAACAATACAATTAAAACAAAGAATTATTAAAAAATAAAAATATTATAACAAGATTGAAAGTCCACAATAAAATGGACTAGACATCGCAAGAAGTGAATAATTTCCCAAAAAAAAAAAAGGTACAGAAACAACATGTCATCTCAGTTTTGAATGAATCAACAAGCACAGAAACAAGTACAAAAATCTTATAATATGGAAATTAAAACAACATGACTTATAACACTTCAAAACAATATCTTTGTCTCCTTTCCAAAAAAAAAAACAATACCTTAGTCAATTGGGTTGCTATCTAGAACTTTTTAAACCTGAGAAATGCAAAAAATAAAGGGAAAAGTAAACTCATACATCATCATTGTTTAGTATTCTTTCCAATGGTTTTTTTAGTCTGGTATTCTTGACATAGAGATGAATTTTCTCATTTTGGGTAACAATAATAACCACTCATTAGTCCTTTATGCCTCAGATTTCCATGATAAAATTTCAAAAATCATTAATTAGTTTCTACACATAGTTCTTCGCTCGGATTGAGAGTGCTACTTGGATAAAAATTTTCCATCCAACAGTGATTTCGTGTTTTAAACACTTGATCTTATAAATAAAGTTTGTTATGAAATGTAGCTTACTTTTTCTAATTCAATCGTCAGTTGGAATAATAATTCTTTTATCTTAAAAGTTTATGGATTCACACACTTAATAAAATAATAAACAATCTTATGTATGGTTTTCAATCTTTTATACTATTTGCTTTAAGTCTCCATGTTGGACATTAATTTATGCATGGACTAAGACTTTTCTGAGTCTTGTTGGTGTTGGGCATTTATGTACTGGCTGAATAGTCCACAATTTGTTTATTTCCTCTCCACAAATTTATAAAATCAATCATCAATTTCACATTGAAGGTCATGTTACGGCGGTGGGTATTGAATTGACTTCGAGGCGTAAAAGAAAACACTTCCTTTTAGGAATTAATTATCCCCACTATGAAAACTGCAGGGTTATGGCAATACTCCATTAGAATACAACAAAGTCTGAAATCCACAGAGAACGATTTCTCTGAGATTTTACTAAGAGCTTTTGAATAAGAAAATTAAGAGAGAAGAAAAAGACATTATTGTAGTTTAGAAGGAAACGTATTTTATAGATGAAAGTTTTCTGTTCATTTAGAAACATCACGCAAAAAAAAAATTATAAAATATAATTGTTTATTAAAAATTCAAAAATAAATAAATAAATGTATTTATAAATAAAATCTGTTATTTGAATGCTAAGTGCCATCTTTTGACATTTAAAATTACTTTATGAAATTTTAGATTCCCTCCAAAATACGCCATAGGATTCTATTTTTAAATTAATATCCTATACTACAAACATAATTTTAATTTTATATTTTTTTTCCATGTATGACAACTTTCTTTCTCGTATAAACCACATTCAAACAAGCTGTTACAATAGAGCATAAACTACAATATAACAAACATTACAAAGCCGGTTGAATACATATTGGATACTTAAAAAGAATGTCATATTAATTTTTTAATTTGAGATATTTTAAGGATTTTTATAGTACACTTCTTATATACTTTCTGTTGGTATGACCATGATTCCAAAACCACTGATTTTGATTTTAAAACCGACGGTTCTAGTTATAAAAAAAGTGGAATCAAAACTGAACCATTTTTAGATGGTTTTTAAAATGGTATTGAATCGCTGATTTCGATTTTATTCCGATTTTGAACCAAAATTAAATAATATATTTTAAACTTTTTAAAATGTTTTTTTAGATTTGTAGCTGGAATAAATACTAATAATAAATATTACTAATGAAAAAAACTAAACCAATTTAATACAAATTCTTAAAAGTTACTTTAAATAATTATAATAAAAAAAATAAGTTGAAAGTTTTTGTAAGAATATGTTTTTCACGGTTTCAAACCAAACTTTAAGTGTACGGTTTCGATTATGATTTGGAACCAGAACCGTTGACTACAGTTTAGTGCTAGTTTTGACCGGTTTGATTTCGGTTCGGTTCCGATTTAAAACTAAACCGTGATCATCCCTAACTTTGTGGACACTTTTAAAAATTTTATAAAATTTATAGGTAAAATTTATCAATAAAAATTTTTGAATTGAGGTTTCAAATATAAAAGGATAATTTATTCATACTTAAATTAAAAATTGATATATAAAACTAGGAAAAATATTTGCTGCATATCATATTCTCAAATTTCAAGAGGCGGTTTATAACATTGATTTCAAATTTAAGAACTAACTAGATGAAGGCCCGCAATTGTGCAGGTCACATCCGTATTTTTGTTATAAAATTCATTTCTCTGTGATTGCTTTATTAAATTTTCATGTTCTGCAGAAATTATAACATCAATAATTATAAAGCAAAGTTTTAGTTAGAATTTATTATTTAAACGTTTAAACATTGTTTTTAATCTTAGATAATTTTATATAGATAAAGTTCTGTAATTCAAATAATTCAATGTGGATAATAAAATAATAAATATTATTTATTATTTAATGGTAAAATATAATTTAGATAATTTTTATATAGATAAAGTTCCCTGTAATTCAGAATAATCCAATGTGGATAATAAAATAATATATTATTTATTATTTAATGTAAATAAATTTAAATTAATTATTACTAAACAATACATGTCGTTACAAATAATTTTAGTTTAGCAAAAGTACTGTAGTTAAATAATTAAATATAAATTAAATGTATATAATTTTTTATTTATTATTTAATGGTAAAATATAATTTATTAATTATTACTAAACATGTCGTTACAATAATTTAGTTTACAAAAGTACTGTAGTTAAAATAATTAAATATAATTAAATGTAATATAATTTTTTGTAGCAATCTATTAAATTATTAAAGATAATTTTATATCTATTATCTATTATCATATAAATAATAATAAATTCACTTGAATATACTTTGAATGTATAAATTTAATATGTTAAAAAGGAAAAAAATGCTTAAAAATTATTAAAAATTTGAAAATTTTGTAAAAAAAGATGAAAAGAAACACTTCAAGAAAAGGATGCCAAGTCAGCTTGATAGATAATTTTTTTGCTTCTATATATATATATATATATTCACAAGACAATAAGATCCGGTATGTGATTTTTATAATTTATTTAATTCAATTATTTATTTATTTATTTTTGTTTTCTGCTATAATCCTAAATCCTAAAAATTTGGCCATGACGACTTTTGATATAAACAATAAAGTAATCTGTGTCAGTTATGACTAGTAAGTATACGACTTTAAAAGAGATTTTAGAGCAAATTGTGTTGAAAACTACAACAAATTATGCAAGTTAATATTTCACATATGATAGTACTAGTAAGTACTAATTATATATTCTGAATATGCATTTCAGCACAGTGTATTTTCGACATATCGTGTTTTACTTTTTTAAAAATTATCATTCAGTATCGGTGTTGTTATACCGTGTCTTTTATTTTATGTCCATTTCTGTTTTATTTAGATCAATTTAATTACATGTAATTTGATAGTTGTTATATAATCTGATTCAAGATTATATGTTATTATTATAAACTAGAAAAAGAAAAACTTTTTTCCTATATGGACTTTCAATTTGGCGTTAATTCAACTTACCCGCACCAAACTTCGAGTACTTCAGTGACGCAGTCTTCGTTAACCTGGCTTAGTTAAAGAAAACAGGGGACCAAAAAAAGAGAAAGAAAAGGCCAACCTTTTTTGTGGCTAACTGCTATAAATACATCATGAAAGGTAGGCATATTCACCACCAAGCACATTAAACCAGAACAAGGAACCCATAGAAATGGGTCTTCTTCTTCTATCCCATTTCATGCAAGCACTTGCATTATTAACTCTCCTTCTATCTTCCAACTACATATTTCCTATTTCAAAATCTACTGCTCTAAGCTTAGAGACAGACAAGGATGCCTTAATCTTGTTCAAGTCTCAACTAAGCTCACTGTCTTCAAATTCTCTGTCTTCATGGAACCAAAACTCCTCTCCATGCAGTTGGACAGGAGTTTCTTGCGACAGATTTGGCCAAAGAGTGATTAGTCTAAACCTACCCAACTTTGGCCTCGTTGGCTCCATTAGCCCTTACATAGGCAATCTCTCTTTTCTTGAATCCCTTCAGCTTCAAAGCAATCAACTTACAGGAAATATTCCAGATGAAATTTCCAATCTTTTTAACCTTCAAGTATTAAACATAAGTTCCAACAGCTTACAAGGCTCAATACCTTGGAATATTAGTAAGTTAACCAAACTCACAATGTTTGATTTGTCAATGAATGAGATTACAGGAAAAATTCCAGAACAACTCTCTTTGCTTACTAGCCTTAAAGTTTTGAACTTGGGGCGAAATCGTCTTTTTGGTGCAATTCCATCATCAATAGCAAATTTTTCTTCATTAGAAGATTTGGTTTTAGGCACTAATTCTTTTAGTGGTAATATACCAATTGATTTAACCCGTCTTCAAAACTTAAAGGTTCTTGATTTGACTATAAATAATTTTACTGGTTTGGTTCCTTCCTCTTTCTACAACATGTCTTCTTTGGTTAATTTAGCCTTAGCTTCAAATAATTTGTGGGGTGAACTTCCAAGTGATATTGGTTTTACTCTACCAAATCTTTTGGTGCTAAATACTTGTTTTAATAAATTTAGTGGAAAAATTCCTGCTTCTTTGCATAATCTTACAAATATAAAAGTCATTAGAATGGCACATAATCTTCATGAAGGAACAGTTCCACCAGGTTTGGAGAATCTTCCATTTCTAGAAATGTATAATATTGGTTTCAATAGAATTGTTAGCTCAGGAGATGTTGGTCTTGGATTTGTCAATTCTTTAGTAAATAGTACCTATTTAAAATTCCTAGCTGTTGATGGAAATCTTTTGCAGGGTGTGATTCCAGAATCTATTGGGAACCTTTCCAAGGATTTGATGAAATTGTATATGGGAGGGAATTTTATTTATGGTACTATACCAGCTTCAATTAGTAGTCTTAATAGCTTGACTTTGTTAAATTTGAGCTACAATTCTATCACTGGTGAAATCCCGCCTGAAATTGGTCAATTAGAGAATCTTCAAATGTTGGGATTGGCTGGAAATGAAATTACAGCAAGAATTCCAGATTCTCTTGGGAATCTACGCAAGTTAAACCAAATTGATCTATCAGGAAATGAGTTAATGGGTCAAATTCCTGCAACTTTTGGCAATTTTCAAAGTTTGCTTTCTATGGACTTATCCAACAACAAACTCAATGGAACTATACCTAAAGAAATTCTCAATCTTCCAAGTTTAAGTACAATCTTGAACTTGTCTAACAATTTCTTGAATGGGAATTTGTCAGAGGAAGTTGGATTTCTCGAAAGTGTTGTTACCATTGATCTTTCCAATAACAATTTATCAGGTAATATCCCAAACTCAATCTTAAATTGCAAAAGTTTGGAAGAACTCAGTATTTCAAGAAACAAATTCTCAGGCCCTATTCCAAGAACTCTTGGAGAAGTGAAAGGGCTAGAAACTCTAGACCTTTCATACAACAATCTTTCAGGCTCCATCCCTATTGACCTTGAAACACTACAAGGACTTCAATCCTTAAACCTTGCGTTTAATGACTTAGAAGGAATAATTCCTTGTGGTGGAATATTTACAAATCTCTCTAAAATCCAATTACAAGGTAATCCAAAGCTTTCTTTTCATTTGGCATGCGAAAAAGCTCGTGGTCGAGGGAGAAGACTAATCAAAGTCTATATAATTGTTGCTATAATGGCAACATTAGCTTTGTGCTTTTTTATTTGTTCTTTATTCTATTTAAAGAGAAGAAGCAAAATGAAAGTCAGTCATCCTTCAAGCTCCATAAAGGAGAAGCATCGGTTGGTTTCATACCATGAGCTTCGCCAGGCAACTAATAACTTCAATGAGCAAAATTTGATTGGAAAAGGTGGGTTTGGATTAGTGTACAAAGGTTGCCTTGTCGATGGTTCCAATGTCGCAGTCAAAGTCATTGATATCACAAAAACCGGATTTCAGAAAATCTTTCTAGCTGAATGTGAGGCTTTAAGAAATGTAAGGCATAGGAATCTTGTTAAGTTGATCACTTCTTGTTCAAGTGTAGACTTAAAGAACACAGAGTTTCTTGCTCTAGTTTATGAGTTTCTTGTCAATGGGAGCCTGCAAGATTGGATTCAAGGAAAGAGAAGGAAAGAAGATGGAGATGGGCTAAATGCTGTGGAAAGATTAAATGTGGCTATTGATGTTGCTAATGGAATGGATTACCTGCATAATGACTGTGAAGTTCCTATCGTACATTGTGATTTGAAGCCTAATAACATTCTTTTGGATGAAGACATGACTGCAAAAATCGGAGATTTTGGCCTTGCCAAGTTGCTGATAGAGAAAATGGCCGATCAAACTTCAATCAGCTCAACTCATGTCCTTAAAGGTTCCATAGGGTATATACCTCCAGGTTAGTACCTTCATAATATTCTCTTTTCATTCAAATATCGTTCATAATATTCTCTTTTCATTCAAATATCGTTGAGATTACTTTAACAACATAAATGTCTGAATCTAAGATATTCTATTCCAACAATATTTTTCAAAACATTAAATAGAAATTCAGCTATAATCGAATATCGAATCAAAATATTGGATTTTGGTCATGTTCGAATTTCTACTAAATTTTATTGAATTAGTATTCTAGAGATGTAAAAAAAAAAAAAAAAAAAAGTGATTAGTAGAAAATTCAATTAATTGAATATTCACCCCCTAAATTTAATTATTGTAATGTACAAAAGGGTCTTGTTAACCAAACAAATAGAAAATTAAAATTTTATTTCAAGAGCTGCATGTCCTTTCTAATTCCAGATTGGAAAGTACTTGCCTAAACCCACCAATGAAATTAAGAATTCTTTAGAAAGTATTCACGTTTTATTTTTTTTTTTTCAACTGTATGGTCAGAAATACCATCGTTTCAATAATCATCTTTAGCTTTCGTTTGTTTCTGAAAAATAACTTATATTTGGAACATATTTTCGAAAGAAAATTTTTTTTCTTGAAAAATATTTTCCAAATGACTTATTTTCCATTTGGTTGCGATATTGAAAATTAGTCAAAAATATTAAAAATTTTAATTCATAAGACCATAATAATAATAATATAATAATGTAATTTTCGTATTTTAAAAATTTTACTGTTAAATATGAGAATAATGCCAAAAAAAATGGTAAATTATGAAAGTCACGGTCACGGTCAACGATGGTGGTGGCCGGTGGTAAATGGTGAGTGGTGGTAGTGACTATCAATAATTAATAAATTAAAAATAATGGATTTATAAGGTTATAATAAGTTTATCTAATTCTGAAAAATATTTTAGGCTCTTGAAAATGGAAAGTCATTTTCCGTTAATCCAGAAAATATTTTCCGTTGACTTATTTTCCTAAATGCCCCAAATAACGAAAAATTGTGAAAAATATTTTCTTACAAATTATTTTACGGAAAAAAATGGAGCATTAATTTCATTGGTACGGTCTATATGTGCAGCTATGGACCCAGTCTAGAAAAGTTTTTGTCTTCTAGATCTAACCGAACTTGACCTAAATTTATATAAATAATTTGATGAACCCTTATTTGGTTAATACATATGCAGAGTATGGTCTAGGGGTAAAACCATCAACAGCTGGAGATGTATACAGCTTTGGAGTGATGTTATTAGAGTTATTTACAGGCAAGAGCCCAACAGATGACATTTTCATGGATGGTCAAAATCTAGTTGGATGGGTGGAATCAGCTTTCCCTGCTAATGCACTACAAGTGCTAGACCCTGAGCTGATACCATTTGCGAACGATTTTGAGAATGATGGAAAATCTGAAAAAATACATGATTGTTTGATCACAATTCTTGGGATCGGGTTGGCTTGCTGTGCAACTTCTCCTGATGGTCGCATCAGTATTAGAAATGCTCTTTCGAAGCTCAATGGTGTTAGAAACCAAATTCTTTATCCCTGTCCTACACAAGAAGCCATGTATTGGTTGATTATGAGCAATATGTTTAATTAATTCTGTATCTGTATGTTGGTTTTATTACTTCACATCTGTATAGGAAAATTACATATAAATATATATCTGATGGTTGTTAGGAAAATCGCTATTTTTCCCGCCCTTCGGATCGGCTTTAAGTAGGAATAAATGAGAAAATAAAATAATAACTGAGAAATTAAAGAGAACACGATATTTTTCGCTATTTTTTTCCGCCCTTCGGATCGGCTTTAAAGTAGGAATAAATGAGAAAATAAAAAATAATAATGAGAAATTAAAGAGAACACGATATTTTAATGTGGAAAACCCCCAAGTGGAGAAAAACCACGGCCGTTGCCAAACGACAACCAAGAAAAATATTCACTATGCGGAAATTGTTACAACACATTACAAAATATTTTTCTACCAGACACCCTCCAAAACACCCCAAATATTTTATACTCCAAGGGATTCAAAAAGAATTCCCTATAAACACGTTCAAGGTTTTTGGTGTGTTTTTGGTGTGTTTGGAAAACCCTAAAACATTGCTCGCATTTTATAGCCAAATCACTTACCTTCACTTTGCTTATCTCCCCGATGTGGGATTAAAGCAAAAAACTAATTTTTTATATTTTTTTTCTTTTGGTTTTCAACAACGGCGGTCTAACATCCTCCAACCTTGAAAATAAAAATAAAAAAAACAACAACATTGTCTGCTACCCGACAATCAATAATTCTTATCGTCAAGATTATCATACTCCACCATAAAAAGAGTATCGCCACTTAGAACCACTTTACCCGACTCCAAAGAATTTCCATCGCCATGTCGGATACCGCTAATAATTTATGTGCAAACCCTCCTGTTCTTTTCCGGAGAGTTCATTAGCCATCGAACATATTTTTTTTTTACCACACCACTTTGCATCAACTGTCCAACAATGCCGTGCGCATTTCTGTGAAACCAGCCCACCAATTAATCCATCCTCTTCATGGCCACTCAACGGGTAGCAATCACCATGAGGACACACATCTCTCAATTAGCAAGAGAACACATCATCTCCTTCGCCACAGGAGATCACATTGGCAGCAACAAACGTTAGAGCTTCCTAGCCGAATCAGCTCCACGTTCGGGCATCCTTCCTCACGTGTTCCAGTTTGACCACAAACCCAGCAAGACAACCTTCCTCTTTCTGGAGCTTTTATTCTTTTTCTTGGTCCGACAAATAACAGCTGAATCTCATATGATTTATTTTTTCATTTCATTCAGTTTTTCTCCTCCTCAGTAAAGGAGCTTACTAACCACATCTGCATACACACTTCCTTACTACCGATAATTTCAGAACAGGTTCCATGTGCTCAATATGTCCGTCGAAGGAAGTGACAGGATGAGTCGGAGAGTTTTATCTTCATCTTCGGTTTGCACTCCAAGAGTTTCTAATTCAGAGACGATGCCATTAAGAACACTCAGATGATCTGACAGCTTTGTATTTTCCGCCATTTTCAACGTATGAAATTGCTCCTTCAAATATAACCTATTGGATATATTTTTGCCCTGGTACAATTCTTCCAATTTCTCCCACAACTTCTTTGTCGTGGACAATCCAAGCACATTAGCAAGAACATTTTTTGCTAGACACATGCGAATTTGACTTGCCGCTTTGATATCCACTTTGCCGCTTTGATTCCAGTCTCCTCCAATTCCTTTCACGAATATTTGGATTTATTATACGTCTCCACTGCTAACTTGTTCTTTTTCCTGAATTCCTTTTCGCTAACTGGTTTTACCCTTTCAAAACCTTTAAATGCAGTCCAACTGAATCAACACGTCTTTTTACTTGCACTTGCCACAGTGCAAATTCATTTTCCCGTCAAATTTCTCAATCTCACATCTCCATAGCCGACAATGCTACTTGTCTTAATAACATGAACCTAATAATTAGTGGAGTAAACCATAACTTCAATAATTATCGTCAGGACCTTCACCACCGATACTCAAGCACACCAAAGCAAAGCTCCACCCGCTTCAAGACTTCCAAAACTCCGCCTGCTTTTAAAATAAAATAATTTCTAACAACAGTATTTCTGATGTGAAAGATCAGACTAAGTGGCAACCACAGTGCATACTTATAATTTAAATTACAAGAAATTATTTTAACACTAAAAGCTCCGCCTAACAACTAGGCTCTCATACCACTTGTTGGGAAAATCACTATTTTCCCGCCCTTCGGATCGGCTTCAAGCAGGAACAAATAAGAAAATAAAATAATGACTGAGAAATTAAATGATGAGAAATTAGTAGAACACGATATTTTAACTGTGGAAAACTCCCCAAGTGGAGAAAAACCACGGGCCGTTGCCAACGACAACCAGAAAAATATTCACTATGCGGCAAAATTGTTTACAACCACTACACAATATTTTTCTACCCGACACCCTCAAACACCCCAACATATTTTAATAGCTCCAAAGGGATTCCAAAAGATTCCCTAATATAAAACACGTTCAAGTGTTTTTTTGGTGTGTTTTGGTGTATTTGGAAACCTAAACATTGCTTCCATTTTATAGCCAAATCTACTTAACCTTCACTTTGCTTATCTTCCCCGATGTGGGATTTAAGCAAAAACTAATTTTTTATATTCACTTTGCTTATCTCCCCGATGTGGGATTAAGCAAAAACTAATTTTTTATATTTTTTTTTCTTTTGTTTTCAACAACGGCGGCTAACAATGGTAAGTTTTATGAATCTATTTTTTGTTGTGAGCTTCATATATGGAAAATTAGGCTTCGGAGACTCTGGAAATGAAAATTTTAACATCAAGCCAACCCAATTAAATTGGATTAGTGGGGAACTCTAAATTAAAATTTCAAATAAAAAAATCAAATCTTGTGTAGTGAATTTATGTTGAATAATAATTCACTAGTACACAGCTAAAATAGAAATTAAGAACTAAAACCCTCAGACAAATTCAGGTAAAAACTATGAGCAAATTCATTATGAAAGGGTTAAAAAAACAATTACTCTATTGTAATAGGAGAAAATACTAAAAGAAGAAAACCGAATAAGATGAGCTAGTTAAAAAACAATTCCTTCTTTTGTTTTGCAAAGTCACTACAATTACAATTGGAATATTCAGTTTCCAAACTTACATAAAATATTTTGCTGGAAAATGTTTTTATTTTTTATTTTTGTAACAAAGGAGAGCAGAACAACTATCTCAAGAAACTAATACCACAAATATCAACTAAAGCATCAAAGAAATAAAAATTGGCGCAGAATCTCATACATATGGAGAGGATGAGATAGAATGACCCAACCTTGCCAAATGATCTGCTCCAAAGTTACCTTGACGAAGAATATGTTGTAAAGAACTACTTCAATGTCACAACAAGATTCCTTGAATATCCAAAATGATAGCTGTCAAGTGATGAGATGAAGGCAAAACAGCTTCCAAATTGTCTATCTCAACAATAAGAGAACGAAAACCACGTTTCCAACCCAAAAGAAGACTAGCCCGAACAGCCAATGACTTCCCCACTAAAATGATAGCGAAATCAATATTAAGAGAAAAATCTCGCAACCATGAACCAATACAATCCCGGAAGAAACCACCATATCACTAATTAGACCGGAATTTGAAAGATTGCTTCCATCACAATTAAGTTTCATAGAGTCCTCAGCAGGTGGAATCCAAGCAACATGAACCCTGTTACCAACCTTAACTGGATAAACTGAAACAAAAAGCATAATATCCATAGCCACCTTAAAAACATGAGTCACGTGAGAATAAGATAATATATACCAAAGATTTTACTGAAAAAGATTTTTGCTATTAATATTTAGTGCTCCAAATTTTATCATGTAGTATCAAATATTACATCCAAAATTAAAAATCTAAACCTCAATATATTTTCTCAAAATTAATTATATTTGATTTGAAAGGGCACAATTGAGTGATTTTAGATAATTAGAGCATCTTATTTGAGGATTTTATAAATCGATTAAAAGATTTTAATTTTTATAGAACACACTTTATCATAAAGATAACTTTGGATTTCATAAATTGAATCTTCCTCCAAATGAAATTATATAATTTTGTAATTTGTAAATTTTTAATCTTAAATATAATAGATGTCTACAATTTAATGGATTCTGAAAATTTCTTAATTCGAAGCCTAAAATTCAATAAGAATCTAAATCCCAATTATCTGTTTGGGCTTGCAAGCCCATTTTCTTTGGTTTGAGAGTTGCATTTTGAAAAATTCTCACTTTTCATCCAAGAAGAAATGACAAAAGCTCAAAACATGGTAGCAGAAGTAGACAAAAACCTCTCAAAAAATCCCTTTTTTTCCCTCACTCTGCTTTGCTTATGCTTACTAGTAGCTATCTTCAGATAAAATTTCCTTTGTAACCCCCACCTCTACTCCTTATCTTCTCTTATCTCCCTTTCCTCAACAATGGCTAACGATGACTCGCCTTCCGAACTCACCGATTCATTAGAAGACCCAATGCTTGAACCAGAACCAGAACCAGAACCAGAAGAAGAAGACCAAGACCCAGATGCAGAGAAGCACTCCTCTTCATCTACAATGCTTGAACCAGAACCAGAACCAGAACCAGAAGAAGAAGACCAAGACCCAGATGCAGAGAAGCACTCCTCTTCATCTACAGATTCCGATTCTGATTCAGATTCGGATTACGACTATGACTATGACTATGCGCCCGGCCAAGGAGCAACTGTCTCCTACATTCGTCCTGGCGACGAGCCGCCGCCGTCTGATAACACACCGGAAATCAACATTTCCCGCTTTTCACAGGTGCTTGATAGCAAGCAAATGAAGGAGAGTGAAGAGGAGGAGGAACGAAATTACACTTATTATGAGGACTTGTTTAATTTTCCTGAAGACAAGGAGAATTGGAGAGAGGAGGATTTGAAAGAGCTATGGGCAGATGCTCCATTGGAAATGACGAAACCTGGGTGGGACCCAGTTTGGGCAGATGAGGAGGATTGGGAGATTATGAGGAAGGAGAAGGAGGCAGGGAGAGACCCGCCTATTGCTCCCTTTTATCTGCCGTATAGACCACCGTACCCGGTTATTCCTG
This sequence comes from Jatropha curcas, assembly GCF_014843425.1. The sequence goes on along the minus strand of NW_023590789.1, from coordinate 15,478,602 downwards.
ATAACCATTATGATATCTCCAATCCCAAGGCGGTTATTGAGGAATTGGATAGAATTGAAGAATTCCTCACTTGGGTTAGCTACATTTTCCCTGATGGAAGCTCGTATGTTGCTTGTTCTTTGTCTCGAGTTCCGTTTTTTTTTTTGAGTTATCAAAGGTTATTTTTTCTTGTCCAAAAAAAAATTTTTGTACACTTTGTTGCATTATATTTGATGGCTTATGCCACTGTTATTGAACTGCATGAATGTACATATAGGTAAATTGGTATTCTGTTAGTTGATTGTTTTTGTGTATTTACCACTAGTTATGAATTATGCATGTTCTGTTTTAGTAGATGTTAAGATATTGGAGCCTTTAGTTGATTTGAATGGTTATAAATCCATATCCTGTTTGTTGTTCTTTCCGCCATTGTCATTCTTTGCCAAGTAGTTCAGGTTCATGTACTACTTCGATGAGTGATTCATGAGGTCAATAGGGCATCGTTTAAACACTCACATGGATTCTCTAAATGCATGTTTCCCCCCTCTCTTTTGTTTCTTTGTTTTAGCTTGTGTATATAACGGAATTTTTTTTTTTCATTATCATCCATTCATAGGTAGGGTGAGGTTATTGTTGTTATTATTGTTTTAAGGGAGATATCTACATTTCTCTTGAAGCAATCTTGCTCCTTTCCCTTCCTATCCCTTACTAGAGACACCGAGTTCGAAAATAGCTCTTTAATGCATTTCCTTTTATTTTGTTGTTGTCAAGCTATGAAGGCACTGTGTGGGATGACTTGGCTCATGGCAAGGGTGTGTACGTTGCTGAGCAGGGTCTAGTCAGGTTTGTGTTTACTCTCTGCTAAACATCAATAGCTCTGCTTTTATTTACCCTTATAATACAACTACATGGTATAGGAGGTAGTCATTGCTTCAAGCAGTAATTACGAAAAAAGCATGAGGAAATATGTAAATATTGGAAGAGTAGCAGTGAAGTACTGCAATGCGTATCTACATAATATTGCTCAAATTATATTGTTCAAAAACTGAAAAAGCTTCTGCACTTGCTTTTTAGACCTTTACATGGCATTTAGCTGTCAGTAATTTGTTACAATCTAAATCTGAATGTTAGCTCAGAGCTGTCTGAAACTGAAAGTCTGGTTTATGTGTAAGAATGTAAACTTTTTTTTTTTTTTTTTTTTTTTTTTTTTTTTTTTTTTTTTTTTTTTTTTTTGTTGAAAGACATGACTTTATGATATATGGGATGAAATAATATGCATGAAGTCACTTTAGATTCATTTGCATGGTTTGTTCGATCTTACTACATAACTATATCTCATAATTTTTTTTTTTTTTTTTTTTTTTTTTTTGTTGAAAGAACATGAACTTTAAGATATGGGATGAAATAATAAAATGCATGGAAGATCACAAATTTAGATTCAATTTGCATGTTTGTCGATCTATACATACATAACTATATCTCATGAATCTGCAAATCAATTGATGAATTTGGGTTAAGGTCTTGGGATAGGCGGGGACAATAGGAACTCAATTTATTGCCATTGAAAATGCTATTTTGGTAACAAAACCTTTGTCCAAGGCTTATTCCTTCCTCCCATCCCCCCTTCCCCTCTTTTTCCTCTCCCTCTTCTTCCCCCTTCTCTCTTTCTCTCTTAATTAAATGCAGAGTCTCTAAACTTACCAAATAGTCAAACCTTCTGCTTGGAATTTGTGGTTATTTCCTTACTCTAGGTATGAAGGTGAATGGCTTCGGAATAACATGGAAGGACATGGAGTTGTTGAAGTTGATATTCCTGATATAGAACCTGTGCCAGGTTCCAAGTATGTTTATTATCTCTCTCTCTCTTTCACCACAATAGTATTTAACAAGTACAGTCTATAGCGTCATTTTCTCTGCAATATAAAATGAATCAAGTTGTTTTTCATCCATCTTCAAAGGCTTGAAGCAAAGATGCGTGCTGAAGGGCATATAATATCAAGAGATTATATGTCACCAGAAGACAAAAAATGGCTGGAGATGGATATTGAAGATAGCATTCGTCTGGCTGGAGGAGAGTATGAAATACCTTTTTATGAAAATGATGAATGGATCAAACAATTTGGGGAGAAACCGTAAGTCTCTTTGTATCATCATGCTGTGGCTATTTCCGCAATTAACATTATTCCCTTTTGTTACATAATTTTTTAGCTGTAATCAAATCTTCATGCGTTGCTAATATCACTGTGATCATAATCTGTGTGTTCTAACTTGCATCAATGTCTGTGAGAGAAATGTAGCTTTTCTTATTCAGTTAGAATTTGTTCGTTTAATGAATCTTAGTAAGAGTGTGAAATGCAGCTGTGAGCTTGTTGTTCCATCAGTTGATAGTGTGGTTTTAGCCCTATTCTTGTTCCTTTCATTGACAAGGACACTAAATGAAGTGGTTGTTGTTACCTTAAGAGTTTACCGAAAATATTATAACTGATGCAACCCCAAAGAAGAGAGGAAAACAATTGAATTCTTAAGGTGATTGCAATAAATCAGCCTTAAACAAAACATTCTTCAATGGAAAACATCTTTAAGTAGTTGTTAACTTCACGTTGGCAGTGCAATTTGTCTAAGGAACTTAAGAAACCAAAATGAGACAAAAGCAAGTTATATGTTCATTACATAGCAGTCAACTTGAATTGTCTTTAAATTCTTAACTTATCTTGGTAATGGAGGTGCTTGCGCAGTGCAAGACATTTTGCTTCAATGTCTTGAAAACACACGAGTACTTCTATATTATGAAGACTTGTTTTCTGGGATTACTGATGAATGATAATAGTGTATGCCAGGGAAAAAGGTCGGTACCGTTATGCGGGCGAGTGGAAGCATGGAAGGATGCATGGATGTGGTGTCTATGAAGTGAATGAGCGTGTACTATATGTAGGTACCTGAAATATGAGCACTAGTTTCAAGACTAATAGAAATCGAAGTTTATTTCTCTTCAAGTCTTCTACAGTCTAAAAGATCCAATTTTTCTCATAAATATTGTGCCTTAATTTAAAATGACTTGAAATTAGATTAAACTTTGTAGCTCAAGATGTGCATAATGTAATGATAAAATTGTCATAGAATAGTTTTCTAATTTTGTAAATGCTCTGGCTTTTTTCTGCTCTGCTTCTCTTAGTGTCCTGTAGGATCTCTAACATTTAGTGAATGAGTCAAGGGGCAGTTGCTTTATCAATGGTATTTGTCTTGGGTCCAACTGAACAAGCAAGTTGAAATTTTAAGAATCCTGTGTTTGCGTAAATACTGGAAGTTAGGACTATACTCCAAGTTATTTATGACTGAACATCAATGTCGGAAATTGTTAGGTAAACACATTTCTTTTTTAGTGGCTAACTGCATTTTATACATGTGTAGGGAAGGTTTTACTTTGGGGAGTTTGTGGATGAGGCTACCGATTGTGATGAGAATATTTCAGCGGTATCTTATGATTTTCTTTCTTTTAAAGTGAAATAAATCTTACCAGCTTAAACGTATTTTTCTAAGACATGTTCTTTCAGTTGCATGCAGGAATAGCAGAAGTTGCTGCTGCCAAGGCTCGGATGTTTGTTAACAAACCAGATGGAAGTATGTCTATTTATGCCATTTAATTGATTTTCGTAAGACGATAGCAATATTGATTATTGAATTGCAGAGCACAATGCATGCGAGCACTGGGAATGTTGAGACAACTGAACATATAAGATATCTGACTTGAAATTATAACTGATCTGGTTATTATCTTATTATTGGGAGAAAAAACATAATCCTGGTGATTGATTTAGAAGTGTTTGATGGAACAAGTTATATCTTGATATAGAATTAAAACAAGCAATTTCAGACTCTTATTTGTTATTCTTAACTGCGTGCAAGTTTTATTTTGTTTCGTAAAATTATTGTGCATTTATTCATTCTATGACCTTTAATTTATGAATGACTTTTAGCATTTTGCCCACAGTGGTCAGGGAAGAGAGGGGTCCATATAGCGACCCCCAGCATCCTTATTTCTATGAGGAAGAAGATGTGTGGATGGCACCAGGCTTCATCAACCAGTTCTATGAAGTAAGTGAAGGTTTTTCTTTTCTTCCTCATCTTCTTTAGTTGTTTTTAGATCGTGCACAGTACGAGTAATATCTGTGCTCAACTGGCAGGTCCCTGATCTTTGGAAAAGATATGTTCATGATGTGGATCAGGAAAGAGAAATGTGGTTAAACTCCTTCTATAAAGCTCCACTGAGATTACCTATGCCTGCCGAGCTCGAGTACTGGTGGTCTAAAGGTTTCATCTCTCTCCTTGTATCTGTCATGCTTGTGTACATGGATCCTTGTCCTTTTGAGGATTTTGCTTTTGCTATATCGAACAGCAGAAATGCCATTGCACTCTCTAATTATCAGGATTCAAAACTTTAAACAAGTTCCTTTTGCTGCTCATGTGGTTCTTTTTCTTGAAACTTCATTATTTTATTCCTTGATCAATTCAGCCTACTTCAGGTATTTGGCTAATTTGTGAAGCAAAAGCCAATTGGTAGAATTCCTTATCTGGAAAACAATTAGGTTTCCTTTCATTTGAAAACTTACTGATAAATAGCTAAGCCAACCTGTTCTTGTGGCTCATTGCTCTTGAAAAGGTTTTTTGCTTGTCAAAGTTCTTACCTTGCACACCCTCCAGTAAAGACAGCATAATGAGCAACTCCCCAGGCATGCAATATTATTCCTGGGCTCTGGATATTGGTAATTATGTTTTGCTTGACTGCTTTAGGTTAGTTGGTAAAAAGATTTGAGCCCAATAACTTGCTAGTATATAGGATAACAGTTAGGTTGAAGCTCATCCTCTATGGTCTTTCATCTTGGCAATGAGAAGACATTGGCCTTTTTCATTGTGATGAACAAAGTTCCAAAGATGACATGGGCGTCTTTTGCTTCACTGCTTTTGTAGCAAACTGGATGCATTTGTTTGAAAAGTTGATGACATTTTGTATGAACAAGTAGCATGTAATTCCTAGTTCTAGTGTTAGACAAAATGGTTCAAACTAATTTTCTTTTGAAGTTTAAACAAAAGTAGATCTATTTCTCCCTTGCTTCAAGCCAATTGTTTTAGGCTACCTGCCTTTTTGATTTATTTCTCCCGTGTCATCTGGTGTCTTTTCTTCAATCTAGCCTTTCGCTGATAGTTTATGATCTTCCACATTCGTTTGACCAGATGAGGATCCTGAATTTGTCATCCTTAACAAAGAACCAGAACCTGATCCTGAAGACCCATCAAAACTCATATATACTGAAGATCCCGTTATCCTACATACAAGAACAGGACGAATAATCAATTTCATTGAGGATGAGGAACATGGGGTTCGTTTGTTTTGGCAACCTCCTCTAGAAGATGGAGAAGATGTGGATCCAGAGAAGGTTCAGTTCCTACCTCTAGGTTTTGATGAGTTTTATGGAAAAGAGACTGTAGTGGAGAAGGAAAATATATGGCAGCGCCTTATAACGGCAGTGGAAAATGCATGCAAACCAGTGTTTGACAAACTAGAGAAATGGACTGAAGAGAAGAAGAAAGCTGGTGAGATGAAAATTAAGCTCCTTGAAGAAGAACTTGCACTTGCAGAGGCTGAATTGTCTTTGGAAGAGGCCATTGAGGATATGGATGAGGAATTGAAGATGCAAGAGAAAGAAGAAGAGGAAAAGGCAGCAATGGATTTGCAGGAGGAAGAGGATACTTCTGCTTCACCTACCCAGGATCAGAAGCCTATGGCTGAAGAGGAAGAAGAGGGTGAGGAAGAGGAGGATGAGGACGAGGAGGATTTTACACCATCAAGTTTTGGATCTGTAACCCGTGATGAAGGCCCAACAAAGAAAGATCAGAAAGGAAATGGACCTGGGGAAACTCCTTTCTCTTCATGTACATTGTCATTTGCTTCCAGCAGCATTCTTTCATCTGTAAGTTCTATAACCAAAATATTTTTGGTTTCTTTTCCATATGATTGTTATCCATTGTAGTTGTAGATGTTGAAGATTAATTCGGAAGAAAATAATTAATTTGTAAAATGACTCGCTTAACCAGGGATTTACTAAGGTATTCTTAATCATCTAACCATGAAAGTGGTTGTGTTCCTACATAAATAGTTACATATAGATCATAGATTTTTTTTCCCCCCTCAATTTTATCATTTAGGAATTTTTTGGATATTCATTAGTTGGGTCTCCTAGAAGATGCCTGATATTTTCATTGGACTTTGATACGGACATTTTGGTATTGATTAGGGTGCTCTGGCACTTGATTTATTGGTGCATGTTTTAGTGTTCTCCTTTAGATCTATAGGAACAGTTACAAATATAATTTTTCATCTCATTTGGCAATTCCCACTTAACTAGATCAATTTGATACTTGACTCTGTCATTTCTTGCTTGCAGGTTCCATGTAGGTTACAACAATCTTTTCTGGTATGGAAGAATAGATTACAACAAAAGCCAACCCCTCCATTGCAAGTAGAAAGCACTGATGTCCTTTCAGGAAGGGTTAGCTCTGTCACTTTTCCCACGATCATTGGCCAAAAAGGAAGCTTGAGAGCTAAAAGCTATGTGAACCAGAGGTTTCGACCAAGAAACTATTCCAGTGGAAAGACGTCTCAGTTACATTCCTTGTCCCGAATTTTGTCATCTCCTTCAGCTTCAGTAAACCCCAAAAAGAGACTAAAGGTTTCAAGAAAACAAAGCCATACTTGGCTGCATGCAGCACCAGAGACAGATTCAGACAGCATATTGTCATTGCACTCCCAAGTATTGTTCAGTACCACATCCTGAAACAGCACCGTGAGCCTTTTCTTAATTGGAAAAAAATCCAATTTTATAGACACCACGGCATCGTCTTTGTGAATTTTTAGAGTATACTTATCCTTGACTAGTTTGAGGTGGTGAAAGAAATATGAGCATACAAAGATGCTGTAACTCTAAATTGGGAGAAGTAACTTTTGAAGCTATTGATTCCTGGCCTAGGTTCTCAATTTCATACATAAAGTAACCTGGATTTTTTCTTCATAACAGAAGAATGATACGTCTCTTATGGGATATGCTTGATCTATTCTTAATTATTAAAATTTAAAAGGAACAGGAAAAAGATGTGTGACATCTATTTTGCAGGGCGTTTCAACAAAGATAAGATGCCTCAAATCATTATAAAACTTTCAAGACCTTTGTTATCAAAGATGCTTTTTCTCGTGTGGTGGCGAACAATGCAGCTTGCGTTGCGGGAGATGCCCGCCCGTAGGGCCCGGCCTGCTTCTCGCCCGAAAGAACCGCTCACTAGCTAGCCGGACTAGTGGGCGGCTTGTTTGTTTGCAAATAAACAATTTTCAGAACATTTTGAATGGATTGCAAATGAGTTGAAACTGCTTCAATTATTTGGAGAAACATAAATATTATAGGAATATCCCAAACAAATTCAGCTAATACTTTTAATTTTGTCAATTATTACTTTAAACTTATTTTCCCCTATCAATTACAATCTCACACAGGAGTATGTTAATTTGTTGTTTATTTGACTGGTTAGTTGACCCCATAACACGCTAACTCACATATACATGTTCATTCGCCTTAAGACAATCTCCTTTTCATCCCATTGTAAGTTTGGAAGAATTTAATACAGTTATGTAATCAGCAGGCTCTTAATAGACCCTTGGTGAGTAACTCGCACTGTTGCTAATCCCAAGGTCTATCAAGTATATTTCTTCCTTCTCAAAATTACATCACTCGATTGCACTCAATCGAACTCTAAATAAATACTATAATTGTTAATAAAAAATAAATACATAGTATTAATCAACAAAACTAAAAGTGTTGGTTAATTTTGAAAAAGAAAAAAACTCAAAGTTGAGATTTTTTTTTTTCGGTGATTAAGCGTTAGACTAATGATGAAATAAAATTAAATATCAATTTACAAGTGAGCTGTTATGAGTTGTGATTGCATTATTTATAATGTAGATGGAAATATCAAATATTTTTAAAATCTGAGTTGGCCAAGTTGCTGCCTACTTTTTCAAATGTTAGAGCTCCATAAAATCCCATTTGATTGGAAGATAGTTATTGTATTTTTATATTGTTACCTCTGCTGCTGACTCACTTGATTGGCCCACTGCAAATCAAGTCTATGTTATCTAATTTTATAGCCCAGAGAGAGCCTTAACCTACAAAAGAGTGAAGAATCAAAACTCAAAAAAGAGATTTTACATCAAACACGTTTATACCATCTCCGATGCTAAATATTGATAGCATCCGAAAAATGTATTATATTCTAAAATATTTTTCATATTTATAGTTTCAAAAAAGTAAAAATTTTTTTTTTACATATTTAATTTTTTTATATAATCAATAATTATTATTTTAATTTTTTAAAAATTTAGTGTTTAAATATATTAAATTAGAGATAATATAATTAATTTATTCAATAATTTATTATAATTTATCTCTTAAAGGTCATAAATTCCAAATATAACAAATATTTAGAATCGGAGATAGTAATTGTATCACATAAAAGCAATTCATTTAAATAAATAATTAGTAGGAAAAGACTATTGTAAATTTAATTCTGACCATGTTTGGCAATATTTTTTCATGTAGCATTTAGCATTTTACTCAAGTCAAAATATTATTTATGGTGTGGTCTCTATTATTATTTAAAGTTTAAGGCATGGGCCGCACTAGAACATGTACAGTGTCAACTTTTAAATAAACATTTACAAAATAGGAACAAATTGATTAAAAAATTTAAAAAAGTATATATTAAGTAAAGAATTTTAGAATTTTTAATTTAATTGATCCCACTAAAAATTAAATTAAATAATGACCTCACTAAAAATATTTTTAGCTCCCTCATTAATTGGAGAGAATGATCTATGAAACTTATGTCTATGTTTCATTTTCCTATTTATTTTTAGAAAGTAAAATAAAGGTGTAAAATGATACTATTTATTTTTTTTCTCAAAATAGAGTGAAAATTAAGTTAAAATAAGTGTAAAATAATTTTATTTTACACCCTCTTTCATATTTTTAGCCAAACCAAACAATGATTTTGATAATTCCAAGAAATTTTCATCCTCTATTTTACATCCATCCATATTTTAATGTTGCATAAAACACCAGCAAAATAGCTACTACCTACTAAAATAAATAATTTTATCGAATATGGAATTTATATAATACACAAAAAAAACTGCAGTTTTCTCAATATAATTTTTTAAAATTTAATGACTAAAAAATTCATTTTTATATAAACTGGAGTTGATTATCATATCTTCACTCTAAACAAATGTGAAGAAACCGATAATAAAATTTAAAATCAATAATTAGATAATTTATGTTATTTATGGATATGTTTTTTTCCTACGGGGAAAGAAAAAATAAAAAAAGAAGGGGATAAAGATACATCTCTCTTTGTCCATCGAAGCCACCATGAATTGGGTTGGGACCATGTGATCAAATGCAATGCATCTAACCAAAAAAAAAAAAAAAAAAAAAACTAAACAATATGGTGAAGAAACCGATAATAAATTTACATCAAATAATTAGCACTAAATTTATTGTTATTTATGGATATGTTTTTTTTCTACGGGGAAAAGAAAAAAATAAAAAAATAGGAAGGGGATAAAGATACATCTGCTTCTTTTGTCCATCGAAGCACCATGAATTGGGTTGGGACGATGTGGATCAAAATGCATGCATCTAACCAAAAAAAAAAAAAAAAAAAAAAAAAAAAAAAGAGCTCATAGTGACACTTCTTTAATGCCACTGTGTCATAAGTTGGTGACACATTGGATGCTGACTGCTGAAGTGGAACTGTTCAAAACCTGCCACGTTCACTGAGTCAGAGTTTGATCGAGTTTTAAATGCAGGTTAAAATTTTATCGATAAAATTATTAGAAAAATGATTAATTTCTTAAAAAAAAAAAAGATAGTTTATTAATATATTGTTTAATATTTTGATTAATTAAGAGAAATCAGGTGGATATGACATCTTTAACCTGCACAATAAGACATTATCTAATGATAAGTGCATATACGATCCAGCAATAGATCCGGTTTAAATTCTCCTCATCAATACTCAAAAAAAAAAAAAAAAAAAAAAAAAAAATCATCAACCTTTAAAGAAAAAGTGCAAAAACTTTAAAGCAATTAAATGATAACTTAATGTACAAATAATTTTTAAAAAAGAATAATGTAGGAATAACTCAAACTTGCAATACTTGTAACCACAGCACCTTATTTTCACCTTTTTGACGATGATACCCTAAAACACTGTTTACAGATTAATTATTTTTGGTGTAAACCATTAGTATTCGGATCTTATTATCAATGATCGCCTAATCTGATTTACGGCTTAGTCACAGTTAAAGCTCATCTCCCCTCTTTGTAAGTACGTTTAGTGAAAATCGAATCCAATAGCTCTTTTCACATACTCAACCTACGTTGTCAATTAAGCCACAACCCGTAGATTGAAGGGACGTAATTTGATAGTGCTCACAAAATCAAGTAATGATTAATTATTAACCATATGAATTTAATCGTGTGGATCACCGCTTGCGTAGATAGTATGATCATCATTATTCATATCTTAAATTGATTGTAGTTTCACTTATTAATTTTCCTTTCGAGAGTTTAATAAAGGATTCATGAAATTTACTTTTGATTTCATATAATTAATAAATATAATTTCATCTTTCAACAACTGCATTATTACATTATATATGAAGAAATGTGTCTATTTTTCCTATTAAAAGTTTTATTTTTTTCAATACTTATTGAACTTATTAAATTATATACTAATATATAATAATATAAATATAATACACAGACATATAAGTACACATAAGAATTCCTATCAAAATAAAAAAATATTAAGTTTGTTATAGTTTTTTTATCCTTCTCTATGTATATAAAAATTTGTAATTAAGTAATTAAAAATCAATAATTATTTTTTTTTTTTAGAAAAGTAAGTTTGTTTAACTAGTATTTTGCATAGGATAAAGAGCTCAAAGAATTTTTTTTTTTTTAAATATAATTCATTAATGATAGTATCAAGAATTATAAATAAGCATATAAACCAAACATATAACTTTATCATTAGTAGCTAATAGAGTTCGTTCATCTTTCAATGAAATAAAGGAATTCATATCCTTTTGAAAATGAAATAAAAGGAATTCATATCCTTTTGAATAAGTAAAACTAAAATTAAAAATAAAATATTAAATCTTTTCACTTGGAGTTGATCTTGACAAAGATATAAATCTTTAAGAGTTGATCTTGACAAAAGATATAAATCTTAATAGTAGCAACTAGTTCATTAATTGATTTAACCATCAAAATAATAACTCCTTTGAATCTTCTATAACTTGATTGTTTTTCCAATAATTTGCAACATATAATGAATGCATATAAGTTTACGTTGTTATGCGTCAATAGCATAAATGGAAGAACATGCTGCATTACCAAACTCCATCAATTGAAGATCCACACCTACAAATCAAGATCTAAAGTCTCCAACCAAATAAAATCAAATATCATAGTTTTATTTAATAATAAATCCTTACAAAAAAAGGGACAAAAAACTCCAAATATGGAAATAACTAATAAAAACAAAACAAAAAAAGACAGATATATAGGAATAATATATCTGAGTTTATTAAAGTTAAAGAAGATTAAAAGCAAAAGAAAATGAAATGAAAGAAATAGTAAAAAGTATGAGTGAATGGCTACGCTGATAACCAACGGCAGTTCAAATTAGAACTAAAGTTAGAAAACTATAGAGAAAAGAGAAAGAGAATTATAACCGGTAAGAATAACTCTTATTATTGATAATTAGGAGCCAGGGGTTAAAAATTAATGATTTTTAGAACATTATTTCAAGTATTATTTAACAAACATTTCGAATTAATTTCTAAAAACTCAAATATTAAAGTCAAGTTCTTAACTACTTGTCTCCAAACGTGCTCTTATGTGAGAAAAGACAGGCTAACAAAGGGACTAGGATTTTTTAATTTTATATTTTTTGAAAGGAAGGGATTGAGATTTATTTAAGCCTCTAAAAATAAAAATGAGATAAACGATGTAACAAACCCAGCACCCTCACAATTTCCTGCTACGAGCCATTTGAAGCATAAAAACAAGAGGAGGAAATTACAGGTTGGGCCACCATAACTTCTGAATTATTTGTGTACTATTATTCCTCTGTCTTCTATATGTAGACATAAAGAGAAACAAAAACAAAAAGTTTGGTATGTCGAGTCAATTTTAATACGACACCGTTTTGCCCTAATAATTGCAGGGGATAATAACTTGGTAATCTCTTCTAAGAAATTTTCTTATTTTTTATTCTTAAGTCATGGATTCCTAAATTTTAGTATTAGGTTTAAAACTCTGAAATTTACGATCCATATGATCTAAATAAATTTAAAATGTGAAATTCATTTAAAAAATGTTTAAAATTTAATATTCTTATTAATTGTAACCAAAATGTTATTTCAGTCTTATAGACTTTTTAATTAATGAAAAAATTTATAACTTTTTTCAGTATTATTTTATTTGACTAAGGATAGGCTTCATTTTATGACATTTTAATGTGTCAATTACATGGTTAGGTATGGTCAAGCTGTCGTTTCAAATCAAAATCAAAATCAATTGGAATTGAGGGTTTGGTTCTAATTCTAAACCAAATTGGGTATACCCACTTTCCAAATTAGAAAAGTGGACCAATGATTTTGATTTCAGTTGGATTTAAATAAGTGAACCGGTCTATGCATGTTTTTTTTTTTCTTTTTTTTTTTTTTTTATGGTTAAACAGTCACCATTTCTAAAACGCATAATTAGATAATTGGTATCTGAATTTTGTTAATTTTTTTATTTTTAATATTTGTATTTTTTACCGATTAAATGTCTGACATGATAATTTATTTTAATTAAGTGTATTGGCCAGATTATTTAGCAAAAAATTAAAATAGACAATTTTATTCAATAAATGATTTTAAATATAAACATCCATTCGATTCATCTTTCATTTTCACTTTTTAATTTTTCATTATTTTATATCTTTCTTTTAAAATACAAGTCAAAAACATTTCTTATAATTTTTTTTATTCCAAAATAAATTAAAAACATAATGAGAGAAAGAAATAAAAAAAATAAGGTAACGATCTAGATAAACAAAGAGAAAAAAGGAAAAAAAATAAAACAGTTCATTTTAATTTTCCAGCAGACCGTTCAACTAAATTCATAAAATTACAAAAAAAATTATTAGCTCAACCGCTTAATTAGTAAAGAAATAAAGTTATATGTCACCTAAAAATATATATATAAGTTAAAATGTTGCAATAGAAAAATTTGTAAAATTTAAACATTAAAATTTATAATTATGTCCCTTCTAAAATTATTCCTCTCTTCAAATCAATTAAAATGATATAAAATTTAATAATTTTATTTTCTCAACAAGTAAGAATTTAACATTTTATGATATTTAATATACATTATATATATCCTCTAAAATACATTTGGTTTACAAAGACTAATGTTAGTACCAGAGCAATGCGTGAAACAATATTAAAAGATGAAATAATATTTTATAATATCATCCAAAAATAGTAAAATTATATAATAAAATGATGAATCGTATTTCATTAAAATATGCTGAAAAATTGCAATGCTAAAATATATGTTCATAAATATCCTGCGAAACATTTCATAAGGTATGCAATAACAAAAGCCATGCATGATATGACCTATATCAAAAAATGCATACACACTATTTATGTATTTTTCAATAGTGATAATAATTTTGAGAATTTAACTAATTATATTGAAATGCATACACACTATTTATGTATTTTTCAATAGTGATAATAATTTTGAGAATTTAACTAATTATATTGAAATAAGAAATTAAATATTTTTTATTATAAACGATTGTTTATTTATTTGAAATATTAATATATTATTTATTTAATGTAATGTGTCTTAAGCATGTGGATATCCTATTTTTTTAAAAATTATCGTATCATGAATGTTTTCATATCTTGTGTATCGTGTCTATGCAACCTAACTTTTAGTATATGAGACTTTCCCTACACTAGCTAATCAACTCAAATTTTTTATTACTAATAAAAAATGAAGTGTTTTTTTTAATTTTATTTTTGTGTCATTGAAATAAAAAATTCAGTTTTTTATTTTATGTTTATAATTTATTATAAATGATTTTTTATTTATTTGAAATATTAATGTATTACTTATTTAGTATAGTGCGTTCTAAGCGTGTGGATATTTTACCCTTTTTTTAAAAATTATTATATCCCGTATATTATCATATCTCATGTCCCATGTTCGTGCAACCTAACTCTTACTATGTGAGACTACTCCATACACCAAACTAATCAACTAAGGTTCAATAAAAAATGAATTGTTTTTTTTTTTAATTTGTTTATGTGTCATTGAAATAAAAAAGTAAGTATTTTTTTATATTCATGATTTATCATAAATGATTGTTTATTTATTGATTTATCATAAATGATTGTGCTTCGTGGCAATTTAATTTATTATGATTAAAATTTTAATTGTATTGGAAATAGGTAGTTATATATTTTGCCATTGCACTTAATCGGTCACAAACTTATTAAAGGACATAAGGACACGTAGATTGGAAAAATGAATATCTAGAAAAAGAGAAAAGGAGGACATCCCATTTTTTTTGAGGAACAAAAAATAGTTACTATACTCAGCGTCACCCAACTTTAAGTGTAATCTAGCTGGGTCCGCTCATCTCAGATCGATTTCCTTTTGCACAAGACCTAATCCTAGGATATTTTATCCCCTACTTGAGAATATATATACCAGAACGGAAGGTCTTCCTTTTTTGGGTCCGTTTAAGGTGGGTTAGACCGAGCAGAAGGTGTTTCTTTTATTTATATACAAATAACCCAAATGAGGACATGCTTCCTTTTTTTTAAACTTGGTTGTGTTTTTTGTGGTGACATTGAAGGCAATAAAGGTAGTTAATGCTTTTTTATTATTTTACTTTGAATAAGCTTATTACTAAATGTGTCCATCTAATCTGCTTATTTGAATTTGAAATACTTGAATTGTATTTAATTGTATTTAGTATATTTTGCATCTAAACTGGTCTGTCCTGGGTTCATGGTTTCTCCTACCTTTGGTAGAGAATTAACTTGTCATATTCATATGTTTCTCGTATCTCGTGTTTGTGTCCATACAATCTACGTTACCTGGTACAATAAAAACTGAGCTGATACTTCACTCTCTCCCAGGCATCGGGTTAAGAAATGCGAAGCACCCAGACGTCCCTATACTCTTATTCTTATATTAAGATTTTTTTTATTACTGAATAAAAATTAAAGTATCAGGTGTGCTGTTATTCAGATATGTAGTTGTGTTTTGTTTTCACGGGATATTGAAAATAAAAGGGAAGAATTTTTTAGTATCATTTTATATTGGTGTTGTAATTGTTTAGTGAATATATTATTAATATGTTGTATGATAACTTATTGTACAATTTATTTTAATTTGTCTCATATAATTGTTATATATAAGTGGTACTTTAATGTATCATAAGGCGCAAGTAGATGGAGTTCGGTAGTTTAAGCTTTTTAAAAAATTATCACTATATTGTACATCTTTTTTGTTTATTTTTTCACCTGTCCTTCTGTGAGATGCGTACGGACTAACTTACTATGTTATATTCCACGCACACTACCTTCAATACACCCTCAGTATCTTCACCGCAGTTAAGTTAACCACCAAGGTTCGCGCGAGGTCGTGAATACTTAAGGTGCCAATGGGTTTACTCTTTCGTATTTTCCTTAAAATGAGAAAAAAATGAAGTGTTTTATATTATATATTTGTTTTTTGCTGAGTTTCTTGAAATCAGAGAGGAAAAAATGTGAGACGAGTTATGTATTGATATTAGTCGATTTATTTGAGTGTATTGTATATTTATATTAACGTGGATGCTCGCTCTATATATTCTATGTATTGATTTGAGTAGATTAAGAGTGGTAGCACCATTCAGGTGGCTCTATTCTGCACGTTGTAGTACCACATTTCTCAGTCTGGAATTGCGAAATTAGAGAGCGTGGATGGGGGACTAGGATGCTTTTTATTCTTTTGTAGAATAATTTGTTTCATTGTTAGTCCTGTGGTTACGTTCTCGGTAAATCTCGGTGGTGCCGTGTGTCTTGACGATCAATAAAAATTAGATTTGGCGACGGTTGCCTAATGTGTTCGAATAGTTTGGGTTACGACATAGGCCTCTTTCTCTCAAGTTATAAGGTGAAACTAACCTCGAAGGCCATACAACATAAGTCCCTAATTAACCAAGATTTCTTTTATCTTTAACTATAAAAAATAAAGTGTTTCTGTGGTCTTTTTAATTTTATTTTTATGTCATCTGCTTCAGAATGCAATTACAGTAAATCTTTGTTTGTGGTTTGGACTATTTCTTGACTTTTGAGTACACCCAGCTTTATTATAGATGATTGTTTAGTTATTTTTGAAATTGTATTACTTATTTAGTGTAAACTATATTCTTAAGCTTGAAAGATGATTGTCTTCTAAATGGGATACGCGCCTTTTCGTTCTTTCAAAGGAGCTCTGTTGATCCCTTGTATTCCTTGTATTTCCTTTGGATAATTTCTCCTCAAAACTTGTCCACCCATCCCGTGGTTCTACGGGTGGGACTGCAGTGGTTATGATGTATTCGTCGGTCGGGCTGTTTCACTATTTACTTGGTGGCCGTGCTCTAGCCGAAGGGGGTTCTTTCTGGGGAAGTTCGGGAATAGGAGAGCGTCATTTGGGGTTGATAGGCTTTATTAACACTATTTCAATGTTTTTGTGTCATTGAAATAAGAAATTAAGTTTTTATTTATGTTTATAATTTATTATAAACGATTGCTTATTTATTTGAAATATTAATGTATTAGTTATTTAGTGTAGTACATTCTAAGCGTGTGGATGTTTTACTTTTTAAAAATTGTCGCATCCGTACGTTCTCTATCTCGTGTCCTGTGTTCGTGTCCTGTGTTTGTGTAACATAGCTCTTAGTATATGAGACTACTCCATACACTAAGCTAATTAACCAAGATTTTTTTATTACTAATAAAAATAAAGTGTTTTTTTTAATTTGTTTTTATGTCATTGAAATAATAAATTTAGTGTTTTTTATTTTTGTTTATCATTTATTATAGATGATTGTTTATTTATTTGAAATTGTATTACTTATTTAGTGTACTATATTCTAAGCGAGTTGATGTCCTACCTTTTTTAAAAGTTATCGTATCTTGTATGTTCTTGTATCTCATACGTTCTTGTATCTCGTGTTCTGTGTTCGTACAATTTAGCTGCTGATATATTAAACTATTCAATACACCAAGCAAATCAACTAAGTTTTTTTTTGTAAATTTGCTTTTGTGTCATTTGGAATAAAAAATTAAGTTTTTTTATGTTTATAATTTATTATAAATGATTGTTTATTTATTTGAAATATTAATGTATTATTTATTTAGTATAGTATGTCCTAAATTTATATTTAAATTATTTATATATTATTTATTTAATAAAAATATATTGTTCCAATTTATATTTTTTAAATTATTTATATGTTGTTTATTTAATAGAAATAAATTAATTGACACTTTTTAAAGCGTTTGAATTACTTATTAATTGTTTTATAAGAAGGAATAAACTTATATTAATATATTAAATGCTAGAAATAATTTTTTTTATAGATATTATCTTGATAAAAGATATGAAAATATAAAAGAACTAATCCTCTTACAATTTTACAATTGTGTTAAATTGTGTTAGAATTATAACATCTGCTATTGTATAATTCAAAATATTGCCAAGTGAAAAATTATATTAGAATTCTAACCTCCGTCATTCTATAATCCAAAATTGTGCTACTTACATTTAGCTTTTATATAAAACAAATTACCATGTTTTTAAATGGAAAGCAATAGATTGTCCCACATATCGTATATACTACGACTTCTCTCCGTGATTTAATTCTTTTAGAGAAAAAGTTAAAGAAAAATAAAAAATCCTCGAGTACGGGAGATTGCAACTTGGCAAGTTGCAACTTTCAAGGGCCATACCTTGTCTTCTTCTTTGTTGCTTATTATTACTACCCAAAAGTCCAAAACTGGCAACCAAATTCTTATTTCGAGGAATAATTGCCTTCTTCAACCTTATCCTTCAAGTTACTCCATTTAATTACTTAATTTCTCGCCATAATAATAATAATAATAATAATAATAATATTTTTTTTCTTATTTATCTCCAATAATTGTCTTTCAAGCAACTATTATCTAGTTTTGGCTTTTCATTTATAATATCCCAATTTCTCATAAAATATTATCCGTTGAGTATCTTTCTTGATTTTATTTTCAAGTAAAGGGCAAAATGACTCTTATTAGTATAAAAAAATCTATATACTTAAGTACACGACTTCCTCCTTATACTTATCTACAGTAAAATTTATTTTAATTTTTGTCACGATGAAATTATTTTTAATAAAAAGAAATTTATGTTTCATTTTGAATTGATATATAATTTCACCTTTCAAATTTATTATTTTAATCTTATGACATCTTTTAACTCTTTTTTTCACATATCAAACAATTTAATTTATAAAATTAAACTTATTAAACACTTCAACATACAAAAGCATTTTATTGAACTTGTAATTAATATTTTGCATATAAAAATTAACTAAAAATTATTGATTATTAATATGAAAAGGTGCTTAATATTTTTAAAATTTACAAATTCAGTGCGTGATAAGTTATTCACGAAATTTAGAGTGCCATAAAGTTAAAATTTTAAAGTTTAACAATGAATTTATAAATTCGGCTGTTTCCTTTTTGTCAAAAATATTTTAACATTATGGATGAATTTTATTTATATGAGCTCACTTATACACTAACTTAATTTAATAATAGGAAAAATAATGTTAAATTATGAAAGTTTATATTAAATATATAGTAATTAATATATATTGTGCATGAATGTGCCCACATATATAGATAAATCTTACCTACTGCTTATTATTAATTTTGTCCTGAGGTGTGCCATTATTCCAATGCCATATTGGAATGGATTGAGAGTATCAAGGAGATTAACTGTTCAATGTTTATTAAAAAAAAATTACATACCCTAAATTACAAATGTAACAATCTCAAAAATTTTTTTTTTTTTTACATTTTCTTATAAATTTACAATTCTAAAAATAATAACCACATGCACAAAAATTGAAATGCTTATAAAGCAATGCATAAAAAATGTTCATAATAAAAGTTTCTATTAAGAATTCCAACTAGAAGGAGATATTCACTCTTATTTTCTTGTAATTTACAAATTTCTCCAGGATTTATTTTAATTAATTTCAATTTAAGATTCATTCATGATAAATAAAAGTGATTATAATACTCCAAAAGTCCAAATCAGTAATCCAACAACTTTAACCAAAACCATAACAATAATTTGAAAGTTAAAACTACAAATAATTGTGATTTAATAACACAAAACTCTTATCTACCATACCAAACAACAACTTAAAATTTTCCAAGATTTACCAAACTAGTCTTAATTTGAATTTCCAAAAAGAATAAATTGGTAGAGTGAAAGAGATATATGTATCCAAAATATAATAATGGAGAAGGGAATGAAAGTGTTGTTTGGATGTATTTTAGGGCAAAGCCAATCCAAAATACTATTCTTGTCCACTTTAGGGGACCCAAAACAAACTCTACGGATGGATGGATGTGTTGTGTGTGACCACTCGCAACCACTTATTCTTAACAAGCAGCCCAAAGTGGACTCAACTATCCACTAGGCAGTGGGCCTTTGACCTTACTTGAATTTTAATTTGTTGCTACTCTTTTTCTCAATATTCCTGCTTTCTACCTTATTTTTAAGTAAATATAATTTTATTAATTTTTTGTTATAATGAAAAGCTTATATTGTTAAAAATCTAACACCATTCCCAAAATAGAAAAAAAATAATATTTTATAAAATAATTAAATAACTTATTGAGTATATAATATATTTGTAACAATAACATATTATTATAATTGACGACCAAATCTTCATGAAAATAAAATTACTTATCAAACAATTTAAATTTTTCTATAACAATTTAAATTTAATGCATTTAATTTTTCATATAAAATATAATACCATAAACTGTATATATTACTAAAATATAAAAAACCTATATAGCTATTATTATAATTAATGTATTAATAGTTTTTAAAGCTATCATTTATAATTTCGGTATTTTTTTTTTTTTACTTTTTGCTAAAGTATATGAGCATATAAAATTATAATTTTATGGTTGTTTTTTTGAAAAAAAAATTATTTCAATATATTTTATGATTTGTTAAGATAACGTGGTATATTATAATTTTATGTTTTATATGTATTTTCTAGTGAGTTTTATTTTCTATAATAATATAATAATTATAATATGTTTTATTTTCTAGTGAGTTTTATAATAATTAAAATTTAATTAACTTATTTTTTAGTATATAATATAATATTATAAACTATTTATAGTACTAAAACATGTGAAACCAATATTAGCTTACATATTTTGTCGATCGAAATACTAAACTTTTATTGTTGCATTAGTTTAAAAAAATAAAAGAAATTTAATTTTATATCAATGAATTTTCCATTTATAAAAAGCATGAAGAACAAATTTGTTATTAATGCAGTATGCATATTGAGAAATCTATTTTCTTATCATTGTTCCATTGAAATTCTAACGAATTCAAAAAATAACAACATATATCAACCAAAAAGGTATTAATTTCTAAAATAATGTTATTGAAAAATATAAAGCAATAAAGTGAATAAAAATTGAAAACAAAAATATATAATTATTGAATGAATAAATAAATAAAATAAAGTAAAAATAAGATACCATGTGAGAAAATTTTATCAAAATGATGATTAGCTTGACTTGGTTTATTATGTTTTGAACTTATATTATAGATATTATATATTATAGATAGATAACTATTATTGTTTATAATTTTAATATTTTTCTTCTTCTTCCTTATTTTTTCGCTATAGTCTATGAGCATACAGTTAATTTTATGATTGCTTTTTTTTTAGAAAATAAATTATTTTCAATGTGTTGTATGGTTTGATAATATAATGTGTTATATTAATCATGCATTTTACATTTTATATATATTTCTAGTGAGTTTTATTTTCTGTTTTACATCTAATAATAAAGTTTATAATATATTCCTTGATAAATAATAATCTCTAAGGCGGAACTGCTCCCCATGCGATGCAATTTTACATCCCACAAGCTTACGGCAGGATCCGCTTAGCCCCGTCATTCTTCGGCGCAAGAAGCGGCTCGATAGTGGAGCTATTACGCACTCTTCAGGTGGGCCCTTCTAGGCAAACCTCCTGGCTGTCTCTGCACTGCCTCACCTCCTTTATCATGAGCGGTCATTTAGGGCCTTAAGCTGGTGATTCCGGGCGTTTCTCTCTCGACGCATGAAGCTTACCCCCTCGCTACTGGCGACTTGCCCCTTTATTGAGTCATTATATATAAGTTTGCCTCGATGGTACCCCCCGCGGCCGCACCGAAACAGTGCTACCTAGATGTACATCATCTGCTGCGCCTCAACCATTTCGGGAGAACCGGCTGCTCTGGGTTGCGAGTGGCATTTCACCTCTACCACAAGCTAGTGGGGCGCGCTGATGGGTCTGTGGTCAAGCATGCAGTGCGGGGTGTCGGGACCTCGGGACGGAGGTGTGCGACCGAAAGCGGTTCAGGGGTCGCTGGTGTCATGGGGGAGGTAGGAGGCGGACCCAGGTCGGTCCAGTGGGAAGCGGAGGGTGCAGAGGCCTAATAAGATCGCTTTCCCGCTACGCCCGGCGGTTTCCCCGTTAACGCTTAGCACTGCCTATGGAAGTCGCGCGGTCATTCTTCAAACAGGCCGCGGTCAGAGCCCGGCTCGCTCCACTGCTGTGGGAGCTTACGTTTTTTTTGTTCTGTTTCTATTATACACAATCCACACGAAAGTGTTTTGACCTCCTAGGTACTACTTCGCTATCGTGTCACGAGTTTAGCCTGCAAGGGTGTCTTGCTGATGTCACAGGGATTCCGGCCCATGCTCCTTCGGTCAGAGCGTAAGCTAGGTGCAGGCTTTGGTGACTGGACTTCGCGATCTAGGGTCAGCACCCACCGTCGCCTAGAGGGACATTGTTTGGCCCACGCCCGGGTTTTCAAGGTTTAAGTGCTTGGCTCCCATTTCGCTCGCCGCTACAACGGGAACGCAATTTAGAGACTTTCTTTCTGGTTACTAAGATGTTTCAGTCGCCAGGTGTTCCCTCTTGCTGCCAGACATGATTCGCAGCAGTTTGAGGTTGACCTATTCGGGAATCTCCGGTCTACGCTTAATAGATTTCTAGATCTTGCCCAAGAAACTAATAACTCTTCGAAAATCGACATATACGACACAAAATATAAAAACAACTAACAAACGTCTCTGGGTGCCTAGGGTATCACCGTAGCTCTTATCTCGTAACCCGCTTACACTTTAAGCTAGATCCTAGAGGTGTGCTATGAGGATTATACATATGTAAAAAAATGAAGATAGACGCGATGATTTATTTTGTGGGGGGAAAAAAAATAAGGGGGGGAATATAGAATAAATTATAATTTTATGGTTGTTTTTTTGAAAAAAAAAATTATTGTCAATATATTTTATTGATTTGTTAAGATTAAAGTGTATATTTAATTTTTATGTTAATATGTATTTTATAGTGAGTTTTATTTTCTATAATAATAATAATATTATAATATGTTTTATTTCTAGTGAGTTTTATAATAATTAAAATTTAATTAATTATTTTTTTTAGTATATATTAATATTATGAAACTATTTATAGGTACTAAAAATGTGAAAACAATATTAGCTTAACTATTTTGTCGATCGCAATACTAAACTTTTTATTCGTTTGCATTAGTTTTAAAAAAATTAAAAGAAATTTTAATTTTATATAAATGAATTTTCGCATCTTATAAAAGATGAAGAACAAATTTTGTTATTATGCAGTATCATATTGAGAAATCTAATTATTCTAATCTTGTTCCGATTGAAATTTAACGAATTCAAAAAAATAAACAACATATATCACCAAGAAAGGGTATTAATTTCTAAAATAAATGTTATTGGAAAAATATAAAGCAATAACGTGAATAAAAATTGAAAACAAAAATATTATATATTGAAATGAATAAAAATAAATAAAATAAAAGTAAAAATAAGATCATGTGGAAAATTTTATCAAAATGATGATTAGCTTTGACTTGGTTTATTATGTTTTTGAACTTACTTATTATAGATATTATATATTATAGATTAGATACTATTATCTGTTTATAATTTTAATATTTTCTTCTTCTGCCTTATTTTCGCTATAATGTCTTATGAGCATACAGTTGAATTTTTAATGATTGCTGTTTTCTTTTAGAAAATAAATTACTTTTCAATGTGTATGTATGGTTTGATAATATAATGTGTTTATATTAATCATGGCATTTTCAACATTTTTATATATATTTCTAGTGAGTTTTATTTTCTGTTTTACATCTAATAATAAAGTTTATAATATATTCCTTGATAAATAATAATAAATTATATTTATTCTTTGTAGAATAAATTACTTGTAGAAAATTTTTTATATTCATTTTATTTATAGTTATTTAACTAATAATTTTTTATTAAGTATTATTTTAAAAATTATTTACTATTTTTATTTATATAATACACTAAAATAAAAAATAATATATTCACCTTAAAACAACTAATATATATGCATCATATTATATAAAAATAACTAATGTCTTTAATAAGCATTTTATATTTTAATTGCAACAGCTATCAAAATTTTATTAAATACCAACATTCATCGACTAATCACTAGAAAATTTTTTACCAAATACCAATTATCAACTAACCGCTATCAACTACCCGCTCGCCATCAGTTTATCGGCTATAAGCTATTATAAATCGTTGAACTAAATGGACCCTTAACGCTCTTAATTTAATCTTTAAGGTAAATAAAGATTTGATATTAACAAAAGGGGAAAAACTCTAAGGCTCAATATTGACAAACAAAAATTCAAATACATAATGTACAAAACCATAAGTTGATATGGATAAGATAAGCTTGTTTGGCATTTTATTTTGCCCTTTTTTGCGCTTTAACGAAGAATATTGAAGAACAGACCCACATGGACGATGAAGTTAGGTCATCTCTTTCATGTCCTTTTGTCTTCTCCGCTTGGTGTTAGATATTATGTTAAGAGTCATATGTACCTAACCAACTATAGAGATGGAGATGTTGCAAATGGTAATGTATACCCTACCCCAGATGATACCTATCCAACTATAGAGATGGAGATGTTGCAGATGGTAATGTATACCCTACCCAGATGATACCTTAATTGCATGGCTGGAGAGACCAAGTTGAGAACAATCATTTCGATTTTCAAAATTCCATTATTTTTAAATTCATAATCTAAGTCTAGACAAATCTCGCCGTCATAACCTACCTTATAAGCTTTATTATCTAAATAATTTTTGAATTGTATTTGGAATTGAATTCCTAACCTAATTAATAAAAAATAAAAATAAAAAAGAATTTAAGCATGTCTAGATTCAATTCATTGAATTATTAGATGATTAATAACTAATTCAAGAGCATAATATTGATTGACAATAAAAATTTTAATACAGTTAATTTTGATTTTGAAGGTCTTAATTACCCATTTTATTACCTGGTAGTCTTTTCTATGACCTGCGTTGCACATTGACAATGCTCGTTATATTTTCATTTTTTGTACTCTTTTAATTTTTTATCAATATAATATTAAAGGATAAGTTTTTGTTTGAATTAAAATAAATACAATTGTTTAATTTGTATTAGACGTTGTCATATAGGCTACTTGTAATGTTATTTCTTATGCAGTTGATACTATTTTTATATAATGAAGTGGTTTCAAAATAAAGTTCAATCTAGTCTCTATATCTAATAATTTTTCAATCCCTAATTTATAAATGCAGATTCTTAAAATCATGATAGGTGCCCAAAAAGAAGATCAAGTCATAACTCAATCCTCAACCCCTTTCCTTCAATGCTAAATCAATATTTATATACAGCTATAATGAAAAATAATAATGAATTATTTTTTACTAGTAGGTAAAAGAAAAGAATGAGAAGATAATTTGAATTATGAAAAATAATAATGAATTATTTTTTACTAGTAGGTAAAAGAAAAGAATGAGAAGATAATTTGAATTAATAATGGTAATCATTTTGGCTATAGTGATAGTGTTACTTACCTAGTACATTAGAGAAAAAATATATGAACATACATACAAATTCTTGAAACCCAAAAAATGACCCAAAACAAAAATATATATAGTTTTAGTTTTTTTCAATTTCATAAACACCATTTTATTTCAAGTCAAACAGATTCAGGACATAAAAGAAAAAATATCAAAAAAAATAAAAAATGCTTAATCTGATTACAAGGGAGATATAAATCCCTAACTAAATTAAAGTGATAGTGGTTAAATTAGGTCAGCAATTTGCTTCACTCATTGTTATTAGTCTTGCTGGTGAATAATTCAATAACAGAAAAGAAAATAAAAAAAATTATTATTAGGAAAAAAATTCGTTTAAGAACTCAACATATAATAAAAAAATAAATTATATTAAAAAATTACCAATTTAAATTTCAAAAATCAACTATGAACATACTATAATTTAATGAAATTTGATATTGATGGACAAAAAAGAAATAAAGCCAAGTCATAAATGAAAATTACAAAGCAAATTATGTTAGGATCCAATATTGATCAGTTAATGAGTTTTTTTAAGTATTTTGTTTCTCTACTATTCTAAATTGCAAATTTAAAATAAATAAATAAGTTAATTAAGTAATGAAAAAAAAAATTATATAAAAGAAACGTTATATTCTCTCTAAATGAACCCTCAATTTTCTCTACAATCATACATTAACAAAAAGAATATATTTTTTCCATTTTTCTTTCTCTCTCCTAAATAAAATATTATATACGTTTATTTTTAAAAAAATATATCCAATCAAAATAATATAAACATAAAAAAGACTATAATTTTTTTTTATCTCTCTCCTAAATAAAATTATTTTAAATTATAATCAAAATAGAATCGAATGTTTAAAAAAATATAAAAATTTTAAAATCTCTTATTATTATATATATATTTATCAAAAAATAAATTTAAAATTGGGTTGAGAGGATTATACCCATAATGGTCTCTGCAAAACCCGAATTTGTAATAGTCAGCTGTGCCAGAGATGAGTTGGTTTACCAAAAAAAAAAAATTTTAACGGACAAAAATTTTTAAATTCTTAATTATCTACATATATTTATTTAAAAAATAATTTTTATAAATTATATCCAACAAAAAATAATTTTTATAAATTATATCCAACCAACTAATAAAATTTAATTATCTACATGTTTTTATTTAAAAAATAATTTTTATAAATTATATCCAACCAACTAATAAATTTTAATTTTCTAATTGGCTATGCCTAAGATTATGTTTGAATATTTTAAATTTCATAGATAAATAAACTATCTATAGATATAGAAAAATATTTTTATTGAATTTTATTTTCTATTTTATATCAAACAACAAATCTTATATGTATCCTCAATAAATAATAACAAAATGCATTTATTCTTTTTAAAATAATTATAACCAATCAAATTAAATATTTAATAAATGTAAAAACAAAACATATTATATTCTTATCATATTTAACATGTACCTTATATATTATAATATAACCAATCAAAATAAAATTATCTTCATTTTTTTATCAATATTATTAAAATCTTAAAAATATTATATTCTTTTAACACATTTAAGAGATACCTTATTTAATCAAATTACCTTTATTTTTAATAATATTATTAAAATATTAAAAATATTATATTCTTTTATCACATTTAATAGATACATTATTTAGTATATAATATAGTTTCTTAGTGTTTTTATCCAATAGAATTTGAATTTGAATAGGAATTCTTTTGGAATTAGAAAAATTCTTGATTTGAAATTTTTTGTGTTTTTGCAAAAAATTGATATGTATTATATTCTGATTTCTTTTTTAAATATATATATAGTATATATTATATATTAAAATAGGAGAAATCTATCCTTCTATTTTGTTAAAATTATTCAAACAAAAAACTAATTAGGACCATATAAATTTGTTTATACTTTATGAATAACATTAAATAACATAATATTAAGACTTTTTTTTCAACGTCATTAAAGGACTTAAATTTAATAGCAAAATTTGTAATGAATTTTAATAGTTATTTATTAGTTAAACAAATAAAATATTATAAATACACATAATAGCATAAACAGTAAAAAAAAAAGATGTAAATAATAGCATACAAAATTTTCCGATTAAGATTTTTAATAATGTATAATATTAGTGTTATATTTTTAAGGCAACATGCTAAATTATATATAACATGTCTTAAAAATTTTCACATTGCACAACTGAATTTTTTTAATAAAATTATTTATATATAACATATACTACTTTTTTTTATTCAATCTCTCTAAATAAATAATTAAATTTAACAAGATAATAAATTTCAAATAAGTGAAATATAAAGATTTTCAATTCTTCATTACATATTAAAAAATAAATTTAGAAAAGAAAAACTTTAAAATTTTGAAATACTTAAATATCTATGTGCATTTATTTAAAAACTAATTTTTATAAATATATCCAACTAATACAATACAATAATCTAATTGGCTATGAGTAAAGTTATTTTAGAATATTCTAACTTTCATTAAGAGAAATATCGGAAATCTCATTGTATTCCTGTCACGACCCAATTCCATGGGCCGGACCGACACTAGGGCCCAGGTAAGCTTAAGGCTCCCGAGGCCCTTAGTAAGCCTGAAACACTAAAAATTTACTATCTCAATATAATATTAAACATTCCGCCCATGTTTATAGGAAAATAAATCTCAAATAAAATCTCGACTCAATATATACAGCTACAACTCCATATATAGATATATAATACACTACTATATAATTTGGGCTCAATGTATATTGTCTTGTTATACACAGACCTAATTGTATACAAATTCTAAAATATAGCAGCGAGATAATAAATATAGAGAGCATAGCTTTTATACATATATTACATGTGAAGAAATAATTTATGAAACTGGAAATTTCTTCTAAGATCCAAGGAAAAGGCATACTTAACCGAATTTAAATAACTTCGCTAAAAATTAACTAAGATATGTGAAGCCTTCTAAGAAGTAACACTTATTGCACAGCCACGCATTTCACACAAATGTTTAATAATAATATAAAAAATAAGTTATATTTTTCACTGCAGTCCCAGTCAAATAGATAAAACACCGTCCACAAACAATAGTCCCCTTCAATTAATCAACATTCACGTTGAATTAGTCAGTGGAGTTCACTGAAACCCCCATCGCCGTCCTCAACACATGGATCATCCTCTTCACGTGTGCACCACAGGGAAGCCGATCCCATATTGGCCGAAAATAATATAGAACCAAGCCCTCTCATTGTTTTTTCACTGTATCCTTTCTTTTCTTTTTCATAACCAACAGGAAAAGCCGGGGTGGATAATAATATATAGATTGTCAAGCGCTCACAACAGGAGGGCCACCCTCGCGGGCTGCGTAAATCTAGACTGTCCGGTGCGAACGACGAGAAGCAACCCGTGGTTTAACGGTAACGGTAAACGGTAGGTGCACCGGGGGCGCCGATCTCCCATTTACCGGCTAACAGAAACAGAAATCAGGATCCATATAACAGATATCAGATAATAACAGAAAGTCAGAATCAGGATCGTATAACACGAAACAGTCTCAAAACCCAATGGGTGACCCACTTCATCCAATTCCGACACATAACAAAGCATAGCATTATCAAAACCAAGATTAATCACTATTACAGATCCACATGACGTCTATCAAATCCATTAAGACATCGTAATGCAATGCACAAGTTAAACATCCAGAATAATGCAAATAAATCCATAAATAAATAGTATTAACAATAAACAATATAAAATAAATAACAATATTACAATAATAAATAAATAAATTAAATAAATAAATGATTAATTTATGATATAAGATAATAAATAATCAGAAGCACTATATTTATTGTACCAATTCAATAGAACTGATATTAAATAAACTTCATATTATGTTGTTTTATTAAAAAATTTTAGCTCTAATTCTAAATCCAAAATCTCAAACAGCACTCCCCTAAAATTGGAACTGATCTACCCTGCTTCAAATATCACAATATTATTATATATTTATAAAATCAATGCACATAGCCCATCCGTCGGGCAATCAATCAATTTAAAATCCCATCCTCCTTCCAAAGCAACAAGTTATGAGGAGTACATTTAATCCAACAATATAAACTTAGTTCAAGCAAAAATCCATGATTTTCTCTAACTAGAAGTTGCCACTATATCAAAGAAACCTTGAGTAATTGATTAAGCTCATACATCATATGCTACTTAACCCATTTCCCACCTAGAACTTAATTTATAACTTTGTTTGCATTATACCACAATAATTGTTCAAGCTAATTAGTAAATTGTTTCAGCTAATTAGTAACTAATTAGTTAAAATGGCATGCTGTCATTTTAGGTTTCTCAATTCTTTCGCCATTCCAGTTTATAGTTCAATTTAAATGGTACAATCAAGGTTTCCTTTATAACATGCCAAGAATTCAACCAACGACCAAAAATACCTACTATCGTACTAACGAGTCATCATCTCCTTACCAAAAATTCATAATAGATTTAATAATCTAGCTATTCTATATGTGAATTCTTATTTCCATGTCAAGTCTTCTACTTATAATTATAATTCATGTAAATTTTATTTGTCAATAGTTTAACTAATTTGCCATTACATTATTCTAAAATCCTAAACCAATTAACCAATCATGTTCGCTATCGCAATAACACACACTAATTAATCTAATTTATTTACAAAAGATTATAAATGTCCATATATATATTTAAGCTATTCCAATAATTTAATTTCTTATTATTCAATTCAATCTATTTAATACTATTTAATAACTCAATTAAATTCAACTTATCAATTAGCTCTTTTAATCAATTAGCTCTTTATATACAAAAAATATTGAGAATTTAGTCTTAGAACGTACCAATTGAGAATCGGGCGACAATTCCGTGATCGGCGTGAAGAGAGGAATATTTTGTCCCTCAGCGCCTCGCCGGAGTGTCGCCGGACCGCTGCCGCCAGCCGCCGTACACGGTGGTCGGAAAATCGAACTTGCCCGAAATTGAGCACTCTTTACACCATTAGACTCATTTTTCTGCCAGGAGTCTGATTCCGGCGTCGGTTGAGCGAGATCAGTTCCTCTCGTTGGTTGAAATGGCTCGCCAGTGCATAGAATCGCCACCAACGTTGCTGCCAATCCATGGAAGAGAGTCGCACTCGCCTGAATCGTAAGCCAGAGACGGAGAGAGTGAGATCAAGCGTGATCTGTGGCGGACTCGATGGCGCTGAGTTGTGGCGCCTCGATGGCGCTGAGTTGTGGCGCTGCTGTTGCGATCGAAGAAAGAGGGAGGAGGGGCTGTTGCGATCGCAGCTTCCAGCGACAGCCTTTCGCATCAGAGTTGAACGGAGAGGTGATGTGACAAGACCGGACTTGCAGCGGCGAGGAGACATCGACGAGAAGCTCAGGTGGCTGGATCGGGAGGGGGAGGAGTCGCGTGACTGCCGAAGAAAAAGGAGGAAAAGAAAAGAAAAGAAGGAAAAAGAAAATTCTAGGACATTCCAGTTTGATTCGAATCGGTTCGGTCCGATTTAGTGATTTAGTGATTTGGTCTCATTTTGTTTGGTTTGCAGGTTTTTCACTCGGTTTTCCGGATTATTCGTGTGGTTTTCGAAAAATCATTTTGATTTTAAGGCCCAGTTTGATTTATTTTAATTATTTAGTTCGGTTCCATAATATTTTCTTCATTTATTCAATATTAGTAAAATATGAACAATTATGATATTTGATTTTTTTTTTATAGGATGATTAATTTATATAATAATTACATACCTATTCATATAATTATAATCGATTAGTAAATAGAGTTTCATTTGATTCGTCAAAAATTTTAAGTGTTCTCGGATCGTAAATTCCGAATAATCTGTTTTTGGGCTTGGACCCAATTCGAAAATTTGGGCTCGAATTATTACATTTACAGCCCACACTACATTTACAGCCCACACGGTCAAAATTCCCGATTTTTAATTAAATAAAAATTCAAAGGTTTCAAAAATAAAAATTCGGGGTGTTTCAATTCCCTTTATTCTCACATTTATATATAGTATAAATAAATAGATTAGTCTTTTTTATGACGTACCTTACACGTTGACTATACTCGTTATATATTTCTGCTTTTTTTAATTTTCTTTTATCTATATAATATTAAAGTATAAGTTTTTATTTAGATTAAAATAAATACAATTGCTTAATTTGTATTAGAATTTGTCGTACAAGCTACTTGTAATGCTACTTCTTATGTACTTAGTTCTTTTTTTTTTTAGAATGAAGTGATCTCAAAATAAAAGTCAATCAAATCTCTAGACTTAAACCTTTAGTCCTTAATTTATAAATATAGATTCTTAAAACCTTAATTAATCATAAAAAGAAAATCAAGTCGTCACTTAATCTCTAACATTCTGCCATCAACTCCAAATCTATATCTATATACAACTATAATGAAAAATAAATTATTTTTTACTGTTGGGTAAATAAAAGAAATGAGCAGATGATTTGAATTGATAATGGTAAGTACTTTGACTAGTAACAGTATTACTTACCAGTGCATTAGAGAAATGAATATATCCACATACACACAAATTCTTGAACCTCAAAAAGTGACCCAAAATAGAAATATATAGTTCTAGTTTTTTTCTAGTTTTATAAAACACTATTTTTTTTAAAGTCAAACAAATTTAGAATTTAATAGAAAAAATATTAATTGAAAATGTTTAATCAACAATAGGTCATCTATTTATTGCAAGGGATATATAAATCTCTTATTAAATTAAAGTGATAGTAGTTATAAATTAATTCAATGACAAAAAAAAAATAAAAAATAAAAAATATTATTAAGAATATAATTCATTTCAGAACTCGACATGTAACAAGAAATAAATTATATTAAAAAAAATAACCGATTTGAATTTTAAAAATCAACCCCTTCTTTAATTGGAAATGTTGTAATTTAATGAAATTTGATGTCTAAAGACAAAAAAAAAAAAAAAAAAAAAAAAAAAAAAAAAAAAATTATAACCTAAAGTCAATAAAGAAAATTACAAAGCAAATAATTGCTTAGATCTAATTTTGAAAAAAAAAAAAAAAAAAAAAATTATAACCTAAGTCAATAAATGAAAATTACAAAGCAAATAATGCTTAGATCTAATTTTGTTTTCCTATTTTTCTAAGTTACAAATTTAAAATAAATAAATTAATTAATTAATTAATAAAAAAATTAAATAAAAGAAATGTTATATTCTCGGCAAATAAATCCTCAATTTTCTCTACATCTATACAGAAAAAGAAGAGTATATTTTTTCCTTTTTATTATCTATGTATATTCATTTTAAAAATAAATTTATAAAAAATTATATCCAATTAAATAATAAAATATGATTTTTCTTTTTGTCTCAACTACAGGTATCCTGAGCTCACTAGGCTAGAACTAAATTCTGCTCGCACCGAGTTAGCCCACGAAAAGGTAAAGTGCCTAAGCAAGTATTTGCTCCATCCATGAGAATCGAATCCTCGACCTCATTTAAAAGAGAAAAGTGTTGAATCACTCATCCAAATATTCGTTGGTATAAAATATAATTTTCGAATTACTTATGATTAAAGCTATTTTAAAATTTTCTAAATTTTATTAAAGGGGATATTGAAATTCTCATTATTCCCCTTTTCGGCGTTTACATGTAGTACAGATAAAGCATATTGGAAACATGCTGATTCTAGTAATTAACATGGGAAAGTCTAAATTAATTGACTCTAGTAATTTATAATTTTCTAATATATCTAATTTAATATATCTTCTTACCAATAAATTTTCATTGGATTCTTTATTATTGTTCAAATAATATTAATTAATACGTCCAGGAAATAAAGAACTAAAAATAGTTGGTTGTAAGTTTCTAAAGTATAATTTTCTAAACAGACCACAAGACTTCTTTATTATTAACCTTTCTTACATTGCTGTGTCTTAGGTTTTTTTGGAAGTTTCTGTCTTAACTAATAATTGCTTAATTATTAGAGATAAAACATTTGTGAGTTGTGTTGTGACGTTACCCACTAACCAATTTAATAAGCCTCTTTCAAAAAAAACCAATTTAATAAGCACTCTACTTCTCAAATAGAACACCCAAATGATATATTTTAAAGAATAATGTTGAATTTGTCTCCTAAATTTTAAAATTAAATATTTAATTGATTTTAATAAAAACTTTCAACCAAATGACTAGTTTGACTCATTTTTCAATTGGTCAATGTGGGTAAGAAATAGATAGATAGTTCAATTTAAATAATTGACAAATGATTAATAAACTATATAGATAAAATAGTGCATTTTTTTAAAATATAAAGATAAAATAGTTAATTATGCTAAAATGTAAAGATAAAATTTTTGTTTTTCTTTATTAAATGTATTTTTTCTTAATAAAAATTATATTCAATTGATTGAAAGTCGATATTAATAAAATAAATTATATATTACAAGGAGGTTTATGAGTGTTAAATTATATAATATTCCCTCTATCTCAAAATATAATTCATTTTTTTATAATTATTTTATCTATTATTTTAATAAGTAATAAATAATATTTTTTTAATGTTACTTTATCTATATTAGGTATATGAAATACTTTTTGCAAATAATTATCGATTTTGAAATAAAAAAATAATTTAATTAAATTACTTTTAATTTTGTTATAATATAAAAAAGTTAATTTTTTAATATCTATACAAATATTTTAAACTATATATATTTTGAGATAAAGAGAAAATAATTGACTAATATAACGACAAGATGCGTAATTGCTAAAATGTTAAGCGTGACCTCTATCATACGTCAGATTACTATCGGTCCACCTGTAAGGTTTGTCCAAGCCGCTTCACCAATTATTTCCTTACACTTCCCCACAAATCGCTAGAGATTTTCTCAGCCCCAAATATTAAACGTGGCTCCTGGACCCACTTTATAACCACTCAACGTGTGCCACGTTTTCATAATTCTTTAAAAAACGAAATATATAAAATAATCTCTTAATAAATTTTAGTATTTAAATTTATAACGCTAGGTAAAAGAAATTAGTGGTCCACTGACGTTCTCAGATTCAATATCTAAAAAAACTCTTAGTTCCATTATAAAAACTTAGTTTGTCACGTTACAAAAGCATTAAAATAATAATATCTCATTTTCCAACATTATTTAGCGGGAAAATAATTACTTCATCCCTCGAATTTTATAAAATTAATTATTTCGTCTTCATATTTTTTCTATATTAGTTATTTAATCCCTAATATTTGATTTTGTCTTAATAATAGATCTATCCGTCTTAAATCAACTATTTTTATCCGTTAAAAAACGATAAAAAGTGAAAAAAAAAGAGGGAGTTATATATTTAATTGACAACAATACCCTAAATAAAATTAACCTATAATAATCACAAAAAGACCAAATAGTGTAATCACCATAGCCCCCCGTACCAACAAATTAATTCTCCATTGTTGCTCTTCTTTCGTTTTTTCTTCGTTTTTCAATTCGGGAGGTGGACACGGTTCCCAATTTATGAAACCGTATCTCTCTTGCTTTGACTCAATACAATACGGTCGGCGCAATTACGGTAATCGCATTACTATCGAGTTTGGGAAGGAAGACAGTGTTACCTAACCAGTTGATGCCTTGAGGAGTGGAAATAGTATTTATGTGCTAATTCGATTTAAATTGTTGATAAGAGTACTGTAACAGATTTGAGGGATTGAGGGATTACCATATTGGCAGTGCGTTAAATGAGTTAACTCGTTCAAGTACCTTCTTTTGGACTAATGGCACTTGTCTCTTGCGGATCTAGATACTAATCTGGATGGATCGTCACTTATTTATATTGTCATCAACGTATCCAATGACAATGGAATCTTTCTGTCGGAGACAGCCGGCCCTAAGAAGATGCGAGCGGCAGTGTGAAAGAGAGAAACAGCGAGTGAGCAATGGAGTGCCGATGAGAGTCCCATTGAAAAGGATAGACGTGAGCTGAACAATGGCGAATCTCTCGGCAGAATCTTTAGCCTTGAGACAGCGAACGTTGAATCGAATCGAATCGGTCGTATTCGAAGAACTTGCACCATGGAGCATTGGTGATTTACAGACCAATGGCTATAAAATCGGCGGGTTTGAGTTTGGCACCTACAGCTGCTACGAAAGTGGGAGATAAGCTTCAAGTGTGGAAGCGAGAGATAGGAGGAGGAGCTTAAGGGTATTTTTGAATTTCTACCCTTTCTCAATGGAATAATGAGTTGATTTCAGACGGAAGGATATATCATTGAGACAAAATTAAATGTCAGGGACTAAATAACTAATATATAAAAATACAAGGACGAGATAATTAACTTTGTAAAACCCCAGGAACGAAATAATTATTTTATCTTATTTAGCTAAGAAGTGTCTTTAACATTAACAACATTGCAATAAGTTTTTTTTTCCTCCGTTGGGACGTTCAATGCGTTAAAATAACATAGTGGATTATAAAATAGGGATAGGCTCCCTAGACTCATCACAATACTTTTTTTTGTTTTTAATAAATCATCATATTTTATTTTATTTTTTTAAAATACTCTATTTTTAAGATTTCTTTTGTATATCATAAAATTTTTACATAATTTGATAATTGTTATGAAATTAGTAGATGTGGCTTATTTTTTTATTATTTTATAATATACTTAGATAAAATTTAAGTTGTGAAAATAAAACAAATCTATCTTTGAGTAATATAATATGGATAAGAAGATATTAAAAATTTCTTGATGAAAAACCTAAACGCAAGCCTAAACTTGCAGGTTAATATATCAATTTTTTAGAATTCATTTAGAAATTTCATATATTTTTATGAAATTTAATTTAATTATGTCCAACTCTATAGAATTAAATTTTTTTTTTCATTCAAAATACAAAAAATATGAATTTTGAAAGGAATTCCAAAAAATTTTGTAAAATTGATTTGTTACAAACAATGGGTTATTTTTGTTAATGTAATAATTACTTTGAAGACCTGTCTTGTACAATAAATATTATATACTCTACTTAGCACTATAAATTAGCGGAGCTCTACTGAATTCCAATGCGGCTCATTTAAAAATAGTCAAATACAATTTCAGTTTAGGTTTAGCTCAATAATCATAAATAAAAACAACATCATTTTTATATAAATTTAAATATTTAT
The DNA here is from genome assembly GCF_014843425.1 of Jatropha curcas. The sequence goes on along the minus strand of NW_023590789.1, from coordinate 15,441,924 downwards.
TTATTGAAAAGCGGCTAACGTTCTAATTAATTATGAAAGCTCAATTCATTTACGATTAAGTATAAGAATGTCATTAGTTTGATCTGTTTCGATCAAATTTTCAAGTCAACCAAATTAACTTTGAATTAACCGAATAATATATTTAACCGAATCAAATTACATAATTATTTTTACATTAATTACGCCTAACTAGTTGGTCGAATCATTTATAATCACTTTCGCTTAATATTTATTTAAGTTTGATTATTTTAATTAATGTGATTATATTTAATTATAATTCAATTGTAACTATCGAAAATTAATCTTCAATTCATTGAATTAAATTGGTGAAATTAACTAAATTAGTTTTATTTAACCAAATTGGGCCAACAATTTACACATCTCTGTCTAGGGGGCAAACTCTACCAAAATATCTGTATTTTTTTATTTATATAAATATATTTTAAGAAAATATCAAAATAAAAGATAACAGTAGTAATATGTATTCTAATTTGAACCTTTACAAAATTCCACAGTTGATAGGGAAATAAAAGGGGAGTCAGGTTAGCCTCACCTCTCCAAACGCGAAAGAAAAATGACAGATTGCCAAACGCTGTACACGTGCAAACCACGTGATCATAAACTCCAGATTCGCCGACTTTCAGAGTAATAATTGTCTAGGTGACGTCTCTCGCCGTTTCACAAACCGTCCAGCAAAATGAAACCAAGCCACATCTATCTTCCACGTGTCCCATGTTGACGGCCATAACCTATACTTTCTCAACACCTCACTCTCCAGCGTATTAGCACTTAACCGTTAAACTGAAATACCTCAGTGTCGAGAAAGATCACACGCATGTCTTTTGCCAACCGGCTATGACCGGTCATTTAAAAGTCCGAGTTCACGGTTGACTACAAATGACTTGTTTAATTTAACAATTGACGACGCTACTGATAGGCCACGAGTTAACCCTACCCTACTCCATTATCCATGCATCAAATCAATTAAGAAAATATTTTTTAAAAAAAATATGTTTTTTTTTTTATATAATCAGAAAATACCACATCATTTAAATATAAACACTACTTATAATTGGTTAGGGTATAAATGAGTTCATAAATTGATTGAGTGTAGATAAGTCGTTACGCTTGTGATAGTCTATACTCCGGCTCATCCTAAATATTTATTTTTTATAATTTAATTAAGTTGCAAAATATCTATTATTATATCAATTTCAATACAATATTTAATTTTTTCCTAATATATCCTTATTAAACCTATTGTCTATAGTAAGTATAATTCCACCATAAACAATATGTTATAGCTCCCAATAAATTTTAATGAATTATTAACTCTAATCCTAAATATTTTTCTCATTTTGAATTTCACGTCCCTTAAAAAAATCTTTAAATTTGTGTAAGTTATAATAAATTATTGAGTAAATTGACTATATTACTCTTAATTTATTATATTTAAATACCAAATTTTTTAGAAATTAAAGTAATAATTGTTGGTCATATACAAAAAATAAACATGGAAAAAAATTTATTACTCTTTCAAACCACAAATGTGATAAGTATTTTAGAATATAGTATTTTTTAAAATGTAATAAGTATTTAAGAACGAAGGTAGTAAATATTACTATCTCTATACCATAATACTTGTCACATTTAAAATTTCACGTTTCTTAAAAAAATTATTAAATTTGCTTAAGTTATAATAAATTTTTGAATAAATTGACTATATTATGGAAAAAAATTTATTACTCTTTTCAAACCACCAAATGTGATAAGTATTTTAGAATATAGTATTTTTTTAAAATGTAATAAGTATTTTAAGAACGAAGGGTAGTAGAATATTACTATTCTCTATACCATAATACTTGTCACATTTAAAATTTCACGTTTCTTAAAAAAATATTAAAATTTGCTAAGTTACATAATACTTGTCACATTTAAAATTTCACGTTTCTTAAAAAAATTATTAAATTTGCTTAAGTTATAATAAATTTTTGAATAAATTGACTATATTACCCTTAATTTAAATACTAGCCCTCTAAGAAAATCATTAAATTTAAGTAATAATTATTGGTCATATATAAAGTGTAAACATGAAAAAAAGATTTATTACTCTTTGAAACCATAAATGTGGCAAGTATTTTGAAACAAACTATTTTCTCAAACGTAATAAATATTATGGAATCGAAGTAGTAATAAAAATTGGAAAGATTAAAATATACTGAAAAAATTAAAACACAATAATTAAACCTCCATATTTTTATGAAACTTTTGTTATCTATTTTTCAAAATTTACAAGTATTAATTAACTTTCTCGATCCATGTGCCATAACAAAAAAAGATAGTTTCAGAAACAGAAAGAACAATACAATTCGTTTTTTACTTGTCTAATGTTTTCATGAATTAATTTGTATATTTTAAGTAACTTAAGAATATATTTTTCATTCCTAAAAAAGATTACATTTTTATATATCAATTTTATGTATTTAAAAATATTATTTTTATCATATCTATCGATATATATATAATCCTGAATTAAAAAAAAAAATCTACAAATCTAACTTGGCACTCTATTTTTCAATTTTCCTTTTTATTTTTTTTATAAATTTTCTGAATCTTTAATAAATTTTTGAATATTTTCTTTTTTCTTTTTTAATTTTAATCTAATATAATATTTAATAAGCGGATATAAAAAATAAGTTAATTCAATTTTAAAATTTAAGTTAAATTTAATTTTGAAATCTAAGTTATTTAATTTTGAAATCTAATCTTAAAATGAGTTAATTCAATTTAAATTCAATTTTAAAATTTAATCTTATTTATTTATATCTATATATAAATATTTTAGAAATTTTAACATCATCAAGTTGTATAACCTTAATCTAAAAAGAAAAGGAAAAGAAAATTAATCATAAAACAATGAAGTCAAGAAAAATGTAATTGTTTTAACAATAAAAATATTATTAGAAAATTATAGCTGATAGAGTTGCTTAGATTTACACCAAAAAAATATTATTAGAAAAGCTTAGATTTTTTTTATTAATTAAACAAACAAGCATATTCCTATGATGACTGCTACAGATGCACGGGTTAGCAAGAGGGTGAGAATAACTAAAATTTATGTAATTCAAAACATTAATTCCTAAAATTTATATATATCATGAAATAATATAAATGTATTACCAATAAGTTATAAATCATAAATAAATTATAAATTACTATAGACTGTAAAGTAAAATATATAGCAATAGAACAATCCGCCCAATACTCGGGCTCCACCTAATTTTCTATAAAATCAAATCTAAATCGATAAAAAATTCTCATCAACAAATTAATAAAAGAAGAGACTATAAATTCAAATGACAACTTCATTTTTCTAAGAATTTCATATATAATAAATTAAATAATAATTTTTTTAAAATTAATAAATTTTAAATACTAGAGGTTTTCAATAATTATTTATAAAGTTTTATCTATATATATAAAATTTAGTCGTTAGCCTGTACTATGCGCTGGTCATAAAATATTGCTATTTTAATTTTTAACAGGAAATTTTAGGAAGGATCTGGGTGTTTTTTTCTTTTTTTTTATCATTTAACTAATTCATCTTAGATAATTTGATTAAATGATGAAAGGTGAAATCTACTTTGTGTATATTTTAAATTTATAAAATATTTTTTATTTTAGATTTGATTGACATGTAACATGAATTTTAGAATTTTAAATATAATAAAATTTGTAATATTTTTAATGCAATGCAAGTTACTAAACATGGGTTCTATATTTCAATCTTATAATTTAAATTAAGAATTAAAACAAACATGATAGGAAGAAAAGAAACTATAATAAAAGTAAATAAAAAACATAAAGTTGCAAATGACAATTCTAAATAATAAAACCTTTATTATTGAAAATGAAAAACTATTGAAATTCCTTAACTATGGATTGCTTTTCAATTCCTCATGTTTCTATTTTTATATTTTTGTATAGATATACAAATAAACAAAAGGTAAAAAGGTAAATAAATGTTATTTAGTTCTTCAAATTTAGTTATACTTACAACTTCGTCCTTTTGTTTGGTAAATGCACGTATTACCTATTGGTAAATATATTATATGTATTTTGGTAAAATTACAGTACCATTCCTGTGATTTATAAAATACAATTAGTTTGTCCCTGTCACGACCCGTTTCCGTGGGCCGGACCGGCACTAGGGCCCAGGTAAACATAAGGCTCCCGAGGCCCGTAGTAAGCCTAATTACTTAACTATACATTCGCTCCCGAGGCCCGTTAGTAAGCCTAATTACTTAACTATACATTCGACCATTTTACATTCCATACCATTTAATAGGAACAGTAAGCCCATACAAGTTAAGATATAAATGTAAATAAATGTTATACAATCCAGCCCAATTTTAATTATCTCCAATAAAATTTAGTTCGGGTCTAGTCATTATCAATCACGTTCATAATATGGGCATACTGATTCTCCTGTGTCTCATAATACAACCAACCGTTTATAAAACAATGCATACGACAAGGCCCAATTGGAAATACACAACCCTAGAACTGCGGAGTTCAATAATATTCTGATAATAGAATAATTTATACATCCAAAATTAAATAACAGAAATATAAAGTTTACATTTATAACTCTGCAACTCTGCGGAGAAGAATTGCAGAGCTTCAGTTGAATTCGGCTGCTTCCTAGTACCTGAGAGGTTTATTAGGGGGGTGAGTTTTGGAACTCAGTGAATAATAATAAATAATACACACTAACATACAATCAAGCAAAATGCACCCTAGTATAATGAATGAACACACAACAAGTCAATCAAATATGGCATCAAACATTCAGCACCCACAGATGAACAATATCACCTTCAATAATCACATCACGTGGAAATTAGTCCAGTGAGTCAACCGAACCGCCGACCGATGAGCCGTCCTCCCACATGGCTCATCCTCTCCATGTGCACGCAGGGAGCCGATCGCCCCATACTGGCCGACCGGTCTAATCCTCATTGACCAGCCCTCTCATTGTTTTTCCATTATCTCTTTTCTTTCCATACGCAAACAGGAAGGGCAACCCGGTCGTCTCCAATCAAATCTAGATCATACAGGCGCTCACAACAGGAGGCCACCCTGCGGCTGCGATCAATTCTAGATTATCCGGTGCGCCCCAATAAAGAAGCCAACGCCTGTGGTTAAAGTAACGGTAACGGTAAGGTGCACACGGGGGGCCGATCTCGCCATTTACGCCCGGCTAACAGAAACAGAATCAGGATCCATATAACAGAATCAGAATATAACAGAAATCAGAAATCAGGATCCGTATAAAACAGAAACATTCACAACCCATGGTGACCAAAACCCCTTTTTTTTTTTCATCCCATCCCACAAAACATAGGCACAGTATATCACAGGCACACGTAATCAAACCAATTCTTTCAACGTATTACAACACAATTTCATCCAAACTGCAACAATTATAATATAAGTATAGATTTATAATGGATCGTAACATAATATATATGAATAAAATACTTGTAAATATATTGTTTTAAATATGAAATTAAAAAATATAATTGTTTATGAATAAAATTTATGCAAATGCAGTGTTGATATGGCATTATTATTATTACTCACAGTGATGGAGAGCCGAAATTCTAGCTTTGATGTTGTCCTGGAGGAAGCACTAGAATGGACCCGGGCGATCTAAGCAAAGTAAGAATGAACAAAAAGAAAATAACTCTATCAGACAAAATATTTCTTTACCCTTCAAATAATTTTATTTTACCTATTCTAAATTTTTCTATGTATTTAATCTCGATATTTAATTTTCTTTTCTGTATATAAATTTTAATTTCTCTACTCTAACTCTATTTTCATTTATTTTCTTTCTAAAATCTTTATTTCCCTAACCGAAATCTATTTTAATTTCCACCGAAATTTATTTTATTTTTTACTGAAATTTATTTTAATTTCTACGAAATTTCGACAGCATCTCCCCTAAAAATTGGACCATCCACCTGTTTAAAATATCAAACAATCTTATTTAATAATTCCCAAACCACAACAGCCCACCGCGGGCATTCAAATCAATGCAATTTTTCCCTGTCCTCCATCCCAAATAGTAATATCAAAATTACATTCCAACCTCAACATTAACCTACATCCATAATTTATAAATTAAAATTACATACAATATAAATCTACCTTCATCCACACTTAAATTCATAAATTTTATTATTACCGAAATTCCTAATAATTATTAATACTGAATTTATTTTAACTAACTATTATTTTATTAATCAATAATTACTTCATATTAATTAATCAATTAACTTATTTTGAAGTTCATTTTAAACTAACTAAATCAATCTAAATTACTAACTAATATTTTATTTATCAATAAATTAATACTATTTAAATTAATTACTCAAGATTACTAAAATCATTACTAAAATCAGTTAATCAACTAAAATTGTTAGAATTAAACTTAAACTAAAATGAACTAATTTTAATAACTATCATTAATAAATTTAAATTACGAAAATGTAGTTAAATTAATTTATACCCAAATATAATTTTTTTTTTTGTCGCATTTTTTTGCTAGATTCGGAAATTTGCTCGTGTTTGGATCGGAGCTACGCACGCCAGAAGTGGCCGATCGCGACTGACAGTGGCAAGGGAAGGCGGAAAGGTGGCACGATCTGGTGGTGGTTCTTTCTGGCGACAGGAAGCCTGCAGCGGTGGCCTGGGTGATTGGCAGAGGGCGGGAGGTGCGGCTAGCGGTGAGGCTTGAAGCTGGTGGCCTGCTCTGTAGGGCGACAGACCCCTGGCAAGGGCCCCGACCTGTGGCGCGGCGGAGGAGTTGCAAGGACGTGCTGGCGCCGATGGAGGCGGTGCGACTGCAACTGGCGCTGGTGGTGATCGGCCGACGTTGCTGGAGCTGCTGGCAAGTGACCAGACACAGTTGCAGGGAAGAAGAGAAAGGGAAAGAAAAGAAAGAAAAAGGAAAGAAAAGAAAGAAAGAAAGAAGAGAAGAAGAAGAAGAAGAAGGAGAGAGAGGAGGAGGCGCGGTGGCCTGTGTGGTGAGTGGAGGTGGGGCGCTGGTGAGGAATGAGAAGTAGAGGTGCAGAGCGCTGGAGGATAAAAAAAAGAAATAGATGTTTCTAGATGGTTTGGTCGAACCGGTCGATTCGGTCGAATTCGACCCAAATCTTTTTGATTTTCAATTGGTTTTCGGCCTTTTTCAAATCGGTTTTTCGATTCGATTTCTCCACAGTGTTCGCAATAATATTAAAATAAATTTCCCAAAGCTATGACATTCACATTCAGGAGAATAATTGTCCTTCTAAGCAGCTAGAAGGGTGAATCAAGACGATGAGGTAAATATTTTTGAGTTCGTTAGTCAGAGCGGCGAGACTAATTTCTTTATTAAATTTATTAAGTAAGATAAACCAATGAGCAGACCTGGGAAGAAAATCTAATATATAGGGAGGGTAGGATGATTATAAGATGAATCCATCCCCAAAGTTATCTACCTTATCACTATAGTTAATTTAAACTTGAGTTGTACTATATCTACAAGTCATCAAATCAAGTAAAATATTCATAACCCCAAACACACAACTCAAGTCAAATATTCATAACCCCAAGCACAGATTCGACACTAATATTCACCTTTACACGTAAGAATTTAAGTCCCTTATAACATCTGCTCAAGTAAGAGTTATTAATCTCATTGGCTATATATCATGTGATCTACATTGATGTATCGCCTCATTTACCTTTCACTAGCTATTATAGGCAATGATTATCACTCAATAAGACGCTCATACACAAACCAAGTATTAAGTCTTCTGATACAAGAATCCACATATTCAAATTTACCTATTCAAGTTCGACTCCTTATTTTAAAAATTCAAAAACCTATAGGCTGACTCATCCATTTTTTCCATCAATTCCAATTCGCATATATTTGCCCTCATAATCTTGAAGTTGTTCATAATTAATATAAGATGATGGCTGCCAAACTCAAAGAAAGTTTTCGATTTCTTATCAACATTCTCCAATTAAGTACTATGTGATTCATTTCCAATAAAGGAGACAAATTCTTGCCACTACTACAAGCTTATTTCAAAACAAATCATGACAACTTTCTCTAGCTAATTGCTATCAACTGATAGGAGATCCTGACCTCTATCCCAAGTTCATCACCTATTTATCAATTTAACCATTTTCCAACGAAAGATAGATATACTATCTCCTTTCATATCCTACTAATGAGAATCCTATAAAAACAAGTAGCACATCAACTATAAAGAGAATTTAAATTCACCATCAAATCCCTATTTTAGTTTTTTTTTTTTTTTTTTTAACTTCTCTATTCCTCTTTCCAATTTGTCATACCATACCATTTCTTAACTAATTGTGACAAGAATTTATGCAACTAGCCAAGTTAGCAGATGTCATGCTAGATAATTCTTCATTTATTTTCTAGAATTTGTAAATGCCAATCCATGATACTCACTTTCATAAAGAGATCCAGCCTACAATCAAGATGTAAAATTCTCCAAACCGTAGTTTATATTCAATTTATCTATTTCGTCTATCCTTAATCAATCTTTTAGAACTAAAAGAAACTAAGTTAAACGTATTTTAGAAAATCAAGAATCCTAAACAAGTAAGTGCCCTTTTTTTTTTTGGCTCAGCTAAGTAAGAGTTAAGAGATTAAGGATGTTAAACCTATAATCCAACTCCTAATTAAACTATGTCCTTTGTTTTCCTTTTCTCCAAGTCTATCACCTCCAAAATTTGTAAAATTTATACCTAATACGATCTAGGAATATCCTCAACCTTAATTATGTTCTCTCTACATGCTTTACTCCAAACAAGATTAATACCTCATTGAATCCTTTAACATCAGAGTTACATTGTATCAGTCCTCGAATTGACCTAGCTAATTAATTATTCCTTTACACTGCAAGTTATGTTGCAAACTGCCATTTATAACAATTTTATTCATTCAATCATAATTTCCACCAATTGCTAAGAATTTCATAATAGGTTTACATCGACTCCAAATCATGTATTAATGATCCTCATCCTAATTGGTATCTCAATCATCCCATGAGCAATTTTTCATTGATTACTGATCTGATCGACACCTATGAGCTGGCATTCCAATATAATTAAGAGGAAATCTTAAACCGTCCCGTTATCACATCCATTAATCCTATAGTTTATATTTTCAGTCTTTAAATACTAGCATGTATCCTCCTTACTAATTTGTTAAAACTATCCCAAATTCACTTATTCTTTCTTATACCAGTTTCACTGTTCCATACAAATAGTAATTTAAAACTCAATACAAATAGTAATTTAAAACTCAGCTTGCTTACTAATGGATGAAAATACTCTAATTACCTTCATGTTCTAATAAGGACATAAATATAACTTTCCTTCTTTATCTAATAAAACAAGTAACTTGCAAAAGTTGCACTAATTAATAAAAATTCCTTATTTTAATTGCTTTACGGCAAGAAATTAAATTTATTCACATTCGTCGTCATCTCAAGCTAAGTCGCATGATCCTTTATCAACTCTTATGCTCAGTTATTACTATTAATAACACTTATCACTTGTAGTTAATACATTTACAAGCTCAATATGTGGATTCAATTAATATAACTCATAAACTATTTTCTAACCAGATGCCATCAAGTTACAGAAGTGAGAATTTTCTTATCTCTCTCTCAAGTAGAAAGTCTATCTTTCTTTCTGAATATAAATACTAAGTTCTTTCGTCATCCGGATTACAATCCTTGAACCATTATCTATTTGTTTATCACAAGACATTCAATAGTTTCCTACATTTGATCTCTTTTTAGATTCTAAATTTAATATTTATAAACCACTAAATTCTCGAAACTCACCTCGCAAAGACCGATTAACTCACTCATAAGTTTGGTTCACAATTTACCTTTCTTATAACCACAATAGTTTATATTATTCCTTATATTCACACACCTAAAAAAAATAGTTGATGAATACAACAATACACTCTACTCTACCAAGCAGTGATTACTTATAAATAAAACTCACTTCATATAATAATTCCACCAATATTATTCTTTATGAAAAATACTCATCACCAATTATCATATCAATTCACACCAAATCCTTCAATATTCAAACCTTATAAAAATCATATATATCCATTCCATCTAGAAAAATATTTATCTCAATAATTATAAGAAATTCCACTAACTAACATTATGTAAATGTCACCAAATACATATATTAATTCAAGGCACCAATTAAATATATTCTAATGTCCTCAAATCCGAATCGTTTGGTTCTCTTATTAAATAAAACTAGCAACTAATTAAATAATTAGCCAAATCATTCTCGAATTCCGCAGGCACACGTATACAAACATCATGGCATCTCAATATATATATTCCATATTCCAACACGTAATTAAATAAAAATAATATTATACTTTCATCATTTAACTTTAACTTATTAATCATATATAACTTATCTTCTTACCTACTTAAATTATATATGAATATTATTTATTCCATAGAAAGATTTTTTTTGCTTAAACCATCCCTTAGCATCAGTAACTAAATCACATTTCTAAAGAACAAGGATACAGATTTTAATCATTAAACAACTTGACTTTATCCTAGCTGCGAATCACGCTGAATGGGAAAGCAAGGAAAACTATGTCAAGACATGACAGGAATTACTCCGCAGTTACATCTAGACTTATGAACTTTTGCTCTGATACCACCTTTTACCACTTTGTCACGAACCCGTTTTCCGTGGGCCGGACCGGCACTAGGGCCCAGGTAAACATAAGGGCTCCCGAGGCCCGTAGTTCAAGCCTAATTACTCTAACTATAACATTCCGTACATTTAATAGAAACAGTAAGCCCCATACAAGTTAAGATATACAATGTAAATCTATACAATCCGGCCCAATTTTAATTATCTCCAATAAAATTTAGTTTGGGCCTAGTCATTATCAATCACGTTCATAATATGGGCATACTGATTTTCCTGTGTCTAATAATACAATCAACCGTTTATAAAACAACGCATACGGCAAGGCCCAATTGGAAATACACAACCCTATAACTCAATTGGAAATACACGACCCTATAACTGCGGAGTTCAATAATATTCTGATAATAGAATAATTTATACATCCAAAATTAAATAACAGAAATATAAAGCTTACATTTATAACTCTGCTGAGAAGAGTGCAGAGCTTCAGTTGAATCCGCTGCTTCCTAGTACCTGAGAGGTTTGTTGGGGGGGTGAGTTTTGCAACTCAGTGAATAATAATAAATAATACACCACATACACTCAAGCAAAATGCACCCTAGTATACTGAATGAACACACAACAGTCAATCATATGGCATCACATCAGCACCCACAAACAATATATCACCTTCAAATACATCAACATCACGTGAAATCACGTGGAAATTAGTCAGTGGAGTCACCGAACCCCTGATGAGCCGTCCTCCCACATGGCTCATCCTCTCACGTGTGCACCAGGGAGCCGATCCCCAGTACTGGCCGACCGGTCTAATCTTCACTTGACCAGCCCTCTCATTGTTTTTCCATTCTCTCTTTTCTTTTCCCTACCAACAGGAGGTAACCCGGTCGTCTCCATCAAATCTAGATCATCAGGCGCTCACAACAGGAAGCCACCCTGCGGGCTGCGATCAATCTAGATTATCAGGTGCGCCCAATAAAGAAACCAACCTGTGGTTTTCCATATCACACAAATCATAGCAGTAGGTGCACACGGGGGCGCCGATCTCCCATTTACCCGGCCAAATTTCATATCATATTCAGGATCCATATCACATATACCGAATCAGAATATAACAGAAATCAGAATCAGGATCCGTATAACAGAAACAGTCTCACAAACCCCATGGTGACCCACTTCATATCCGCAATTCCAACAGCAAAAGGCCACAGTATATGCACAGCACACGTAATCAACAATTCTTTTCAACGTATACACCAATTTCATCCGCAAATGCACAATTATTATATAAGTATAATTATAATGATCGTAACATAATATATATATGATAAAATACTTATAATATGTTGTAAATATGTAAATGAAAATATAATGTTTATAAGTAATTGTTATGCAAATGCAGTGTTGATGTGCATTATTCATTATTACTCACAGTGATGGAGAGCGAGGTTCTAGCTTTGATTCTGTCTTGGAGGAGCACTAGATGGACCCGGGCGATCTAAGAAATTACAAGAACGACACAAAAAGAATAATTTTATCAGACAAAATATTTATTTACACTCTAAAAATCTCATTTTATATTCTAACTTCTCTACGTAATTTAATCCTGAGATTTAATTTCTTTTCTATAATAATTTATTTTTCTATTGAACTGCCACGACCCATTTCCGTGGGCCGGACCGGCACTAGGACCTGGGTGGGCTTAAGGCCCCCGAAGCCCGTAGTAAACCTAACTTATTTAAATCTCACATTCTGTTCATAATTATGGATTCAGGCCCATTAACTTATTATATATCAATAATTCCAAACCACACGGCCCATCCATCGGGCAATCAATCAATTCAATTTCATATGCGTCGCATTCAATCAATGCAATTTTTTCCCCGTCCTCCATCCACATCAGTAATATCAAAATAACATTCAACCTCAAATTACCTCATATAATTTATAAATTAAAATTACATACAATACTAACTATCCTCAATCCAAAACTAAATTCCATAAATTTTTATTATAAAAATTTCTAATATTATTTAATACTGAATTTAATTTTAACTAACTATTAATTTTATTAATACTGAATTTAATTTTAACTAACTATTATTTTTATTAATCAAGTAATTAAACTAATCAGTAGATCTAGCCAAATTAAATTAATTTAACTAATCAAAATTGATAAATTAAATTAATTACTCAAGATTACTAAAACCAATTACTAAAATCAAGTTAATCAACTAAAATTATTAGAATTAAACTAACTAAAATGACTAGATTTAATTAACTATCATTAATAAAATTAAATTAACGAAAATGTAGTTAAATTAATTTATACCCCAAATATAATTTTTTTTTTTTTGTCGAATTTTTTGCTAGATCGGAAATTTGCTCGTGTCGGATCGGAGCTACGCACGCCGGAAGTGGTCGGATCCGACTGACAGTGGCAAGGGAAGGCGACGTTGGTGGTGTTTTGCGATCGGGAGAGCTGCAAGCGGTGGTGGGTGATCTGGCCGAGGGCGGAGGTGCGGGCTAGCGGTGGAGGCTTGAAGCTGGTGCTGCTGCTGTAGGCGCGACAGACTGGCAGAGGGCGACTGTGGCGCGCGGAGGAGTTGCACGGACGTCGGCTGGGCGCCGATGGAGGCGGTGCGACTTTGCAACTGGCGCTCGGTGGTGATCGGCCGAAGTTGCGGAGCTGCTAGGCAGTGACGCAGACACAGTGCAAGGGAAAGAGAAGGGAAAGAAGAAAGAAAGGAAAGAAGAAAGAAAGAAGAGAGAAGAAGAAGAAGAAGAAGGAGAGAGGAGGAGGCGCGGTGCGGCTGTGTTGGTGGAGTGGAGGTTGGGGCGCTGGTGAGCGATGAGAGTAGAGAGATGCAGCGCTAGAAAAAAAAAGAAAGGGAATTTTCTAGATGGTTTGGGTCGAACCGGTTCGATTCGGTTCGATTCGACCCAAATCTTTGATTTTCATTGGTTTTCGGCTTTTTAATCGGTTTTCGGTTCGGTTTCTCACAGTATTAGTGTTCGCAATAAAATATTAAAATAAATTTCCAAGCTGTCGGTTTATTAAATTTAATTGGAAAATCTTTGAAAATAAAAATTCGGGTTGTTTCAGTCCCAGTCTTTTAAGAAATAAACTAAAATATTCTTATAGTTTATTTCCGTCAGACTATGAGGTCTTTTTATCCAATTTTTGCACTTTTTCCGTTATATATCTTATGAAATTTCATGAAAATACCATTTTATTTTAAAAACACATGAACAAATTAGTTGTATTTTGTATAATATTTAAGTATGTCTCTGTTAGCCTTTATGTTTTCTTATTGACTTAACGGAAAAAATGTAAAAATTAGACAGAAAGACCTAATAGTGTAACAAAAGCAAAATATAAGGACAATTAGTATATTTTTTTAAAAAATAGGGACGAATTAATTATATTTCGCAAACTATAGAGATCATATCGTAATTTTTTCTTGATTTTGTTGTTGGTATTCTAGGTCGGCACAAATTGATAGGAACCCTTTTTCCGTTCATTTATAAAACTTTCAGAGTTGGATTAGCCATACAATTTACTTGTTTCTATTGATTCACACGGCATCATCAAATTTAACATAATATTACTATTTAGTCCTTCACAATTAATATCTTTATTAATGTTTGATGGTAAGAATAATATTTTTTTACAAAGGACTAAATAGCTTTTCAGATTAATTCTCAAAGACTAATAAATATGTTTAGTAAATAAGATAATGTAATTACCTACGGGTTGTGGCTTAGTTGACAATGCAGACTTGACATGTGGAAAGAGTTCTCTAGTTGGATCTCCTCTAAATACATAAGAGGAGCGAAAAACATTAACTGTGACTAAATCCTACACCGGATTAGGACGGCCCTAGTAAAAAAAAAAAAAAAAAAAAAAAAAAAAAAAAAAACAAGAAGAATGTATTATGTAACGCAACACGGCCCTAGAAAAAAAAAAAAAAAAAACAAGAGAATGTAATTATGTAACCAAACCTAATTATCTATTATACACTTTTTAAATTTTATCTTATTTTTAATAAATCTCATTAGTTCTTATTTGTTATTTCAATACAATAATTGCTCACTTATTATTTAAAATGGAAATAATATGAAAGCTAAATGAATAAAATGCCCTTTAACCATAATATGTTACTTTCTTAATTTATGTGAAAGTAAAAAGTGAATTATCTATTTGGAATGGAGGAAGTATATAATAAATAATAAATTTATCGTGAATATATCTAATTTTAATATCACTTTTAAAAGTTAATTCTCTTTAAAGAAAACAAAAAAAAAAAACTTTTAAAAGTAAATTTAACAAGCTCGTGTAGAGATGGAAGCCAACAAAACATAATATAAATCATAAAAAATAATTAATTATATTTGTACTACTATAAAGAAAATAATTTATCCCTTCAAAAAAACAAAGAAAATAATGTATCAAACTCTAAATTTGACAATTGGCTTTCAAGCTTCAAAACGTTGGTGGGCCAGCCAAATGCAAATCGAACACTTTTCCTTCATTTTCAACCGGATGTAGCCGGTAAAAATAGTACCACCTTCTTTTCCTGCGCAACCATCCTCATGTCCATATAAACCCCCACTCTATACATCAGTTGAGTTCATACATTGTATATCTCCATTTGCTTCCTTTTCAACCTTTGCCTGTGCTTCCCGTCATTTACAGTTGTGAAATTCAGGTTATGGTCTCTGCTGGTTACAGGAAACCTGAGAGCCGCAGCTCCTTCCCAGCTCTCGGTTTCCCCCGCCCCCGATTCTTCCGCTACCGCCGTTTGAGGTAATCTGTCCTCCCAGAGCCCGCGAAGGATTAGCATAGACAAATTTATCTTTTGATTGAAGATATATATTTTGCGATATCATATTTAGCGATATACTATGCCGACAACACCAAAGAGTAACCGGAGAGGACAGGAACCGGAGAAGAACCGGAAAAATAGGTTAACAGATAAGGCGTCGTCTTTTCACGGGAGAATTCCGGTGGACGTGCCTGAGCCGAGG
This sequence comes from Jatropha curcas, assembly GCF_014843425.1. The sequence continues at coordinate 15,426,090 of NW_023590789.1, read as the reverse complement.
ATGCGGCGTCCAAATACACTGCCTAACTTGCTCGGAGGTAGGAGCGTCGCCGGAATGTTCACGGAAGCGCGGCCAAAGTTGACGAAGCTGCTATTAAACGTGACGGTCCAAGGAAGCGCTGGAGCCGTACAAGTTGTGATGTCGCCGGAATCAACTGTCGGCGATCTGATCGCTGCAGCTATCCGGCAGTACACGAAAGAAGCCCGCCGTCCAATTATTTCCGGTGATGCCTCCAAGTTCGACCTCCATTACTCACAATTTAGCTTAGAAAGTAAGATATTAATATTTTCTTATCAATCATTTAATCAATTTTTTTAATTAACCATAAAAAAAAAAAAAGCCGCTTGTACGGTGTAGATTGATGGAGATTAAGATATTTTCTTTGTTTGTCGGCAGGTTTGGACAGAGAAGAGAAGCTAATGGAGTTAGGATCGAGGAACTTTTTCCTTTGCGCTAGAAAGTCGAAGGTGAACAGCGGAAACGACAGCGAAAGCTCTTCTAGTGGCGGTGGTTTACCGACAACATCCTCGCCGTCGGGGTCATCATCTTGCTCAAAGGAAGCTGAAAAGGCTTCTAAAAGTGGGTATCCATGGTTAAAATTTATGGATTTCATGTTGTGAATGATAGCATAGCAGGTTGTTATTCATGGTTTCATTTTTATTTTTTTTTTAAGAAAATTAATTATCCCTGTATAAAAAATTAGGGTCTGGATTAGGTCATTGGATCAGATTCTGCAACTTGTATCAGAATTTGCAGTGTTTTGCAATTTAGTTCATTTAAATTTCCGAGAATTGATTTCTAGATGTATGTGTGTCCCTCCTTGTCTTTTACCCCTCAAAAATTAATCTAAGTTGATGCAATTTGTACAGATTCCAGATATTTTGCAATACTACCATACTTAATTTTTTTCTTACATTTTTAATTTTTTCAATCTCAGAGTTTGAAATTCCTATTATATTATTAAAAATTTTAATTAAAGATAATGAAAATCATTAATTTGAGTGAGATTTATTTAGTCTTCTAGTATTTTCTTAATATGTGAGGTGTAAAGGTCTTGTGTTGGGCTCTACTTTCACTGTTGCAGTGAGTGCAACTTAAGAAAGTATTTTCTTTTATAATAATAATAAGTAAACAACACTTCAAAATTATAACTCAAGAACTTAAATTTGCAAACCATAATTAAAGGCAAACATGAGCTGTAAATTGTCACATGCACATATTAATTTTAATTCAGAAAAATTCTCAAAAAAAAAAAAAAATTAATCACTATCATCTCAATGATGTATTAAAATTTTTCTTTGTTTTTTCAACAATTTTGGTTGTGAATTATTTTTTCAAACTCGATTTTATTGTAGCAAATTCATAATTGGCAGTTTAAAATTATAAGTAAACTGAGAATTCAATATTTTATATTTTTTTCTTTTCAACATAACTTTCTTAGACAGATCTATTGCCCATCTATGGATCAAACGATGAAAAATAAAACTTTTTATTAAAATAAGAGTATTTTTTATCATTAACTAAAAGATAATAAAAATTAAAAAATTTAAAAAAAATTTTTATTTTTATTAATTTATTTTATAGGTAAAGCCTTAGATCCGATATAAATAAATATAATCCTTTTTAAAATATCAAAATCTACGGGATGAATTACAATAATAATGCAGAATATATATATATATGGTTTCTTGTTTATACATACTTTCTGTTTATACTGTCTTCTAAGGAATAAATACTCAATTTGTTTTGTTGTCACTGTTTGGGTATTGAATAATAAGGAAAAAGAAAAACAAAATGTGATTGAATTGAAAGAAAAGAAATATCATCTTATCTTTGTTTGTTTTCAAAAGCAATAAGTTACTTTCGGCTACTTACATTAATTATGTAGTCTGAATCTGAATCGTATCTTCAAATTTATCATTCTTTAATTTACAAGTTTGAGATTAATCACATTCTAAAATAGATTCACTTCAATATTTTTTTTAAAAAAAAAGTTTTAAGGCAGTATTAAGACTGTGATTTATTTTCGTTCAATTTAATTTAATTTCTATTCAAAAAATAAATAAATAATTACTTTTACAATTTCTAAATATAAAAATAAAAAAAGTAAAATTTTTATACGGTTCTTTTATTTCTGGGTGAAATAAATCTAAGTATTGTTCAATAAGTTTTTGCAACCACCGCTGCAATAACATTTATTTTTAAAATTTTAAATTATGATATGGCAAGATCATATCATATCTATTCTATGTTCATACTTTGCATGCAAAACCTTTTACATAAAATAAATAATATGTGATTTAAATCCTCAACTTCCTCATTAATTTACAAAACTCATATCCTAAATATCTTGTATTTGTTATTTTTTTTCTTTTTAAAAAAATTGAATTTATTAAATTGACAATACCATTTATTCTAATCTCAGTAGCGAACTTTATTTTTGTTAATATCTCGTTATTGGACTGAAGGAAATTCAAATAATAATAATAATGATAATAGCAATTAATTAATAATAAACAAACAAAAAGGAGGAGAATGTGAGGATTTTAATCAGATAATAAAAATAAAAAATCTTATTCAAAACTTTTTAAAATTATACCAAAATCCAATAGATAACTCATGAAATTGCCACTGGAATCTAAGCACTAAAAGTTAGTATTTCATTATTCCAATAAATGAAATATGGATAAACTTCAATTTGCTTTCGTACTCTTTTGATGATTAGTTTTCAATAATGCTTTTTTTTTTTTTTTTTTTTTGATGATATTAGTTTTCATAATGCCTTTTTTTTTTTTTTTTTTTTTGCTTTTTTTTTTTTTTTTTTTTTGCATAATTACTGTTTTTCTTGTTTTTTTTTAATTTTTATATGAAATAATTTTCAATTTTAAAAAGATTTCATAGTATGAAATTCGCAAGCGTATGAAATCATAGTTAGTAATAAAATATTATTTGAATAATTAATTATATATCAAGTACCAACTAATTAATTAAAAGCTAACACTAAAATTAATTTAAGAATATGATTACCAAGATTTTTTACTTCACTTAAAGCAATACATTTCTAAATTCATTTAATCGTTAAATTAATTTAATTTAACTTTTTTTATTAGTATAATAAAAAAGTGTAATCTCTCGAATCGTATAGCATAAAGATTTTTAACTCTTCTAATAAAATATGTTTTTCATTGACCGAATTTGCTTTCTCAATCTTACAACAGATTGAGGTCACTTAACACGATGTTGGTAATTAATTTGATTTAATTTGGAATTTGATTGACTAGAAGTTAGGAACCTACAATTAAAGAATATAAAAATATAAAAAACAAAAATTTTTGTGCATGTGTTATTTTAGGAATGAAAAGGAAAAGTTGGCTTTTGTTAAAGATTCACATCAATGGCCTAACCTGAAACTTCCTAGAAAAACTTGAAAATGAATTATACCCACAAAAAATTTTAAATTTCCCATCTTTTTTGGACCACATGAGAAACACATTTGTGAATATGTATGTGAAGAAAATGAATAGTGTAGTATATGTCTATTTGTGCCCAAACATTGATTAATAATTGTAACATTAGAGAACAAACATTTGCACATACTCATATGGTGTAAGATGTTTTTCATTATTTTCTTCTAATTAGAAAATTTGAGGCTCATATGAGCTTGCACTCCATTTCACTGTACCTTATCATTGCATTAGACTATACCTTTTTCTTTTTTTCTTTTTCTTTCTTTTTTTTTTTTTTTTGAGAATAAGACTAAACATAATTTTAGAAAAGAGAATAATTGTGGCTTTTCATTTATATTATCACAAGGACTGAAAAAAATCAAAAGAAAAGAAAATAGAGAAAAAGAAATGTTGGTGAAGGTATAAAGAAAAATGTTTTTTCTAGGAAGAAAAATGTTATAGAACTAAGAACTATCTTTCTCAGTGTAATTTTAATCAAATTTAAAAAAAGAAAAAAAAAAAAAACAACCGTAGCAACTGAAAATGACTTATATTGGTGCATTTAAAAGTAATTCTAGATGTTACGGCTCTGTTCGGCAATAGAGTTTGAGGGAGAGTTTAGAGTTTTGACTGTGTCAAATCACTATTTTTATAAATTATATCGTTTGGTAGAGTAGTATATAAAATAAATATTATTGGATAAAATAATGTTTATTAAAACGTTAATCCACCTGATGTTTACCGTTTCGATTTTTATTAAAATTTTTTGACAATTATATCCTTAGTTAACTTATATTATTCTTATCCCTATCCTTAATTAACTTATATTATTCTTAATTAATTTATATTAACATTAATTAAATTTTTTTAGTATGATACTGCAAATCTGCGATTAAGTTAAAAAATTACATTATTTTACACAAAAATTTAAATAAAATAATTTAATAATGAATTAATAGATCATTCTAGAAATGATAATGACTTCAATTTGTATAATTGGACTACATACTATAAATTATTTTATAGTATAACTAGCAAGCCAATCTGCGTGAAAATTTGCTTCCTAAAAATATGAAAAACACTGATACGCCAATTGAAGAAGAAAGAGAAAGATCTGTGACACCATAGCTAAAAAATTATCACTTTTCACCTGGACTTTTGTGTAGCCAGACAAATACACCAATTTTGGACCTTCAAAGTTCAGCGCTAAAACCGGTATTAGCAACCCCCAAACATAAACCACCAAGCCAAGAGCCTAAACTATTCCGCCATAACCCGCCTCCACAAGCTCGATTTGAGTGTGGCAGGAAGGAGCCGTTTGTTATGTTTTAATTCTACATGCCTCTTTTTCTCCCTTTTTTTTTATACAATTTATCCTATTAAGGTTATTTATTTATTTTATTATATTCTCTGCATATATAAATGTAATGACATTTATTTATTTAAATTATTCAGGTTTACCCTTTCAAAAAAAATTATTGAGGTGTACACTAAAAAAAACATTTAGTGACATATAACGTTTGTTTGTTGATAATTGCTCATAGATTAGCAATTGTTTGCCCAGAAAATTTAACTCTAAAGCTAAAAAGCTTATATAATTTTACAGAGAAATTGCCATAAATTTTACTATGAAATTTGAATTTTTGTCGACAAAAAGCTTGCATATATTCACGCATAATTTAACAATTTTTCATTAGATTATCAATAGTTTACCGACTGATTTTAATAAAAAATTTTGGATTTTAGGTACATAAATAGGCGGTAAATAGTAATGTTTAGTGACAAATTATTGACTAATTAATTAGCGATAAAATTTCTTGTTGCTAATCAATTGCTATAAATTACCGAACAATTTTGAAAAAAATTTAAAAATTTTACACAAAATAAATTGCTTAAAAATATTTTTCACCGAATGCAGAAAATTTATTTTAAGCATTAATCTTTTCTTTCTTACTTTATCTCTCATTCATTTTTTTAATTATCTTCTCCATCCTTTTCTTTTTCATCATTATCATCTCCTTCCTCTTTTTTTTTTTTTTTTTTTAATCTCCTTCCTCCTCTTTTTTTTTTTTTTTTTTTTTTTTTTTTCCCTTTCTTTCTCCTCCTCCTTCCTTATTTTGATTCTTTTTAGAGTAAAATACTTTCGCGTCCCTAAATTATAACCATATTAACGCTTACATCCTTCTATAATCAACAAATAGTTTTAACATCCTTAAATTATTAGTTTGCCAGATAATTGAGTCATTTCGTCCATTTTGATCCAAATTCAACATTAAATTTCAAATAAAAATACAAAAAGAGGAGAGAAAATACAATTAAAACCTAAAACTGCCCTTAGAACTTTGCATCAGCATCATCTTCTCCTTCCTCAAACCCTGATAATAACTCTTAAACAAAATCAAATTTGAAAGCTATTGAATCTGATTCTGCTTTTAGAAAATTGAATAGATTAGATTAATCCATAAAATAGTCACTTAATGGAGGACAATCTCAAACCCGAATCCATACCAAATATTAAACTAGAATGACCGGATAAAAAAGGATTTAATTATGTTGAAATGTTTGTATTTTGTATGAAAAATATATATATATTAGTGTATAATTATCAATATCATAGTGGAAAAAAAAATCAAAATCTAATGATTGAAAAAAGATTTTAACAATTTTTGTTAAATAAAATTTTACAGAAAATCAGAGAGAATACCCTAAAAGTGATGCCGGACACGATGCACCAAGAGACGAGTCAGCAAGTGTAGTGTTGGCGAGTCGGAGCGTACTGAGATGAGCTGTGAACATGATAGAGACTGAAGTAATCAAGTAATAAAAAGAATTATTGAGATCATTGGTAAAGCAAACAAGATTTGGTTCTTGGCCTCTTCCAAATTAAATATTTTATTTCATCATTCTTTATTGTTGTTGTTTGTTTATCCTTCTTCTCCATTGATTCTCAATATCAACAATGGTCTTTGTTTTGTATTTTGTGTCTAATAACATCATCTCTCCATGAACCTTATATACAAATCAAATCCATCATAAATCGTTGATTGTTAGCTTTAGTGATACAAAGGCTGTCTTCTAAACAGATGAACTGAGAAGTTGGGTACTCGAGCTTTACCTACGGCGGCTTCTTGAGCTTTTGCTGCTACTTTGGGCTGGAAAGTGAATTTATGTTTTTTTTTAATAAAGGTTAATTTTGGACATTGCATATTAACTTAACTGTGAATCTGAGTCCACATGAATGGAATGATCTATTTATCTGACTATCAATAATTTAAAGATTGCAAAGCTATTTATTGATTATAGAAAGACGTAAGTATTAATATGACAATGATATAGGGATGTAAAAGTATTTTACTCTTCTTTTTATCATTCTCTCTTTTTTTTTCTTCCTCCTTTTCTCTTTCTTATTCTTTAATTTTTCTCCTTTTTCTCTATTTTTTTCCTCCTCTTGTTTTTTTTTTTTTTCTCTTTTCTTATTCTCCTCCTTCATCTTTTTGCCTTTTCTTTTATTTTCTTGTTTGTGCTTTCTTATTAATTTACTTTATTTAGGTTAGTTAATAAAGTTTAATTAAGATAATTATTAAAGTGCAATTAGTATATTAATTAAAAATAAAAAAATTAAAAGTTGTAATTTTGTCCAATATTACCGACTGTTTTTTTCGATGATGCAATCTCTCTTTAGAGTGACTGTCCAATATTTTTTTTCTTGTTAATATATGTTGATTACTTTTTAAGATAACTTATTTTCTATTAAAATAAAAAATTTTAAGGTAAAAAGAGTAAAAAAAAAAAGAAAAAAAAAGCGCACATGCACGGATATATATATATATATCATTGGCACTTTATTCATCTTAAAGTTTTTTTTTTTTTTTTTTTGGTGGGAAAAGAATAGCAGAACAAAAAGCAATAACCTATCTCAAAAAACCAAAGCTACAAACATCAGCCCAAAGCATCAAAGACAAAGAATTGGGACTAGCTTCCCAAATGAATAAAGAAGAAGGGATGACATGCCCCAACTTGGCCAAATGATCAGCTGTAAAATTAGTTCCACGAAACACATGATGGATAGATGATAAGTGTCATTTTTATAGTATTTGTAATATAGTTTTTATTTGGAATTTTAGTAAATTTTATCATTTTAATTAATTTTTACTTCGTTTTAATTATAATTTTGTTCAAAGCTTTAATTTTTACTTCGTTTTAATTATAATTTTGTTCAAAGCTTCCTTGAATCATAATCCACTTGATCTTAAAGAAATTTGTAGGATTTTGGTACAGAAAAGAGCATTATAAAGCAAAACACTCAGGCTCTAGCACGCCCAGCCCGTGCATCTTAACACGCCCGTGCTAAACTTAAGGAAAATCAAGTGGAGACTCAGACTCTAACACGGCTAGCCTGTGCTATCTGGCACACCCGTGCCTAAAAGAACCTCAGGGTGTGCTTGCCTAGCATACCTATAATGCAATTTATCTTGGAAAGTCAGAGTCTAGCACGCCCTGCCCGTGCTATGGCGCACGCCCATGCCACAAGTACTCCTCTGAGCGTGTTACAGAGCACAGCCCGTGCTGAATTGAATCATTCATAGACTCAGACTCTAGCACGCCCAAGCCGTGCTATTTGGCACGCCCGTGCTACGAAGGCAAAGCTGTCTTGAATAAAAATGTAAGCCAGTCTTTTTAACTCACATGAGCCCACCTCAGATATTTTCCTAAACGTGCAAAACAAGATCTAAGCCTAGTTAGGAAGAGAGAAGAGTCCTAACTAAGAAGAAATCCAAAGCTTAAATAGTTTATGATCTCCCAAGAAGATTTCGTACTTAATAAGGATTCTATTTCCTAAACGGAGTCAGATTTTCTCCCAGGAGGTCTATATAAAGAGAGGAACCATTCAGTGTAGATGTAGAGGTATCTCGAGTTCTAGTTATTTTTTCTACATAGTTCTTCTCTTTCGTACAAAAGATTTCAAGCATCCAAGATTTGTGCCAATATTCAAGGAAGAACATCCACATAGCTGATTGTCTAGTTTTTTATTTCTAACCTCTTCAATTTTGTTTTTTTCTTTTTCCCATCTTATTCATTATTGATCTATCGAAGCTTTTATTCAAGTTTATTGAAGTTTTATTTTAATTATCTTATGTCGAACTAATCTCATATCATGGATTTGAATGTGCTTAATTCGATTCCATTTAAAAATATTAGATTTGTTTTCCTTGTTCATGATATAATTTATTATTGAACTTAATGCTTCCAGGCAGAATTTGCTTCCTTGGACTTGATTTTTTTCATTTCAATCACTATCGGGAGAAGGGTTTTTTGATATTGAAAGGTAATAAATTCATGAGAATAATAATTGATGCGGAAACTATAATGGGTTTATGACTCATGGGGATTTTCAAAGTTAATGACCTTAGGTTATGAATTCACAAAACAAACCATAAAACTTAATGATTTAATTCATGTTTGATTGCGCTATTGGAAGATAAGTAATTAAACCGGATTAGAATAGCTAACAATACATCGAGAGAGCTTGTTAGTGATTTTAGGGTTGTTTCCCCTACTTGAACAATTTAAATTGATTAACAAACTAATAAAATAAATTAGACAGAATAAAACACTAACATTACAGAAACCACGGTCCCAAGCAAGCCTCCAAATAATCAGACTCAACATTACAGAAACCACGGTCCCAAGCAAGCCTCCAAATAATCAGACTCAACATTACAGAAACCACGGTCCCAAGCAAGCCTCCAAATAATCAGACTCAACATTACAGAAACCACGGTCCCAAGCAAGAATAAGCCTTGTATGAATAGAGGACAACTCACCAACTAAAATAGTAGAGTAACCAATATTAAGAGAATAGCCTCTAAGCCACCTCCCCTAGCAATCACGGAACCCCACCACTAGTCAATCATGAATTAGAAAGACTACTACATCACAATTTAACTTCATCCAACCCTCCCGAGGCTTAACCCAAGCCACACAAAATTGCCTATTAACTCTAGCCGAGGCAACAGCAAAAGTATAAGAATTCACGATATCCAAAGCTATAATTAGCATTCCTCATTATTTAGATTGCTTAGGTATTCTATATTCATTCAATAATAAATAAGGATTTTATTGTAACTTTAAATTTAAATATCAAAGAGCAAAAGTTTTTTGCATTTTTATAGGTAAAATCCTTAACGACCGATTGCATTGCGAAAGAGATTTGATAATTGAGAGTATTTTTAATATCTTGAATTAGAAAAAAGAAAAAAGTAATTTTAGGATAAGAATAAAAGCTTTAAAGAAACAAGCAATCAAAAACGAAAAACATAATTTCTACTTTCAATAAATAAATAGCTAAAAATATGCAACTAAAATGAAAAGGACTAGTCTTTAAAAAAAAAAAAAAAAAAAAAAAAAAAAAAAAAAAAAAAAAAAAAAAAAAAAAAGCGAAATGGTTCATTTAGTGTCTAGAGGTGCACTTGGGCCATAGACCCTAATCCATATTAAATGGAACTAGGCTTCTAGGCCTAATCTCCATAGGACTATATTCCTAAGAAGGTTAATATTATAGTGTCCAGCCCAAAATCTTATGAGCTAATTTTGTGGCCTATAATCTCAATATATATATATTTTTCTTATTCAACTTATTCTTGAAACTTAATTCTCAACTAATTCCTTAAATTTATTTGTAAGAAAACTCCTCAGTATTTTTATAGGGATATGACATTGGCAGGGTTAGACCAATAATGAATATAGACATTGGGGGTAAAAAATAATAAAAAAAATAAAAGTAAAATTAGGTGGTGAATATGGATATTTTTGAAAGTATATATAAAATTCAGGGTAAAAAACTGAAATTATAAAAAATTTATAGGAACAAACATGAATATGGTTAAAAATATATGTATTAAATTTAGAAAGAAAATTTTAAACTTTGAAAAGCCTCCAGCAACACGTAGATCTGCCTGTGGAAAATCTATAAATATCTATGAAAGCTGAAACAATGAGAAAATTTCAACTCTTCCTTAGTTTTGTATACTTTTCTTTTTTTTTTTTTTATTTAGAAATTTTTAAATTTATTTTACTTTTCTATGCTGTGATTAGATAATTTTAATATTTTAATTAATACTGGTGTTAGAACCCACCCGATGCATGGAGTAATATTTAAGGATGAAATAATTTTTTATAACTTCGACACAAACACAATACGAAAATTAGACAATTGACACGAACAAGACATGTTTAACCCGCTTAATATCATAACCCGCTTAATATCATAAACAGGTTAAGTGAGTCGTGTTGACCCATATACAATTCATGTAACCCGCTTAATATTATAAATAGGTTAAATAAATGTGTTGACCTATATACGACCCACTTAACTTGCTTATAGTATTTGTAACTTTTAACCTATTTAACTCCAATCATATTAAAAAATAAAATTTCACATATAAAATGCATAAATTATTCAAGATTTATAATTAAAATAAAAAAGTAACACAACAATAAAATTTAAATAGTTTTTAGTTGGAGTATTTATATCTAACTTTACTCTTAAATAAACAGTTCATTCGCCTCACCTGCGTGTGAAATCGTGACACAACATATTTATATTCGTACCATAAATGAATGACTCGTTTATGACACAAACTCGTTTAACCTTAACCCTAATCCATTTATTTCTCATGTTAGGGGAAACGTGTTCGTGTGTCGTCACCCGTTTTGACACCTCTAGTATGACATGCATAAAAAATGCACACACACTGTGAATGTATTTTTCAACGGTGATAATAATTTTGAGAATTTAACTAATTATATTGAAATAAGAAATTAAGTATTTTTTTATTTTATGTTTATGATTTTGATTTAATTATAAATGATGTTTATTTTATTTGAAATCATCAATGTTTATACTTAATTTAGTATAATGTAATCCTAAGTGTGTGGATTTAATTACTTTTTTTAAAAAGTATCGTATGCATATATTCCGTATTGTGTAATTCCGTATCGCGTGATGAAGTAATTTTTTATTTATTTTATTTTGGTGTATTTCTTATGAACACAATAATCAAAAAAATAAAGAACTAAACCTTTTTTTTTCAGAAAACTTTTGTTATTTTTTCTATAAAAGAAAATAAATTAATTTTTCTCGTACAATTTTATTTTTTATGTTTTTTTTTTCCTTCTTAATTTGAAGAGAAATTATCGAATTCTTTTCCCTTAATATTCTTTCTCATTTTCAGAATAATAGTTTTTTGCTTATTAATATTTATTTTAAGTTTTTCCTCCTATATGATATTATCTGAAAATATAATTGTTTTTTTCCTGCTCATTAGCGGGAATAAAATCGCGGCAGGTAATATTATAAAGATGAAAATAATTATTTCATAACTTCATTCAAAAATAGTAAAATTATATAAATAAAATATAATTTATATTTATTGCGATGAATGTTGAAAAGTTGCGGATGCTAAGCTATGTTTCTTAAGCTATAATGTGAATTCTTTTCATAGGTATGTAGCAGTAAAAGTCTATGCATGTTATGACCTAATAAAAAAATGCATACATATCTATGAAAATATATTTTCAAAGTGATATAGTGATAATAATTTTGATAATTTAACTATTAAGTATTTTTTTATTTTATGTTTAAGATTTATTATAAATGATTGTTTATTTATTTGAAATATTAATGTAATACTTATTTAGTGTAATGTGTCCTAAACATATAGATGTCCTATTTTTTAAAAAATTTTCATATCCGAACGTTCATGTATCTCGTGTCCCGTGTCCATGCGACCTAGCTCCTGATATATAAGATTACTCCTTACACTAAATCAAGGTTTTTTTTTTTACTACTGATAAAAATAAAGTGTTTTTTTATTTGGTTTTGTGTCATTGAAATAAGAAATTAAATACTTTTATTTTCTGTTTATGATTTATTATAAATTGTTATTTATTCGTTTGAAATATTAATATATTACTTATTTAGTGTACTATGTCTTAAGCGTGTGAATGCTCTATTTTTTTAAGAATTGTCATATCTGTACGTTCCCGTATCTCGTGTGCCGTGTCTGTGCAATTTAACTCCTGATATATGAGACTACTTCTTACACCAAGCTAATCAACCAAGGTTCTTTTTTATTACCAATAAAAATAAGTGTTTTTTTATTTGCTTTTATGCCATTGAAATAAGAAATTATGTGTTTTTTAATTTTATGTTTATGCCTTATTATAAATGATTGTTCATTTATTTATTTGAAATATTAATGTATTACTTATTTAGTGTACTATGTCCTAAGCGTGTAAATATCTTACCTTTTTAAAAAATTGTCGTATCCTGTTTTCATGCAACATAGCTCGTGGTATATGAGACTATTCTATACACCAAGCTAATCAACTAAGGTTTTTTTATTAACAATAAAAAATATTTTTTTAATTTTTTTTGTGTCATTGAAATAATTTTTTAATTTTTTTTGTGTCATTGAAATAAGAAATTAATTTTTTTATTTTGTGCTTATAATTTATTATAAATGATTGTTTATTTATTTGAAATATTAATGCATTACTTATTTAGTGTACTGTGTTCTAAGCGTGTGAATGTCATACCTTTTTTCAAAAATTATCGTATCTCGTACATTCTAATATCTCATGTCCTGTGTTTGTGTAATCTAGCAACTAATATAGAAGATTACTCTATACACCAAGCTAATCAATTAAGCTACTCAAATTATCATATCTCGTACGTTCTTGTATCTTGTGTCATATGTTTGTGTAATCTAGCTCTTGGTATATGAGACTCCAGACACCAAGCTAATTAACTAAGATTTTTTTTATTACCAATAAAAATGAAGTGTTTTTTTTATTTACTTTGTGTTATTGAAATAAGAAATTTATTATTTTTTTCATTTTATATTTATTATAAATGATTGTTTATTTATTTGAAATATTAATGTATTACTTATTTAGTGTAATATGGTTTAAGCGAGTGACTGTCTCACCTTTTTTAAAAATTATCGTATCTCGTACTGACTGTCTCCACCTTCTTCTAAAAAATTATCGTCATCTCGTCCGTTCCGTATCCCCATGTTCCATTCTCCCAACTCAGCTCGGTGGTGTATTGAGACTTACCTATACACAAGTTCAAATCAACTTAAGGTTTTTTTTTATTAGCCCAATACCAAAATGAAGTGATTTTTAAATATTTTTCTGTGTCATTGGAAAATAAGAAATTCAAAGTTTTCTTTATTTATGTTTATAATTCATTATAAATTATTGTTTATTTATTTAAAATATTAACTATATTTCCAACTTATTTTTAGTGGTAATGTATCCTAAGTATGTGAGTCCTACTTTTTTTTTTAAAAAGCTATATTAATATATTACTTATTTAGTGTAATGTATCCTAAGTATGTGGATGTCCTACTTTTTTAAAAATTATCGTATCTCGTATGTTTTAATTTATATTTTTTAAATTGCTCATATATTATTTATTTAATAGTAATATATTGTTTATCCACACTCTTTTTCAGCATGTGGATTACTTATTAATTGTTTTGTAAGAAGAAAGAAATTTATATTAATATATTAAATTAAATGCTAGAGATAATTTTTTTTATATATATTATCTTGATAGAGGGATTATTTGAAAATATAAAACAATGGATCTTTTTACAATTCTTACAAATGTGCTAAATTGTGTAAATTCTAACATCCGTCATTCTATAACCTAAAATAATGCCAAGTGGCAAATTGTGCTTCTTACTTACACTTGGCTTCCATATAAAGCAAACTACCATGCTTTTATATTATATAGATAGATATAGGTTCAATAGTGATAATAATTTTGAGAATTTAATCAATTATATTGAAATAATAAATTAAATATTTTTTATTTTAAGTTTATGATTTATTATAAATGATTGTTTATTGATTATCATATATCTCGTACATTCCGTATCTCGTGTCCCGTGTTCGTGCAACCTAACTTCTGGTATACCCGGTACACTCATCACTATGTCCGGTGTTTTCGTGCAACCTTAAACTTCTGGTATAGCTAGGGACTGCATCCTATATCAACGGTAACGCATTAAAAATAAGAAATTCAGTATTTTTTATTTATAAGGGGGCATAATGTATTTCTAATTTTAATTTTAATTTAACTAATTATAATTCAATTTTTTTATTTTATATTTTATTTATTATAAATGATTACTTATTGATTATCATGAGTATCTCCAATCATTTCGTATCTCAGTGTTCTGCTGTCCTGCACTAACTTCTTGTACTAGAATTACAATATTTTTTTTATTTTATGGCTTGGGTTTTTGTAATTTTTAATTAAATTTTAATTTAATTTAATGCATATCTTGATGGGAAATGATTTGTATTTTAATTAAATTTTAATTTAATTTAATGCATTATCTTGATGGGATGTAATTAATAGATATTATCATGTAAAGACATTATCTAAAAATATAAAATAAATTTTTTTTCTTAATATTGCTGCCATTATACCTTATTTTTTTACAATCGGGCTAAATAATTATTTTTCTCCTCATACTTAGCAATTTTGGAGGCTTATAATTAACTTCCATATAATGCAAACTGCTCTGGTTATATATATAAAATATTATTTTATCCTACAATATGGTATTTGAACAGTCTCCTTTTTTATTACACCTCTACAATTCAACTTACTGTCTCTTTCTAAAAAATCAACCCGTCTATTTAACCATCATTGCATCAAGATTGAGAATAGCGAGGACAATATTAGTATTTTTGTTTTTCTTCATTTCTTTGTTTTTCTTTTTTATTCGATAGAGATATTATTTGTTTGTTTTTCGATATGGAATTGCAAAGTAATCACCACAGCAAAGAAACACATGATTTTCGAATTCAAGGATGTCTTGCAACCACTGGGATTTTCTTAACTGATGCACCTCATTCTTCGGGGACGGGATTAGTTGCTTTTGCAAATTATTCACTGTACAAAGATTTTCTTGGTTCACGCGTTCAATGATCATACTTAAACATATATGCTAATTCCTTTTGCTAATGCTATTAGCTTTACCACATAATTGGATTTTTGATGTCAAGAGGGCCGTTTGACTTGCTGTTGATATTGTGTAGCATTGATGACTATGAAAAGTTGAATAAATTGGAGTTCATGATCTATAATGGTCTGTATAATTTCTCTTTGCTAGGATTTCTTTTAAAGCCGAGATATCATGGATAAATATGTTTGTTAGATTTTTTTTTTCCTGATGTTAGAAAATTAATTTAATAACAGGTATTGATTTGATCTTTGGAACTGAAAGATCAGGATAACAAAAAATTGGAGGCTTCTATTTGTTCAGCATTATATTTTGAAGTTTTTTCTTATTTTTTATATTTTGATTGGTCAATTCAAATAGTTTTTCAATTTAATGTTTAATATTTAATATGGATATTGATAAGTTTTTGAAATCCAAACCAACTAATAAAAATTTAAAAATTAATATTTTATGATAATAACCAACGCTTTTGAATCTTCATCTATCTAAAACTATTTGGCTGTATATTCTCCTTCCATCCAATCTCAATTCTCTCTAGGCATTTTTTTTCTTTCCCAATGATTTATCTTATTTTTTATTGCTTCTTAATTATTTTGCTTTCAATTCTCTCTCTATATTTGTCCTTTTTTTATTATTTTTATTTTGTATTATTTTGCTTCTTTGGTGCTTAGCCTTACAGGTTCTTGGAGAAGACAAAGGAAAAAAAAAAAAAAAGAAAAAGAAAAAAAAAAAAAAAAAAAGAAAAAGAAAAAGAAAAAGAAAAGCGCAAAAACAAGAGAGATCAAAACCTAAAGCTAAAGATTTACTTTGTTTTCTTCCGATACTAGCTTCCATTTCATTACAAGGTTCACTATGCAATGGAGATTTAGTAATCGTAAATAGTCATTTTTTAAAATAAAATCTTTAAATATTTACAATAATGTATTTTTAGTTTTTTTGTGATTTCTGTTGTTTTGCTAAGCTTGGATCATCTTTATATTTATTTTTTTATTTATAGATTTTTTAGAATTTTTCTTATTTTTAATGTCAAAAGTTGATCAAATGCCAAATCATTTGCTATTTAGATTTGTTTCTAAATAATATTCTTCAATTTAGATTTGGATAAATGCCAAATCATTTGCTATTTAGATTTGTTTCTAAATAATATTCTTCAATTTAGATTTGGATAAATTTAAAATATTTAAAACTCTTAATTAGATAATTTAGAAAATTTTATATTAATTGTTTAATCTCTAATCTATACAAAATTCGAGCCTATGTATTTTCCTATTTGCTATACAACTGGTGTACTTATATTTTTTGATCCATGAATATTATATATATAATTTGATTAAATATTTATGTTTTTGAAAAGTATAAAAATCGGTGAATTCGTCAATGTTTAATACAAGAAATCATATGAATAATTAGAAGTTAGTGTTATTTATTTCATTAAAGAACCTAACTAATGTCGATATGGAGTATGAATAGCTAAATACTAAACATAAGCAACTAAATGTAAAATAACCTCAAATCAAATTAATTTATACAGTTTTTTTCTAAAATATAATTTACATAATACCATAAAAATTATATTTTATATACGTGTAAATAATCGTGTGCGAAGTGCGGACCACGACTAGTTGTTATATATTCTCTTTTGCATATTTTAAAATTCATTGGTAAACGTATAAGGGATAAATAATTGATTTACAACACCAAGTTACGTTAATTAATAGGGGTTTTTTGTTTGACTTTTAAGTCAGTCAATTTTTTTTTTTTTAAAATAATTGTTGGTTTGACTTATAAAGTAAAAAAAATATTTAAAATAAGTCGGAAATCCTTTTGTATGATTATTTGCTTATTCTAAAACCGTTCTTTGACTAATTAAAAGATTGTATTATCCTAATAATTTTTAAAAATATCTCATTTTTAATAAATTCATTTGCCTTCTTATTTAATTAGTATGCCTTTAGATAATTTTAATACATTAGGTATTTTTTTCATTAACTTTTAAAAGTTTTACAAATAGTTGTTTACTAATTTTTATATTGACTTATCCATAATTCTATAATATTGGGATGGACATAAGTGATAAAAATGGACAATGATAAATTAATAATTATAAATTTTCTCTATTTTAATTGGTTAAAAAAAATATTTGATTAAAAATTAATAATTATAAAAATTATTTGATTACATATTAAATATTATAAGAATATAATAATTTAATTTGTTATTAATATTTAATAAATTGCCTTGTATCTTGATTGATTAAAAAATAAAATAATAAATTGCTATCTTGATTGACGTTAAAAAAAATACAAATAATTAATTATATTTATATATATATATAAGCAGCTGAAAACCAAAGAGAATGTTCTCGTTTGTTTACAAAGAGATGTTCTCTTTGTTTAATATTCCACTTATCTTTTTCTATAATTTTTTTTTATTTTGATTAACCAATATAATTATTTATTTAATTTAATATTTAATATATAGTAATGATAATTTATAACTTTTAAACCCTAATCTAATTCAACTAAAATCTTCTCTTTTAAAACCTAATTTAATTCAACTAAAACATTATCTTTTAAATTTTTCAACCTAAAATCTAGCTATATACAATTGAACTTGGATGTATACGGTTAGGCCCCAGAGGAGACTCAGAGTTTGCTTTTGCACTTCTCTATAAGTGTGTTGTTTTCCAACTATTTTATTTTTTGTGTTTCTTGAGCGCTACATGTGATTGTATTATCAATATTATTCTATATTTCTGCTCAAAGCCTTTCATAAATAGACGTTAGTTTTTTTTTTTTTTTAGCTTTTATATTTATTCGTTTTCATTATTACTTTATTGTAGTTCTTTATTAGTTGCTTTTTAATGATTCTTTGCAGCTCCTGTTTGATGTGTTTACAAATATAACGATTAGATGCAGGGTCTTTCTTTTTCTCTTTGCATTATAGAAAATGCTAAAGAATTGGTCTTGCAGATTGTTCTTTTTTTTTTTTTTGTAAATACATGATTATCTTAATATATAAACTATTTTTTTATTTTCCGATCACCTAGAAGGGACAAAAGAAACATGTCGAACTGTTAGCACCATATGGTGTTACCATGAGAGTTGTTTGTAGGAAAGTGGTTGATCACGGTAACTCTGTCATTCAGATTGTTTGTTTTTTTTTTTTTTTTTTTTTTTTTTTTTTTTTTTTTTTTTTTTTTTTTTTTTTTTTTTTTTTGCGGGTTATTTTTTGTTTTGTCTTGCGGATTGTATTTTCTTTTTGGTTTTGTGGATTTTTTTTTTTTGGCAAAGCAGTAACTGAAAAAAAGAATTATTAAAATGTTTAATAGCTTAATTGATGAATAAAAATTATTTACACTTTTTATGAATTTATCTCTAACTCAAACTCTAATATAGTTATAGTATTTAAATATGACTCTAATACATTCTATTAATTAAATCATAATCAATACTCTCTTAAATATGAAATTGAAATTTAAAGTATTGTGGAAACTAATTAATTTTTTTTATACATGGAAACAAATCTTAAATCATAATCAATACTCTCTTAAATATGAAATTGAAATTTAAAGTATTGTGGAAACTAATTAATTTTTTTTATACATGGAAACAAATCAATTTAGTTTGGATGTTTACTAAAGCGTTAACAAAAAAATATTATTAAAATATTAAATAGTTTAATTGATATTTTTATTTATTAATTTTATTTTAATTACGGTAATGATGTTAAATCTTAAACATCATGTGATTAGTAAGAATTACTAATCAAAGTAAACGAGACAATACATAAATAAATACATAAATAAAAATATTTAAAATATTATTCTTTTATTGTATATCCTTTTTTAAATTTTTAATAATCAATTGTATTTTTGATATTTTAAATACATTTAATTATTAAATATTTGATAATAATAATCATTCAACTAAAATATAAACAAAAATAAAATACACTTAAACCCAAACTCGAAAGTCGAAACAATGCTATTGAAGAGGGAAAAAAAAAATCTAATTTAAAGTAACTCTCATCTAGGAAAAAAAAATCTAATTTAAAATAGCTTTCATCTACCACTTGAGTATACCGTTGATTATTACAAAATTTAGCTTTCATAGAAAGCAGTTAACTCATAGAAAGCACTTCGAGTTCGAACAGTGGCTTCAAAATTAGTATGTTGATTTCTTACATTTTAGTTCATATATGTTTGTGTATTAATTTATATATTTATTGTACGTGAGAAAGATAGTTGAAATTAAATTTTCAAAAAACAAAAATTTTAACAATTTGATAATCCTAAGATTTGATGAATTTGGAATTTTTAATATTTATATTGTAACTAACATCAATCCATGTACTCAATTATTTTCAGAATATACATATATTAGCATTATTTAAACTGAAAAATATATTTAATTATTTTAGCTTTATAATTTAAACCAACCAGCAATATCAAAAATATAATAATGTTAATGATGATATTTCTCTTTGTTCACAAAAAGAAAAAGAATTTTCCATTAGGTCCCACGAAAATATATTTTTTATTGCAATTTAACCCTTAATTTAATTATATAGTATAAACACTCTTAATTTTTCATTTTAGGGTGTAATTATCGCAAAATTCAAATTAGGATTTGCTGCTTAGAAAATCAGAGTCTCCAATAGACAGGTTTTACGGGGGCGGAGGCTTTCCAAAAGGTAAGGGAGGTATACGGACCAATTATATCAATAGTGATTTAATTTGTACAAGTTTTAAGCGTTTAAAATCTGATTTTTTTACTCCTGTCCTTCTCTAACTTTTGTTCCACTATTTTAGATTCACCTCTAATATTTTAAACTAAAGCTATTCCCTAATAAAGAGAACAATCAATACATAAAGGGGTTAATAATTTTGAATTAAATACATTTCGATCATTTTCTTGTCCATTTGAAGTTTGATTAAGTGAGAAATGTATTGTTGATGCTATTAAATAAAAACGACATGGAAATTAAAGGGAAAAAACAAAAACGACATGCACCAAAAGGAAAGCTAGCTCGATGAAAATTGGACCGAAATTGAGTTAGAGGTTTTGGTTTTGAACCATAATAAAAATTGTTCCAATTATAAAACTGAAATTGACATGAAACTATTGGTTCAATTAGTGGTCCAAGCCAGTTTTAGTAAAATTGAAAATTGCTCAATGATTCACTAAAATTATAAAAAAACAAAAAATAAGACGGAATTTGTTTTTTGGTTACAATAAGAAATAAAGAATTAACAAAGATAAACTACACTGGCCGCATCATAGAAGCACTGATACCTAATACATAGGATCACATCAAAATTCCGAAAATGAGATGAGAATTTATCGACCGGTTAGTAAGAAATGAATCATGATTATAAAATTCATTTGTTAATGAATTTCAGATAAAATTTATTTGTAAATGAATTTATCATGTTTGATGTGTTATAATTTAAAATAAAGATTTTAATTCAGTTCCACAAAATTATATTTGGAATAAATTCTTAAATGAAAATTCATTTGTCTTTATTTCTTATAACATTCTTGACATAATAATTTAATAAAAATAAATAACAAACACAAGTTATATTTATTATGTACAATATAATAACTTGTCATTTTTTATTAAAATATAAATAAAATAACAACACAAGTTTATATTATATGTACAATATCATACTTCGTCATTTTTATTAAAATTTATAATGAATAAATTTCATATAAATAAGTCACACTAACATTATTTCATATAAATAAGTACACTAATATTCCATGCTAATTAATTAATTATATAAACAGTAACATTCATCATAATAATTATTTTTAATTGATGTAAAAAATGTTATTGATTTAAGAAAAAAAATAAAAAGGAAAAAGAAATATAAACTAACATCATTATTGGATTAAAAAAAATATCACTGTTATGGTTTGGAATTTTCTAAAGAAAATAAATAAAAAGAAAAAAAAAAGTAAACATAGTTGAGTTTTATAGTAGAGGGTAATTTTATTAGTAAATATTTTAATGGTCAATTTTATAAAATTTATTTACAAATTTTATCAATTTTAATAGAATTTAAGATAGACATTCTAATTCTATAAAATTCAAATCGTACAATTTAAATTTATATATTTTTTTATTATAAATATAATATTTTAAATTTTTAAATAAATTCCACAAATGTGCAGAAACAGTTTAAAATTAAAAAAAATCGATTTTGATTTTAGCCCTGAGCGCAGGTTCAATGTACTGCTCGCCGATTAATGCTGTTACCCATTCACTGTGAAATAAAAAAATTTCTTTATAAAGAAAAAGGAAGAAAAGGCCCTTAAATGGGGGCCCAAAATCAGCTACTCCCATTCAAAACCCTAGTCTGGATCACAAAACCCTTATAAATGCACTCAAAACCTTCATTTAATCCGCCTCTTTCACTGTCCCGATACTCTCGACGTCTTCTCTAAAACCCTAGCCTTCTCCCTTTCTCTCTGTCATCCTCTATGGAATTCTGGGGTAAGTTTCATTTCTCTTTTTTTTTTTTTTTTTTTTTTTTTAGCCGCGTATATGTCTTCATCTTCTACTGTAGTTTTTTATTTTTTTTTTTTTCTTTACAATCAAATTATTTTCTCGCTATGTTCTCTTGATTTTTATTCATGATTTCTATATATAACCTGGTTATGTTTTTCGCTGCGAAATTCGTTTTGTTTGTATGTGTTTGTCTTTTTTTTTTTCTTGTCTATTCTCTACTGATTGCTTATGCTCTTTATCCGGACTTTGGTTTGTGTTTATGTAGTTTATTATTTCGGTGTTTTTGAGCAGGCTTTTGGCGTCAAAATATGGAACTCTATAAATGGTCTTTCCGTGCCTTCTTTTTTTTTTTTTTTTGTTCATTTCTCTGATTGCTTATGCTTTTTCCGGACTTTGGTTTTGTTTATGAGTTTATATTTCGGTGTTTTTGGAGCAGCTTTGGCGGCTAAATATGGAACTCATAAATGGTCTTTCGTGCCTTTTTTGTTTAATCATATTTTTTTAGTGTTTTTTTTTTTTTGTCTAGGTATTCTCTTTTCGTATCTAGGGTATTGCATGGGAATTTACTGTAAAGAAAGATAACTTTGTCTATTTGCTTGGGTTTGAAGGGGGGGGGGGGGTTTAAGTTTAATATTTGTGGTACTTTACACTTAAAAGAGGATTTTGGAGTTGCTAACCAGACTATGCTTTCCTTCAATCTTAAAATGAACTGCTACGAGGTTAACATCCAGTTCAATTTTATTCTTTAACCTTATCAAATCTATTTCCTTAACTCCCTGTATGGTTTAAGGTTGCTAACTTTATTAAAAGTGTATTGAAAATGGGTTCTGTTATAGGCAATCCATACTTTTTATTTGTTTGTTTATTGTTTGTATCTTGACCTATTTGTAAATAAAAAATGATGTGCTGAGAGAACTTTTAAGTACTCTTGTTGTGGAGATTTTTGTTTTGTGAAAGTAGTCCTGCAGAAGGGAGATAAATTTTAGTGCGCTCGTGGTCTTTGTTTTTGTGACTTGTTTTATTATGTCATTATTATTTGAACTTGTCTGAAAATTATGAACTTGTCATTATTATGTCATGATTTTAGTGAGCTCATGGTGTACCTTTATTTTGACTATTGTTATGATTGACTTGAAAAATTCACTTATGTGGAGGCAGTTTGTTTATTTTGGTTTTCTTGTTATTTTAAATATAGGTATTGTATATTTATGTCTAATTCTTCTCATTCTATTAGGTGTTGAAGTCAAGGCTGGAGAGCCTCTCAAAGTAAAACCCGAATCTGATAGTATATTACATCTTTCTCAGGTTTGCTATTCAATTTTGTTTGATTTAATAACATTTTATCGCCTTATGTTCCTTAGTTTGATGTTGTTTTGGTTTTTGTTTATCTTGCTAAACATTGATTTTTTGTCTCTCAGGCGGCTCTAGGTGAGTCAAAGAAAGAAAAAGGAAATGAATCAGTTCCCCTATTTGTGAAGGTTGATGACAAGAAGCTTGTACTGGGTACTCTTTCTACCGAAAACATACCTCAGATTTCGCTTGATTTGGTCTTCGAGAAAGAGGTGGAACTATCTCACAACTGGAAGAATGGCAGCGTTTACTTCTGTGGTTATCAAACCCTTATGCCAGATGAAGAAGAATATCCTTGTTGTACTATACCTTTTTTTTTTAATTTTTTTATTTTCCCTTTTGTTGCTTGTGATGCTTATCCCACTATTTACTCCCCAGAACAATGTGCATTTGATCAACCTGAGAACAATTAGAGCATCCTGAACTTAAAAATATTGTGTTCAAGAACTTTTGATTTTGATCTTCTACTTTATGCATGAAGTCTTGATGTTAACCTTAGGTCTTACAATTGATTGTGTTGCAAGTTTGCAATAATGGATAATATAAAATAATAATATTATTGTTTTATTTAGAATTCCTTGGTGATTTAATAAATTAGTACCATTTGTAGTTTCCTTGACCATATGCTCTGGCTGTCTTCTTGTGATCACTATGTATTCTGGTGAGTCCTATGACGAACGCTGCTATACATAGTACTGATTTTTGTAATCTGTTTGCAAAGTATACTGAACCCTTTGATTTATGCAGATGAGGACTCAGAAGAGGACAAGCCACTTCCATTGGTGAATGCAGACAATGGTATTTCTTTCTTTGTGCTGAATGAATGTCAATTGTTTTTTAAATGAATCCTCATCTTTTGATTTATAAATTATTTCAGGAAAGCCACATGTTGAGCCTGTAAAGGCTATTGCTGGCAAGCCTAAGCCTGATTCTCCCGCAAAACAAAAGCCTAAGCCTGCAGAGCCAAGCAAAGGACAGAAAGCAGAGGATGAATCTGATGAAGATGAATCAGATGATGATGATTCAGACGATGAAGATGACGAATCTGATAGTGAGGATGGCTCTGAAGAGGTATCTGCTTTATATACTTGCTAGCTCAATGTGCAATATTACCCTTGTGTAATGAAAGAAAGTAGCATGGACAAAGACATGCTGGATTCTAAATTGCATGTTGTGTGATATCTTGACCTTTTCTATTATAATTGGATTTCAAATTTAATTTTGTTATTGGTTTCTTGAATCTTTCTTCTAATTGGACTGTAGAGTTTGCTGCATCTGTGGTGATTGTAAATACTCCCTTTTTCTTCTTTTGGATAAAAAAGTTAAACGAGTCGGGGTTTACAGAAAAAGATATAGTTTTTTGTGATGAACTTAAATTACAAAAAGTTCCAGAAACTGGTGCATTTCCATGAAACTGGTGCAAATAATGCTTTGTTGAATCAGTTGTTTTATTGATGTTATATGCTAGTGTGTTTTTGCTTTGATAGGAGATGAATGTTTCCTTGGAGTGGTCCTCTTGAAACTAGATGTGGTCTCAATTTTTTGTTGTTTCAATTTCTCAATTGTAAATATTACTCCCCTTATTTTCTTCTCTACTTGGCAACAAAAGATAGAAAAACGAGTCGTGGTGCTCACCAGCAAAATACAATATGAGTTTCTTGTAATGAACTTAAATTACATAAAACAGTTTCCAGACTGCGTTGTCATTGCGCACTGTGAACATCCTGGTGGTTGATGTATATGCTTTGTCTGGAATCAGTGTTACTTAATTGATAGTATATATGTAGTGTGTTTTTTGCTTGATTATCGGGGAGGATTAATGTTTCCATTGGAGTGGTCACTCTGAAAACTAGCATTGTGGTCTCAATTTCCTTGTTTAGTTGTCGAATCTTCGCTCCAATCACTGGATAAAGAGACAAATTGTGGGCACTTATTGTATACCCTCTGGGCCGAAGTAAATGGAAGGCTAGTAACATCGTCTTTGTTGCACAGAAATGTCTGTGAGTATATTTCTGATTCAGATGGACCATATAGGATGAGGCATGTAAGCTTCTGGACGTATGAAAGATTGAGGGAGGACACCAAAGAAGGGTACGTTTAATTATACGATCTTTTAATGTGCTAGTGATTATGATAAGTTAGTACCTAAAATTCGAAGACTTGGCATTTATAGAGAGCCGCTGATTCTGAGTTCCTTTTGCTGTCATTACAATGAGACTAGCGCTGTATGACTATATGTACAGAATGAATGCAAATCAGCGCAAGCGAATCATCCAAAAATGACTCTGCAACCAAAAGGACAACCTGTATCCCCTCGAAACTAATGATAAAATTCAGATTACCTTATCGAAGACACAGAGTATGCATCAATTGATGCTACACCTCCCTCATTATTGTTTGGCATAGCCGCTTTATTCATCCTTTTGTTCCCTAATCCTTTCTTGTTCCTGGTCACTCGTCCTCTTTTTAGATACGTATATTTCTTGATACTGAGATATGATATTGATGTTTGGGATATCTTGTTAACTTCCCAAATGAATATTAGTTTAATGTAATGCCTGATCCCACATGAGCCTAAAAAATAGTTCTTTAAAATCAATGAAATATATTGCGCATATATCCACCTAAAACATAGATACTCTACTCGAAGTCTCACTGTTCTTCCTCCTTCTCGTCTATCTCTCTCACTTTTCTCTCTCGCTCTGAATAATCTATATATATAATATTTTTAATATATATTAATACACTATACATTTAATATATTTATTATCAATGCGACTCAACACAAGAGAGTCTATATTATGCTTTTGTATATTTGTTATATCCTCTATAGTTAATAAACTTGTCTATATTCTTCTCTGTGATTACAGACAGCATGGTTAAGAAGGACGGCCATACACTTGCAACTCTCCCATCCAGCTAAGGGTGCTGCACATTATAACTTGCTGCAACGTCTCTATCTCGATAGCAAGTCCTCATATGTTCGATACTCACCCTATATCTGAGTGTCCAATTATTTCTTGCCAAATCTTTCGACAGTTGTTTTAGTCTAGATACTGAAAGTTCGTCTGCCGTAATCCCAGAATTGATGATCTCAATGACATTGTCTTCTTTACTGCGGGGTACATTCTTGAATTAATTAATTTACAGGTCATTAGCTCGATTGGTGTCTGCCCAATCTACATCTCAATAAGGCCAAAGCCATGTGCGAAGAGTTAAGATTGGAATTATAATCTTATTTGTTGCATGAGAGTTATCGGATGGATCGAAGTTAGAACCGATTTTGTTAGGGGCATGCCATAGGAAAGATGTGCGAGCATTGTATGATTAGCGGTGTGGTATCTCGATGTATTGTAGCTATTTTTCTCCGTTAACTGTTGTACTAAAACTAGTGATTTTAAGAAACATGCAATTATAAATCCACAGCTTTTTGAAGCTCTAGTTTCCATTTATGCTTTTGGTGAGATCGTTAATCGATTGATGTTAATTAGCAGGATTTATCGCTCGTCTCCTAGATTAGTCATTTCTCCCTTTGATTCTCTAAAATGAATTGCCTTTATTTTGAGGAGAGTAAAGCTCGACCAGGTCTATTTTTATTGTAATAGTCTAGTGTTAATTCATGTTTTGGTGTTTGTTGACAATGCCTTTTTTCAATTTTCATTGCTTTGTCTCAGAAACTTAATTTTTCTTCATCCGTAATTCGTCTATTCAATGGCATAGTAATTAAATCAATTGAACAATGATTTTGGCTACTATATCGGAGAAAATTGTTAGCATAAAGAATTTATTAATGCGCTCCCTAATCAACTCTAATTAAAAGTATTTTTACCATGGAAAATTAATAACTCAATGTACTAAATAAAATAAAAAATAAAAAAAATAGTAAACATTTAATTTTAAACGAAAACTTGTAATCTAGAGATAATATTTTAAAATGTGGACTCTATATAATCATGATTCAAGCACTATATATAACTCCTAATGTGACTCTTATAGCCTGCCAACTCTAGTTCTGTCAAATACTTACAATCTGTGAGTCTACTCTCTCTACTGAGCAAATCTCAACTCGGATTTGGTCTTCAAATCTCGTAACCTCTTCAACCTCTGTTTATGTGATCTCTATCGCTATATTAAATTTAGGGGAGTTTTCTTTTTTTTCGATTTTTAATTTTTCAAATTTTTATATAGTGGCTTTCAACCATTCACAATTTAATATTAGCTGATCGGTGCGCTACAGTTCTTGGCCTCACTTTTATCTTTATAGTCTTCCCCCTCTGACCTACTCCAGCTCTCAGTACATCTAACCTTACTTTTGTCAAGTGCTTCAATTCCATTAAACATTAGCAAGAAACAAAATTCTCAAAATAAAAAAACAATATACTCTCTAAAAACAAGCAATTGGCACGAAAAGATATATTCAGGAATTACCCAAAAAGTAAAAAGTTCTTTACGCTTAATCGAGCCCTATACCAAACACGAAAAAAACCATTAGCTATTTGTAAGCACACGTTAGACCTGCTCCTTTGCCAATACAAAATGGAGAAGGCTTAAACTTAAAAGCGCAGATAAATGTATGAGAAAACAAATATTTCTAACCCATAATCATTCGAAAGAAGACTATGTCAATATTTGATGTCGTTAAATGAGAATTGTCTTTTATGACATGACTCACAATGTGGTATTATTTCTCTGATCAGATGAGAAGAGAGAGGATACAGAATTAAGAACCTGCAAATACTTCTTAAAATTATCTGTCCAATTAATTGAGACCTTTGAATAGCATGATAAAGTTTTCGTACCTTTCGCAACTCTTCAATTCCCGATGCAATCTCTTCTCAACCTTAGTTGTGGCAACCAAACGAATGACAATATATATATTTCAATGGAGCCAAAAGTTTTTTTTTATTTTTTATTTTTATATCCTCTTGAATATTAACTGTATTTCTTTCTGTGGATCAGACGGTAAGAAGGGCGGCCATACTGCAACTCCCCATCCAGCTAAGGGTGCTGCAAAAACTGCTGCAGTCGGCAGCAATGCGAAGTCACCGAAATCTGGAGGTCAATTTTCTTGCAAATCTTGCGACAGGTATGTTTAGTCAGATACTGAAAGTTTTGCGAATCCCATAATGAGATCAATGCAAGCTTACTGGGAATCTTGATTAATTTTACAGGTCATTTGGCTCGGATGGTGCTCTGCAGTCTCACTCTAAGGCCAAACATGGTGGGAAGTAAATGGAATTAAATTTTTGTTGAGAGATATCGGGAGGATCGAAGTTAGAAGATTTTGTTAGGCATGCCATAGGAAATGAGAGATTTATGATAGCGGTGACTGGATTCGATGATTTGTATTTTCTGTTAACGTTATAAACTGGGTGGATATATCACATTTTGAAAGCTGTTTCATTTATGCTTTGGTGAGATCGTTATATGATGTGATGTTAATTAGCGGTTTACTCGTCAGATTAGCATTCTCCCTTGTTCCATGAATTGCTTTTTTGGGCGTATTTATTGTAATGCTGTGTAATTCTGTTGGTGTTTGTTGAAATGCTTTTTCAATTTTTCATTGCTTTGTTCTCAGAAACTTAAATTTTTTTCATCGTGTTACAATTGGTTATAATAAATCAATTGAAAATATTTGTACTTATCGGGAAAATTGTAGCATAAAGGAATTTATTAATGCCTAATAACTCTAATAAAAGTATTTTACTTTAGAAAATAATATCAATGTATAAATTAAATAAAATAAAAAAATAGTAAAATAATTTTAAACGAAAACTTTAATCTAGAGATAATATTTAAATGTGACTCTAATATTATTCTATATATATAACTCTAATGTGACTCTATAGCCTGCAACTCTAGTTCTGTCAAATCTACAACTTGAGCTCTCTCTCTCTGCAAATCAACTCGGTTTTGGTTCTTCAAATCTTGTAACCCTCTTCACTTCTTGTTTGTGGAGCTCTGCTATTTAAATTTAGGGGTTCTATTTTGTGGCTGTCAACCATTACAATTTAAATAGCTGTTCGGCATTGCTTGGCTCAACTTTATCTTTACTTCCCTCTGACCTTCCAGTCTTCATTTACATCAACCTCTTTTTCAAATCTTCATCCATTAAAACAAGAGAAACAAATCCCACAAATAAATAAATATATAAAACAAGCAATTGCAGAAAGAAAATCAGAATTACAAAAAGAAAAATCTTACGCTTAATCGCCCTATACAAATCCACGAAAAAACCATTAGCTATTTGACATAGACCTGCATCTGAAATCAAAATTGAAGGCTTAAATTAAGCAGATAAATGATGAGAAAATATCTAACAAATTATCTGAAAGAAGAATATGCAATTTTGTGTAAAAGAGAATTCTTTTATATTATGACTAAAATGTTGTATATTTCTATCAGAGAGAGAGAGAGGGAGACAGAATTAGAACCTGCCAAAGACTTCTTAAAATTATCTGTCCAATTGGACCCTTTGAATATAAATTTTGCTACCTTTCGGGCACTCTTCAATCCCTGAATTTCAACTAGTTTGTGGCAACCAAACAGATGCATTCCCCATAGTTTTTCTAATGAAAGTGATATTCTCTCCAAGGATTCACAATCTGCTATAAACAAGAACACTAAACTAGATGGCAACTTTCCAGTTGATTTAATATTTCTGCAGGAAGTCAGGCCCAAGAACCGAAGCTTGGTAAGGCGGCTAATGCCACTAGGCATATGACAAAAGTCAATTTTTCCCAGTGACAACTTTGAAAGTGATGACAAACTCCCAAAATCAATAGAAATTGCATCATCAGATAAACCACAGCCAAAAAGATCAAGTGTTGTCAGTGAGCTTGAGCTGAGAAAGGAGGTAGGCTGCAGAGCTTTGGAGTTTAAACTTGTTGACAAAAGCCATGTTGAATCTTTTGGAGAACGAATGGATGGTTCCACACCATCTTCCATTACACTCCAAAATAAATTTCTAAGGTTCTTCAAATACCTAATGGAAGAGGGCAGCTGTTTAATATCAGTTTTATCTGCTTCAAGCTCAGTTAAGGATTCCATGTTACCCAAGTGCTCTGGCAATCTAGCAAGTTTAGTGCATAAGGCAATATTTAGAATTTCAAGAGATTTCAAGTTACAGATACTTTCAGGAAGGTCCTTTAGGCTCTTGCAGCCCTTTAAATTCAGGAAAACAAGTTTCTCTAGTTGTCCAATAGATAAGTGGACCTCACCTAAACTTGTGCAACCTTGAAGTATTAGTTTCTCCAAACTAATGAGTCCAGAGAAATTTGGTGTTTTAGCAAGGTGTCGAGAATGAGAGAGATCAAGTATCTTCAGCTTCTTCAGAACCTATTTAAGCAGAGACAGAAAAAGAAGCTGGTAAATAAGCATGAAAAAAAATGCGTTGCACAATTTCAATATAGCAACGGCTAATTGTATATTTGCATACTTTGACATCCTTCCAGATTTCTGTGATGTTGCTGCATTGCATTTCAAGAACAACTAGGTTGTCTAGTTGCAAATTTGGTGGTAGTGATTCAAAAGGGCATTCATGCCAGCAAAGCCATCTTAAGTCTTCAAAACGATGTTCTTGTTCTCCAGTAAGATTTACTGCATTGATTTGGAGCAATCTCAAATTTCTCGTCTCTGCAAAAGATTCTATGCTCAGAGTAACTTCTTTTGTTGCTCGTGTATCAAGTGCGATACCCTCAATCACATCTGTTCCCTGAAAATGACAAAATTGATTTTAAGCAGACAGTAGCATACATGATCAAGTGGTTTTACTAAAATTTTACTACCCATTTTGTAATGTGCATTGCAGCTTCTAGAACCTTAAAACACGGTTATGTTTTACAAAAATAATACAGAAGTTTTCCAGGACAATCTTTTATTTGAACATTTTGAAAATCTACTTTACTGATACTAAACATTAATCAGTTTTGACATGATCAAAAGTTATTTCTTCTTAAGTGCAAATGGAAAATCATCCAAGAAAAGAACAAAGGATATACATATGCATTATATGAATGGTTTAACCATGGATGTATCAACACATTTAATTGTTACCTCCTGCCGTTTGAGTACTTTCAGAACGTCCTCATGAAACCAAAGTCTGCTACGCTTTCCAGGATGGTTAGGTGACATTTCTCGGATAATCTCCCTTCCCATATCTCGTAGTAGATCATGCATTATTAACCTATTCTCATAATCAATTGTTAAAAGAGACCTCTGGATGAGAACGCTAATACCTATTTCTGGGAAGAAACCACAATCTTCTAGTATTTTTAGTACACTATCTTTATCCTTGCAAGTGAAGAAGCATGCAATATCAAGGAATATATCCTTTACTTTATCATCATCTAATGTATCAAAACTTATTCTAAGCTTTTTCTGGATTTGCCAGTGAGGGATTTTTCTTAATTTCTGCACAGCACTTTCCCATTCAGGTATGGTTCTGTTACACAAATAAGAACCTAAAACTTCAAGACCTAATGGAAGTCCTCCAACATAATCCACCACAGAATTTGAAAGATCCACATATTCTTCTAATGGATGGGTTTTCTTGAAGGCATGCTTGCTGAAAAGTTGAAGGGATTCATCACGATTCAATATATTAACCTTATATTTTTCAACCAATTCAAGTTGAGCTAGCAAATGTTCATCTCTAGTTGTAATGATTATTCTACTTCCTAGGCCAAACCAATTTCCCTCTCCTACCAATGCATCTAGTTGTTCCAATTGATCCAAATCATCAAGAACAACAAGAACTCTTTCAGCACAAAGTCTTTGTTTGATCAAGCTGATGCCACTATCAATATTATAGATTTTGAACTTGTTTGACTTCAAGGTATCAGAAAGAAGTTGTTTTTGTAATTTAACCAGACCATTGGTTTGTTCCGAAACTTCCCTAACATTCAAAAGAAAACTGCTTCCTTCAAATCCATGACAAAGATGATTGAATACAGCTTTTGCTATGGTCGTTTTTCCAATTCCCCCCATCCCATGGATTCCCACAATGCTAACATCATTTATGTCTAGACTTAGCAAGGAAATCACATCTGTCACCCTGGAATCGATGCCCACCGGATGTTTGGCAACATCAAAGTAATTGTAATTCAATTTACTTAAAACATCTTCTACAATCTTTTCAATAAATTTGGATTCATGCCTGTTCAAACAGACTAAAAATGGTCAACAACAACACAAAAATGTACTAATTACTCTTTAAAAGAAGACAATTTTTACAATTCTTAAAATCAACACCCCATTTGTTACAAGTCAATACTAAACTAATTTGTGGAATTCATTTAAAATTTCATACTGTTTATGTTTGGTATGGACGAACTCCTATATAGGTTCAATTTTATGGAACTCAATACAACGGAAGGTAATTTATCATTTGTAAAACAAATTCTACATTTCAAAATCATGAGAATTAACATAAAAGAATGATTATAGCAGCAACTGAATCAAATTACTTGTTAGTTACATCAGATCTAAAAGATCAAATGCAAGAATTTTTATTTTAAGTTCCATGTACATATATACACACACTAAATGTATATCAACTAAACAAATCTACTGATTAAAAAAAAAAAAATTACCCATTTTCCATATTCTGGAGAGCAAATCCAGATAGCTTTCCAGCATCTTCAAGAGCTACTCTCCACTTCTTCACTTTCTCCATTTCTTCCCTAAACCGTTTTTCATGTCTATCAAAAGCTTGCTGAAAAGGACCCGTCTGTCTTCGAACATCGGAAGGGTCAACGTCATAGAATATGGGAATTACGATCTGGCCGATGGTATTTTTGCAATTAATGATCTCTGTAACCTCATCGAGACACCATCGAGAGGAAGCGTAGCGTTTAGAGAAGACGATTAGAGAAATTCTTGATTGTTGGATTGCTTTGATAAGTGCTGAAGAGATATCTTCTCCTCTACGAAGCTCATCGTCGTCTCTAAATGTACGGATTCCTGATCGGACTAGAGCAGTGTAGACATGATCGGTGAAGCTCTTGCGAGTGTCTTCACCTCTGAAACTCAAGAAGACATCGTTATTCCATGGACGGCTGAACATAGAAGAGGAGGTTTCGGAAGCCATAGATGCAAAGACGGTTAGTTATCAAGCGTTGCGTATAGGGAGGTTGGAAATGGAAGGAAACTGGAAAGGGAACTTAAAGAGAGGCATTAGTCCATTTTCCACCTCTTTGTTTATTTCAGTTAGTGGGTAGCTAATGGCTTTAATATTTTCTGCTTTTGTTTGGAATGAGGGTACGTGTCCAATTTGGAGGGAACTTTTCAAATTTTTTATTTCTGTTTTTTTGCTTTCCTTCGGTTCATACGGTAGTCATTTGCTTCGCATGGAAGTCTTTATTATAATTCTTGGTTAATTAATTTAATTAAATATTTTTAAATATTTAAAGTGTACACATATTTGAATATCATCAAAACATATTTATCCTATTCAAATGAGATTTTATTTTTTGAAAAAAATAAATAAAAAGTAAATATTTTATTTTTATGTGTAAATCACCGGTTTACGGATTCCATTACTAGAGACCATCTAATCCAGTGGAGGCTTAATCATGATTAAGGCTAGTTGGGAAGAGCTTTTCCTACATATTAAGTCTGCGTTGTTAAGTGAGTCATAACTGTAGATAATTAATACTTTATTTTAGTCATAGTGAAGAATATAATTAATATAATAGTCAATCAGTGTAGTCTGATTTATTTTTCACTATATAAGGAGAAAAAAAAATAAAATTATATTGTTCGATGCAAATGTAAGATTAATAACGTTTTCGTTTAAAGTTATCTTCAAGGCGTTTAAAACGTCTATTCCGTAAACTAACACGGGATTCAATGGACTGACAATATTTATTGACAGAGTCTTTGTTGAGTCGAGGAAAGGAAAAGGAAATTAATTTTCACCCTTCGTTTAACAAATTAGTAACTTTTGTTGCTTCCTGGATCATATGCCTTCTCTATCTTCTTGTTACCTGCGATGAGAAATGCTTATACATAATGTTGATTTTTTGTACTTTACTTTGCAAAATTTCTTAAAAGGAATATAACAAAAGCTCTGTCTTAAATTTATAATAAAAGATGGGCTACACCAATCTAGATATCTCAAACTTTATGAGTTATAATAATTACATCCTAAAATGAATTTAATTCCTCAGACACTTCAATTTCAAACTTATATTATAAATACATCCTAAATGTAAACTTGGTCAAAATAGAAATTAAAAAATAATTAATGTGGGATCCATGCCAATTATCTAACTGGATATGAATTAACACATCAAACACACCGATTTTCATCTTGCAAATTAAAGTACACACTTTCTTCTCCAGTGAGCCCATTTCGATATTCTCTTCCTCTCACTTTCTATCTCGCTTTCATGGCTATAACAGAAATACATCCAATCATCAGTCGCTGCCTATATGTGGATTTTCAAGCTGCGAACGAAAGGCCAAACCACTTAAATAGGTGCGGCAATATGTTGTATTTTAGTTAAATTCAGTTGGTTAATTAACTTTTATTTTCTTTAACTTCGGTTCGGTTATGAATCAAAATTAATTCGGTCAAAATAGTTCGATTAAAAAATTAATTCAGTTAAGTAAAAAAAAATTGATTAATTTATTTTGGTTAAAAATTTTACTCAAATTGACTGAATGATTATCCCTAAATTACATTTCTTTTTAGCTTACCTTCTTTAATTTTTAAGTTCAAATAAATTTATAAATCTAAATGATCTTTAATAGCTTAATACAATGAATAGTTTTCAGTTTAGATATTTATTTTGTATTAATAATGATATGATGGTGGTGGAGGTGGCGGTAGTGGTGAAGAAGTGGTGGTGGTATAATTGGTAGTAATGGTGGTGTGATCGGTGGTGGTGGTAGTATTTTAATTATATTACATTACATATTTACAAACAAACATAAAAATAGAGTGATGATTACATTCTATAATTTTTATCAATTATATTATCAAACATAGTAATGGAATCTTAATTACGTTCCATTCCATTACATTTTTTATTGCATTACATTTTTTATTAGATTACATTGCATTACATCCGACCAAACATAGGCTTAGGGTCTAGTATTATTGGCTCCTTAATTGGGTGTTTGAAGAAAATATTCTAACATGCAACGGGTTGGACATGGAGGAGAAGAAGAAGAAGAAAAAGAAGAAAAATGTGTTCAATAAGGAAACTAGACAAGGAAATTACCTTTTTTTTTTATATATTATTCTTTGTTTCCCTGCAACTAAAAACAAAACTAATTAGCATGTAATTACCAAATCAAAGAAAGTGGATGATAGAGCCATAGAAGAGAGAGCGGGAGAGATAATTGCAAAATGAGTTGGTTGAAGAAGAAAGAGGAGGCTGTATACTTTATTTTGCAAGCTAAAACGGTGTGTTTGGTATGTTAACTCATGTTGAGTTAACTAACTAGTGTGGTCCCACATTTATTATTTTTTTAATCTCAATTTTGATCAATTTTGCATTTTGAGTGCAATTAGGTATTGCCACCGATTCATTTTGACTGGAATCGACCCGTATTGCAGATTAACAGAAGCTGGACCGGAACCGTCGGTTTAAAGTTTTGAACCGGAACCATCGGTTCAAAGGCCGGTTAAGGTTCATGTGAATGTTAAAATTTGAACCTGAACCTGAACCAGCAGTTTCGATCCGGTTCGAACCAAAAATTTTCTATTTTTATTTCAAAATGACAATCATTTGGCCTATTTTAAACTCTTCTAAAAGTCTCAATAATATTTTACTTAAAATTTTTTGTTTGAAAATACACTTTATTTTAAAAGTTAAAAATCTAAAAAAGTAAAATGGTGCAAAAAGAGAAATATTTAGTCTAAAATTATACTATTTTTAACTTTTTTTTCCTTTTAAATTGTTTATTAAGTTCAAAATTATATTCTTTGAAGCATTTTTCAAAAATTTTCTAATAATTTATTTAATTAATAATATTTAGACAAAACAAAGAGATAATTTATTTAATTTTTTTGTAAAATAAATTGATTTTATTCTTATATGAGTATGAACATTTTAAAATTTATTTAAAATATCATTTACAAATATGTTTTGAACTCATATTAATATTTTCGAAAAAAAGATGTAACATTGTAATCGAATTTTTTTTTTTTGAAAAAAAAACATATATCATTGGAAACCGTGATCAAAATCATCGGTTCATCGAAATTGCATTGGAACCAGGCGGAATCAGAATCGCACCGGAACTAGCAGTTCAACGGTCGATTCAGGCTCAACATTTTAAAAATTTTGAACAGCCGGTTCCGTGAACTGAAACTGGCAGTTTAATGGACAGGGCAATCCTAAGTGCAATTATAACATAAGTTTGAAATTGGAGTGCCAGGAGGATTAAGTTCATTTTAGAGTGCAATTGTTAAAATCTCTAAAATTTGGGATATTTGAAATGGTTTAGGCCAAAAGAAGAGACAAAGATGAAAATACAACTTCATTACCAATGTCAAAAGATTTTGAAATGGTGATCTTGATAAGCTCCTTCCACAATCAATGTGGGATAACCCAACAATCTCCCCCTCACACATCGGGCCATGGGTTAGATGAAGAGTTAGTAAAAAGCACCTTGCATTTTGTGTATAAATTAAATAGGGTTATTCTATCAGATTTGATATAGAGAACCAAGAGGGAAAAAGTGAAAGAAACAAAAAACAAAAATACAAGTAAACAACCGTGTGATTTTTTTTATCTATTCTGTTATACTCCCTTTGTTTCTCTAACTAATCATATACTTTGTAGGTCTCCATACACAACTCTTGATGGTGAATTGAATTTTATAAAAATTTTAATTTTTAATACTTTTACCAGTAGAAGCACTATTATTTTCTATGAATTTCCATATTATAAAAGCACATACTAAGTACTTAGATATATAAGTCATTTAATATTTTTATTTAATCATCAAATTTGAAAATCTCTAATTTATGTTGTGAAAAATAAAGAGAATAGGGTGATAGCTTGGTTTTGATAGAATAATCCTTTCCTACGCTCGAGCCTAACCGTAAAGTAAACACTTGCTAGTTCCTTCCTTCCTCCATTTTCTCAATAGGAGAAGTCAAGTAACTCCTTGCTAGAGGAGCGACCTCTCTGCCTTTTCTACCTAGTGATTTATTTGCGCAAATTTCATAAAATTAATTAAAAATTTAATACTTTGCTCAATTAATGATAAAAAGATATGAAATAAATTCAATATATATTTTAAAATCTTCTCTTTCGATATTGCTTCTTTAAGAGCATATTCAAAGTATAAATATCATTGAAAATTTTTAAGATCAAGAGCTAATGTAGACTACAAACACAACGATAACAATTTAATTATCAAAGAAATTTGCCATATTTCAATAATTGTACCATGTGAATATATATGCCAACACATAAGAATTATCATAATTATAATAAAAAAAAAATATTGTAGTATTATAATCACTTACAATTTTATAATCACATTGATTTTATGATGATATTTTGGTCCTTGTACATTCTTTTCAAACCATTTCAAAAAATGCATATTTAATTTTCAAATATTGAATAGAAGAAAATTGTTGCCTTTATGCTATTTAATTAATTAAACTTAGATTAAAACTACATCCTTTTGGTTTGATATATTTCAGGCTTAGCTCAAACTTGACTCGTTTGTAGTTATCAAGTTAAGCTTGAACTTGACTATTTTTAAGTAAGCTGAACTTGAATTTTAATTTCTGAGAAATCAAAACGAATTCAAGCATATTTTTATTAAGCTAAGTTCGAGCTCACAAGAGCTTAGCTCTGCTCGATTCATTTTCAGTTTCAACTGACTGGAAATACCTGTAGTCAGTAAATAAAAGTTTAATAAATAGCTAAGTCTCCATTTTAAGGGTAAAAGACGAAAGAATTAATACTTAAACACCTAAATATTGTTTAAGAATACTTAAACATCTCATGATACTTGTAGTAACTTTTATTTCCGCTGTAAAAAGAAATTTGTAATTAATCATTTGTACTCTTAATGATGATAAAATTGTCAGCAGTTACATCCTAGTGCATTTGGTTCCAAAAAACATCATATTGACATCATTTTTGGTATAAATTTATTTTATAACTAGATTTCATATTTATGAATCCCATGAAAAATGTGGGTTCACTAACTATAAAATTCATAATTTTCTAGGATTATTATAACTGAATAGCTTGTACTCGTTTGAAAATTCTATTAATTGATTCAAACATAACCAGATCTAATAAATGGAAAGTATAAATTTCCAAATGAATATTTATTTATATCAAATAGGAAAATGCCAATTGAAATAAATTTTAAAAATTTTTATATCAAATGTTTATTTGCTGAACAGGCTCTTTCTTTGGTCTTTCATTACATCTGAAAGCAGAATCTAAGAAAAGAAAAGCTCCTCGACAGAAATGTCCAAAATCCAAATTTTACCAACAATAATCCCAGAAGTGAAATATCCTAACCTGCAACACAGCAGACTCGACTCTATATAGCTACAACTCCTAACCTGTAACAATACCAATCACTAGCAAAACTACATGAAGTACACTTGGAAGTAGAAGAGCAAACCAGTCCTCAACGCTTTTGAATTGTAATCTGAGAGATCCTGTAAAACGCATCCTCAAGCATTGATCTTCAGAAATTGTAGCATGTTATAGTCACAGTTCCTTTGTAATCCCATTGTAGCTATCACCGTCTTCGAGAAATTGTAGCATATTAGAGTCGCAAATTTCTTTTGTCATCCCATTGTAACAGCACCCGAATTTGAATCCCTCAAATTTTTTTGGCTAAATTTGAAGTGAATTAAAAAATCGAATTTAGATTTCTAAATGCCATACCAAAAATGCTTAAAATTGTAATAAATTATTCTGTCTTGGAAACTATATCCAAAGTTATGTTGTTCCCAGAAATTAGGAATATTCCATAGCACTAAATTGTTGTATTTATAAGAAAAATACCCACATCCGATTAAATAATAAGGACCCATTGAAAGTGAAAAATTCTTAACTAAAATCTATATTTTCCAGAAAAATCCTCCAAATTCAGGGCGAAGTCGCCAAAAACCTCCTTCAATTGCCATTCTTATAATAGAGTAATATTTAGATTGAACTAAAGAATATGCCTCAGAAAGATATTTCAAAAAAAGACAAATATCTCTTTTACAAACGCGCAACAAAAGCTCTATAGATATGACTAAATATTTGCAAAACCTACCGTGTTCACATAAAGAAAATTCAAAATTTCAAGAAAACAAATTTCAAATTCGAAGAAACCAAATTTTGCAGTCATCAAGAATTCCTTCCGGTAATTCCCTTAACTTTTCCAAAACTATACCAACAGAATTTTTTTTTTTTTTTGATAGTCTCCTTTTCTCTTACTAATTTCAATGCCTTGTCTTCTAGATTTCGATTCTTTACCATTAAGACTCTAAAGAATCAAACTTTCTATCAAGTCTACTAAAATATGAATTCAAGAAACCATTATAGTCTATCCAATCCTTTGGCAATTCTATGTGAGCACAAAAACAGGGGCAGTGTTCAAGAAGCATAAGAAAATCTTCACTTTCTTTTTTGCTTGGTTCTTGAGATGGATAGCCATGGACACAGGAGCAAGTGAGACAATGCAGGGCATCTAGTACAAGGATAGAGTTTCCCGTAAGATTTGAAGGAGAATTTTCCAGAAAAGTTAGAAGAGAATCAGAAATCGAAAGGAGATCTGATTCTGTATCTTTCAGTCGGGACACTATGCAATATCATCTCCATGATTGAAGTTTCAATGTACAGATATTGAAGGAGAACAAAACTTCTTCTTCACCGCTGCTGCTTTTATACCGATTCCATATAAATTCTGATCTTTTCTTATATCGACACCATAGAAATTCTAATCATAGAAGGAAAAGGAAATTATTGAAAGACAAATACTAAACATCATAGGATTAGGAATCCTTAAATTTTATTATTCTAAAATTGAAAGATATCAACTATTGGTTTAAAAAGCAATAAAACGAAATATAGAAGAAAATAGTTTTCAAAGTAATGACAAGATTGCTAAAGAAAAATATAAGAACAACGACTCAACACAGCAAACTTGAGTGTTTGGCTAGTCTGATGGACTCTATATAGCTACAACTCCTAACCTGCAAAAACACCAATCACTGGCAAAACTAATGAGATATCCTAAAAAGTAGGAGAGCAATCCTGTCCTCAACGCTTTTGAAATGTAATCCAAGAGATCCTGTGAGCTCCGTCCTCGAACAGCATACCCAACAACCTGTGCACAAATTTCACAGTAAGGTGGTATTAAAATAAAGGCTTGATCTTGACAAACAGGGATACCTGAACCTGCAAAACTCAATCAAATATGTGAGCTCAACTAAGTCCTAAATATTATTGGTAAAATAACATAAAAAAAGATAGTTCGTGGGAACAAAATCCATACAATTGATTGTTCACTAGCCTGAATGTGAGATGGATGGTAGATATAGAATCCCCGACTGTAATGCATATAAACACATTAAAAGCAAGGGTCAAGAATGCAATGAAATTCGCAAATGCATACAATCAAAACAAGCATCAAAAGTGGCCACATTTACATTCTTTGATAAATCGGTATCTTCTAACAAAATACTGGTGCATAAGAAGAAAAGTTTTAATTGATTTCCTGAACAATTTGAAACTGTAAATGAAAATAACAAAAAGTTTTATCAGCCTTAGAGTAGTTAATACAGAAACAATCAATTTGAAAAGATTTAAATTTGAAAATGCAATCATGATCATGGGATGACCTATGGTTACTGATGCCAATTAACAAAACCTTGGTCAACAACATTAAGGAGGTCATTATGCACTCGATCACACAGTCAACCACTATGAATGCAGGTAAGAGATGCAAAAGACATTTTCACATTCCATATGACAAGCGGTTCTCATAAATCTAATTCATTGAAATTCCATCTAGTGAAAAAGAAGAATTAAACTGTGAACCTGTACATCATACCTGCACAGTGGAAAATGGGCTGTAAGCTATATTTATCAACTGTGTGGCATATCCTAAAAAAGAAAATCCTACGTGAGCAAGAAAATTGCAAAATAGAGAGAACGCAAACCAACCAGATATCCAAAAATCGATCAAATATCAATATACTCCTTGTGGTGGTGAAGACTGCCGATGTCCATGATCCTGATTACCATTTTGCATATAGCCATTATAACCACCACCATTGCTATTGTCAGTATTGACCTTATTTGCACTTTCTTGCTGCTGTTCTCTTTCCAAATTCCATTGGGCAATTTTAGCACGTCTCTCCTCACTGCCTTCCCTAACAGGGCTTCGACTTCGCCCTCTCCTGCGGTCAGGGCTTCTAGTCCTGTGTCGCCTGCTCCTACTTTCATAATAGCGCTCCCGATCATCATATCCTCTACCAGAACTGCGACCACCATAGTGATAATCTTCATGGCTGCGATGCCTGTAAGGACTTCTGCTTCTACTGCGGCTGTGACTACGCCTTCGTCGGTACCTCCCAAATAATTGTCGCCTCAACTCCCTAAAAGTGTAACACAATACATATAACAAGTTCAGATACAATGTATTAAATATCACGACAGCATAAAATAGGAAGTCCATCACCTGCTGATCCTTTTTAGATGCATGAAATTGCAATAGCCACCACGGTTGCATGAATTCTCCTCATATTGCCTGCAGGTGGCTTCCCGGAAATCTGTCACTGGGGAGAAATCAAC
This sequence comes from Jatropha curcas, assembly GCF_014843425.1. Next base: position 15,383,940 of record NW_023590789.1, on the reverse strand, counting down.
AATGATCGGACGACCTGGAATAATTAATATGACAGCCCATAATGTATCAACAAACACAGGACATTCAAACCAGATGAAGACATGTAACTAAAATTCAAAGATAAAAAGAAAAAAAAGCTAACCAGCATAAAATCTTCCGCTCAAATTCCGATGGGCATTTGCAGCATGCTCCTCCTCTCTAAACTGAACATATACATTCCCCACCTGTATATAGACATTAAAATGAAATTTAACCATCAAAGAACAACAAATTGGAAATTAACCGAAAGGAAAGCCAACTTTCAACTTGAGGAAATTTACCATGTGGTCAGCAAGGTTGTCACAGACATTCAGACTCTCAATTTCTCCATATTTGCTTAGTTCTTCAAATAAATCCTCATAGAAATCCTGCAATCCAAATGGATGATAAAATTCAAGGTTGAACCAAAAAAACAAATCAATCACCCACACTAACCAACCAATCAAACATAATAGGAAGCAGACCACAATTAACAAAGCAAAACGTGTATATATAGCCACAAAAAGCTCTTTCGCACATAAAGACACTCATCTCAAGAACAGCTATATAATCGATTTTACCATTTTCGAAAATAACGAAAAGCCTCAATAAATCGAACCACAAAAGCATTAAATCAAGAACTCTATAAACCTCGAAAAAAGAAAAAAAGAGGAAATTTGAATGGTATACCTCGAAATGCTCTTGAATCTTGCGAGGATCGATGGGGTTGCCTTGAGCGTCGACGCCAGGGGTGATCATATCAGGCCGTTGATACATATTGGAAAGCAAAAGCGTAGGGCTAATGCTTGGCTTGGTGTGGAGTCTAGAGCATCGGTCACCATGCCGGCAAGCTCCAATCTTGAAGTAAAACGGGCAGTTTACCCTGTCTTTCTCCGTCCCGAATATCGACGCTAAGTGCTCCGCCATTGATTAACGTTGATTTGATCACTGCAATCAATTGATCAAAAGAGTCGTTGTGAATGGAGGGAAGACGCAAAGCGATATTGCTGCATTTGATCACAGCCGTGGATACGTTTAAGCTTCCTGTTTCTAGATGCTTCTCTATTGTTCGATGGTTCGCTCAAAAAAGTTTACTAATCTGTCAGCATTTTATTTTAGAAGGAAAAATGACAAAAAAAGTTGAACCGGGTCAATTGCTTGAAAGGCAATTATCCCAACCGTTAGACTACAAACTCTTATTAATTTATTCGATCACAATCATCGAATTTACTGAAGTGTTAGAAGGAAAAATAACAAACCAGACCTGCGTTTGCCGAGTGTCAAAATAGGTTTATTGCTTAGAAGGCAATTATCTTAACCGTTGGACTACAAAAAATTGTCGATTTTTTTAATCACAACGATGACCTCCAAGGCCTAGAGAAGTTTGTTAATCTGTAAGAATTTTAGAATGAAAATAGAAAAAAACCATGCGTTTGCCGGGAGTCGAACCCGGGTCTATTGCTTGGAAGGCAATTATCCTAACCGTTGGACTACAAACGCCCAATAGACTGCTTTCCCTAATCTCTCTCCTAAACTTAAAGTCTTGGTTAAGTGTATGGAGATATGGAAGTCTTGCAAATTTTTACCAAGAAATTAGAATTTGAAACAGTGAAAGATAATGTATATTAGATTTAAATTATTCAGATAAAAAATTTGGATTATTTTGTGCTTTAAGATAAATTATACTTGACTATTAACTATATGTATTTTCTTTGTTCTTAGGGGAAAGTATCAAGTGTCAGGTCAAAAAGTTGTCCTATCTTATAAAGAGTGAAGTGCGATGCTTAAAAATACAAATCTCCCAAAATGCAAGTTGTTCATAAATTTTTGGGCTCAGGAGTGAGCCCAAGTCCACTATTTCTCCTGCCTATGCTCAAAAGCCCAAGCCTACTTTTAAAGACCAATTTCCAGCCTTATAGCCCACTTTCCTACACATTCCCAAAACGTCCAAACACCAAATAGGCCCACTATATATTTTTGTTTATTTGTTTCCCATTTGGTGTACAATATCTCAACTCTTTTATCACATTTAAGATAAGTAATGAGATTGAAACTCTAATCCGCTTGCGAAATGTAATTAAATATATTTTCATCACATTTAGGGCTTCTCTCTTTCTCTTTTATCCGTTTTTAATAAACTCATATCTATTTTTTATTAATCGATTTATTTTTTTTTTTTTTTTTTTTTTTTTTTTTTTTATGCACATTTAAGATCAAGTAATGAGATTGAAACTCTATCGCTTTGCCGAAATGTAATTCAATATATTTCCAATGCACATTTAAGGGCTCTCCTCTTCTTTCTCGTCTTATCCCCGTTATTTAATAAGACTCATAATCTATTTTTTATTAATCCATCCCCGATTTTTTTTTTTTTTTTTTTTTTTTTTTGTTATTATTGCTTTCTCTCCATATTTGGAGTTTTTTGGTTCTTTCTTTCGTGAGGGTTTAATTCCTTTTTTATATAGGTTTGTTCATAAAAAGTATGATATTTGGTTTTATTTAGCTGGAGAATTTAGATATTAATTTACTGATGTGTATCTTGATCAATGGAGCTTGGTAGTGCGGCATGTTCCTCTATTGATGCTATTAATGTATAGTAACTTGAACTCATCCGTGTACGTCATACACAACAAGTTTTTGGAAAAGCAATCCAAGCATAAAAAATTCAGACAAATTATTTTATCGTCCAAATCAATTAAAGAACCAGTTGCTACTATGAAGATTTATATTAGTCAAGGTTATCTTTCAAGCTAAAAAATACAATATTGTTTCTTTTAGTTTTAGTTTTATTATTCAAAAGAGTATGGATATTTCTTTTATTGTTGAAGGATCAATGAACTTTTCTATTAATTATGATAGTAAATTCTATATCTGATCTAATTGAGTATTTATAATACTTGATTTTATTATTAATAAATTATATTTTTCAAAAATACATTATATTTTATTATATTATGTTATAATTTTTGAAACGGATTCTTAAGTTTGATTCAGCTAGTTGATTTTTTGAAAACTTAATAATTCATTAACAATGAATATAAGTGAATACATCATAATAATATTTTTATAGGAATAAAATAAAAATATAGAAAATTGAAATATTCTGTTTAGAAATATATTTGATCTTAGCAGATGTCACGACCCATTTTCGTGGGCCGGACCGGCACTAGGACCTGGGTGGGCTTAAGGCCCCCGAAGCCCGTAGTAAGCCTAACTTATTCCAATTCGACATTCTCTCCCTGTTACGAAATCAGTCCATTCTCTTTTTGATCTTAGGCAGATGTCGTAACGCCGACCGGCCACTTTCGAAGGGCCACGGACCGGCACCTACGGACCTGCGGGTGGGCCTTCAAGCGCCCCCCGAGACACGTCACACCCGAATAGTACAGCCTAAACTTATTCCAATTCCGACATTTGACTATAACGCGAGGAGAGATTTATGGATCGCCGAATTAAATTATTATGAACTATAGTTCAATTAATATTCATTGCAAATCAATATTTAAAAATGAGACCTTTCATTAAGGGTAATTACAAACTGGAATACAATATGGCGCTGATCCCACCTAATGTTCACATCGTAATTCTTCCTAATCATTAACAGTCTTCTACAATAAAAGTGGACGGTACAACTCCCATCAAAGGCTTTTCTTTCTTTTATATTACCTGGCAAAACAAGAGAGAAAATAGTTAAAAGGCAGGCGGTGAGCGCGCAAACTGCAATCACGTAGAGAGGTCTGAGGACCCTAACACCCTCTCACCCCCAACAAATCAGATCACACAGAGATGGCTAAATATTTTTTATATCTATTACCCCCGCCGTTTAATTATATGATCATAAAGTTCGCATGTTTTGGTCACAGCCCAAATGGCGGAATACCAGGCCAACAAGCGAGATCACCGGAAAGTAGCGGAAAGCCTACCTTCATCAATCAACATCACGCTGAAATTTAGGTCCCAGGTGGCAACCACCCACCTGAAACCCCACGCCCCCCCCAAACCGCGCAGTCCCGCCTCCTCAACAAGGCTCGCCCCTCCTATACATCCCACCAGGTGAGCCGCATCCCCGCTCAGCACGGCCCCAACTGGTCTTATCACTGAACCTACGACAGCCTATCCTCACCCTCATCTTATTTTCAAGGGCATTTTACCCTCGCTCTTTTGCGTGTGCGCGAGTGAGCGCGAACAATAAGAGCACACGGATGCCCAACTCGGTGGTGCTCCAATCCAATCCTAGGAATCATGCAAGTGCTGACACACAACAACCGGAAGGCCCAACCTCCAGCGCGGCTACAATTTTGGTGCGCACAACAACAGCCACCGAGTTTTTGGTTCATATCATATCCATATCATCAGGTGGCGGTGGGGGGGAGCCCGATCCTTCGACCTTGATTCCGGCCGACTTCCAGACGAGCACCGCACCAACGGGTCCACCGATATCCATAATCATAATCCATACATTACAGTAGGTAAGAGAGAGAGCGAAGCATGACCTAATTCTACATAAGAGACGCGTGCCCTCACAAACCGCACTGGTTTGGCCCTACCTTCATCCCCCAGATTCCCCCACAAACAGGCCACAGTAAATAGTAAGCACAGCAACAAGTAATCAGAACAATAATTTAATTGTAAGTAATAACGAATCTCATTCCAGTGCACGGCACAAATAACTGGCAATTCAAAAGGATCAAATCTAATAGCGCATAGAAGCATTTAGCCGTGAATGCATGAATGCATAGAGCGGATGGATACTCAAAGTTATACTAACACTACTCCAAGCAGTTCTTTACTTCCTTTAAAAAAGGACTCTACTGCCTCTTTTTAGGCCACATGCCTTCCCAAGCTTTTGTCCTCCATCGCCCGTACCGCATTTTGTTATTTTATAAAACCCTCTCGCCAATAAAATAAATAGAACAATTCTAAAATAAGAATTTTAATTCAAAAACCTTAATCTTCACATATGTCGTTTATGTTATTTTGCTACCGGTCATTTATTCACTTGTTATATACGCATATATACTCTTAGAGTTCTCTCCATTTGATATAAATAACCTATCTAAATTTATAACCTTTCAGATAACAAACATCATCTAAAATTATCTCCGGTGAGAAATATTATATATACTGCGAACTAATTCTAATATTGAGTAATAATATTTCTTAATAACTCCCTTCCCACGTCAAAATTTTTTGTCGCACTACTTCTTAAGAATAATAACATCAATTAAATTCTTCATTTAAGTGTTATTAAAAAATCGGCCACATTTTCTCTATACTGGACTATCCAAATTTTTTTCATAATTTTTCTCAACAAATCCACACACAAGCCGCGTGCCCGCAGCCCCATCCACCATCGGCGCATAATTACATATCCCACCTAATCCCGT
>NW_023590789.1:15343096-15378055 GCF_014843425.1 Jatropha curcas | reverse complement strand
CTATTTCGTTTATTTCGTTCCTTTTCTTCTTGGCTTCTCGTGGCATGCTTCGCGAAAGTATTAGACACGCGGCGGTAATTCAGAATCTTGCAACCTTTACTTGATTTATTGACGGATCGGTCTTCTAGATTTACATCACATTTGAAATCTGGATTTTTCAAATCGAACAGACGACTCAGATTTGATGGACTCCTGGCTCAAGTTCATACCAGGGTTCGACTCAAATTCACTACGGACTTGATTTCACTTTTGACTTCTAGGTTCGGCTCGAGAGGGGTTGTTCGCAGTGCGCTCCTCCTCAGGCGTTACCAATTGGTGAAGAGGCTTCCATTTTGGCTTGATCGGCTCAAAGTAATCTTGCGTCCCCTATTTCCTGTAATGGGCTTGCACCTCATCAAAGGGACTAGGCTGCATGAGTCTTTCCACTTTCCGGATTGGTCTTGTTTTCAGGGTCGTTCCCCATGCATTCAGAGAATATTTCTAATCCAGGAGCATTTTTTAGCAGTTCGGCTCAGTAAAATGTTCTTGGAAGTTCGATAAGGTCGTCTCTCCCGATTTGCAGAGACGTGATATTTTAGTCAGAAGCGTAAGATGCGCTCTGTATGTTTTTCTTTCTTTCCTTTCTGGCTTTCTTCAGACGGTCTTCTCGTAGGCTGATTAACCTTAGCCCGCAAGTCCTTATTCCCGGAACATCCCCAGGTTGCTTTGCGGGGATTGTCTTTTCCGGAACCTTGCCTATTCTTCTGGAGATAGGGACTCTTCAGCTTTAAGGAACTAGCAATTTATCTGCACCGTCGAAATAAGGAATTCGAGTTTGTAGTCTTTCCTTCTATAACTGCCAGTGTCAATTGAAATCCGAAGGGGCAAGTTGGATGTCTCAGGGTTGGACTCAAGCCGAGAGGCTCGCCTTTCGGCTTTTCATTGTTGTATAGTCATCTCCCTGGATAGTAATACCTTGTCCTTAAGGCACTTGCTGGACGAGGGTATTGCCTTGGCATGGTGGATCCATGGTCGACCCAAAAGTAGATTAAAGCTGGTCGGTACATCAATTACCTGGAATGGGACTTCCATCAGAGCTGGCCCGACTGTCAATTTTAGGATAGCAACCCCCAATACTTCCCTTCGGGTACTATCATAGGCTTTCACTATCTGGTCAGATGGAATGGAATCTGTCTCTTCTAACCCCAAACAGCTGGCTACCCTTAGTGGCAGACGTTCAATGCTGACCCATTGTCAATGAGAACCATGGGTACAGTTTTGTCTCTAGTCTGAATGGTGACATAAAGAGCATTGTTGTGACTGCTTTAGGTCATCATCAGAGAACCCGATGCATTGCATTTTAGATGATTGAGTGAGGGTGGACACTAGCACTTCAGGGCTAACCTCTACCGATGTCTGAAGTTGGCTCAAAGCCTTGCAAAGAACTTGGCGATGAGGAAAAGATGACGCTAAAGTTCCCAAATTGACACCTTAGCTTGTGTCTTTTTTAATTGTGATAGGACCGGATCCTCCTCCTCTGTTCTTTGGTAGGGATTATTTGGAATTTTGTCCAAGACTAAAGGTTCATACTGTCTCCCGCTTCTGGTTATAGCATCGACCTCCTCCGTTAGGTCATTCAAATCCAGGACACAGATTTTTCATTTCCAGAAATAGCTCGAACGGACTCGATTCAATTCTTGCGTCAGAAACAATAGCATTTACCGTGATTGTAAAGGGTTAGTGCTAATGTTTGGTTTTGCTTGTGGGGAATAAATCCGACCATTAGTCCAAGGTCTTGGATGCGCATTTTTGAGGGTCCAACATGACTTCAGTCTTGTGCCATATCCCTGATTGGATCTTCCTATTCATCGGGCTTTGTAATTCCTTGCCAGTGGGTTGGGGTGGTGTCTTGCTTCCAAAGGTTTGAATATAGTTTTTGCTTTTTACGCTCTCGGATACAAAAGGATTGGATTTCCGAGATTCAGTGTAGGTTCTTCTTGACTGAACTGCAGCTCTCATATTTCCACACGTGAGGATTTTTTGTTGGGAAGTAATGCTTGCTTCGTGGACTCTTGCTACTTGCTAGGTTTTTTTGTATTTTGAGGGCGCCCGATTCTTCTTTTAGTTGCCCATTTGAACGTAATTCTCACTTTGTGCGTGGCAATGATGCGACTGGTCGATGTGGTAGTTTGAGTCTGTACTGTTGTGTAGGGAAGGCAACAGTTTTTTAAGTTTTGTCCACCTGTTCTTGTTCTGAAAAGGTCGCGATTGATCATTTGGGCGGCCTTGGCCCTCCACCTCGTAAGGAACGAGGAAAAGGGTTCATTGTTCTTTTGTTTGGTAGTTTCTAGTTCTCTTCGAATAACATCAACTTCTATATTATAGTGATACTGAGAATTAAAAGCATTGCAAACATCCTCCCAGGTCTTCATCTTAGAGCGGTCCAAACTAACAAACCACCTCAAAGCAGCACCAGTCAGGGATTGTTGGAACAACTGAGCAAGGAGCTCGCTGCTTAATCCAAATGGGTTAAAGGTGCCCACATACATTTTCAAGTGTGTTTTAGGACAGTTGTCCATGTTTGGGCATTTTGACTTAGTTAGGCAATCTTAGCTTCGGGGAACAGCAAGAGTCCATGTCCACACCCTCCTTGTGCGGTCTTTTAGGCAGTAAACGACCTTTGTAATTCCAAGTTTTCCTCATTCATTGGGCTTCCAGTCGAGCGTTTTGGAGGTCTTTCATCTCCAAGGGTTAGGGTTTGAAGGACGTAGGGCAGAGCGGTCCTTGGGTTTTGGGGCGCAGGACCACTCCCCAGCGGCGAATGGCCCCTTCCTTACCACCACTTAGTTCAGCTATAGAGGCGGTTTTCATTTGGGCAGCAATGCCTCTTCATCCTAGCCTGTTTCTAGTTCCTTTTTCCATGGGTTTGGATGTCAGTAAGGTTGATTGCTCAGGTGTGTTTGAGGTTGGTGATTAGCACTGTAGGTGTGTCTGGTATTATTGTGGTCGCTTGCACAGGGGTTCCTGTAAGTGTTGTGAAGGTAAATGATGGGTATAGTGGGCGTATTGTGTGTCAGAATAATGACTATTTTGAGGCTAGACTGACTCTTTGTCACTGTGATGATGAACAACAGAGGTTTTTGGTTTTTTCTTTTTCTTTTTTTTTTTTTATTTTATGCTTTGGTATATGTCGTGAATTGGGCACAACCACCGTTCATAATTTATTTTTTTATTGAGACTGATATCCATTGGGTGCCATTAGTCCTAAAGGATAGTCTATAGGCTATGACACAATGGAATCGGTTATTAAGGGACCTTGACCTTGCGATGGATATGCTTACCACATGTGAAACAAAGGTTGCGTTGGGATCCCCGGTAGCATACTCATGTTGCCACCCAAAAGGATTTAGGGATGGTTTGCATCGGTTAAGGGGCGCTTTGGCTGTTCCGTCCCGGCATAATCAAGGACTGCCGATCAGTGCTACTTTGCTACTCAGATCAGAGTTTGACGAAGAGAGAAATTCATTTTGAAGTTCTCTTTTTATCGAAATGGGAAGCGATCTCAATCGTGCAAATTAATACCACAGTTTTTAATGTCTTAATCACATTTTTAATTAAGTCGGATTTATTCAAAGTTTCTTTAGGAAAAGAACACTTGATTGTATTAGGGTTACCCTGCAAACAAAGCATATAAAATGATGCCTTAGCAAGGCGGTTTAGTTTTCACACATTGTAGTCCACTTTATGCATTAATTACGTTTCCCCAGTTTGAAGTCGGCCAAACTGTGAACCCCTTCCCCCACAAGACATAGATGTGATGCAATAGATTGAATGAGAAGAAATGCCGTCGTTCCGTTGAGTGTGTTGGAGTCGGCCCTTGTTTATTATTTTGGGTACTAGGGAAAAAACCCTAAGTGACTCATTTTTAATTACTGTTCTAGATTCTTATCAATGTTTTAAGCAACAGCTTGAACCGAGATGGATTCCGAGACTATGTTCATCTGATGAACTAACCGTGGTGAATGCTTGTGCAGGTGAATGATGTAATTGGACATGGAATGTTTATGTTGATTTTTGACTTGCGCCCGGGGTGAGATCCCGAACGTGCCTACGTATTCCGTTTGAATGAAGATCAAGGGATACGTTGTTCGATAGGCTTCTTTGAAGGCTTTTGAATGGGTATGCTTTATGCATGATTGTGTATTTCTTTGAAGGGCTTTGAATGGGTATGCTTAATGCATGATTGTTTGTATGCTTCGTGCATGATTTTGTGTATGCTTTGTGCATGATTTTGTTTAAGCATTTTGCCAAAGAGGTTGATTGATTTGATTTTAGGCATTTGATGCCAAAAATGTTGATTTTGATGGCTTTAAGGCATTTGTGCCAAAAATGGTTGTCGGGCGATTTGTCGCCAAAATTGATATTTGGGCTTATTATTGCCAAAATTGATTGAGTTTAAGGCTTTTAGCCAAAATGTGTTGATTTAGGCAATCTGTTTGCCAAAATGATGTGATTGGGCGATTGTCGCCAAAATGATTGATTTTAAGACCTTTGGCCAAAAAGTGTTGATTTAAGCAAATTCGTTTGCTAAATGTGTAATTTAGGGATTGTCAAATGGTGCTTTTGGGCTTTAGCATGATTGTATTTAAGTGATTTAGGCAATTTGTTTGCCAAAACGATGTGACTGGGCGATTGTCGCCAAAGTAATTGATTTTAAGGCCTTTGGCCAAAAAGTGTTGATTTAAGCAATTCGTTTGCTAAAAATCGATTAGACCATAGGCAATTAGTTGCCAAAATTGATTGATTTTAAGTGTAGGCAATTTTGTTGCCAAAAAAACGTGATTAAATGAGGCCGTTAGCCACAATTATTGATTAATTGGACTTTTAGGCGAGATTGTTCGACATAAAGGCAATCGAACCATAGTTATTAATTAACTAGGCTCTTTAGCCAATATTGTCGGATTTAAACTTTAATACCACGATTATTGATTAACCGGGCAAAGGCAGTTTAGTTACCCAACATATGACGTTGAATGCATTTATGGGGCAATTGTAGAATTATTTAAGAGTAGAAGGAATATGCATTTGAACGTCTAAATTTAAATAGCAGAGTTTTTGTTTAATTACTCTGATTTTAATCGACTGGACCGCTTTTTTTAACTCAGATTAGCTCCTATTGCTTATGAAATATTAATTAATTTAATTTGTTTATTTTTAATGTCCAATTCACATAAAATGGCCTAAAATTATTAACTGTAAAAACGGCTTAAAGAAACGAAGGAGGTGAGAGGGGAAGGATTCATCGTCCGTCAAAACAGCAGGGCACCCGAAATAGGCTGAATGGTTATTTACAGGCCCGCGCGCGTAGGCTTCGGCCCTCGCCCGCAACTGCGCATGGGCGGCAGGGCCCCGCCCTGCGCGCGCGCCGCGGGGCAGCAGCTCGGCCGCCTGGGCCGGCAGGCCTTGGCCAGGAAGTGCGACGGTGGACGGTTTGCCGCCAGGTGGGCGGTGGCTGCCGCGTGGCGGCGAGCCGGCCGCCGTGGCCGGGTAGTGGACACGTGCCCGCTCGGGGGCTTTTGGGCAGTTTAGCTGGACTCGAAAATATTTCCGGTCCGGCCGGACTGTTTGCAGTCCGGAAAAACAGGCTTTCTGAGCCTCAAAATTTGGGTATTCACAATAGCTTAACTCATTGATTTCTAAATCTTATTCCTAATAATTAAGCCGTAAAATAATTAATAACCTTGCCCCTACAACCTATAAAGATTAGGCTCTGATACTAGAAGGGAGCTATCTGGAAGTGTGGAAGGATGGAGGAAGAGATGTATTTTTAGTTTAATTGTGGAGTAAAAGGTATGATTTATTAAGTAGGTCTTGTTATTTAACTAGATATTCAAAACTTGTAAAATATCAAATGCTTGAAACTAAAAAGCAATAAGTAGACCTTATATTGGGAAGATAATAATAAAATGGCAAAGACTTTAACCTTGGAGATGCATGTTTAATGGTAAACATAATTCTAATCTTTGTATCCTAAAATAGTAACTACAAACTTGAATAAATGGTCCATTGGTTAGGAAGTAGTTCAACTTTAATTGGAAAAAGTTACAACTTTAACTTCAAAGTACAAGTGTCACACCCGACTCCAACCACTAGAGGAATTGTCCACTTTGGATCAAGCCGAATCCATCTCATACTGGATTGATAGGATCTGCACGGTTTTGTGCTGCAGGTGAAATGGGGAACTTCCCAGGTGATCACCCATCTTAGGATTTCCGTTAAACAAACACACTTAACCTTGGAGTTCTTCCAACTCTGTAAGCCATTTCACCAAAAGGCGTCTCGTGGATCAGTTTCCTCCTTTTAGGTATATGATTCGATTCATTCTTGTGTTCTGTAATCAGGATATCACAGGCCCACTAGCATCTGCGTGGTTCGTTCTCGAACCATACATCTACTGGAGGGGGTTTGACTTTGATACCAATTGTCACGCTCGTTTCCAACCAATAGAGGAATTGTCTGCTTTGGATCAAGCCGAATCCATCTCATACTGACTTGGCAGGATCCGCATGGTTTTGTCCTGCAGGTGAAATGTGGAACTTCCCAAGTGGTCACCCATCTTAGGACTTTCGTTAAGCAAGCACGCTTAACCTTGGAGTTCTTCCAACTCTCCAAGCCATTTCACCAAAAGGCGCATCTATTAATTAATTTCTCCATTTTCAGTATATGATTTGATTCATTCCTGTGTCCCGCCGAGATATAACAACAAGCAAATTGACACATTACACAAACCGACTTTAAATTTGTTCATCAAATCTTTTTCTATTTTGTAACTCCTTATCTGCTGCCATTAATTGGTAAATTACAAATAATTTTAATTTGAATATAACATCTTTTCTTATTCTAAACTATAAGTTGATTACATCATGTCATTACCATTTATTGTTATTCTTATTATTTAATGTCTTATTTTTTTCACTTGATTTATTTGTGATCCAATATCTGTAGATAAAAATTGATCCCTATGTTTATATTTATCAAAGGGTAGAAATAGGGGATAGAAGAATTCTTCAGTACTGATAATAATTAGCCCCTAATTAGACCCTAATAATTATTTAGTTTATTTATATTTCTTGTGCTAATTGCATGCAATTTCACTTGTAGCTAAATCTTTCAAGTCCTAAACTATTACTTCAAAAATATATCATACATAATAAGCTTTTTGAATCATCTAATATAATTGATATGGTCTTTGAATGCATGACCAGAATATAACACTTAGCTTAAAAAAACTACTTTAATATTCTCTTACATCCACTCTCATTGGTCAATATATGATACTATGAAATTCGCAAAACAATATTCACAAACAATAGGACATGGAGATCGCACTAGGATGCACAACAGGTGGTTGCTCCATTCTTGTCATCTTCTACATTAACGAATTGAAAAACATTAAAACACACTTTGATTTAACCAAAATAGACCACTATTTAATTAAAACTTCATAATTATTTAACGAAAAGAAATTACTATTTTCCATACTAGATTTTCCAAATAAAAAAAATCACAACAAACAGTTTTCCTATGTACCAATTATGGTCTCCTTAATGTGTAAAGTGAAAGATGAACAGGGTGTCTTGAACAAATAAAGCATGATAATTAAAATAAAGAAAACAAAGATAAAAAAGAACAATTATAGAATGATTAACAAGGAGACGTCAATCAACTTTTAATAATAAAAAAATTAAATCAAATTGTAATTACCTGTGAATCTTCACCCGATGAATGCAGTCGAATCTGAGAAGAGGATAGGATAATACAACAAAGAGAAGAGATGAAAGGGTTTCGTGGAGGTTTTTTTTGTTCAATTCAGCTGGCATCTCTAAAAAATGGTGCGCATTTGGGCGCTCTAATATTTTTCCCTAAAAAATTATATGGTTAGCGCCAGATATTTAACAATCCGCCCCTAATTTAGTGCCTCTAATAATAAATATTTGAGGCATTAAAATATTGTGTCGTAATATTTTTATCCCTACCGCTATATAGAAGTGCAATTATATACTATCTCAAACAATTGCCTCTAACAAAATTTTCTCAATATATAAAGGTAGGCTTAAAAAACTGCCTCTATAAAACTGTCGCCAAAGGCCTATTCTTTTGTAGTGTGGTCATTTCACTAGATTGAACTTTCCATGCAATCATTTTCTAGATTGGCTTTATTTAGTCAAACTTAACTTTCCTAATCTAACTATTTTTATCCCATTTATCAAATTTCGTTATCCTTTTCTTTTCTCCAAATTTTGACTTCATCTCCATGACTCACAATCAATGTTTATAAAAGTGAGATTATTGGAAATACTTAGACTTTAAATAGATTTCAGAACCAAAATAATAATAATCTGTATGCACATGCATTTCATAGTATACTGTGTATATAACACATTCAAGAAAACTTATTTTAAAACTAATCGACAATGTCAGATCTGTAACACCCACCGCCGGTCCCAAGAGACTAAAAAATGGATGCTACATTCGGTGGTGGAGGCACCTTCCTAACTAACATATAAATTATATTAATAGGTTATGAATTAGAAGTGATTTAGTATTTACAAGTTTAGCAAATAATAATTTTCTTTTGAAATGATTTGGGAGAATCCTACAGAAAAACTGCAAGAGTTTCCCTTCAAACCATCAAACTCAATAATCAACACAACAAACAGGACTTCTATAACTTTTCATATATGATCTCTTCTGTAGTATCATATATCATCAATTAATGCTTCATTTTATATATAATTTTTCAATTATTTCCAACCATGCAATCTGAGCTTAAAAATAATTTATATCCAATTCATTTTTAATTAAGTCTCATCCCCCCCCTTGCTTAACTCCAAAGTATATTACCAAAATATTTGCATCATTGCTTAACGTTATATAACTCGAATAACATCATCTCCAATAGTAGCATAATTATATATTGCTATACTTCTTAATTACATAAATAATTACTTACTTCAAATTGTCTCTTCTGCTTTTGATGCCTTACTCTTCTTGGTCTTTGAGGAGCACCCGGTCTCTCTCAACTGCGCGTGATAAAATCACGCGCTGGGTATAAAACTCAGTGGTGGTATTAATTCACATAGTACCAACATTGCATATGGCAACATACTCTTAGAAATAATCATTAGAAGTTTCACAATTCATAAATTCTTTGAATGTTCAACCATGCTTTACTTTATAGCAACGAAATATCAAACTACTTCAATTTGGTAACTTATCACTTTGTCCTTTCATCTCATATTCTTTCCTTTTGACATTTCTAATTTTATCAATAGCATGCTTTTTTCGCTTACATATTGTATCAATTATATGCTTTAAGATCTCTTGATACATATCATTTTATTCTAAACTAGATTACTTTAACAATAATCTTCATTTAATTATTTCCTTAAAATATTTTCTAACGGGGCTCGCATTAACACTTTAGGAGAAATGAAGCAGATAAGATTCCTACAACTTATTCAATGGCCTTTACTTTTTTTGGCAACTTCTACGGCTTCAAGAGCTATTCATAACATATGGAGCGGCGTCTGCTCTAACATAGGCCCCCGTGGCTAGCACCTATGATTATAGGTTTTACCATTATGCATACTGTGGCAATGCTCATCTTACCATAATTAATAAATACACATCAAATTCACACAAGTTTTATTACAGCCCAAAACATATCTTTATTCTTTTAATTTAACATTTCTTCATTAAATTCATTTTCTTTAGTTTTTCTTAAATATATTTATATGGCTTAGTTTTAGACTCAAGTACTCAATACAGTTTTCATGCTTAGATGTTATCTATCATAAGAACCCTGTTTTACAACTTATGTCTTATTTTCATCAACTAAATCCTAAAAATATAAATATTCAAGAGATCTTGTCTACACATATATACATACCTTTATCCAAATAAACCTATGATTCAAGTCATAGGAAATTCCTCATTTCTCAAGGTATAGCATAGCATTTCATCCAAACTTCTCACACGTATATTATTTACCATCAAACAAAAGCATGTTATCATTTAAAGGTATGTTATAATTCCAAAAGATGACTTCTCCTATGTTATGGCATAAGTAGGAAAAAGTCTCATATTTGATTTACTAAGGCAAATCAACTCTCTATTCATTCTAACGTCATGCCATCATTTCACCTCTTTAGACCTTAACATGTCAAATCCCCAAATTTTAGCTTACTTTAGTCAGGGAAAAATTATGAAAGACAAAAGATACAAGGTAGAAATTTTTACCACATGCTAAATACTTATCAAGCATCATTTTAAAAGCATAAACAAGCAAAGAAAACAAGAAAAACTTAAGGCCCTTTTTCCTTAGTAGGTTCAGTCTCTCTTGGAAGAAGAAGAGGAAAATGTCTTCCTCTTCAATCAAACATGTAGTCATGCTTAGAAATCACCCAAGAGCATATTTATTCAATCAAAATTCAACAATTCAAACATTTCATACAAAATTCTCATACAAAATTCTCAATTTTCACATAATTGCATAAATTCTCAAAATTCAAAAATGGAAAGAGGGAAAGTATATTTATGAACGCTAACCTCTAAAACAAGCTTAGATTAAAGCCCTCTAAGCTTTAAACCTTAGCTTTCCCCTTATCTTTGGTGGAGGGTTCCCCAACCTCTACATAAATAGAAAATAAAAAATCAAAATCAAGAAAATAAATAAAAGAAGAATTGGAGCATGAATGGACATGGAAATGCTAAAAGAGAAATCAAAACCCAAAAATAAGAAAGAAAATATCAAGAAAATAAATAAAAGAAGAATTGGAGCATGAATGGACATGGAAATGCTAAAAGAGAAATCAAAACCCAAAAATAAGAAAGAAAATCGTCAAAGTACTTACTTGGCTTAAGTAGAGAATCTCCAAATTTTTCTTGAAAATAGTCACCAAATATCACTACCCAAGCTTAATTCTCCAAAATTAATCACTTACTTAAGGTTTAATGGAGTGAAAATTGTGTGTTTAGTAAGTAGGAATTGAAGAAAAACAAAGAGAAGGGGAGGAAGAAGATGACGCCTAAGAGAGGAGAAAAAGAAGAAAAGGAAAAGTTGTTGCTCAAGTGAAAAACATTGACTTTTATAGTCAGTAAGGGCATTTTAGTTATTTCCCACTACTTCCTTAAGAAGTGACATTTGGGTGGTTAAGAGTAAATCAATGGTACTCTAATCTAATACCTAAATATATTTTCCAATTAAATTCCTGCAAAATATTATTTATCTCTACAAAATTCTTTAATTTACTCCATAAAAAAAATTTCTCAAATTTCCTTAATTAAAAAAACACCATAATTCACAATTCACCAATTATCTAAATTCTCCAAATAAATTCATTACTTACTTTCTACCCAATAAACCATGTATGCATGCTCTAAAAATATTAAATAAAATATAAAATATAAATAGTAATTTTTCCAGATTGAAATAATACCGATTCCCGGACCGATGGTACTATTCACAAACCAGTAAACTACTATTTCATACACAGAAAAATAGGGCGTTACAAGATCATTCCTTGGAAACTTATCACAAGTAAAGAAATTTAGAGTTAGTTAGAATAAAATCTTACAACATGTCTTAATGAAAATAATAAAATAACCTTATGCTTGTCAAAGACTTATCATATCCTTTCAAAATTAGAGTTCAATGGAAATCTCAATTAACTCAAGTTATTAAAAGAAGTCAACATGATATTTTCAGACATTCAAATATAAACTTTTTCCTTTAAAAATTTATGTCAAATATTGTTTAGCATTGGCATGTCAGTTGGATTTGGGTTTTAATGCTTCCCATCTTATAACTGCTTTCATATTATAATTATAATATGTTTTCTATTCATTTCCATAACACTATATGTTCTTCTAATACCATTTCTATATCCATTACTATCTTGCTTATATTTGATGAAATATTTCCCATTTATTCCAAATATTCACCTTATCCTTATTACCTCTCAATTCAAAGGTTTATAGTAAAATTGCTTAAGTCCTAGCCTTAAGATTGCCCCTCTTAGTGTATTTATGGCACATCATAGTCAATCTTACCTTCCAAGCGTTCCATTAAAATGATAGCCTCGCAAAGTGGGCAAATTTTATTATGTTATTTTCATATAATTTGTATGAATGCATGTTGTTTTTATATATTTTACGTTTGCTCGTATTGTTTTTGTTTCAAAGTGATTATAGGAACACAATTTGAGCAAAGGAATGAAATTATAGGAACACAATTTGAGCAAAGGAATGAAAATGCTTGTGTTATATAGAAAAGAGGACCAAAAAGTTGATAAAAAATGGAAGAAAATTGCTCAGCAGACTTCGCGACGCGAAGGATGTCGCGTTGGAAAGAAAACAGGCCAGTCGCGAGCGCTACCTGAAGTCGCGCGCTCAACCTACATACCAGAAGACTAAGCAGGCACCAAAATGAAAATCGCAAGTGTGACATTCATATGCGTGAGCGCCAGAAGCACTCAAGCAAGTCAAAGAGTTTACAAACAAAAGTCGCGAGCGCGACATTAATCTATGCGAGCGCGAGAAGCACTCCTGAGAGGTAGAGACTTTTAAAGCAAAAGTCGCGAGCGCGACCTTTAACCTCGTGAGCACGAGTCGTGTTTCTAGGAAATGTAATTGCTGTCTTTTCATCAGAAAAACATGTCTTCTTTTCATCAGAAAAAACATGTCTTGCCCATGCATGGATTCAGGACTCTTCCCAAAGAGGAAGTCACCTCAAGCACCCTTTTGGCCAACCAATCCACCATCATTAACAACATCCATTCTCCTCTTCTATAAATAGCAATCAAAGTAAAGGAAGAAGATATCGAGATTCAGATACAGATTAAGATTAGACTTTGAAGATTTAGCATGTTGTAAAAATATAGAAGAGTGTGATGTAGTATTTAGAAGCAAGTTGACAGAGAGTCACTTGTTATTGATTGTGCCAAGAACATCAATAAGTTCCTCGAGCGTCAGTTCCTCGAGGTGTGACACCCTCCGGAGGCTTGAGTTTGATTACTTCTTTCTCTTGTTTTATAGACTTGTTGTATGTTGTTTTTCATAACTTTTCTATGCAAAGAAACAATTTAAATTGGTATCATTCAATAAAAGTTGCTTAAGTTATCTTTTGATCTTTGTTTAATCAAGGTTACTAAATTATATTCTCAGAAAGAAATAGTTTAGTAAAGATCAAAGAGATTTAATTCAGTTAGTTGAATTTACATACGCATATTTCACTTATTTTGTCAAAGTTAAATCTGTCTTATTGAAATAATCAAAGAATAAGTACTAGGTTTAATATTTAACAAAATAAGGTATTTATTATAAGTAGATTATAAGTTTAGAAACACATATATAGATAGAATAATTTCTATACCGGAAGGTTGAAATTATATCTTACCATATGTTGATTAAAGAATTATTTATTTATATGTTACAAGCTTTGGCATAGAAGCGAGACAAATCCTGTGTATGATTAATTTATTTCTAAGTATATTACTACACACTTATCTATAGAATTAAATAATAATAGTTTTAGTATAACTAGAAATTCAATCAAATTATTCCATATTTTATATTTCTGTAAAACATACCATTAAGAAATAAAGTTATTCTGTAAACATACCATTAAGAATAAAGTAGTAAAGTGGACTTAACCCGTTCCTCGTGGGATCGATCTTTTTATTACTACGTTGTGATACGTATACTTGCGGGAACTTAAAAGAGACGCAACATAAAATAACCTAGACAACTCCTAAAATATGTACATTCTAGCTTGATTATGTACCATTCCTTGGGTCTTTAACTATTTAGGTTCATTCCCACAATTTTCCTTTTTCATTTATGTACTCAAGAGTCTTATATCCTCAATACAATTATAACTCATTTTTATATCTAAACTATCATTTCCAATTATCCTAGTATTCATACTCTTAACTTAGTATTAAGCTCCGAATGTATTTGTAATCATTTCATTTAGTAGTCTAATTCAATTGGCCCCATGATCTACACATATATAGATAGCTTCTTAAAGACAGTTATCTTCACATTGTTATATAATATAGGTTCTATATTAGTAGGTAACTTTTCAAATCATTTATCATAACATGATTAAGTCCAAAATCAAATTAGATTCAAATTCAAATAGCCAGTACATGCTATAGCCAAAAGGTTAATATTTTTGGAATTTCAACACTAGGCCTTATTACCTTGTTGACGCGTGTTTTTATGCCCCCACCTAACCCAATGAGGATACGAGGATGCAGAATGAAGGGTTGTTGTTATCCAGAAGTTTTTTAACCCAAGAATTTAAATTAGACTAATAGTCTTTTAATCCAAGGATTTAAATTAGACTAATTTAAAGGTGTCTGGATTGCGTAAGAGTTGCGTCACGCATCTATTAGGTGCGTGACGGCACTATCGGCTGCATCATGCAACTCCAATCTAGGTGACGTCACCGTGAATGCCGACATAACTGTTTTTCGTTCTATTTGAGTACGTGGCAATGGTCCAGAAAGTGAGCTGCGTCACGCAGCTATCGGGTCCGTAACGCAGCCGTAAGGTGCGTGACGCAGCTATGCTCTATTGCCCTACCTCTATAAATACATCATTTTATCTCTTATTCGGGATGAGGTTTTTAGGGCGTAAAAACACACACTTACGGCTAAGCTTTTCTCCAGAGACTCTTCTGGAAGAAAAACAACCATTAGATATCAATTTAGGTTAAAAAATGAAAGTCATAAAAAAAGAAAGAAAGCAAGAGAGAAAAAAGGTGAGCGTTTAAAGAGCGTTTAAATCCTTGTGGACAAAGCTTCTGGAACCATTGAACTCTCATTCTTTAAGGCGTTTAAGCTGTTTACAATCCTCAGTCTGAGGGTTAGGTAATCCCTTTAAACCTTCGCTTTGTATTTTATTTATTATTGTTTATTTTGTTACTGTTTTAATAGCTTAATCTTAGTTAAACGATATTCTGTTCATTATTGGTCATTTTTAGATTTTATTGAAGTGTGTTTAATTAAAAGAATGATTTAAATAAGCTGTTTAAAAAGTAAGCACGGACCATAGCAGTTGCATCACGCAGCCAGTAGATCCGTAACGGACCTGGCAGATGCGTGACGGAGCTGTTCATGTCCAAAATATTGTTTCTGTACCCAGACCAGTTGCGTCACTACCTCAGACAGTTGCGTCACGGCAGCTTATCAGATCCGTAACGGATCTGTGGTTGCGTCACGGGAAAACTGTTCATATTTCACGATTTTATTTTATTTTTAATATTTCTATTTTTTTATTGGTATCTAAAATATACAGGTGACGAATCTGGAGTTTTAAGGAACAGTTAGGTCACGCGCTATTAGATTTCCGTCACGCACTGTGTCTTCCAAAGAACAGTTTGCGTGCACGCCGAACTAGTTCTAGGGTTCCAAAAACATTTTTTATTCTTTCGAAAAAAATATTAAATTTTTACAAACATTAAAATTTAATTTTTCCAATAAATCGAAAAAATGACCCATTTCCAATAAATCCGAAAATGACCAATTATGAACATATTATAATTTGATTAAGTTCAGAATGTTAAAATATAATTATGCATGATTTCGGATTTTTTTTGGGCTTTGATTTCAAATTGGGTAGAATGTATTTTTAAGGTTCGGTTTGTGGCCCGCCTTTAAGCATAAGGCAAGAGCGGGTCTTTTATTTATTTGATTTAATTGCCTTGGGTTGGATGATTTGGATGAGTATGAATGTGATACTTAGATTTGATTGGGACGATTAAATAATTTTCCATATAAGAACCCGGTTCGATTCATTCGGGTTGGGTTTAAATAAATAATTTGGTCTTTTCTAACTTAAAATAAATTAGAAATTGTAGGTTAAAAGAGGCCAGTTTTCTGGGCGTCGGCTTCCAATGGGCCGACGTACCCAATTCCCTTATTCAGAATCGCACTTGGTGCGCCTGACCAGTCTTTTTAAATAGTCGGCCTTAAATAAAGTTGGGTTTTAAATGAAGTCACTTTTATAAAATAAAATTGGAAATGGTCCCATTACTGAAAAAAATGGGTGGCGACTCAAAATGTTTTATAAAGACCGATTTATCGGCATCATGTGCAATAAAAAGGTTTTGTCACCATTTGTTAAATAAGGATCACATTTCACTTTTCCATTCGAAAACAAAAATTAAACGTTCTTCGTGTCGCTCGGGGGTGGTGCGAAAACAGATTGGCAACTTCACTTGGGAAGCATCCACTAATCCTCGGTTATTTTTTTTAAAATAACTAGTTGGTTGCAATTAGGAATTAACTCTAAACCTACATTTTCTAAAGTTGTAAATAAAATTGGTTAGAAAGCCGTGGAAAATTCTTTTATCGTCATTGTTTGTTTATTTGCTTTCCTTTTGCTAAGTTCTTGCATTCATACTGCATTTCTCTCTTCTCACCACTTTCTACCCAAATTATCCCTCTCTACCCAAATATCCCTCGGTATCCATGTTAACTTTGAAGGTGGCATCCAGCCTAAACCTTCGTTTTAGGCACATTCCACCCGAGAATTAGCAATTTTCTAACCACAAGCCTAGTCCTTTAAAGGCAACCGTAAGCCTAGTACCTTAAAAGGTGCGTCAAAAGGAGTAAAGCCCGAATCCTGTTTGCAGAACCCGGACTTTGTAAGCCCAATGGACCAAAGCCCATGCATGTAGTTGAAAGCCTTAGTCACTTCCCATAAGGAAAACCCGACTCCGTTTGCTGTTGTTCTGTCGCATTCATTCCGAGAGTTTATTTCGCCAATCTCAAAAACCCCCTACTGGTTGTCGAGATTAGACCAAATCTTAGGAAACAGATGTCGGAATGTATACCAACGGAACTCGTGTGTGGGAGAGATAAGGTTGGAAGGCATGCATTTCCCAACTCCCGTTCCCCTGTGTGTTATAAACTGTTCATATGCTGTAATCATATGCTGTAACATTCATTCATCACGTAACGTTTTTGTTTCAGCCATGCATTAATAAGGGCTAATTTTCAGTATGGATGTTTGACCCTTGATTTTGAGAGTGGACTTCTAATTCGTTTTGAATAATAATGCAATCATTCATAGTGAATTGATACTCAAAAGAAAAGGGAGTTATAAGGGAGTTATCTGAACGTAAGCGTGAGATTGCAAAAACATTCCCGCATTATCTTGAAAGTAAGCGTGAGAGCTGCAAAAAAATATAATCAATCAAGATAAGATCCTGCTTGGGACCATCTTGTTTCCAGGCAAAAAATTAAGGACAACAAAAAAAAAAAAAAAAAAAAAGAAATATCCTGCTTTGGAAATTCTTTCATTCCAAGGCAAAAATGAGGGACTCAAGAGAAAATTGGCCGACCGCTAAAATCCAGAAGGAATGGTCGATGACAGATAATTGCCAGAAAATGTTTGAGTACAAAGTAAATTTATTGTTTGTTGTTATTCATGTCCGAATTTTAGGTTCCACTCGTCCGAAAACAAGATCTCATCTCCATACTGATTTATTAGCACATTTAGAATTGGGCATTCTTCATTCCTATGTGCCTCTATTTTTCATGCTGCATGTTTTACAGAAACCTCTTTAACTCAGGTCCTTTTTATCAGCCAAAAATTGAATACCGTTCCGGGAAATCACATTTCAGAAGTTTGGCGGCCGACAGCCTTGTCAATGCTGATGGTCAGAGCTACCCCCCAATCCCCGAGCGTTGCTCCGCGTAGTTCTGTGCGTCAAGTTCCAAGTCTTCATCTCATTCAGTTCCTGATTTATGTATCCGGTTATATATTAGTTGAAGATGGCTGACCAAACACTGTGAAGAGAACTTGGCTTTTCTCCAAGCCCATTAAAGGGCCAGTTAAGGGCTATAACTGATATAATAGCCGCTGCTTTTGCTCAAGAGAGGGCACAGAATCAGGTTCCTCCTTCTTCAAGTAATCAACCAGCTTCCCCTATAGTTGAAGAAAGGGAAACTCCAGAACCCGCTTTGGGTAACCAAGCATCCGCTGATAATGTTGGTCCAGCTGAGAATGATCTGGTTAAACAACTAGCAGAACTGAAGGATAAGGTGGAGAAGATGTCTATCTCGAAAGAAAAGGACCCAGTCACCAATTTCCATGTGGCTGAATATTTCTTGAAGCCCACAAACTCTACTTCTTCCAAGACCTTCAAGCATACCCTATTTGAAGGAGATAATGACCTGAGGTCCCATTTGTCCGAGTTCATTCATGTTGCTCAGATGAACCGGTATGATGAGGAATGTTGCTCAGATGAACCGGTATGATGAGGAGGATGTGTTATGGGCATTTCCTCAGACATTGCACAAGAGCTATAGGAGATGGTATGATGGCTTGGAGGTGGAAACACAGAGAGATTGGGTCAAACTTCAGACTGCTTTTCTCAAGCACTTCAAGACAGATGAAAGTGATGAGTTTAGTCTTCATGATCTGGAAAGCCTAAAGCAGGGGAAGTATGAAAGCTTCTCCGATTACTATAGAAGATGGAGGACAAAGCTGTTCATGGTCCAGACAAGGCCAAAGGATTAGGAGTTGATCAGGATTTTCAGTCGAAGCTTGTTACCGTACTTCAAGGAGAGGATGTTGGCTCAGCCTCTCACCGACTTTTCTCTGGTACAAAGGGCTGGACTGAATATTGAAGAGCAAAGAAAGGAAAAGAAAAAACCGAGCGGTTTGGTAATTACCGGTCTTCCCACACTATGGTCAGAATAGACAAAGTGCATTGCGTATGCTGCTACGAACCAATGTCGAGGCAGTCAGCAATAGAGTATGACGCTCTGTTAACGAGAAAGTGATGAACTTAGGCCATCGAAGTTCACCGATTAGCAATATAGTTGGAGCTGTTAACGAGAAAGTGAGAAGGGAGTTCACCGATTTGGGTAGACCTTTAAGCACAGTCATGAGATCCTGCATCAAGAATGGTGTGCTGGCAAAATTGCCGATTGATTCGTGTAAACCTATTCAGGGTAGATTTGTTGATCAAGACTGCGAGTACCACCAATACAAGGGTCATTCTACTAATAATTGCTTCCAGCTCAGGTATGCTATACAAGATTTGATAGATAGTGGGAAGATCACCAAGCCTCCTGAGCATAGCAAGCCAATGCCCGGAAACCATTAAAGTTAGTTATAATGAGCAAATTGAACAAGCTTTTAATTCTGCTTTTTGTTTTTCTGAATGTTGTTTTGAGAACAATATGGATGGATTTTATTTACTATTTCAATCAATGGGAATGAATTAATCAATGCTTGGAATGAATTTTGACTTACTTATTTTCTTACTTTCTCGTGAATTGGTCACGTTCATGCATTGAATCTATAACCACACGCATAATTTGGAGCCATAAAAAATGCATTATCCATCATTTGCATTTTAAACCTAAGCACCGTTCAACTATCATCAAGAATAATCGAAATCGAGATCCACGGACTTTAAATGCTTCGCAGCTCAGAAACGATCTTCCAAGATTCTACGAAGGACTTCACGTGATTGTTTTTCGTCTGGAGTTTTATTATGCTTGAGCTACTACAGGGGTCAATAAGGTCCAACTACAACAAATAGTCCATTTTATTGTTCCTTAACCCAATCCGAGATAACATCTAAGATGCACAGTTGTGATGCAGCACACTACTATCAGCAAATCTTGTCGCTATGGCATCAAAAAGCCAGATCTTTTCCCGGACTGCAAAACAGTCGGCCGGACCGCAAACAGTCCTGGCCGGACCGCAAACCAGTCCGCCCAGACCGGAGGCCATTTTTGGAAATTCACCAGAAGTATGCCAATATTGGCTACTTGAAACGTCCGGAAAATTACGAGATCGCAGAACTGGTTCCTGCCGAATAATTTTTTAGAGGTTCCAGAACTCCCGAAAGCCTCCGGATCGAAAAAATTAGCAAAAAAACTCGCCAGCCGCGCGCGGCGGCGCCCTGCCGCGACCACAGTGCTCAGGCCACCGGACACGCGGCTCCGGGGCACCGCGCTCCGGACGGACCCAGGCTGCCGGCCCGGCCGGCGCGGGCGGGCGCGGGCGCGGCGGCGGGGGGCGGGGCGGGGGGGCGGGGGGGCGGGCGGCGGGGGCGGCGGCGGCGGGGGGGCGGCGGGGGGGGGGGGGCGGCGCGGGGCGGCGCGCGGCGGGGGGCGCGGGAGCGGGGGGGCGCGGCGGCCGCGGGGGCGGGCGCGGGGCGGCGCGCGGCCGGGGGGGGGCGGGGGGGCGCGGGCGGCGGCCGGGCGGGGGCGGGGGCGCGGCGGCGCGGGCGGGGGCGGCCGCGGCGGGCGCGGGGGGCGGCGCGGGGGGGCGCGCGCGGGGCGGGAGGGCGCGCGCGGCGGGGGGGGGGCGGGCGCGCGGGCGGGGGCGGGGCCGCGGGCGGGCGGGGGCGGCCGCGGGGCGCGGGGCGGGGGGGCGGCGGGCGGGCGCGGGGCGGCGCGGGGGCGGGGGGGGCGGGGGGCGCCGGGGGGCGGGGGCGGGGGGGCGGGGGCGCGGGGGCGGGGGGGGCGCGGGGCGGGGGGCGCGGGGCGCGCGCGCCGAGGGCGCGCCGCCGCGGGGGCGCGCCGCCGGCGGGCGCGGCGGCGCGGGGGGGCGGGGCGGCGGCGGGGGGGCGCGGGGCGGCGGCGGCGGGCGGGCGGGGGCGGGGCGGGCGGGCGGGCGGGGGGGGCGGGGCCGGGCAGCGGCCGCCCGTCACAGCGGCAGCTGCCCGCCCTCCAGTCCGTTTCTTGCCTATAAATTTGGCCCCAAATGTCTTCATTTCATGGCCACTCAGTTCTGTGTTGACGGATCTGTGTTGACGGACGCTCCTTCTCCCTCATGCTCCTTGTGATTCTTTACTGCTTTTCTGCATTTTTATTTAGCTTTATTATTTTCCTGCTTTGCTATTTGGTCATTTAAAATTAAATTAATTAATATTCCTTTAACGAGGAGATTAACCTGGAGTTAAGAAGTGGCTGTCGATTAAATCAGGTACATGAACTAAAACTCTGCCTATTTAATTTCAGCATGTCATACATTCTTCTCTTCTACTCCTAATAATTCTATAACTGCATAAATGCATTCATGACATCTTTAGGCAAATAAACTGCCTCAAATAAATAAATTACATGATTTTAGACTAAATGCCCGGTTAATAATAATCGTGGTATTAAAGCCTAAAATGCGACAATATTGGCTAAAAGCCTAGTTAATCAATAACTATGGATTATGATCGCCTTTATTTCGAATATTCGGCTTACAGTCCAATTAATCAATAATTGTGGCTAAAAGGGCCTTAATTAAATCACGTTTCTGTGGCAATAAAATTGCCTACATCTGCCAATCAATTGATCTCTTTTGGCAAAACAAATTGGCTTTATTATAGTAAATTTAATCTTTTTTAGCGACAATCGCTTAAATTCAAAGTTTTGGCAAAAAGCCTTTAATTAATCAATCTTTTGGCATAAAAGCCTTAAAACCAAACCAATTTTTGGCGCAACAATCGCCCAATCAAACACTTTTGGCAAAACAAATTGCCGTAAAATCAACTCATTTTGCGCTAAAAAGCTTTCAAATAACCAATTTTGGCGACAATCGCCTTACATCACATTCAATTTTGGCAACCAATTGCCTAAATCAATCTTTTTTGGCTAAAAAAAAGCCTTAAATTCAACATTTGTGGCAACAAAAATGGCCTAAATCAAAATACAATCAATTTTTGCAAAATGCCTAAACAAAATGCACAAAGCATACACACACTCATGCATTAGCATACCCATTCAAAGCCCTTAAAAAAGGGCCTTATCGAACTACTGTTTTGACTTGGATTCTTCCATTCAAAACGGAAGTTACGTAGCGCACGTTTGGGATTTAACCTGAGTTGGCCAAGTCGACAATTCAACAATAAATTGGTCCAATTAACTTCTTTCCACCCTGCAAAGCATTCATTATTTGGTAGTTCATCAACATGACATGGGGTCTCGGATCCACCTCGGGTTCGAAGATTGTGCCTTAGGACGTTGGATAATTAATCTTAATATTAGGTTAATTAAAATTGGAGTCAACTTAGCGGTTTTTCCTAGTTTTACCCTAAAATAATTTAAAAACAAGATGGCGGACTCATTTTACATTCACGTGCATTCTGCCCTTTCACGTGCATTTCTGCCCTTAGTCATATGCATTTACATGCCTATGTTTTCTGGGAAGGGGTTCACACCAGTAAAGCAAAAAAGAAGACGGGTCAGACCAGAGTGGCAAGATAAGATCAAGGCTAAAGTTCAGAAACAGCTAGATGCAGATTTCTTAGAGGTAGTGCATTACCTTGAGTGGTTAGCAAACATAGTCCCCGTGCTCAAGAAGGACGGGAGACTAAGAGTCTGTGCCGACTATAGCCTCGCCTAAAGATGGCTTCCCTCTTCCACATATAGATGTTCTGATCAACAGTGCTGCAAGAATGGGATGTTATTCCATTACGAACAAAAAAGAAGAAGAAAAAAAAAGAGAAAAATGATGATGAAATATGAAATAAAAAATGAAATGAAATGAAAAAATATATGATAGTTGAAAAAAAAGAAGAAGAAAACAAAGAAAAAAAAAGCCGATAGTGAGTTTTCCAAAGAGTCCGTTTTATTCGTTGACTACCAAACAGGTGGCTAGATTCATCGAGCGAAACATTTTCTATCGCTATGGTACTCCTCATCACATAGTTACAGACAATGGTCTTCACTTCCAAGCAGACGTCATCCCGGACGAAAATTCAGACCCAACTGGCATGGACCGTTTAGAATTCAAAAATTGTTGGACAAGGGTGCTGAATTGTTCACTTCGGAAGGAAAACCCTTTTAATCGGATCGTTAATCAAGACTAGATGAAAAGGATCTAAGTCTGAGATGATGATTTCGATTATAAAAAAAAAAGAAAAAAAAGAAAAAAAGGGGCTAGGTTGAAAACCCGGAAGGGCGACCTAGGCAAGAAATGCACTCGCTAGGTTGAAAACATGCACTCGCTAGGTTGAAAACCCGTAAAGGGCGGCCTAGGCAAAAGTTAGAGTCCAAAAAATAAAAAAATAAAAGAAAAAAAGAAATTTTGAGATTAACGCAAGGTGCTTAGTTTAAATGCGAAATCTATGCCACGCATTCGTGACATACTTACGACCAGTTGCGCAATGCCATCAACCTAACTAGAAGGAGAATAGGCGAATGAGTAGTTAGAATGAACGACCATTGTATTAAAGTAGTTTCTCTTTACTTCTGTATGATGGTATGATGTTGAAAGAAGTAAGAGTAATAAAGATCTCGATTCTCAAATTCTTCTTCCCTTTTGTTTCTGAGGCATGATCATTGATTACAAGACCTTCCTCTCTGCTTATATGGTCAGCATTCACTCATTTGTTTTGAAGATTTTTGGCTATTGGTCCTGCCCGGGTATTGGATTCTCTTAGACAGCAATCAGAAGGTCAAATGTTATTTTCTCAGTGGTTTCCTTGGAAGGATCGATAAAGAGAAAAACCATGAATAAAATCCTCATCGCTTAAATAGGTTCATGCATACATGAAGAAATTGCATATTTTATCTTGAATGTTGCAGGTGATAAAATGGTCGCCTCATCTTTTTCAAAAAAATGTAAATCCTTTTTGTTTTTGTGGTTTTGGTTGGCTTTCATTTTATTGTATTGTTTTTTGTCCATTTTGGAATAAAATTGATGGGCATTTATGCCTGTGTTAACAAGGTGGACCACTCTTGCAAGTGGGTGGGATGCCTCCATTTTGTTTTTTGTGGCTTTGTTTTCTTTATGCAGGAATAAAGAAAAATCTAAAAAAAAAAATTTGGAGTCAGTATGTAGCTCATATACTTCAACAATTCCATCTACTCGCCACACAGGGGGCAAAATCATCAGATACCCTCAGGTAAGTCTTCTTTCAACACCGCATCAGGACAATCATCAAAATCATCAGATACCCTCAGGTAAGTCTTCTTTCAACACTGGCATCAGAAAAAGAAAATACCTTAACAAAAAATTAGGACTAGGAAAAATTTGGCAATTTTGCCTAAAATTAAAATTTTTGCTAAAAATTTTCAAAATTTTTGCAATGGAACAAAAAAAATAAAATTTTCAAGGTTTTGCTTAAAAAGATAATATTTTTGGTCCAGGAAGGAATTCCAAACTGGGCAAAAATAAAAATCTTTTGCCTGATGCAAAATTTTCAAATTTTCAAGTTTACGATTATTAATGCATGGCGGGCATGTTGATGCTCCAACATCTAATAAAAGGCAAGAATCTGTTTGTACACAGAAATTGCTCTTCCTTTTGAAAATATTTCAGGTCAACCGGTGATGATTTCACGAAGCCGTTTGGGTCCCACCGAGCAGTGATAATATATCGCAAAGTTGCTTTGGATTTCCTTTTCTCGATTCGTGATGATGCATTACGAAGCGCGATCGAGCCAAATCCTTTTCTCGTGATGATGCATTACGAAGCGGATCGAGCCAAATCCTTTTCCTGGTTAATGATGATGGATTACGAAGTTGATCAGGACAATCTCAAACCCTCTAAAGCCGATTACACCGAGCTGAGGAGATAAGCAACAAAGCCAACTACACCGTGCTTTGGACTCTTTTCAAATCCTCTGAAGCCGACTACACCGAGCTGAGGAGATGAGCAACAAAGCTGACTACACCGTGCTTTGGACTCTTTTCAAATCCTCTGAAGCCGACTACACCGAGCTGAGGAGATTAGCAACAAAGCCAACTACACCCTGCTTTGGACTCTTTTCAAATCCTCTGAAGCTGACTACACTGAGTTGAGGAGATGAGCAACAAAGCCAACTACACCGTGCATTGGATTTTTTTTTTTCAAATCCTCTAAAGCCGACTACATCGAGCCAAGGAGATGAACAACAAAGCCGACTATACCGTGCTTTGGACTCTTTTCAATCCATCTGAAGCCGACTACACTGAGTTGAGGAGGTGAACAACAAAGCCGACTACACCGTGCTTTGGACTCTATTCAAACCATCTGAAGCCGACTACACTGGCTGAGGAGGTGAACAACAAGCCGACTATACTGTGCTTTGGACTCTTTTTAAACCATCTGAAGCCAATTACACTGAGCTGAGGAGGTGAACAACAAAGCCGATTACACTGTGCTTTGGACTCATCAAACCCTCTGAAGTCGATTACGCTGAGCTGAGGAGGCGAACAACAAAGCCGACTATACCGTGCTTTGGAGTTGTTTGCAGATCTGACTGGAGCCAACAAAGCCGATTACACTGAGCTTTGGACGTGACCAGATTCAACCCAAGATTGAAGGCGCGTGACCAGATCTGACTGGAGCCAATTTAACATTAATCGTTTACACAATTAATGATAAAGTGGGGGGGCAAACTGTTGACGCGTGTTTTTATTCCCCCACCTAACCTAATGAGGATACGAGGATGCGGAATGAAGGATTGTTGTTATCCAGAAGTATTTTAACCCAAGGATTTAAATTAGACTAATTCAAATGTGTCTGAATTGCATAAGAGTTGCGTCACGCAGCTATCAGGTGTGTGACGACACTGTCGGTTGCGTCACGCAACCCCAATTTAGATGACATCACTGAGAATGCCGACATAACGATTTTTCATTCTGTTTGAATACGTGGCAACGGTCCAGAAAGTGAGCTGCGTCACGCAGCTATCGGGTCCGTCACGCAGCCGTAAGGTGCGTGATGCAGCTATCCGCCGTAAGGTGCGTCAGCTATCGGGTCCGTCACGCAGCCGTAAGGTGCGTGATGCAGCTATCCCCTGTTGCCCTACTTCTATAAATACATCGTTTTATCTCTTATTCGAGATCAGTTTTTAGGGCGTCAAAACACACACGTGCGGCTAAGTTTTTCTCCAGAGACTCTTCTGAGTTCCCTTGAAGAAAAACAGCCATTAGACAATCAATTAGGTTAAAAACGAAAATCATAAAAAAGAAAAGAAAGCAAGAGAGAAAAGGTGAGCGTTTAAATCTTTGTGGACAAAGCTTCTGGAACCATTGAACCCTCATTCTTTAAGGAGTTTAAGCTGTTTACAATCCTCAGTCTGAGGGTTAGGTAATCCCTTTAAACCTTCACTTTGTATTTTATTTATTATTGTTTATTTTGTTACTATTTTAATAGCTTAATCTTAGTTAAACGATATTCTGTTCATTATTGGTCGTTTTAGATTTTATTGAAGCGTGTTTAATTAAAAGAATGATTTAAATAAGCTGTTTAAAAAGTAAGCACGGACTAGAGCAGTTGCGTCACGCAGCCAGTAGATCCGTAATGGATGGAACCTGCACAGATGCTTGTGACGGAGCTGTTCATGTCCAAAATATTGTTTTCTGTACCCAGACCAGGTTGCGTCACGCAGCTATCAGATCCGTAATGGGATCTGAGTTGGTTGGCGGCTCACAGAAAACTGTTCATATTCACGATTTATTTATATTCTAATATTCTATTTTTAATTTGTGGATCTAAAATATACAGGTTGCACAAATCTGGAAGTCTTTAAGAACAGTTAGGTCACGCGACTTAGATCCGTCACGCAACTGTTCTTTCGCAAAGAACATAGCTGCGTGACGTGACTGTTCTAGGGTTCCAAAAACATTTTTATACTTTCGAAAAAAATATAAATTTTGTACAAAAATAAAATTTAATTTTTTCCAATAAATCTGGAAAATGACCAATATGAAGACATATTATAATTGATTAATTTTCAGAATGTTAAAATGATAATTATGCATGACGGGTTTTTTTTTGGTTTTTGGGGGCTTTGATTTCGAATTGGGTTAGAATGTATTTTTAGGTTCGGCTTTGTGGCCCGCCTTTAACCATTAAGGGAAGAGCGGGTCTTTTATTTATTTGATTTATTACTTTGGGTTGATGATTATGGATGATTTTGGATGAGTATGAATGTCGATTACTTAATTATGATTGGACGATTAAATAATTTTCCCATATAAGAACTCGGTTCGCATTCATTCGGGTTGTTTTAAATAAATAATTTGCTTTTTCTAACTAAAAACAAATTAGAAAATCGTAAGGTTAAAGAGGTCGGGGTTTTTCCGAACGTCGGCTTCCATTGCGGCCCGACGTACACCCCAAGTCCCTTTACCAGAATCGCCTTGGTGCGGTCTGGACTAGTTTTCTAAATTAATTAGCCGCTTTTAATAAAATTGGGTTAAAATGGGAGTCATTTTTATAAAAATAAAATGGAAACGGTCCCATGCCGAAATAATGGGTGGCGACTCAAACGGTCCCATTGCCGAAATAATGGGTGGCGACTCAAAATGTTTTATAAGACCGATTTATCGGCATCGTACTCAATAAAAGGTTTTGTCACCACTATTCATAAATAAAATCATTTTTCCATTCGAAAACAAAAATCGAACGTTCTTCGTGTCGCTCGGGGGCGGTGCGAAAACATACCTATACACAAGTTCATGTTTACAATAATGTCATTTACCTTGTTCATTTAAAGTCTCAAATATGCAATAAGAAAATCTCAAGGTTTCATACATATTAATTATCTATAACTTTAACTCCAAGGCATCCATAATCGATATCATATCTATTCTTTATTCTTAAGTTGGTGATAGCTCACATACAAGTAACTAGGTCTCTTTTTATAAGCACTAATACTACCAATACTATTAATATCCCCGCTCATAATCTGCTGCATAATAAACATTTCTATTATTTCCTAATATTATTTTACTCACTACAAAAATAGATTTCATATAAAAAGTAATATATTGGGTAATCAAGTGAATCCATTACCATCCAGTATTCCTCTATTCACAGGTCTAAGAAATAGTTCTCACTTTAGCACCTACAATTTCTATAATAGACTGTGTTTGTTGTTTATTTACCATACTCATCATTAGTCCCTCTCACTTATAATTTACCAATTTATGCAATAGGTATGAGTTTTCCCACCTCACAGGTTCTAGTGCGTCCATTATCCCTTAGGAGTAAAATCACCAAGTTCTTTTCCTTATGTTGGTACGGTTGATCCCAACATAATGAAATTCCTGGTCCATACCTATTCCATAATGGTTCCAATAACCTTTACTCTATCCAATCCAATCATAACAACAAGGGAGATATTGAAGTAGAAGCAAAGGAGATTGAGAAAGATGAGATGGAATTCCTTATGCTCCGCAGTTACATCTACAATTGACGGGAATCAGACACGTATAAATCCTTTCTTCATTTTTTATGTTACCCAAAACGAGCGTAACCGCTTAATCATTGGCCGGACCGACACTAGGGCACATGTAAGCTTAAGGCCTTTGAGGCCCATAGTAAGCCTAACTCACATGAATCCAATCCTTTAAACTAGTTTTAGGAACAATAAGCCCATAATGTGATGTTATTAAATCATACTGTCAATTTATATCTCTAGCCTAGCTTCCACATCATCAAATAATTCATAGCTTGGGCCTATAACTTTTTGTTATACCATTAACATCATCCGTAATATGGGCAAATTTGTTCATTCATACTTTTAGAGAGTGGATTAGAAAACCCACAGGTTTATTAAATAATACTCTAATAACTTTTCACATAACAATTTGCGATACCTAACTCTTTAACTGCGGAGCTCAGTAACTAGATGTAGATACATTTAATATACATGTTACTGCATATTCAACTATTATCAAAATTGAAAAATTACTACTGTAACTCTACGAAGAAGGGAGCAGAGTCTGTCTGAACTGGCAATATGTCTACCTCCTGGGAAAAATTTAAGGGAGGGGGTTGAGTTTCACAAACTCAGTGAATAATAATAAATAATGCATATCACGTAAAAATGCTTTTCAACTTATATAGGGAACATTCGTTCAACCAAGCGCATGACACATCATCAGCAACCATAAATGATATCACCTTCAAATAATCACATCAAATGGAGAATGATTAGTGGCACATTATTTTCTCATTTCACAAGAAATCTATTAATCGTGTTTTACAATTGTTTTCGCCCCTCTCACCCCTAAATTATTTTTATTGTGTTATTTGAGAGAGTTGAGATCCCTTAAAACCCCGGAAAAGGATATCGGAAAACTACTTTTATTTGTTTGGAATTATTGAAAATGGTGTTAAAACCTTTTGGGAATACGGTGCCGATAAATCGGTCTTATAAATTATTTTTAGCAGATTTCCTCTCAGCTACAGATCATGGTTTGAAACCCTTTCTTTCTTTTTGTTTGAATTCCTTCATATAGAAAAGCCGGCCTTCCCTCCTAAACTCCTCCCTTCCATTCATTGCAGTTGCGAGGAATCACTAGGACGGCCCGCCCGTTCATCGCCATTTCGCATCGAAAAACCTTTTCTTTGCTCCATCCGACTTCTCTTTTCTTTTAGCTTCAGATCGCAATGAATACGAAAGGGAGACTCCAATTCAAAACAAAAAACAATAGGCCATGAATGGCGCCGACAGTTAGTGGCCTTCTCACCCTCCCTTTTCTACGTTGGACTCGGGGAGCTGATCTGAATAAATGCATTCAAAGGGAGGTGCATCTCTTAATGCACCGATGTTGGGTATGGGCCGAGCATTAAAATATTTTTGAGTTAGGATAACAAAGAAGAGCGGTTTAAACAGCAGACGCAGAAGAAGAAACCGGAACCGACATAGCCCCCGAATCTCTCTCGGGAATATATGTCCAGCGGACGAGAAAGGCAAACCGTAAGGACCTCTTCCGTTTTCCGCCACTCACCGCATATAGGCTGTGAAAAAGAAGTCTTACTTCTTTCTATTCATACACTAGACGCACAAAGAGAGAGATTCGCTCTTCTACTTTCTCTAATAAGGTTAAGGGAGCAACGAACTTCAACGTACTTCGGTAGGACGCCGCCCGTTCCTTGCTAAGATGTGCTCTCCCACCACTCGCCTGACAGCTTTAGTGCACCCAACGTCGTTCGCACACATCCCTTAAAGGTTTTGCGGCCAGGCCAGTACACTCGGACGACAAGTCGTATTCGCCTGGCCAGTTGTATTCCCGCCTTCCCTAACGAAACCAGCCTTAACCTTCGGCCCGTGACCATGTCCAATGCCCACCACACCCTAACACCACAGACTACGGCCGCTTTTATCCGGCCGCCGAAATCACAACATCCTTCCCAGCAAACAGTGCCACTACAGCCACTAACCGCGTCTTTAGAGCCGCCATTTGACATCCCCCCTTTCGGACCACTCCTATCACTTTTCTTCGCCCCAGTAAGCAGTTTAACATTGGGAATCTTCCTTCCCCAACATCAAGTCTATTTCAATCGCATGACCTTACAACCCTCTACTTGGCACACCTGGTAGGTCATTCACGATTCCATTTTTTTTCTCCAGCTATGAGAACGTCCCTCATCACACAGCCTCCGTTTTATCCCTCCATGGCTTTCCTATCTGTTCCTACAGAGCTTACCATATAGACAGGGGAGTAAGGGCCCTCACTATTTCGTTTTTCCTTGGCTTATGAAAGATCCATCCAGAACTATTGAATACCCCGGGCATAGAATTCCAGGTCAGCACGCAACGACCCTTATATCATCAACCACGTAGGTGCCCACACTAAGCGGCCAGCCGACCATAAAACCACAATACAGTCAAGAAACTCCAAGACTAGAACAGCACAGAATAGCCAAGAAGCAACAAAATTCCAGTGTTGCTGTACCACAAACAAAAGACAGAGATATCAGTCCCTATCCCAAAGCGCTTGTCAGGATCACACAGCACGTTGGGATTAGAATTAGCAGGACCTATCGGATCGGGTCAACGACGGTCGAGGAAAAGTCCTCCTGTCATCTGCGCTTCCTTCCACCACGCAAGGCACGACTAGGATCCAATCCGGTTTACAATCAAGCATAATTGCTAAAAAAGACACAAAGAATCGACTTACCCATTTCTTTTTTTGAGCACCACAAAGGCCTTGAAGCGTCAGCGTCGAGGCGAGAGCTACACCCACTCGTTCGGCCTACTCGTTAAAAAGAGAGTGGGCTTTAAAGGCGGCATTTTCTGACCTAGAATCACGCAGATTGTTCCAACCTTTGCGCTCATGCCATACCGCATCCTCAGGATCTGCCTTCGATTCCTTGATGCATATGTCCGGCGAGAACCTTCAACCCAAGCCAATTGGGTGGCTCTCATCCTCTGATCGCACAATTTTTGAGCAGACAAGCAAGCGAGAACGTGGGAACACCGCTCACCACCCCTACCCCTTCCGTTCTTGCCCTGAATCTCGGACCTTCGGTTCAAGAGTATCCGGGCTTCTACGCGAGGATGTGCTTTTCTGACATCGCAGCTTTCAGCTCAGCCAAGACGCATTACTACTTTGACTTCACGGTCGGTTCCATTAGTCACTTTTTTCAGGGAAGTTCCCGAAACTGAACTATGTCATCTTGCACCCCTAGGCATCCATTTGGCTAACCACACTTTGGCCTTCTTCATTCGAGCTCGGATAGCCGCCATAACCCGAGGGCCATTTTGAATGAGAAAGGATTTCTCTCTTCTTACCACTCTCAGTCAGGACACTTATCCTGCCTCTTCCTTTTCCTTGCCCCGCCTCACAAATACCTTCCTTCCTCGACTTGGCCCTGGGCACGGACAGCTCGCATTGATTCGAATCCGGTTCCTGCGGTCTTCGCTTGACAACAAAGTCAGGCTTTTCACTTCGACGCAGTAGACCCCTTAGTACCCGCTTATTCGACCTGCAAGCCCAGCCGGCAGTTTCTTTGCTCTTCACAGCTAGTTTTTGGAACTTACAGAAAGGCAGCCCCACGCACCTTAGCTTCCATTCATCCCACCTTAGACGAAATTTTTGCACAGAAGGTTCCGTTCTAACACCCCCTCCTCTGGCCACAAGCAGGAAGAGCACCGGACAATAAGGTGCTATTGTCGGTTGAAGGTGCTCTTCTTCTCTACTACTAGACATTAGGATAGAGGCTCACTCTGAATCCATAGTAATCCTCTGACATCTTATGCATCTTCTGTTCTTGTCTCTTGGTTTCCAGGGAGCCTGTGACGCCAAGAGTTCCTCCCCCGGAAAGTGAAAGTGGCTTTTCTAGGAGGGAAGTGGGCTTCATTCAATGGAAATTGCTTTGTTGGTTCAGCTCAGGAGGGGTCATCGGTCTTAGTGTAGAGGGGGCGCCTTCTTTTTGTTGACCTTCAGGGGGACATGTTAGAATGTGGAAGAAGGCACATACGTGCTTGATCGATTGCGATGGATCATCCGCCGTTCCATCCTTCTATACTATAGATGGTGATCAGACTTGTTAAGATCTAGATCTATCTGTGTGATCCCCACTTTGATTGTTACCTTTGACCGCTTCATTTGTGGAGGCCCTAGCCTCGATCGGCCCTCCAATTCTTCAACCCGACCTACACAAGTGGGTTTTAGAACCCACATTTTTGAAAGTTCTGTTAGGTTCTTAGTAGCAGTCGGGCGACCTTTTCTTCTTTTTATTCACATAGCTTTTCGTCTTCCTTGATAGCTGGAAGTTCTCAATAAAGTATGAAAAGCTGGAGAGGACTTTGTACATCCCATTTCCGTATGTGGTTGAATTTCTGATTCAACAGCCCAAGACTTTTGGAGCACATCTTTTGTTTATTTCCACTGCTTGAAGTGATTTGTTACGACCACGCAAGAAACGACGAATCACCAAACTACGGGATATATAAGAGCCAAAACTTTGCTTTAAGGGCATTCCATCCAGGCGTAAGCCATTCTGGCTTAATCTGGAATGCGACGTGGCAATACCCGAATAAGCCCTAAGAAATTGCATGGGTAAAGAAGGTCGGATAACCCCGAAAAAAGTGATCCATAAAAATGGATTTGAACCTAAGGTTTCAGGGGTATGTTCCGGGACCCAAAGATATTTACCCACCCAATAATGGAAAATCCTGCAAATAAAGCAAAAAACGGCTCCCATTAAAAGTACATAATGGAAATGTGCAACCAACATTAATAAGTATCATGTAGAGCCAATGTCTAAGCCCAGAATTTGCCGGGACATTTCCAGTGAGTCCTTCCATATGGTGAACAAAAAGATGAATCCCTACAGCAAATAACATGGGTGGTTTTGTATTGTATCGAACCCCCCCACATGGTTACGCGATCACTAAAGATTTTGATTCCGTGGGACAGCCTATGATCATGGGTAGCTTGCGGTGAAGTAAGGCACGGGTTATCAACCCGTCTAAGCCACAGTAAAATATTGATGGGCCAAACAAGAAATCCAAGAACAACCGTATTACTGATCATGGCATACCAGCCTAGTACCCGTGAAAACCGGTTTTTCCCGAAAAGTTTCGAAACGATATGACTTATGGGATACGGATCCAGGCAGAATTAGGATGTAATTCAGGGTGCTTCTCTCTTCTCTAATATAAGCGGACTATGAATAGAAGAAAAGGTGGATATATCATCAACTTATTCCATTGGTCTGGACAAGCTAGCCATGCTTTATATGGTGATACTGTTCAGGTTTAAATGCTTTGAGATCGTAAAGACTTGTTATATTCCTCAATATAGGAACGAATCGTCGTGATTTATGGACTTTCGGAAAGTACTTTGATTTAAATAGTTAATCTAGCATCATGGATAAACCATCTTTTCGACTTTGTACAGACCATGATAGTAACCCATTATTTGACTACTATCCAAAGTAGATATTTCCTCCAAATACTACCTTTATCAAGACTCTACATTCTTGAGAAGTTTCATTAGTTCACTCGAATACTTAGTTGAGGTAGTCGATTCTTCATAGGCGATACCTATGGTAGCCATCCAGCATCAAATAATCCTGGCAAACCATTTGATGGCATCTAGTGTAATAGGTCGATATTACAGGGATATCCTAGTACTTGGACAGATACACGATGTAGTTGAAGTAGTCGTTGCTGAATGTCGAATATGACCATTATTACAATTTCATTAGGTTATCATACCAAGTTGATTATGTAGTCGATAACGATAAGCTTTAGCACCTGATCGCATTTTAATACTTTCCACCAAGCATATGTTGGATCTATCGGTAGTTAGTGGTTAGAATCTTCAAGTTCCCATTAGTTATATTTTCAAGAGAGAGTTATATACCTTTGTTACTAACTTGAATACTTCCATCACCATCGATAATTCCAGCTAGCCACTCACAGTAAGGATTATTAGGATTAACTTGTTGCTTCATGTTCAGTCTTCTGAGGTTCCTACCTAGACTTGCTTTTATGTCGGGTTGGTTACCTGCTGATCTGTGTCCTTAATACTCCTTTTGCTAGAATCGGGGTTTTACTTAGAAAACCCACTTATGAACATAGTGGAGTACCATAAGCAGACAGTTCCCAGCAATAGCGCAATCGCGTATTCAGATTTGAATCTGAAAAGGCCCATTTAAAAACCGAAGAAACCAAAAAGATGCTGGTTATAATATTTGGGGGTGTACTCCCCCTCACGGGGAATCAAAAAAGGTTGTATTAAGTTAATCGAATCGTTAATAACCATTGGTAATGCCCTGCCAGTACCGAAGTGATGAATAAAAGTGGGAATGCTGTCACTAGAACGGGACCACACAAATGGGGTGATCTGTGCATAGTCATTCCAGGTCCACGCATGTTGAGATAGTTGTTATAAATAATTGATAGAACCTAAATTGGCATGAAACACCAGATTAGATGAAGACTAGAAAATTGCTGAATCAAACTGCTCCTCCAGGAATGGCTGGTAGTACCACTTAAGGGCGGATAGATCCGTCCCCACCCAGTGCCGCTCACCCACTTCCCTAAGGCGGAGCTTATAGGGTAAGAGACTTGGTGCAACAACCAGAATGAAAAATATTTATTTAATCGTGGAACATGCCTATGGTCAGGGTGCAACCTATCAGAATCGGAACAAGACCAATTACCAGATCACCTAATCTTCGGCCCGGGCATAACCTAAAATCTCTCTCTTT
>NW_023590789.1:15315826-15342596 GCF_014843425.1 Jatropha curcas | reverse complement strand
GTCCTTAATTATCCCATGACCCTCGAAACCTCCAGTACATCCATCTCGATTATTTCGCATTTTTTTTTACCTAATTAACAATGTGTTTATGAAGGGTAAATTATATGTAATTGCATTAGTCTAAACCATCCTTAAAACATGCCACTAATTGTTAATGGTTCAATTTACGCTATAACCTAACTTAAGGTTATTTCTATTAATAAGCGTATCTATTATAATTAATGGGTAAAATCACTAAGTTCATTTATTTCACTAAGTTCATTTGTTACCTTTAACCCTAATAAAGGTAAGTGTACGATTCCAACATATTGAATTTTTTGAAAAAAAATTTGGCAACACTTCGGCACAACTCAATAAAAAATCTCAAATATTAAAACACCTTCAATAAACACTCCTATATCATATCAACAATTCTCCAAAAGCAAAATGGCCACTACTAGGGCCTCCAACCAAACCAAAACGAAGTCATTCATTAAAAAAAAAAATAAAAAGAATAATAACAACATAATAAAAAAAAAATGCATTATTTCCATAATTATAAAAAAAGAGTAATTTCAATTACATGTATTCATAAACATAATTATTATTAAAAAAAATTTCAAAACTATCCATTTATGGTCTTATTTGAAAATTTTAAAAATTAGCATATAAATTAATATTTATCATTTTTTTTATTTTATTACTATGTAGTTATAATATTTAGTTATTCATATATAATATATATATATTATATATATATATTATGTTAATTTTTAACACTATAATGATATTAATGGTTTTTATTAGTTTTTTTATAAATAATTGCGAAGTTTCTTACAAGTATATTTAAAATTTATCTAAATATTATTTTATAAAAAAATAAAGGCAGATAATTGCCACCAATTATTTTGTTATTCCATTCATAATATTTATCATATTGCCCACCATATTCAAACGCATCATTCATTAAAAAAAAAAAATAAGAATAATAACAACAATAATAAAAAAAAAATGCATTATTTCATAATTATAAAAAAAGAGTAATTTCAATTACCCACCATATTTTATAATGGAGTTGGATTTTATGTTAGTCAAATTTTTGTGACAGCTGGTTCTGTGTATTTTTAAATTCATGTATTTATTACTATTATTTTTTAGTTATTCAAAGGATGTTGACAAATAATTTTGTTATGAAATCTGCAGGACTTTCTTCTGGGACACTTGGAACCATTGCTTATGCTTGTATTAAGGTATTTTACATTGGCTTGTTTCCAAAAGAAAAGTAAAAGCTATCAATTAAACTTATCATAAACTTGGTTGTTGACCAATACATTTTGAACATTTTTGCCTTCTTATGTGTGGTTTATTTTGCCTTCTATGTGTGGTTTATGGTTATCATACGTTGGGCTTATTAGGTTCAATAGCTTGTGATTATGAAATCAATAGATTTTAATGCTTTTTTTTTTTTTTTGGCATTTTCATCCCTTTATTTTTTCTTTTCATTATGTCTATTATTTATAACGTTCTTTGACTAATGTTTATAGTTTGAAAGAATAGATTAATGAAAAATTATTCCCTGTAAGACAGTAAAGAGTTATTTAAACAACTATTTTTAGCAAACAAAGACTTATAATATTCTTGAACAATAGTTATTTATACAAGAATAGAAATGCATTATAGGAACAATAATCCAAATTGAATTTTGGCAATATCCAAATTAAAAATTCATTTTGTTCCAAAAAGGTCAAAAATAAAAGAATGATCCTAATAAAAAAAAATTATGCTTAAAGTTAAAAGTCTTCATGCTTGGATATAGACAATTTAAATAAAACAAACCTATATTGTCAATTTATAAAAATTTAACCGAAATAAACCATGAAAGTACTAAAATCAACTAATGGTGTAAATGTAATTTCGTGATGGAGAAATTTAAAAAGTGCTCATTCTTATAAAAATAAAAAATAAAAAATAGCTTCACATTATATATCTTTATATAAATAAAAGAAGACACTTCTCAACTTATTAATAATATATCAAAATAAGTAAAATTTGTTGAGCATGACATATTAAGCTATTTAACATAACACTTAACGTATCATTAAAAATAATTATTTAGCTAATCTAAACACACATAATAAAATAATGCATATTATATATGTTTGCTTTTGCATATATGTGAAGGTTTCTGCAGCTGGGACATTTTTAGGCTCCTCTATGGTTGGAACTTCTTTCCTTCTCAAGGTAAGTCCCCATAACTGTTAATTACTCTATATTAACACTTATATTACTCTATATTAACATTATTTGAAGATATTAATTTATGTTAATGATTCTTATTTAACCATCACTCAGTTTTTGTTGCTTGGATGGGTACCTATTCTAGCTGTTGCAGGAGTACTGGTAAATTTATACAATTTGAACTCCAATTTCATAAATATCACTTCAGCAATTCTTCAGGAATTTTAATTCCTGAAATATATATTATATATATTATTATATATAATATATATATATATATATATATATATATATATTCCCTATGAATTCAGGTATTCATATCTTTTATAATTTCAAGCCTATTTTAAATATCTTTATGCAATTTTACTTTTAATTTTAACTTTTCAAATAGGAATAGCACTTTTCAATTGCAAATTAAGGATGAAAATTATAAGTTAAAATTTTCAACGGACCCGCGTCCGACCAAGGAAAAATATAAACCAGCAAAACAAATATCATAGTTATGCCTCCCAAATTACACATAATCGCAAAATAAAAAAAATAAAATAAAAAAATAAAAAAAAAATTTCGAAACACAAATCGCAAAATAACCTCAACTTATGTCCAAGGAAGACGGGTGGAGTGACCGGAGGGGCCTGCGCGGCGTCAGGAGGGGCTGCGCGGCGTCAGGCGGGCTGCAGCGGCGTTCAGGATAGGGCTGGAGCGGCCTGCGAACAGAGGAGTAGGAGAAGGAGAAGAAAGAAAGAAGAAGGAGGGCGTCTGGCATTTAAAGCCTTAAAAATTGCGACCGACAAATCGGTCGCAATTTTTAACCCTGCGACGTCGTTTTACTTCGCAGTAAATTTGCGACCGATTTGCGACTAAATTAGTCGGTCGCAATAATTCGTTCTCAAATCTGTCGCACATCGGTCGCAAACTTTAGTCCTAATTTTGAACCGTGCAATTTTGCGACGGAATAACCCTTAGTCGCAAATCCGTCGCATAGTAGTCACAAACTGAGAAACAAGATCGCGGAAATTTTTAGCGCTAAAATTTGCAAAAATTTGCGACTGTTTGTTCTTGTGTATGTAAATCTGTCGTCCGTCGCATAGTAGTCACAAACTGAGAAACAAGATCGCGGAAATTTTTAGCGCTAAAATTTGCGACTGTTTGTTCTTGTGTAGTAAATCTGTCGCAAATATCGGTCACAAATTAGCGTTTTTTTTGTAGTGATTTTGGTTATGCTTAAGTTTCATAGCCTATGAGTAACCTTCATAGAATTTGCAGCTTCTCCATGTCTTTAGATGTATATACTTAAGATTTATGACTTGATATGTATGATTATGAGGATTTTATCCTAATTACTTGGATTTAATGCATATAAAAGTTTCATTGTGGTAAAATTGTTTCAAGGACTTATGAATCAACATAAATCATGTATAAGCTATGTATTATCTGAACAAGTAAAATTTTATGAGTACTTTTATGATTTAAAGAACAAGTAAAGTTTTGGGCTCTAATATACTTGCTGTGAAATTGTTGTGTGATTTAGATTTATTATGTTATATGAGCATGCTCGCAATTGGTGCCATTCTATTATTGGATATAGCTATAATCATATGCTTGCCACGTGGGTGCCCTCTGTATAAGCGGAGCGCTCTATCTGCTTTTGTTAGGATTTTAAAGCCCTTCTGACTCTGTTTCTAAAATCTGGTCTACTTCATTTCTACTAAGTGTATGTGAGACCCATAAGTATATATTTAAAAGAATTTGACTTAATAAGGTAGTATTCCATGATATGGGTACTTATAGGTTTATGATTTATAACTATGATACACTTGCTTGAAATTCTTGATTCATATGTCTTATACATAGAATGATATTATGTATCTCTAGCTTATGCATATGTAATTACGTTATTAAGTGAAGTTATTTGATTTGATTATGAGTGCTATTGTTTATATGCTTAAAATGATTACATGTATCATAAATGCCTATGCATGTTTACTATTCACATGATTATATGATTATGAGTTTAAATGTTTAAA
The DNA here is from genome assembly GCF_014843425.1 of Jatropha curcas. The sequence continues at coordinate 15,338,352 of NW_023590789.1, read as the reverse complement.
TTATAATTTAAATGTATGTTGTTATCATAACGCTTGGATGTATGTGATTTATGAGCATCATTGAGTTTTATACTCAGAGCGTCGATTTCTATCGCACATAGGTTATTGACTGAGGGTGCTAGTAGAAGACCAAGGATTAGTATTAAAGTGGAAGAATATTCATTTTGGTAGTTTAGATTATGTCGTTTATGTATTTTATATTAGAAGCTTGTATGAGGTTTATTAATTATGGAGCTAGGTCTCTCTAAGTTGTAGAATTGGAATTTAAGATAATTATGCATCAATGGCTTATGGAATTTATATATAAGAGTATTTATGATAATATATGATCATGAGATAATGATGATAATAATGATGATTTAAGGATTATGTATGTATTATAGTTTGTGTTTGAGATTGATTACATTAGAGTGGATGGATTGTTTAGGTTGGTTTTGAAAGTGTTTTCTTATTTCACAGGTTTTAGTTAAGTCTAATTTTGAGGGGAAACTCTTGCAGTTTTTCTGTAGTATTCCCAAATCATTTTCTAAGTAAAACCATAGACTTACTAGACTTGTGAGACTCGAAATAATCTTTTTTTAAAAAAATTAACTCATGTCTTTAGCTAATAAGATTTAAATCTGTGTCTTAGAAAGGTGTCTCTAGCATCGAATGTGGCGTCCGCCGTCTAATCCTCCGAGATCGAGCGGCAGGTGTTACACTAAAGTTCACTTTTTATACTCCTTCTGTTCTCTTTATATAAAGATAACTGAATTTGTACAGTGATTAAGAGAACAGTTAAACTGAATAGTTTTCTAAAATTATGTCTATTTTACCCCTAAACAACATTAAATGGGCACTCTATTTGATAGATAGACAACTCATGTGTGTAGACTTCTAAAGCAATATTAATTATAGGATTGTAGCCAAAAATGGAGGGATGAGCCGAAATTGGTGGCGATTGTGAGCTAATGTCATTAATTTATACATTTTCAAACTTTCCTAAATTAAAATCCCACGTTTGAAATTTTAAACTTCCCTCGTTTTCTAAAGTCCTGGGCAAGTTCGATCCTATGCTCGCAAATGTGATGAAAATGTTTAGCCAAAATTTTTTATACTCTCACTGTCTCCTCAACTTCTACAATATGCACTTATATAAATATGGAAAAGAATGCACATGTAATTGCATTTATAATCTTTTCAAACTAAAGCCAATAGAAAGAGGGGAACAATATTTTTTGCATCGTGAATAATCCATTTTCATTGACCCCAATAATGTTCTAATAAATTCACCCACACATTCTCACGATATGCACACAACTTTCCATTTGACATTTGAACTCCTTACCTGATGTAGAAGAAGGCATTGTGGTGGTTCCTGAAATAAGTCATACCGAAAATATTGTTACAAGTAATGAGAAAAGAAGAAACACAAAGAAAAATATACCAGATTATGTAAAGAATTCTGTAAGCACCATGTTGTTTTTTGAGTTGCAATAAGATAACCTAAATACCCATAGTTATGAAAAAGTTGCAGCCATGTTTAGCATCTCTTTGAAGTCAATTTACAGAATTTGGCGAAATGTCAAGATCCATCCAGAGAATAATATTTCTCGCATGAAAGGTCCATGGAACAAAGGGAAGAAAATGAGTGCAAATCCCAATACACAAGATAATAGAAATCCCATTAAGACGTTGCATGATAATTCATTCTCTGGCACATGAACTGGGCACATCTGTTTGATATGTCCACAAAATGATAAAAGGTGGGCATATCAGACCTCATTCTAATGCCATAAGGCCACTGCTCAAAAATGAGAAAAAAACAACAAGAATTCAATTCTGCCTCTCAATGATTGATCAAGGTACATTAAATAGTCAACCTTATTACAAAACCATGCATGACATAATTCACATTGATGAAAAGTGGTTCTATATATGAGAAGAAACATAGAATTTTATGTAGCAAAAAATGAAGAAGAGGCTTACACCCAAAATAATGTTTCTAGTTGTAGTTGCATGCCCTAGATTTGATGAAAACTCTAATGTGCTGTTTGATGTTAAGGTTAGTATTTGGCTATTTATTTATAGTGAACCAGCCAAAAAGAATAGCAAGAATCGTTCAGCTAGTACAATGGAAATAAAACCCATACTATCAATAACAAAATATATCATTCGTGAGGTTCTCATTCATAAGTTTTTATCCTCTATCAAAGAAAAATGGCCACAAATTGATGGTCCAAGCACCATTTTCATACAACAAGACAATGCTAAGCCACATATAGAAGTAGGTGATATCCAATTTGCACAAGCTACAACTGAACTAGGATTGGACATTCATTTACTATGCCAACCTCCAAACAGTCCATATTTAAATGTTTTATACCTTCGTTTTTTTAGTGCAATTGATTCAATTAAGCATAGAAAGGCTCTAAGTACTATTGATCAACTTGTTAATGTAGTCTTAAAAGCCTATGATGTTTTCCCTACTTATTCAATGAATAAGATTTTTTTGACTCTACAGAGTTGCATGGTTGATATCATGAAAGGTAATGGTGGGAAACATTATAAAATAAAGCATATGACAAAGGATAGCTTGTTATCGACCAACAAATTTTTAAGGAGGCAGCAGTTAGTTTGAATCATCCAATTGCAAGCTTTTTTTTTAAAATTGAACTCAGTTATTATATGGCAAATGCGGAGTATTTTGTTAATTTCTGTATGTATATTTCTATGAATGAGCACAATGTTGCTTTTTAAGCTCAATTTTAATGTAATTTCTTATTTCCATGAGCTTTTTCAATTATAAGACTTTGACTTAAAACGTGTACAATTTATTTATTTTGCTTTTAAATTTATGTTTATATCATTACACATTTGAAACCAATGAGCCTAATCCCAATGTCATATGCATTAAACTTGAATTTATAATATAGTCAGTCAATGTGAGCACAATTTTCATATGTAATGCTCACATGCTCAATTTTTTAATAATCGCATAGTTTTAATTTGAGCACAATTTTCATATTTAGTGCACGTATGCTAACTTTTTTTAATAATCATATAGTTTTAATACAAGCACAATTTTTATATTTAGCACTCATATACTCAGCAAGGTATAATGTTCTTTTTTAATATATTTTTATATAAATCATATAGTTTTAACAATACAAGCACAATTTTTATATTTTAGCACTCATATACTCAGCAAGGTATAATGTTTTCTTTTTTAATATATATATATATATATATATATTATATATATATATATATATATATCATAAATATATATTATATTAATATATATATTATATATGCTAAATTAGCTAATAATGTGAAATTTTATGTACCCTTACCTCGCAGAGCCATAATAAAAGCGAGAACATATTAAAAATATCGTGCAATGCAAATACATTCTAAAATACAATTTAAACTTAAAATAATATCACTCCTAAACGCAAATATATGCTAATTAGCTAAAATGTGAAATTTATGTACCCTTACTCGCAGAAAGCCATAATAAAAGCGAGAACATATTAAAAATATCGTGCAATAGCAAATACATTCTAAAATACAATTTAAACTTAAAATATGATCACTCTAAACGCATACATATATTTCCACTCTAGACTAATTAAAAATAAGTTCTTTAAAAGATTAATAGATTAAGACAAAACAAACAACCATTCCTGCCCATTATCTTCACCAGCAGATGTGTTCTTCTTCTCTTCATTGATGTCACCAAGTGTCTCTTCCAATATTTCGCTTGCTTTAAGCATCTCATCCAAAAAATCTTCAAACCTGTCTACTGTAAATGGATTTTATGTGTCTGGTTGGGTCTCATCATTGTCATGCTCAACTTCATTCTTTTCTCACCATTATCCTCAATATGGGAATGCTCATCACCATCATTTTCAGCACTTATGTTCTTTTCATTCTATGCAGCAGGCATATCTTCAATTCTATCATGCATATCTTCATTTCTCTTGCCCTACTTTTCCAAAATCTGGTCACTATTTCCCTTGTTGTGCTCATGTAATGGTGTATCTGGAATCTTAGTGAGCTGGCCCATGGATTGCACAATTTTCTTAATGTCACCAATAGATGCCTTAAGCTCTTCAATATGCATAACTTTGATAAACATTTTCCATCAAAGTGTGCATCATAGAATTCATTGTCTCCATTCTTTTCAAAAACTCTTCCAACTTACTGTTAACATTTGTAGAGACCCTTGGTGCCCTTCTTGGAACATTGGAAGCTTGCTTAACAATACGATTTTCATCCTTACTACCCCACTCTATCACATCATCAGGTTGCACATATTTGAGAAGTGTCCATCCCCTATTTTTTGTCCTCACTAGGTACCTTGCATTTATCTTCTCTATGTGCTTTATGCTGGCTCCCTTTTCACAGATAGATCAATAGCACTTTTCACTATGCACTTAGAAATCAACCTCGCATAAAGGCAATTGAATGCAATTTTTTCTACTCTTATAATTCTCTGAGCTCAAAATTTTATTGTTGTTCGTAATATTTTTCACGATAATCTCAGCAACATTCAATATTGAACGGTGGAAAATGTGCCACAAAATCAAAGTCTCATCATCCGTCATATTATCCTTACTTCTAGACTTAGGCAAGATATTTGAACACACAATCAAGTGGATCAACCTAAGAATTGCTTTCATCCTAGTATGCACTACTTTATTATTTGAATAATCCTCTACTAATTCAGTTCTCTCAAATTCACTAAGTTTACTGTTAGAGGGTTTTGCAAGGTCTTTTAAAATTGAATCATAATCATTGCCAGGAACAACAATAATTTTTTTGCAACACAGTCTCGTTAATCTTTACTTCTATACCATTAACCACAAAAATTAGATTAAGCTTAACCCTATTCTTATGTTTCTGCTCCTCTACATAAAGATTTGCATAAAAAATCCTAACAAGCCTAGGGTCAACATCATCAGAAAGAGACATACACTTCTATATTCGAAGATCAAAGTAATGTCCTAGGTCTAAACCTATATCCTTGAGTTCACAAAAATCTACCATTTTCTCATACAGTAATTTCTCATGCATTACTATGTGATTATAGAATCTTGTCTAGACAGAGATATAAGCCCGAACTTTCTAAAAAATCACCACTACTCCCTTCATCATTTGATTCTGTCTCAAATTGCTCTTCTTCCTCTGATTTGATTGATTCATGCTCTTCAGCAATCAATTTTCGCTTCTTGTGTGGTGGGTTTTTAGTCGTAGGGACCTTTTTCTGTTTGGGGGCAACTTTCTTAGTAGTGGCGACTGGTGTTATGGTTAAAGATGATAATTTTTTTTTTGGCTTTTCAATCTAAGGATAATTTTGCTTTGCCCTTCGAAGCTTTTGTTTTTCTTGGTGTTGGGTTTGATGATGATTCATCTCTCTTTGTTGCCATTTTTTATTTTTTAGAATGAGCTCCGATCTTCTTGATCCTGGACATCATTTATGACCGTTGAACGACGTTAATAAAGGGTTGGAAGCCGGCGGTTATGAAAAATGAATGGGTTTTCGGGAGGTTTGAGAGCATAATTTCTAAGTGGTGCCTCTTTAGAAATAAGGAACAACTACTCTATTTTCACTTAAAGGGAATCCTAAATAGGGTACGACTAATTCACATTTATCATCATTTTTTTTCACTTTGTACAATTTATTCAAAATATGAGCACACATCCAAAAGTCGAGCATATTGTTAAAAGTACACATTTAAAAATAGTCATCCAGTTAGACTTTGGAAATTTAAGTGCATTAAATGTCTTTTCTTTTTTGTCTGCCACTTTCCTCATTCAAAGCACAATATGCATGCGGTTTACAAAGCTAAAACAAGGGCATCTTGATCTTTTTCATCCGACATCTTTTTCAAAGTTTCTATTTTGAGTAAAATTCTCTGTATAAAAGAAACACCCAAATTAGAAAGTTTATCTATATAAAGAGAATAAAGGGAGTTTCAGTTACACACCCAGCTAAAGGAAAAATAAATCGTGAATTACATGTGTTGTGGTGTAGACAATATCAATTTCAAATGGCAAATTATTTATACACATTAGCCCCAACTCAGCTCATCTCCAATAAAAAACATGACAAAAAAATTAAAATTTCAAATTAAAATCAAACAAGGTTCTCTTCCCAAAAAAAAAAAAAAAAAATTCTTTATCTCTTAATCTTAAATCAAAATTATAACTCCAAATCAAAATTAAACATCGCTCTAACTCTCACCATAGCACATCCATTAGTGAACACCAAACAACCATCGACGGTTCCTCATGCAGATCCATTTTTAATACTTCTGCTTGTTAGTTTTTCGAATTCTCTTTTATCTTCTAGTTCTTATTTCAATTTGTAGTTTTTATTTTTGTGAAACCAATCAATCAAAATGAGAGAGTTGTTGAGAGGTTTATTATTTTTGGGTATAACATTCAGATCTTTGTTTCTCCATCTCTTTATTTTATACCGTTCAATTTTATTGAGAATTTTTTAAAACCCCTTTAGTCTTCTTTTTAGCTTGGCAAATTCTTTGTATTTTTTCTTTACTTTGTTTGATTTGGGCTTTTTCTTGAGGTTTAGTAAGGTTGTGTTTAATTGTTATAAATTTCTATACTATAAGTTTATTACTCAAAAATGTGATCACATCTGTGGTTCTTAGTTTCATATTGTTCTATTTTGTTTGGATATGTATTTTTAAGGAATTTATGGTTTTCTTTTTTTGCAAATTTATTTTCATTTTTGTTGGATTTGTCTCTATAAAAAACCACAATAAAAACGTCAAGAAGCAGCTCTTGTTCCATAACAAGAAGCAAAAAGAAAAAAAAAAAAAAATTGCTTCAAGCTAAAAATTTAAACTGCAAAAGAAGGGAATAAAAATACCTTAATCTTTTTGTTTTAAATTGCAAAATTTTATTTTTTAAAAAATTAAACTGAAAAAGCATATCAACCATGAAAAATTAATTTAATAAGAAAAACTATTATGATCTCCCATTCTACAATAAAAAGTAAAAGAAAAAAAAAAGGCTGAAAATGTTAATTTGTAGAAGAAGAAGAGATAGGAAAGAAAATTAAAGCTCAAAACAAGTATTTTAATTAATTGTGTTTTATGTTAGAAAATGGGAGAGAGAATATAACATTAAAAACAAAAGCTAAAATGTTAGGATGGATATTTCAACGTCTCTATCACTCTCTTTTATGGTGCTTGCATTCTTAATTTCATTTTCAAACGTGGCAAGGTGTGTAATTAAAACAAAAAGTGAAATTTGAGATGTGTAACTGATGCAAAAGTAAAGTTGAAAGAGTCACCGTATCAAACTTTAAGATTCAATACATAAATTCACCTTTGTATTTTTTATAAAAAATTTTGTATACCCTCGACTTTCATTGTAATCAACTTAACACTGAAAATTATAAAATTAGACTTATTAAATACTTTATTTGACGTATTAAACATCTCAATTTATATAATTGGATCGATTAAACATTTATTTGATAACAAAAAATATAAAATTATTGTTTCAGAAGTCTAATTACCCACATATTCGATCAATATTTTACATATAAATCGAAAAACCTTAAAAATAATTGTTATTTTAAGTCTAAAGATGTGTGAGATATTTATAAAAAGTCGATTTTAAAGTTCAGATTGCCGTAAAGATTTTTCTAATCAAAATTCAAAGACTAAATCACGTATTTGGCACATCATATTCGTGTCACCAACATGTTTGTTTGGGTCTGTACTCGTAGCTTGCAACCATGGCCTATTATTACTAACGAAGCTAAATCAGACAGAAAAATTGATCATCAAAATAAGGAGTTAGAAATTATATTGTTTAGTTGGGCTAAGAAAAGATTGTAGCAGTGCATAAACAGTTGACCGACAAATTGAAAATACCAGCCGGCGATTGGATGTTTCAGACAAATTAGTCACAAACAAGACAACATAGATGAAGCCAAATTTACTTGAAATAACCGAAGGATTAGACCTTTCCTCCTTCCAACAAATTAAACAATGAGTTTCGTATGTCGCTGATCAACATAAACTTGAACTAACCAAAATCACTTCCAAGAAAGTCAGGTAATAATTCTTCATTTTCTGCAATTTTATCTTTTGATTTAATTTAAAATTTTGGATTATTTTTTCTTTTTGACCTAATAATTAAAATTAATAAACGCAGCGATCCTCTAAATTGATGAGATGCAGAGTTATTCAACTTCGCCGCATTCTTCAGCTCTGTTCTTTTTCCTCGGGGCAATTTCTGTTATCGTAATAGTTTTGCTAATTCTCTTCTTAATCTTTTGGAAATTCGTTAAACCTTCACAGGTGGTGGAATTTGTTCTAAGAAGAAAAAACAATAGACAAAAAGGTAAATGTTCTTTTTGGTCCTTTGATTTGCACTAGATATAGATGTCCCATTTGAGGTTACTATTGGAATTTAGAATCAATTATCCTAATTTTTAGGCTCTGTTCCTTCCTTATTCTTAAAAAAGTTGTTTTAATATTTTTAAAATACTGAAAATATTTGAAAAAGAAAAAACTTAATTATAACACTCGTCAAAGAATGAAAATTTAGATCCGTTTGTTATAGTTATTTGTTTTGAATTTTTTATTTATTAGAAACATGAAACAGTTTTTAGTTTTTGATTACTTATTTTTTGAAAACTATTTTTTATTCAAAATTTATATTTTTTTTATTCAAAATGAGAAAAATTCTTTCAATTATCAAATCTTTCTCTTATTAAGTCACTGAAGATTTTAGTTAATAATAAATTTTTCAAAAATTTAAAGTTTCAGAAGAAATAATTAAAAATATTGTATAATTTAATTTTAAAATTTCGAGGCTATAGTAACTATTGATTATGATGTTGAATAAAACATAATACCCAAATATTATAATAAATAATACTAAATGACATTAGATTTTATATAAATAGAGAAAATAATATTAAATAGAGAAGAGATAGAAAAAAAAAAGAGATGAGAATAATAGAGATAAAAATATATGCTTGTATATTTTGGATAATAACTTATAATGTAGAGAAAATAATAGTAATAATAACAACAAAAATAATTTTATGAGGATAAATCTTATAAAAATGAAAAAAATGAGAAATGTAGAACTAAAAATAGAAAACACAATTATGTAAACCACTATTTATGGTTTCGTAAAATTTAATTTTTGTTTTCAAAACAGTTTTCTCAAAAGTAAAGAAAAAAAATAAATAAGTTTAAACAAACAGGTTTTGTTTATTTAAAAAAAATTAAAACAAGAAATTTAATCGAAAACAAACAGCACCTTAAATCTCGTTTGTTGCAGTTGTTTGTTTTTAATTTTTTATTTATTAGAAACATGAAGCAGTTTTTAGTTTTTGATTATTTATTTTTTAAAAACTAATTTTTTATAAAATTTTTTTTATGATATGAAAAATTCTTCCAATTATCAAATATCACCGTTATTAAATCATTAAAAAATTTAGTTAATAATAAAAATTTTAAAATCTAAATTTTCAAAAAAATAATTAAAAATATTTACAATTTAATTTTAAAATTTCAAAATTACAGTAACTATTGATTATTATGTTGAATAAAAACATAATATCCAAATATTATAATAAATAAACAATACTAAATTAAAATCTAAATTTTCAAAAAATAATTAAAAATATTTACAATTTAATTTTAAAATTTCAAAAATTCAGTAACTATTGTTATTATGTTGAATAAAAACATAATATCCAAATATTATAATAAATAAACAATACTAAATGAACATTAGATTTATATAGATGGAAATAATAGTAAATATAAAATAATACTAAAATAGAGAGAGATAAGAAAAAAAAAAAAGCCGAGAATTTCATTAGAGATAAAATATATGCTTATATATTTTGGATACATATGACATTAGATTTATATAGATAGGGATAAATAAATAATAATAATATAATAATAATAATAATAATAATAATAATAATAATTTATGAGGATAAATCTTAATAATAATAATTTTATGAGGATAAATCTTATAAAAAAAGAAAAAAAACAATGTAGAATGAAAAACAGAAAACACAATTACGTAAACGACTACTTGTGGTTTCATAAAATTTATTTTTTATTTTAAAAATAGTTTTCTCAAAAACAAAGAAAAAAAATTAAACAAGCTTAAACAAACAAGTTTTATTTATTTTTTAAAAAAAAACCAAAAACAAGAAATTTAATCGAAAACAAACCGCATTTCACGTTTTTTTAGTTTTATTTTTTGAACTCGTGATTATTTAAATATTTTTTTTGTACTATAAAGGTGGAAAATGTGCATTATATCATTTTTAGTCCAAAATTTATGTTGTAAATTGGTACAAAATTCAATTTGGGTCAAATTAAACATCTAATAAATATTTTAGGAGCAAATTGATACTATATTTCAACTCATGACTATTTATATATATATATGAAATGGTATGAATCTATCTATATAGATAGCTGTAATATTTTATTTCTTTCTTTATACCATAATGCAACTTTTTAGTTTGGGATTAAGATTTAATTATTGATACTGCTGTTGTTATGCAGACTTATGGAGTGGAAATCTTCCAACAATAAGCTATTTTGACTTTCAAATATTAAAGAAGGCAACTAAGAATTTTGATCCTAGCAATCTTCTTGGAAGAGGTGGATTCGGACCTGTTTACCGGGTATTGACACTCAATTTAAATTTTTATTTAGGATAAATTATTTTTTATTATTTCAAATTTAATTTAATTAACAAGTTGATTCCTGTTAAATATTCACTTGGATCTCTGTTTTCTGACCTCAACAATGATGGAATGAGTAATTAGATGAATATTTTTGAGTCTGAAACTGTCACGACCCGTTTCCGTGGGCCGGACCGGCACTAGGGCCCAGGTAAGCTTAAGGCTCCCGAGGCCCGTAGTAAGCCTGAATCACGCTGAATCTAGTAAGCCTGAATCACTAAAATTTATTATCTCAATATAAATTTCAAACATTCAGCCCATGTTTATAGGAAAATAAATCTCAAGATTTTATTAAATCTCGGCCCAAATTTATCAGCTATAACATTTCACAGTTTAGGCCCAGTTAACAATTCACCACATTTTTTTAATATGGGCTCACATAATTATATTGTCTATATTAATACACGACTAATTGTATACAATTTTCTACAACTGCGGAGTCACTAACTCTTTGGTATACATGGCTTTTTATACACATCATTAAGTAAAATAATTATGGAACTAGAAAAATTTCTCTATTGCCCTGCGCCGAAGAAACATAGCCTAAATCGGATTAAAGGAAAACCTACTTCCTGAAAAAAAATCAAACAAGACATGTGAGTTTTCTAAGGAGTAATGATTATGCACAACACACGCAGTCACACAAACATGTAAGCATATCAATCTAGTCATCCGACTAGTGCTCACGCAGCCAGTCACACAAATGGCAAATCACCAGCACTCACAATCATTAACATCTTCATATAATCACACCACGTGGAAATTGGTCAGTGGTGTTACCGAATCCCCCGATGAGCCGTCCTCCCACCGTTCCCACATGGCCCATCCTCTCATAACGTGTGCACCTAGGGAGCAATCCCCCATACTGGCCGACCGGTCTAAACCTCACTTGACAGCCCTCTCAATTGTTTTCCAATCTCTCTCTTTTCTTTTCCATACCATGCAGGAGGCACCTGTGGTTAAACGGTAAACGGTAACGGTAGGTTGCACACGGGGGCGCCGATCTCCATAACTGGCCGACGGCAGACGCGTGTCCTCACAGTCCCATGGTGACCACTTTCTTCCCAATCCACACACAAACAAAAGCACAGCAATATCACAAACACAATTATCAAGTATTGCAATTAAATGGCAAGCATGGTTAATTCAATTAAACATCGTAATGCAATGCACAATTAGACATCTTTATCAAATGCAAATAAATAAGTAAAATAGTGTTAACAAATAAACAACATAATAAAATAAATAAAATAATGGAATACTTAAATGAATAATAATGTAATAATAAATAAATATTAGAGCACTTTATTTATTATGTATCGAATTATAGAATTTATCTGTCACGACCATTTCCGTGGGCAGGACCGGCACTAGGTACCGTGGGGTGGGCTTAAGGCCGCGCCCGAAGCCCAGTAGTAACCTTATACTATTTAAAAACTCGCATTCTATTCACAATTTGTGGATTCAGGCCCAATAATTTTATTTCACAATTATATCCAAAGTACAAACCCAAATATATAAATGTCTAATACTCTATTTAATTCATTTACAAACCCAGTTGGAATAAACAATTGCGGAAACTCTAATCCATAATTCGGCTATCCTTTTGCATTTACTATATTAATAAATAATTATTACTGCCTATCAATCCGTATCCCGTTCGTTCGAATTGGACTCCAGGATTCTTCTTTCCATCTATTACCTGGGGAGGTTGGAGGGGGGTGAGTACTAGACTCAGTGAAGTAGGATTGATAACTCTTCTGCACCGCACACATCATACAAATGCTAAAAATATTTTAATTGGTAACTCGATTAGTTATATGATATGCAGTTTCACGCAAATTGGCAATACAACAGCAATCACATTATTAATCATCTTCATATAATCATATCACGTTGGAAATTAGTTCAGCTGGAGTCCCCGGCAAACCCGATGACCGTCCTCCACACATGGCCCATCCACTCACCATGTGCACCAGGGAGCCAATCCCCCATTCTGGCTTGGCCCGGTAAATATCTACACACCGGTCCTCTCTTATTTTGCCATCTCTCTCTTTTCTTTTCTTTTCTTTTTCTTTCTTTTTTTTTTTTTTAAAAAAAATACGCAAAACAGGAGGCAACCCGGTCGTCTCCATCCCAATCTAGATCTTCAGGCTGCTCAAACAGGAGGCCACCCTGTGAAGCTTTGCGATCAGATCTAAACTAATCAGGTGCGCCAAAATTAAAGAAGCCAACCTGTGGTAACGGTAAACAGTAACCGGTAAACGGGTAACGGTAACGGTAAGGTGCTACATGGGGGCGCCGATCTCCCATTTACCCCGGCTAACAGTATCGATAGGATCCATATAACAGTAACGGTATAATACGGTACAGGTAATCATAATCAGGAATCCATATAACGGTAAACGGTCTCACAAACCCATGGTGACCCACCTTCAATCCAATTCCAACACAAACAAGGCACAAACAATATCATATCACAAGTAATCAAGCATATTTTAACACAACAAATAGTGGGCAGCACAATATGGCCATAATGCATGATAACATTTAGCCGTGAATTGCATGAAATGCAGGCGGATGATGCGAATTATCTATACACTACTCACAGTTTCTTTATTGCCCTTTAATCAGGACTCTGCTCTACTACTTGGCATCGCTTCAGTTTTTTTTGTCTTTATATTCCGTGAAACCTTATACGCTCTAAAATAATAAGAAAATTCTAAAATAAAATAAGAAAATTCTAAATAAGAGGTCTTATTCGAGAAATGTATCTTATCTTAATTATTAGTTTTGGTTACTCACATATCAAACTAAACTGCATATTTCTCTATATATATAGTTTCCCTATTTATTTATTTATTCTAATTTATAACCTTTAAATAATCTTCTAATAATATTAATCATAATAATCATTAAGAATAATAAGAATAATGCTGATATTATTCATTGTGTAGTATTTTAGCATGAGAATAATATTAATAACGATAATAATAATAATAATACTAATAATACCAATTAAATTCTCCTTTATATTAACCTACAAGAATATTTCCATAATACCATTAGTTACCGGTCTATACCATAAATTATCATCCCTCCTATTTATTTTTCTTAAAATCTGAAAATTAACTTATATAATTATTGGCTAAAATTTTCATTTCAATATCAATTTTATAATTAATATTCATAAACTATATTTAGCAATATTCAATTTAACTCACTTAATTACTCAATTAATTCATTAATTTAGGATTTATTTGAAAATTGCGAATTGAGTCTTAGAGTGTACCTACCGATGCGAAAATCGGATTTGATTTTCGTGAATCCGCGCGAAGAGGAGACATTCTGCCTCTTCTCGGGGTCGCTCAGCCGGAGCCTGCCGGACCACCGTGTCGCCGCCATGCACGTGGCCCGAAAATTTAACCTTGTGCTTAAAGCTTGCTTAACGGCATGAAATCGTCGGGAAAGGTGTCGCTACGGTGGCCGAACTTCAAGCTCTTCCCCTTTTCAAAATAGACGCAGTTTCAGTTCAAATCAAGCCATAATCTTCTTTCCTTTGCGTTGAGTAGATTGTTTTTAGAGTATTCACTGCCGGAATTTGGTGGCCGGGAGGTAATGGAGATCGAAGAGAGGAAGAGAAGGGTCACGCGAAGAAAGAAGAGAAGGAAAAGAACGAACCACAGAAGAGAGGCAGCGTCGAGAGGCTTCCTAGGCCTTTCCGGTTTCGATTCGAACCGGTTTGGTCGAACTCAACGATTTAGCTCGATTTTTGTTTAAATTATCTGGTTTTTTCTCTTGGTTTCAAGAAACTTTAAGACCGATTTACGGTTCTATTTTATCAACAATTAAATATTTACTGATACACCCCATTTTAGTCTTTTCTAATTTGATTTATTTAATTGATTTAAATTAAATTTAAGATTACTAATTGGTAAATATAAATTATCATTATTATTTGAAGTGGTCCAATATAATTCTAAGAAGTTTAAATTAATCTTTCGACTAAGAAGTTCCGATAACTTGTTTTGGGTCTTGAGCCCAATCGGCAATTTAAGCCCAGATTAAAATTACTCGGCACTTAGCCCATAACTATTACAAATTTCAGATTTTTTTTTTTTGATTTATTAAAAATTCAAAAGTTTTGAAAATAAAAATTCAGGGTATTACAATCTCCCCCCTTAAGACAATTCGTCCTCGAATTGATTTTAGTGGGAAAGAATAAGAAAGGACGCATGGGAAATTATAAAGTTATAAGAAATTGCTTTCAATACTAAGGAGACAGCTCGGAAGCGAAAATACAGATCGAGGAAAGGTAGTGAGTGGGGTATTCTGATTGTACTTCTGCCGCCAATCGTCATATTTAGAAAAACAATTCCGTTCAACTACATATTACCACCTAACTGAAGCAAATTCCGTTGCTATGAAATCTTTCTTTCAATAAAAATCTTATAATTAACCCAGCCTCTCAATAAAATGCTTACTATATATATATATTAAATTTTATTACGCATTTCTTTATGAAAACCAGATATATAATTTGCCAAAAGCAAAACAAGTTGAAATTTAATTTATTTATAATCAAAATAGATTTATTTAACGTACATATGTTATGACTAAATCTTTTATTAATCAAAAATGAAAAACTTTTACCGTAATCCCGTTGTCTATAGTATCGCAGGGTTATTCAAGCTCACTCTATCAGTTCTTTTCTATCAGTTCTTTTTATACAAGTTCTATTATTCTTATAATATTTTTATCGTATGCTAGCGCAAGTATTTAAATAGCTCATTTACTAAGGACATTCCCGCATTATTAATTATCTTACTCTACAGGGATCTCCACACTTTCTATTTAATCGCCATCCTTACGCCTAACACTTATTCCTTAAATTATCTTAACATTTATCATTAAAAGTTGACTTTCATAATAACCTCTTATTTCACCTATGTTGCTTATTAATTCATCTTAAGGATATTGAAGTCTACTTATTAAGTATTCCTTCCACTTAGTTTCTTTATACTACGACTCATGATTTTTCACGGCTTATCCGATCATTATCGTTGCAACCTAATATTTATGATTTCACTTAATTTCTTAAATCCCGACTTAACGCTGTCTTACCATTCCGACACCCCAATTAAGTACACATCACTAACTCAATTTATTTCACCCAACTCTGCGTCAACTAAATAATTTATTCGTTTCCATATGAAATTTCAGTTTATGCCTTAATTATGAAATAATAGCAAGGTCCTACTCCACATTTATAATACATAAGCTAATTGTTTAATTTAAATTTTTTTCTTTTCATCCAAGTTATAGTATCAATTTATCTATTTCCTCTTTTCTTATTTAAGTCTAGCAAGGTATTTATAACTTCTTTAAATTTATCCATTTCACCTTATCATTTCTAGTTTCTCAGTGAGCATATTGCCACCTGGTATTCTTATCTAGACCTCGACTAAGTTCAGGTCTTTCCCCCTTTCGCTGACCTGTCAACATTTTTATCAATTACCTTATGATTCACTTCACTAAATTCTTTTGTTCTCTTTTCTGTAAGGATTTTAATTTTATTATTTATCGAAGAGCCCAGAGAACTTAATTGCTACATGTTTAAATTATCTTTTATTAACATATCTTTTAACTCTCAAACGTCCCCTAGAGCTGAATAATTTCGTTATGATCTGGTAAACTACCTGAATGTTTAAATTTAAATATCAAGTCTCTTTAGTTTGGATTTATCCCAATTCACTATAGTCAATAAGGCATAGTATTAAAACTTTCAGTTCTTGATGTATCTATTTCTTAGTGTTATTGATTTGTATTTCTTATTCTTGAGAGTGTTATTGGTGATTTGTATTTCTTATTCTTGAGAAAATTTCTACCTCATTCGATTCATTTGCACTAATAGTCTACAATACTAGCTATCTCATGTGAATTTCATCTAATGTGTCTACTAAATAAAGATTTTTGGGCAATTTAAGAGTCCTCATTTACTAATATATCCACTATACATTATTTCACCGATATAAATTATTAGCTTAATCGTTTATTTAAAAATTCAACTAATGAGTTGCCAACTATATTCTAGGTTGACCATTCTATGGGTAACTGGCTATTTAAAAACTTTCAAAATAATTTTCCCTTTTCCACTTTTAAAAACATCGGCATGCACTCACACAAAACTTTAAATTTCTTTTAAACAGAACTTTGCATTTACTTTCCATTTCATTCCAAACCAAATCTCAATCGTGGTAATAAAAATATTTTCAATCAAGTTTGGAAATCACACCCATTGTATTTTTCCTAAAAATCTTTTTGGTAATTTAACTACAAAAATGAATTGTTATCTCCACGAGGACAGCACGAGGACAGTCCTCAACTCATCTAGTTCTAGTCTGCTGTTATATATTTCATCCCTAAATAATCCTCTTAAACCAAGAATATTCTAATCTCCATCGGTACTGTCACTTTCGTTATTGCTAGTCTATTAAGTAAATTGGTCCACACTTTAAATTTTTCCAAAAGTTATTTTTATTTTTTGATTATTGTTATTATTTCTCTTTATTTATTTCTATTTATATTTATATTATTTTATCCTTATTTATTTAGTTATTATTTATACTTATATTATGATTTTTTTTTTATTCTTATTATTATTATTATTTCGCATACATATTTCTTACATCGGAACTTTACTTCTTTCTCAATTTGTTTCTAATTATTTATTCTAGTATTCCACAGTAGATGTATTCCACAGTAGATAAATTAATTGACCATATTATCGGCTTTTCTACTATTCAACATCTCCTAATCTTATCTAAGTTCTTCTAGCTTTTTGATTCATTTTATTCTTTCTTTTCTCCTCCATGTCTCCTCATTTAAGTCTTGTCCTTAAGTGAGTTTAATTATAGGTACATGAACCTATTGTGTAAAACCATCATTCTACACAAAATTTGATTCCATCTTAAGGTCATTGCTTTTTAGATTCCCTTATTCTAATTTTTTAATCTCTACTTAATTATTATAAGTGATCTTTAACTTTATCCCCTTTCAAATGTTATTAAATCTTTATTTCATTCTATTAGCACATCGATTTAATTTTGTACTTTAAATTTTTTTGTAAGGCGAATTTTATATAAGTTTCTTATAATCAACTTAAATTCATAAATAGTATTAATCCCTTTTACATAACTTTCTACCTAGATACACCCAATCCCTAATTCATTAAGTGTTCCTATAGCAGCCACATTTCTTTTCTTGTGAATTCCTCCTATAGATTCATATTATTTCATAACTTATAATTACTTCTATTAACTATTAGCCCAATTATTCACTAGCCACTTGTAATTCTACTACAAATTGTAATTCTACTACAAACACTAAAATTTTTCCTCACACTAATTTCTCCAAAGGAAATTTTACACGCTTCTTTATTATGTTACCATTATTTTATATTGTTTTAATTTATTTGGCCTATCTAGTTATATTTTCTACGTATGACTCTTTTTAATTATTCCTATACTTCTCTATTCTCCTTAAGTAATTTACAAATTTTCTCTTCTTACATCCTTGAATTTCGCCTCGGTTAATTGAGGATTTCTTGTCTAGTATGATTACTTGTCCTAAAGCCTTCTTTTCTAACCCTTAATTAACCCTTAATTTAATTTAATTTACAATTTCCACTTTTTAATCCCTAGCCATAACATTTCTAGAATTTAATCTATATCTTAATTGAAATTTTCATTCAAATTCATATTCTATACTATTTATTATTAATTTACCAGTATTCATTTCTATAGGCCCTATTTAGTCCTCAGGATAGACAAAATGACAATAAATCAAACATGCAAATATTGTAAATAATTTAAATTCCAGAATTAATAAAACCAAGCAATTAATTGCAACTTCACAGTAAAAACAATTTCCAATAAGCAAATAAAACATTTTTCTCAAATTATAGTTCAACTAAATTCACTTTCTTATTGTCTTTAAAACTCCGAATTCTTTTCTAAACACTTTCAAATAAAAATAATTTTTGAAGCAGTGTCTCTTGTCGAATCATGGTGTACTGGGTGATCAGGCCATTACACCAATTTCCAACAATTCTCCTACTTCAAAATTTTATAGAAGGGATTTAGCAAACTCAAAATATTTCTTTTATAAATGTCAGTTATCCAGACCTATTTATAATTTCCTATTATTTATGTACCTTTAGTTCTCATCCTAAGTTTCATATAGATTTCCTTCCATTCTTGTGCACGATGCGTCCACCGGCACTAAAATGGAATTCAATCTAGACTACACCTCCTTTGTTGGTTACGGCCGATCCCAACATAGGAGTCCTATTAGGAGTCCTATATTTCATTTCCCTATGTTTCCGCAATTGATTCCTAAGTCCCAACTTATGCTCTGATACCACTTTGTCACGACCCATTTTCCGTAGGCCGGACCGGCACAGGACCTGGGTTGGGCTTAAGGCCCCCGAAGCCCGTAGTAAGCCTATACTATTTAAAACTCAGCATTTCTATTCACAATTGTGGATTCCAGGCCCAATAATTTATTTCACAATTATATCCAAAGTAACACCAAATTAATTAAATGTCTTATACTCTAATTTATTCATATTACAACCCAGGTTGGTAATAACAATTGCGGAACTCCTAATCCATATTCGCTATCCCTTTGCATTTACATATTCATCAATATTTATTATCTATCGATTTCTATCCCGTTGTTCGATGGAACTCCAGGATTCTTCTTTCCCTATCTATTCTTGGGGAGGGTTGGGGGGGTGAGTACTAGAAACTCCAGTGAGTAGGATTAGAATAACTCTCTCACCCCACAACAATCATACAAATGCTAAGAATATTTTAATGGGTCACTCGATTAAGTTATATGATCATGCAGTTTCACGCAATGGCAATACAACAGCAATCACAATTTATTATCATCCTTCATATAATCATATCAGTGGAAATTAAAAGTCAGTGGAGGTTCCACCCGAAACCGATGAAGCCGTCCTCACACATGGCCCACACATGGCCCATCCACTCACATGTGCACTAGGGAGCCAATCCCCCATTCTGGCTGGCCGGTATAATCCTCACACGATCGGTCCTCTCATTATTTTTCCAATCCCTCTATTTTCTTTTCTTTTTTTTTTTAAATACCAACAGGAGGCAACTCGATCGTCTCCATCCAATCTAGATCTTCAGGCGCTCAAACAGAAGGCCGCCCTGCGAGCTGCGATCAGATCTAAACTATCAGGTGCGGCCAAATAAAGAAGCTAACCTGTGGTTTCAGAATAGACAGAATTATCAAGTGCACATGGGGGCGCCGATCTCCCATTTACCCGGCTAACAGAAATCAGAATCAGGATCCATATATCAAAATCAGAATCAGGATCCATATAACAGAATCAGTCTCACAAACCCATAGTGACCCACTTCATCCCATCAGGGATCCATATAACGGTAACGGTCTCACAAACCCATGGTGACCCACCTTTTCATCCCAAATTCCACACATAACAAGGCACAACATATTCATATCACAAGGTATCACAGCAATATTTAACATCAACAAATAGTTGCACGCAAAATATGAGCCATAATGATGATAACATTTAGCCGTGAAACTGCATGAATGCAGGCGGATGAATGCGAAATTTCTACCACTATCTTCACAGTTCTTTATTGCCCTTTAAAAGGACTCTCTCTAACTACTGCAGCGCTTCCAGTTTTTGGTCTTATATTCCGAACCTTATACGCATCACTAAAATAATAAGAAAATTCTAAATAAGAGGTCCTTATTCGAGAAAATGTAATCTTATCTTAATTATTAGTTTTTGGGGTTACTCCCATTATCAAACTAAACTGCATAATTTCTCTATATATATAGTTTCATCTATTTATTTTATTTATTCTAATTTATTTAACCTTTAAATAATCTTCTAATAATATTATCATATATAATCATTAAGATAATAAGAATAATGCCTTGAATTAATTCATTGTGTAAGTAATTTTAGCCATGAGAATAATTTAATAACGATAATAATAATTATAATCTAATAATAACCAATTAAATTTCCTTTATATTAACCTACAAGAATATTTCCATAATCCATTAGTTACCGGTCTATACCATAAATTATCAATCCTCCTATTTATTTTTCTTAAAATCTGAAAATTAACTTATATAATATAATTATTGGCTAAATTTTACAATTTCATATATCAATTTTATAATTAATTATTCATAAATATATTTAGCAATATTCAGATTTAACTCACTTAATTACTCAATTAATTTCATTAAATTTAGGATTTTATTTTGAAAATTGCGAATTGAGTTCCTTAAGTGTACGATCGAAAATCGGATTTGGATTTCGTGATCCGCTGCGAAGAGGGAGATCATTCTGCCTCTCGGGGTCCTCCGCCGGAGCCTCGGCCGGACCACCGCTGTCGCCGCCTATGCACGGTGGCCGTGCTCAATAGCTTGCCTGAAATGCGTGAATCGTCGGAGAAAGGTGGTCGGCTACGGGCTATCACCTTCTTTTGGCCAGAATCTTTCCAACCTTTTCACAATTACAGTTACTGCGCCGCCTCCTTGTAATCAAATCAAGGGCGGGCGGCTTGCTTGGTTTTTTCCAATCATCCAATCCACAAACAAATCGGAATGAAACTGGCGAAAAAGAAGTGAACACTTTTGCTGAGGTCTGACAAGACGTCTTTGTTTTTCTTCACCCATCCGCTCTCGGCTCGCCGCTACTAACGGGGTCCTCGGTTGATTTCCAACTTCCTTTAGCTAACTCAGATGTTTCAGTTCGCTTAAGTTTGAAAAGTCCAAAGAAGCGCAGACTAGCCACGGAGCTTGGATACGGTTTCCCGATCGGAGATCCATGGATCAAGACGGTATCTACCCCATGGCCTTTTTCGCACTTTGAAAGCGGTCCTTCTTCTCAATGCCGGGCATCCATCCAATGCATTCTTTTTGAATCTTGGTACCCGTTGCAAAAGCATAGGCCTAGACAAGCTTCGGGTGCGGTACACTTGAACACCAAGGCAATCTCCGACAAAGAAAGATAAGTCAGCAACTACAACAAACCTCCGTGAACAGACGCTTTTTTTGGTCAGTTAATTAGAGTGTTAGAACCGGAGAAAGTGTTTTCTTTCTGCATTGCAGAAAGCCTACGGAAATCCAAGTTTTAACACTTTGAAGGGGCAGTTCACTCTAAATTTGATAGCCCTTGCTATTTTTTGAAGTTGAGGGCAAAATCCGATCCTCACATTCGGTCTGCATGTGTTTAAGCATATCGAGCATTCTAGCTTTTCTTCCAATCTCAGAAAAGGATCTTAGGCAAACGGGACGCGGCTTCGCGAGACCATTTTTTCCGGACTACACAGGGCTTAGCTCTTTGGGCGGCTGCTTTCTGGTATCTAACTTTCCTAAAAGAATTGGAAGAGGCTCTTGTCTACGCTTTCTTCTCTTATGAAATTTCGATTGAATAGCAAACAATACATTTAACTGGAGTAACCCCGTGTTTTTTGACATCCAACCACTTTTTTCCCTCATAGACCATCCACTGAAAAGGAAAACTTGCAGTCAAACCCGTGGAAAAATGGCATAAAAAGACAATTTTTGACCAAATCAAATTAAATATAAATTATATATATATATATAATATGTCCTAACTGATAATGTACTTTTCCCCTTGGCAGACCTCAATAGTCTCGGATTTCCTTTCAACAGATCTTGGTGAGGT
>NW_023590789.1:15269935-15315326 GCF_014843425.1 Jatropha curcas | reverse complement strand
TGTTTGTGGTTAATGGAACTTATTATGATTATTGAGATAAGTATTTTGCTGGATAGAATACATATAGACATATAGTCATTGGTGTATTTACATAAATGATCTTAATGATGACTGATTTGATGTGAATCATTCTAAGAATGGGTGATGAGTATTTTTCATAGGAACTACTGTCATTATTTCAAGTCATTTATGAGAAGTGATTTATATTTATGAGAACTACTTATGATTTGGTGGAATTAAGTATATTGTGGTGTTCATCAGCTATTTTGCAAATGTATGACTATCAGGAATCATATAACGTACTATGGTGATAAGAAAAGTATGGTGATTTCTAGGATGAAATTAATTATTTAACTCTTGATGAGCCTAGTAGTTAGTTGGATAAATTAGATGAATGTAGCCAGCCCTGGTTAGGTTAATCATGTATAAGTGTGAATATATTGAAACAGATTTAAATTTTGAGCGTTTAAAATATGTTGAATGCTAATGTTATGTAAGTATATACATTAAGGAAGTTTGTGTTTATTGAGAGAGTCTATGATCGCAGATATGGTGATTTCTAGGATGAAATCAATTATTTAACTCTTGATGAGCCTAGTAGTGAAATTATATGAATTGTAGCACCTTGAGGGTTAATATGGTGTAAGTGTGAATTATATTGAACAAGATTTAAATTTTGAGGTTTAAAATATTTGTTGAATGCTAGATGTTATGTAAGTTATACATAAGGATGTGAGTGAATTAAGATTAAGAAAAATATCAATTAAAGAGGTGAAGGAATAGAAATTAGGATGATTTAAATGAGATGATAATCAGTCAGAGTTTTTGTGACAAGTTAGGAATCATGGTTATTAAGATTTGATGGAAATAGAAGTAAAGATGCATCAGAGTATATACAATATCAGACTTACTATCTTTGAGAGTTCATGAATATGTACAAATTTGGTTCGTGTTGATCTCCTATGTTGCATATGAGAATAAATTCTGAGCCAAAATGAATCAGATTTTATAATTGATCATTTCTTCAGACAGAAATGAATTGGTAATCATTTATAGGAAATATTTATAAGTCAATGGATGAATTTATGGATTTATGTGAGCTATCTTATGAGCTCAAAAAAAAAAAAAAAATGAGAGAGAAAAGGTGGAATTGCTAATTGATGGCAGGCTTACCAAATCAATTATGGATAAATGGTCCAAGTTGAGTATAATCTATATGCTACATGCATGATTTGCATAACTTTGTGATTGTGTACAATTACCTCATGTATTGACATTTGCGCTTTGGTTTCATTTTGTTTTCTTCTTGACTGGAATTTGCAAGTATGCATGTATGACTATATGTATATATGCATGACAGTGGATGAGAAGAAGTACCATGATGAAATTAAGTACCATGACAACATAAAATTATTCATACAGTTATGAACATAAATTATACGATCGCAGGATATGTTTCTATAATCTCATCATGCTTTATGAGAATTTATTGTATGCAAATCTGTGAATAGGCTACTGCAATGCAATGCCTTGATATGTATATGAGATGATGATATGATATATATATGATCTGATATGTTTATGGTATGCTAATATGTTTGGAATGGGCGAGATATAGGTCTTTGGATTGAGTGCTGATATGGAATGGATAGATTAGCTAGTCTGGATGGTCATTTGGGAGAATCATGTGGAGAACATAAGGCCAGTGAGTGCTAGCCGATTAACGAAGAATCTGAGTTGGAAACTATTATGAGCGTTGTAAGTGTTTAATGTAAACGAATTTCGCGGACGAAATTCTTTAAGGGGGGTAGAACTGTAACATCCTAGTGAGTTGAGTTGAGTCATTTCATAGGTAAGTTGAGTTGGGTTGAATAAACCTTGTTGGGAGAATGAGAGTATAAGTAGAAAGAGATTAGAAGTGGACTTATTTGCAAATAAAGGTTAGGACTTGTTTGCATTAAAATATACAGCTTGGGTATTAAGTTGTAGCCTTTGTACACTTGAGGTGCCAATTAGAGAGGTTATACAGCCAAGTCATTTCATCTAGAGACTACCCGTTCTTATCAACTCACTTTCCCATTTTCACGTTTCTCCTTCTCTTCTTACTTGTCCCGCCCATTTTCTTTCAATTGTCAACATAGTGAAGCATTAAGTCAACTTCAAGTAAGTAAAATTCCTTGAAGTGTGATGTTATTTCCTATTTCATTTAGTGATATTGGAGATGAGTTATGAGAATTCTTGTGTATAGGAGAAGAAAGTGTTCAAAAGCTTGCAGAAAAGAGAAGCTTAAAACAGAAGCAGTCCCAGCTTTTTTGAAAACCAAGGTTTATGATATCTCTTGTTTTATTTCCCATGTTCTTTTGCATGAAAACTTGTATAGAGTGTTGTTCATGAGAATTCTTGTTTGAGTATTGTTGAATGAAAGAAGTGGGAAGGAGGTGAAAACAGGGATGAATATATGAAGTGAACAGAGTTTGCTTGGATTTTTACCAGCAACTTGATCTTGATTTTGACCCTACTTTAAATGATGGAAACTAGGAATTGTCATAGAAAGAGTTATTTGTTCCTCTATGTGTTATCTACGTGGGCTTTCGAAATTCACTACAATTTGAAGTTGTAGTATTGAGAGTTTATGGCCAAAAGAACACAGAGCTGCACAATCTGGAAACAACGTTCGCGGCGCCCGCGCGGTCTGAAAGGGGGCAATCGCGCTCGCCGACTATCACATGCGCGGTCGCACGAACTTCAGCCAAAGCCTCTGCCTGACTCTCCAGTTTGCGCATTTACGCGCTCTGCGAACTCCACAAGCGCACTCGCGACTCATCTCGCGCTCGCGACTTGTGCTGCGGGGTTCGGCGACTGTCGGCCAGAAACACACGATGGGCTGACTCTCAGGATGCACAGAGTCGCGGCTCGCCCTCTCTGACTCTCAATTGCACTTTGCGCGCTCGCAAGGTTTGAAGACGCGCTCGCGACTTCTCCTTGGGAAGCATCTCGCGCTCGCGACTTGTCCCTGTGCGCTCGCGACTTGTGGTTTCATGCATTTTGGACTTCATTTTCCATACAATTACATTCCTTTGCTCAACATACATGCATCCAATCATTGTAAAACAAAAATATAATATAAGAACATGGATTCAAACAACATGTAAGCAAATTTTGGTATCAGAGCAAATCAATATGATGAACTATGACGTTGTGAAACCATTTATGTGCTATTGTGTTACATTGTTGACATGCTAATCTTAAGCTCCATTGAGGTTAGGTGATTAGAATAAGGCTATGTCGCGACATAGAATAGCCAGATCTGCGCCCCATACAGTTTGGAACCGTCGGTGCCAAAATCCGGTAAGGGGCACCAAAACGGACAATATTGGCGATAGGCGAACTCCGTCGTTCGGGCCGTATAGCATACAATTTCATCCAGTTTTCATACAGTTTTGAGTCTTATCACTTAGGTTTCACATAACCTTATGGCGAGCTATAACAGTTATATTCGACTTACAAATGCATAATCTATACAGGTATTTACTAAACAGCAAGAAAAGATTCAATTTAGAGGGAAAATTGAAAGTATCATGATATGTCTTACATTCCATATGTGAGTAAATGTGTATTTATTTCCACATATGTATGTGCTTATATGTTCTTCATTCATTGTGATATTCACTGAGTTTAATCAAAGTTGCAGAGTTCATACAGCATAAAAAACATCAGGTAAGATCATGAAAGTATAATGTTATATATGCTTACAAGTTTCTTTATTTAATTCTTAAGGAGCCATACAATCATGAGTTGGTATTAATCATAACTTATATGATGTGACTAAAAGTGCATAAGTCATACAGCATAATGAATAGCAAGTAAGACAATACTGTTATGTATTCTTACATGTTTATTGCATATACTGTTATGTATTCTTACATATTTATTGATTTCATGCAGACAACACAATGAACAGCAAGTAAGACCATGATAGTATCATAATGTGTAATATACGGTTCATGTAAACGAGTTATGAGAGAAGTAGATTAATTATGTTTATGAATTAGAAGTCTATTCGTTGCTACAAAGACACATTCATGTTAAAATTTACTGATTCTATGAGTATCAATGCTTTATGAAATTGGTATTTGAAGTTAGTTGCCATCGCACTTTGTTTAGTATGTGAATTAAGCGGGTGAATTATGAGCACCACTGAGTTTTACTCCGCGTCAGGATTTTCATCACGCGCCGAGGATTGAAAGATCCAGTGGTTTGCTACTATGAAGACTTGAGGAGTCCTATCAAAGCAAAAGTGCTTAATTTGCGTTCATAATAGATAGATTGAGAGATGTAGAATAAGTTTATGCATGTATTAAGGATTATGGCATGTATAATTCTTTATTGTTAGAGCTATGTGATTGTAAAATAATTGAAACATGTAATTATTTTGGTGAAAGTAGTGGTGATAAGAATAATATTTATGGAAATGATTGAAGATGAAAATAGTTTTACTAGAGTTTGATATGATTAGGTCATGAAACTTGATATAGATTCTGAATTGAAATAATGGCTAATATTAAAATGGCTTGTGAGGAGTTTATTATAATTATGTAAAATTATAGAAAGGGGTTATTGTTGTTATGATGATTCTTGGAGATGTTGGAAGTTTAGAGTGTTAATTGGAGTAGTGTTATATTATATTTTGCATACAGTATGCATTCCGCATGACAAGATATAAGTGCAACCAGATTGTAGCGTCTCGGCTCGGTTTCATTCGGGTAAACGGGTGGACCGGAAGGGGTTGTTACAATTTTGGTATCAGAGCCTAGGTTTACGGTTCTCGGTACTAATATGTTGCATATTATGTAGAAGTTATTCTTATGTAGGTTAAAGACATACAGTGAGAGTATGAGTAATTTAAGTTAAAGACATGCCATATTGGTTTGATTGGAAACAACCAGCTATTGGAGAATGATGGCGTAGTAAGCGGAGTGTATATTGAGGTTCCTATTGATAATTACTGGTTATATCCTTTTAGATCATTATTCATGGAGGATATGCTGAGAGAATAATGGATAGGAAATTCAATGTAGTGGTTATTGGAGATAAAACATGTTATCAGTATTATGAGATTATATTTTGAAACTGATTTTTTATCCATGATGGTGATGGCATGAATGACTTGTAAATTTTTATCTATGATGGTGAAGGCATGAATGACTTGTAAACATGTTTGTTCATGTTGCCTCCAGAAGAAGCACAGTTTATGTTGCTTCTGAACAAATGATTTTGCTATGAAAATTCTTCTGGAACACTTTGGGAAAAAAAAAGAAAGAAAAAAAAAAGAACCAAAAAAGAACATAAATAAATAAATATATTAAATATTATTTTCAAAGTTGGCTTTTCTAAAGTGGTTTTCTAAAGTTTTGATAAATGAAGGATTGGTTTATACATGACAATGAAGTCACTTGTATAAATTCATGAGCTATGAAAGTATAATGGTTTATGCCGTGAACATGGAAGTAACATATATGGATATATTTAAGTCTGTCAAATGAAGTGTACACTTGTATGGTTGTGTATGCACAAAGCTATATTAAGTTATGCCTGTTTACGAATATAAAGGTGAAATGATGTGAATGTGACCTGCATGCATAAAATGCATGAATGTGTGTACATGTGCCTATGGACGGAATATGTTGAGGATGAGTTGCTGGTAGTAGCTAATAAGCAAACAAACTGATTCGGATTTAAGGACATTAGACTCTAGTTAAGAAGAGTATTGATGTTTACATGATTGTGGTTAATGGAATCTAAAATGACTATTGAGATAAGCCTTTTGCTGGATAGATTACACATATACATATATTCATTGGTGTATTTCATTGGTGTAGTTATGATTTGTTGGCTAGAATGGGTGATGAGTATTTTTCATAAGAACTACTGTCATTATTTCAAGTCATTTATGAGAAGTGATTTATATGTATGAGAACTACTTACGATTTGGTAGAATCAAGTAGATTGTGGTGTTCAACAGCTATTTTGCAAATGTATGACTATCAGGCATTCAGTATGTTTGCAAATGTATGGACTATCAGAGTTTCATATAACATACTATGCGTTATAAAAAAAGTATGTTGATTTCTAGGATGAAATCAAATTATTACTCTTTGAGGGAGCCTTAGTATGAAAATTATATGAATTGTAGCACCTTGAGGGTTAATATGGTATAAGTGTGAATTATATTGAACAAGAATTAAATTTTGAGGTTTAAAATATCTGTTTTTGACTGCTAGAGTATGTAAGCTATACATAAGATTTGTGTTTATTGAGAGAGTTCTATGATCCGAGAAAAAAAGGTAAACGACTTCCAAACACAAATAAGATAATGATGTTATATAAATATTGGGACCATGCAGGATTAAAGTTAAATGATGAATGATTATTGGCCATGGAGAGATAGTTTAGCGCCAACCATTGAATTATGTATACTAAGAAATTAGGCTAAATAAGAATGGATCTAGTCATGTGGAGTAAATTAAGATTTAGAAGAGTATCACTTAACCAAAAAAAAAAGATTTAAAGAATATAGATTAGGATGATTCAAATTGAGGATGATAGATCATTTCAGAGTTTTGTGACAAGTTAGAAAAATCCATGGTATTAAAGATTTGATGGGAAATAGAAGTAAAGATACATCAGAGTATATACAAGGATCAGACTTACATCCTTGAAGGTTCATGAATATGTACAAATTGTGGTTCGTTGTTGATCTCCCTATGGGCATTCATAGAATAAATTCTGAGCCAAAATGATCAAGATTTATTATAAAGTGATTCATTCTCAGACAGAAATGATTGCGTTAATTACTTTACAGAAGTACAGGTTATTTATAAGTCATGGCATTGATTTATGGATTATGCTGAGCATATCTATGAGTCAAAAAAATGAGTCAAAAAAAAAAAAAGAGAGAGAGAAAGGTGGAATTGCTAATTGGATGCAGCTACCAAATCATTGTGGATAAATGATCAAGTTGAGATGATCTATATGGCACATTGCATGATTTGCATAACTTTGTAATTGTGTACAATTACTCTCATGTATTGACATTTGGAACTTTGGTTTCATTTTTGTTTTGTTCTTGAGTGGGACTTAGCAAGGATGCATGTATGACTATATGTATATATATACATGACAGTGGATGAGAAGAAGTACCATGATGAAATTAAGTACCATGACGACATGAAGTTATTCATACAGTTATGAACATAAATTATCTGATTATCTATATCAGGATATGTTTCTATAATCTCATCATGCTTCTGAGAATGTTACTTTCATGCAAATCTTTAAATAGGCTACTGCAATGAAATTCCTTGATAATGTATATGAAGCATATAATATGATTATATATATATGTTCGATATGATATGTTTTATGATATGCTGATATGTTTGGTATGGCAGATATAGGTCTATTGGATTGGCGGGAGTGTGCTGTGATATGGGAGATGGATAGATGTGAGCTAGGTCTGGATGTTCATTTGAGGATGATGGGAGTGGTGCGATGTGGTGGCGTAAACATGTAAGGCTAGTGCGAGTGCCAAAAGCCGGGATTGGATGGAAGAATCAAATTGATTGGAACAGGACATTAGGGAGAGTTATAGAAGTGTTTGTGTAATGTTTAAAGTGAACTTCGAGGACGAAATTGCTTTAAGTGGGGTTAGACGGTCAACGTCCATTTTTCTATTTGGTAAGTCGTGGGTCGGTGGTAGAGTCGAGTCGCGCGGCTGAGATCCAAAACCGCGGTTCGATCCATTAGGCATTCTAGAAGTGGAACTAGAATGGATGTGTGAATTAAATAAGGAATAAAGAAGTGGATTCCTACTTGAGAGGAAGGCTAAGAAGATCAAAGTATAAGGATTAGGGACTGATTTCCACTGTAAGGTATGTAAAGTTGGGAGGTATTTGCGGGTGGAGGGTGGTGGGGTGTGTATTCATTTTGAGCACGTTGAGGGTGCCATTTGGTATGGATTTGCATGAGTTAGTAGAATCGAATGAGCATTCTATGGAGACGTACCGTGGATTCCAATTGTTCATTTTCCTTTCTTCATCCTATCTTCGATCTTCTCGCTCTACTTTTTCCGTCTTAACTTTTTTCTCCATTCACGTAATGTGTGGGGAAGATTTTACATGGAGCGTAGAGCATTATCCTAACTTCTGATCTTATCCAAGGAGAGTTAAAGGACCTTTCGTTGAATTTTTCATTTTACTTGACTCAAGGTTTGGTGATCCGTTTAAATAATTTATTAATGAGACCTTTAGTTGCATTATGGAGAGGATTGAGCCAAAGGTAGAAGGGAAGCTAAAAGAAGAGCTTAGCTTAGTGCGTATAGAGAGGTGTGCTATTCTTTTAGTTTAAATCGAAGTTATCTTTGCGATAAGTGAAATTGCACTGTGGCGTGTTGTAATGAAGATAAATTGCCTTCACGTATGAGTGGCAGGACTGGTAATAGGTGAGAAAACAGTGGGATGAATGTATGAAGTGGAAACATCGTAGTTTTGCTGGAAATGTCACCAGCAAAAACTTCATCTTTGATTGTTGAAACCCAGTATATATGATGGAATTTAGATATTGTTCATTAGAAGAGTTATTTGTTCCCTTTCTGGTGTTAGCTTACAATGGGCTTTTGAATATCATTTCAATGTTGAAGTTGGTTAGTATGAGAGTTAGCCAAGAAGGAAAGCCACGAACGCATAACCAAAGTCTTGGAATCACGGTTGCGCGCTCTGCCGCATACTGGAAAGCCAGAGGTCTGGCGCTCGCGATCCCCTATTGGCGCTGCCTCGCGACTTTGAGGTCAGCGTTAGCTCTTCTGATCTCAAAATGGCACAACTCGCGCTCGCAACTCACGGTATGCGCGTCGCGACTTTGGCCAGAAGGCTCTCTGACTCTCAGTGTGCGCAATTGCTCGGCGCTCGGCGAATTCACACAGTAAGCGCGGCTCGCACTTTCATTCTCGCCTTCGCGAGCGTTGTGCTGCGGCGGCTCTGCGGACTTGCAGCCAGAAACCACAACTGACTCT
Organism: Jatropha curcas; assembly: GCF_014843425.1. Next base: position 15,306,256 of record NW_023590789.1, on the reverse strand, counting down.
CAGGATGCACAAGTCGCGCTCGCGCAACTTTCACATACGGGGGCGCGACTTGTGCTGGGACACTCTTTTGCCTTTCATTTCGCTATTGTAATCAGCCATTCTTTTGCTTCAACATGCATGCGACCAATCATTTACAAACAAGAGAATAGCAACATTAATGAAACATGGATTAAAACAAATGGAAGCATTCATATGATGTGAAAGTCCGAAATCAACATGGTAGTGAACTAAAATGGAATTAGTTTGCAACGCATTGTATGGTATTATGGGAGGGTTGGTTGATTATAAGTGACAGTGTAGCAGTGAATTGAATGCTCCAGTGTGAAGGGGTTTTAGGGAGGTAAATTCGGCAGGTATGGATAAGGTGGGGCGTGTAGTGTCGCTGGACAGGTGGGTGTGTTGGATGGAGGATGGGTATTGCGCGAGGGATCTTGCGCTGTTTGCGCGCGGATACTAGTGTTGGAGGAAACTGCAGTCGGGGCGTAGGGCGAGTGGCCGGTGGCAGGTGAAAGATGAGTTAAAACGTCGGTTGCGGGGGTTGTTGGGGTTCAGGTAATGCCGTGTTAGGGGGTGGGCACCCAAATGGTGCGGAACTAGGTCGTGTCTCAGCTTGGTAGAGAGGGATCGTATAGCGGGGGTGGAGTGTGGGGCAGTATGGCGAAGTCCGGTGTGTGTGTTCGGGGGGCCTATATGCGGCGTGACGAGGGGTGGGTATTCATACAGTTTTATCCTTGAGTTCACTTAGTGTTTTCAGCTTGTAGGTATGACCTGTGATGGAGCGTATGACAGTGGGGGGGATAGTGGTCGGACTAGTCAAGATTTGATAAGATCATGTGGAGCAGTGTTTGTGTGTGTGGTATTGAACTTAGAAACAGCGAAGGAGGAGAGGGAGGGGCAGGTGGATGGGGGAAAATGAAATAAGTTTTCTGATGATATTTGCTTACATTTCCATAGTAAAGTAAATGGTTAGTTCGTACAGAGTTTATGCTGCTTATATGGTTGTGCTTGGGGGCATGTGCGAGTGGGGTGGTGTGGGAGTATTCAACTGAGCTTTAATCAAAGTGGTGTGTGCCTCAGATGGGTTGAGTTCATACAACATAAAGAACTGGATCAGGGTTAAGATTATGAAAATTGAGTGGATTTTGCGATGTATTAAGTGGGTATAGTAATGCTTACAAATTTATTTTATTTCAATCTTCTTAGGATGGGAGGCGGGGCGCGAGGGTACAGGGTTATGGCTAGATGTTGGTAATCGATACCTATATATTGCTGTGACTAAGATGGCTGCATCAGGGGTAGTTGCATACAACAGATGTATGGGAACAGTGCGAAGTAAGTAGATAATGGAAATTGATAAGTGTGAGTGTATTCATTTTACATTTATCATGTTGTATCATTGCAGTGGAGACAAGTGCAGCAGTGATGGAACAGCAGGGGTGGAAAGGTTGTTAAGGAGTCGCGGATGGATGGGAGTATCATAATGATGGTTAGAGGGTATACGGTTCTGTAAAGGAGTTGGGTTATGGAGAGAAGAGTTTAATTATGTTTATTGGATAGAAGTTTGATTCTGTTACATAAGAGGTACATTCATTGGGTTTTATAAATATTGTTATCTTGTGGGAGTTTCTGTTTATGAGTTATCAATGCTTTATGAATATTGTGTATTGATATTGTAATTGCCGATGTGGTGGCTGTGTTACTTTGTTAGTATGGAATGATTGTTATGGAATGTCATCCACTGTGGTGGTGTGTGTGGGGTTTTATATGCTCAGGCGCGTCGGTGTGTTCATGTCGCGCTGCAGGTTTGAAGATCGTGGTTGCGTACTTTTTGTAAGAGCTTGAGGGAGTCCTGTTAGGTGGTCAAAGGCAGAAGCTGTCTTATAGGGGTCATAATGTAGATTGAGAATTAGATATTAAGATTGTTTGGTATTTGGGCATGTTGGGTATGTAATTATTTATGGGGTCATGTAGAATCTTTGGGATGGTGTAGAGCTTGATGTGTGATTGTAAGAAATGTAAAGTGAAACATTATATTATTTTGGGTGTGTGTGTGTGTAAGTAAGTTGGTGATAAGAATATATGTGTGTATGTTGATTTGTAAATGGATGTAAGATGAAATGTAGGGGTTTACGTATAGTGTGAGTGATGGATGTAGTCATGAGAGTACTTCATATGATGAGTTGTTGCTGGAGATGGAAGTGTGATTAAGTTGTGCGGGTAGTCGATATAGATATGCTTGTTGAGGGAGTTTAGGTATTAATTGTTATGTAAAGATATATAGATATATATTATGGGTATTTGTGTCTAGTGATGATTCTTGGAGGATGTTGGAAGTTTAGAGTGGTTAAGTGGGAGGTTTGTGGTTATATTGGCGATGGAGGTGTTGCATTACAGTAGCTATCGGCATTGGACAAATGGATAAGTGCAACCAGTGATGTACAGTATGCTATCCGCATGACAAGATATAAGTGCAACCAGATTGTAGCGTCTCGGCTCGGTTCATTCGGGTTAACGGGTGGACCGGGAAGGGGTGTTACAATGTCGATCTAAAGGCGTGCTCACTTGAGCAAGGCTCATGTTGCATCCACCTTGGAGATTCAGAGCTTAGTACGCCTAGATCGTGCTATCTAGCAAGCCCATGCTGATTGCCTGACTTTATATTGGGCTGAAAATGACAACTCTAGCCCGTGCCACTTACATGGACCCGCATGAGATGCTTTTCTGACGTGTCAATCAAATTTAAATCTTGTCAAGTCGCTAGAAGAATCCTAAATTGGAAGAAATACAAAACCTAAACAGTTTCCTACATCAAATCGATATCTTCCTCATTAGAAATTCTATTTCCAAATCAAGTTCGGAGATTTCACAAGGAGTCTATAAAAAGAGAGAGATTAGCTAGGTTATGATTGTCTTCTGATCTTTGATTCTCTTGTTCTCTAGATAGTTTTCTCTCTCTTTAAGACTTCAAATACTCAAGTTGGTGTCAAGATTTAAAGAAGCCATTCATGCCAATCGTTGACTAGTTTTTATTTCTAAACTCTCTTTTTTTTGTTATTCTTTATGGGATTGTTTACAAATTTAATTGAGTTTGATTCACTTACCATGTCGAATTAAATCCTTTTACTAGGGATATGATGTAGCTTTAATTCCACTTCAGTTTATAATATTAGATTTGATTTTCTTTATTCAAGTAAAGTTTATTATTGATCTTAATGCTTCCAGGCAGAGTTTCTCCCCTGGATTGAAAATTCCACTTGCTCGAGATTTAATAATATTAGATTTTGATTTTCTTTATTCAAGTAAAGTTTATTATTGATCTAATGCTTGCCAGGTCAGAGTTTCTCAGAAACCTGGCCTGGATGTGATTTAAATTTCAATTAATACAACTATCCGAGAGAGAAGGTTTTTTTATGATGAACAAGGGTAATAAAATTTTATTGGGAATAAACAACTTGAAGTGTGAGAGCAGATAAGTTTAAACCTTGAGTTGGGGATGGTTTTCATAAAATTACAAACCTTTATTGTGTGAATTCCTGCATAATCATAGAACTTAATTATTAAATATATGTTTAGTTGTGCTTAATTAGAGAGATGGGTGATTGAATTGGGTTAAAATAGCTAAATAAAAACACAAATCAAGGAGAGAGCTTATAGCGAGTTTTTTAAAGAGAAGGTTCATTGTCCTTTTCTCCTTTTTGAATAATTAAGTATTGAATTATCAAACTAGATCAGAGATAAACTGGAAAATAAATAAAGTTGAAAGTCAAAATCCCAGTAGTCTGACTTTTAAAACCTTGAGGATTTCTTTTCAACCAGATTCTTGCCCTTGATATCTCATTTTCTTTATTTGTCTTACTTTAATATCTTTTAATTTTCAAAAATACAATTTATTCTCTTTATCGTTTATAATATTTATGTTAAACGACGATCTTGGTACTCGTGACTTAGTGGTAGTACGGTTGTGGTAGTATTCCGTTTCTTGTAGAGGTCAATCTATTGTGAGGCGATAACTACTAAATTCACTTTTTAAATTACTATATTTGGAATTTCGTACACTTTGCGAAAAAGCATGTTCACACTGCGTAGACTGGCGAAGTGATCATATAAATTAGTAATATAAGTCTGTTATGCAAGTTTCTCCCCTGGATTGATTTATTTCATTAATCACTATCGAGAGAAGGGTTTTTTATATGAACAGGGTAATAAATTTTATGGGAATAACAACTTGATGTGAGAGCTAGATAGTTTAACTTGTGGGAGGTTTTCATAAATTAAAAACCTTTATTTGTGAATTCCTGCATAATCATAGAACTTAATTATTTAATATATGTTTAGTTGTGCTATTGAGAGATGGGTGATTGAATTGGGTTAAAATAGCTAATAAAACATCAAGAGAGCTTATTAGCGATTTTAAGGTTATTTCTCCTTTTTGAATAATTAAAATTGATTATCAAACTAATAGAATAAACTGAATAAAATAAAGTGAAGTCAAAATCCCAGTAACTTTTAAACCTTGATTTCTTTTCAACAGATTCTTGCTTGATCTCATTCTTATTGTTCTTACTTTAATTCTTTTATTTTCAAATACATTATCTTCTTTATCGTTTAAATAATATTATGTTAACACAATTTTGGTACTTGGTATACAATCTATGTGAGACGATACTCTATTCACTTTTTATTACTTATTTGGAATTTCGTACACTTGCGAAAAAGCATGTCACATATAAATTAGTAATATAACTTGTTATGCATCACATGTGCTATAATTTGGGTTTATATAGGATTGATTTCCATATCCAATTTTGTATTCTAGGATATTTAATTATAATTATTGGTGTTTAAAATGTTATTAAAATATAGTTCTATGACTCGAGAGATGAGATGGGATGGTAGAAATCTCTTCTCCCTTAACCAGACTTCTTGAGTCCAAACTCTGAATATGGAGTCTCTTTCAATACTCGGGAGAGAGCGTTTGGACCAGTGGACTTTGGATACTAGATAATTAAAATTATAAAAAAAAATATAGTTCTACGTATATTTTTTCTATATTTGTCTTTTATTAAATTAATTCAATTGTGGATGGATATAAAATAAAATTTCTATTCAATTAATAATTTATTCGAGAAAAGTATTTTAATTTGAATAATTAGTATATTCAGTTAAATTAAAAAAATGATTCTTTTATTTTATGAACCAATTAAATTAAAATTTTTAATTGATAAAATTAAAATGCTTAAAGATATTTTTATCGATCTATAAATTTAGTAAGAATATTTTCGCAAATCTCAATTTAAATTCGAGATTTTTTTTCTCCTTCTAATCCTAATTTTAGCTTAGAGTTGCTGTTGTTTATCAGTGGCAGTCCTCTACCTTTTACTTTTTCTCTCGCTTCACTTTCTTTTGCTTTTAATCTTTTTTCTTCACTTTAATACACTCATATTTGTCCCTTTTTTTTTTTTGTTATAGTTACTTTGTCTTCATATTTGGAGTTTTTTTTTTTCCTTTTTTGCGAGGGTGGTCCCTTATTTGTAAAGGGTTTATTACTAAATAAAATATGATATTTGATTTATTTAGTTGGAAACTTTAGATCTTGATTCACGGGTGTGAATTTTCGATCGATGAAACCTGGTAGTACGACCTATTCCTCTATTGATATGATTGATGCATAGTGACAGAACTCATATATATTCATCATATGTTGCAAAATCTTGAAAAAGCAATTTAGATATAGAAGACCGAGAGAGTTATTATTTTATCATTCAAATCAATTAACGGACTAATTATTATTTTAATTTTTCAAAAAAATATTAATTATTCTCTATTGTTAAAAGATTAGTGAACTCTATTAGTTAATAATAGTAAAACTTTATATGTGGTTATATATAATTATTTGTAATTTTTAATATTATTATTGAATTATATTTTTAAAAAAAATTGGAGATGTATCGTTCGAAGTTTTGTTAATTTTTTTTCCAAAAAAGTAGACAGATTATATATCAATGCATTACATATTAATATTATTATTATTATTATTATATTAATGTTTTTTTTTTTTGAAACAGATTATTATATTAATGTTGATGATACGATCAGGACTCCAAAGAATTGAATGAAGTCATAGTACGATTGCCAGTCCAATCAATATACCGTTAATTATTAGTTTATGGAACAGGAAACATACCCTCTTTCAACAACCACCAACGGCACGGGGGATAAATTGGCGAATCTAGGCCACGTGACTTTATCACTTTTTTCTCTGTCCTGTCTTTTAGCCGTCGATATTTCCAAAGATTTTGGATTGGGACTTTCCAACCTCATGTTATTGGTAATTTACGACAATATCCTTTTTGGCAAATAATGAACTTTAACAAAAAAATTTTTAACTTCAACCAATTCTTTAATTTATTAATTAACCCCTAAATTAATTTTGATTTCTTAAGGATCATGACCTCAATCTTTTTATCTTCAATTAATTTCTCAACGAAGATATATACTTATTTGATAAAACGTTTTGTAATTAACAACCAAAGCAGAGTTCCATTGACTTTTAAAGAAATCAATAAGATAAAATAGAAAAACAATTTCCACATAAAACTAATGTCAATCCTTATTCGGAATAGAAAAAATTTACGATTGTCTGAACTATTAATTTGATGTATATGTTTAATATTATTAATTGAGGAAAATGATCTTTGTACTTTCTAACAAAATAATTCAACCAAATACATTTAGTTGCAACTTTTTTTTTAAATATAAAAACAGGAAAAATTAAAAATTCAGACACCACATAAATTACTAAACTCCTCCCCCACCCCTACGTGGATGTATTGTCAGCTTGCTCTTCTCTGTCTTTTAGGCCGATCGGGATTGGCTTGAGGATTGGACTTTTGAGGTAAAGTTGCGAGAGGAGACAATACTAGTACGCGAATGGAAAGTCACAAGACAGAGAACCTACTTCGCTTACTCTTTCAATGCTTTCCTTAGTCGAGATGAACTACTAGTCTTTGACCATTCGGTTTGAGCCAAAGCAGCTTATGCCCTCACAGAATCTGATTCAGCTTTAGGTAAATCCGCCTTTCCGATGGCATTTCTTTTTCTTGCCATAGTTTTTCCTTCACTCGCCTACCGCTGAGCTTGAACCAGAGACGAGGGCTTCTCTTACCATCCCTTTACGACTTTGAACTTACACCTTCCTTTGCTTGTGGTAATAACTTGTAAAGGCAAGAATTTTGTGTCTCTCCTAATTCCAACCTCCTGCTTCATTAACATATATACTAACTGATTCAAACCATTATTGCAACCCATCGTTATCTTTCCATGCCACAAGAGCAAATTTTCTAGTTTCCATAGGCAAACTCTCAAATGGATCGTTTAAATAAATTATCACGTCAAGTATGAACATGGATCTTAGATTGTTTGCATTGCATAGAGATTACAGTTTGTGCTAATGTGACCCTACTAGTCATAGACAAGTGGTTAGCTTTCCATGAAAGCATCCTCTTCCTAGCCTTCTGCAAAATATAAACATAAGATTTCTTGGTTATCCTTTTAAGGAGATGAGAAATAGCAAGATATTTGTCAAACTTATCAATATGCAAACCCTAGCTGAGAGCTAATCTGTGCTAACAACTTGAGTAATGTTTTTAGAAAAATGAATTTGAGTCTTAAAGGCATAACTTTCTAACTTCAACTGGAGTAAAATTTTATAAATTACAAACAACATCAAATAAGATAACTTTCTAACAACACGAGATCTTCTGTAAAAAATAGATGGAATGAAGCATGCGCACCACAAAAAAGAGAAATAGGCTTCAAAGACTTATTATCCATAGCTTTATTAATAGCTTGAGAAAGCCTCTCCATACATAATATAAAGAGACAAAGACTCAACAGGTCACCTTACCTAGGCCCTTTAGAATGATAAAAAATATCAGAGCTAACACCATTCTATAAAATCTTCATAGAGCAAGTAGTAAAACATTCATGACAATCAGTTGGAGTTCCCAGCAAAAAGTCCCATCAAATTCTATCATAAGTCTTTTCTAATTCAACCTTGATAGCCATGAACCCAATGTTTCCAACCTTCGTTTACATCTTATGAATAATCTCGTGAGTTGTGATCACATTGACAATGATGGACAAAATTATTGAGACTAATCACTTAAAGGAAGAATATTTTTTAGCCTATTTGCTAGAATTTTGGTGATTATCATATAAGTGACGTTACATAAACTGATCGATCGAAAGTGAGAAAAAAAGAGTCAGGTCGAAGACTTTCAGGATTAAGATCAGTTAGTGGCATTCATAGAGAAATGCAAAGCTTGCCAGTCGAAAATACTTTTAGTCTCTTGACAAATGGCATTTATAGAGTTTGTTGATAAGACTAGTAATTTTCTCAATAACTAGATTTATATCTACCCCAAAATATTTTAGGACTATTATTTCTAAATATACCGTATAATATGAAGAATATTACCTTCAAGAACACCTAAGAAAAGGATTAATGCATGTTTGGTTTAGTTATTCTGATAACTGATAATAACAGCCATTTAGTAGGTTGTTTGATAAAAATTTATAAATAATTGATGTTAAAATGTAACATAACCATAAAAACATATAATTGTTTTTTATATATTATCACATCACAATATATATTATCTTTTAAAGTGAATATATTAATTATTTATATTTTAATATTGTATAAATAAAAAAATTAATTAAAACGCTTTATAATATAACTTTTTATTATTTTTAAATAAGTATAAATAAATGGTCACATGGAATTATTAATTTGGAAAAAATAAGTAAAATATAAACTATGATAGGCCCTCCCGTTTTTGATATTTTTGGAAAATTTATATTTTTTTATCAAATAAATTACAGATCTATATTTGTTTGGCACATATATATGTTATTTATATTTTTTGGTTTCTCTCCATTTTATATGGAGTATTTATTTTATATTTAGTTTGTTTATATTTGGACATGTATGCAACTTTTAGAGTCTTAAATAGATGATGATCCTTATAACTTGAAGTTTAGTAACGCCGTCTATTCCTCTATTAAATTTAATGATTCAAATTTTTTTTATTCGTTATAAACAATTAGTTTGTAAATAATTAGACAATCTACGAAAGATTTAGAAGATTTATTTAGTCAATCACTTCAAAGAGATATCAATTTTTCAATCTTTTGATTCTTTAATTAGATTTTTTTATTCGATCAATCAACTCTGTTATACTATATTTTAATAATACCAGATTTCTTTTATGTATGGTCTTTAAAAAGAGGGGCTATGTTCTCTTTTATGATTCGTGTTACTTTGAAATTATAAATGAAATTCTAATATATTATATTTGAAAAATATGTAACAAAAAATAAAAATACAAACAGCCTTTGGAGAATTCTATTAGCTATTAGGTTTGACTAACTAAATAGCGGATTCTGATTTGTGGCCTAACCAAATATATTTTTTACTTTTTTTTCGTGGGTGGAGAAAGGCCGAAACCAAATGGCCACAAGCGTAATTCCACTAAAACTCGACCCCATTATACCAACAAATATCTAGTTCAAACATTAAAAAAATAGCAGCAGGTAGCAGCGGAAGATCTGCGCAAGCGAAAGACAGTGACTCCAAGTCTCCAACGCCAAGAACAGGAATATTACATAGTCAACCAAAAGCTGTGGTCTCTCAGTATAAAATTGCCACTTTGCAACATCAATCTCTCCTCACTACTGCCCTCCCTTTTCACTGTAGCTCTCTTTCATTCCCTTGGTCTCTGAGTCTCCTTTTTGAAGCTATGGCGGATCTGAAATCAACATTCTTGGAGGTCTATTCTGTTCTCAAGAAGGAGCTACTTCAAGACCCGGCTTTCGAATGGACACCAGATTCTCGTGAATGGGTCGAAAGGGTAATTTTTTTTCAACAACTTCTTTGTCATTATTTATTTTAGCTTCTTTGTCCTCCAACTTATTTAATTTACTTGTTTTGCTTGATTTGGTTTCTGGGTTGTAGCTTGAATCTTTAATCCATACTTATATGTCTGTTTTTGTTTAATATAATATGGAGAAGAATCCAGAAGGAAGTTTAGACTGGGTAGATTGGGTAGGCTACAACATGAAAACTAAAATGGTTACTAAGAATTGTATATATGTGTGTAATTAATGTTTAGATTGGGTAGTTTGAAATGGTGAAAAGGAAGTTGATGTAAAGATGGGAATTTTAGAAATTATGCCAAAACAAGCAAATTCCTAATTGCCGTGAAAGGGTACATTTTTCCAATTGAGATAATTATATAGTGTGAAATGTGGGGAGGTTAAATGCTGCCGTGTTGTTGAGTCTGCCTTTTATTCGACACACACTTCACCATCGTCCTCAAATGTTAAGCAAAGTTGTTTCTTTTTTCTTATTTCACTCATTCTTAGTTAAATTTCCGTATTAGAATTTCCTTTCAAAGTAAAAAATGAGATCAGCAATTTGCTTGGTTTGTGTAATTTTGACAGGAAAATTTGTTTCTAAAAGCTCTATTCTTGGCTTTACAATGGCTATAAGAACCATCTTTGTTATCATTGATTTGGTGTGGTGACTGTAGCCGTTGGACCAAGGGGTATAGAACGATAGGTTGCTGTTTTTAAATGCAGCATTTTTGAGAATTAAAAACAGCAGTGCTCCTTTGCAACCAATGCAACTCAAATGCAGTTCTGAGTTATTGTCCAATATTAGCTTTGAAGCTTTAAGAACACTTGATTTTTTAATGCATAATGATTATTTGGTCCAACACTATTTGGTTAGTCTTCTCTTTTATTCAATAATAACTCATGATTGTTCCTTCAGCAATTTGCTTGAAATTCACTAACCACTGTTTAGTATTGGCTGATCTCATTAATATTAGTTGCTGTAATTGTTTAGCTATTGTACCCTGGAACATGGTTAATATTGAAAAGCTTTATCTGAGTTGCATAATGCACTTTTAGTAATTTTGCTTTTCTGACTTTCATGTGCTCTATTTGTTGCAGATGCTGGACTACAATGTGCCTGGAGGTAGGCATATATCAACATAATGAAGAAATTCATAATTAATTATCAACTTGTGAAACTTATGTTGTCAGTATTAGAAAAGAAAAAGAAAAAAACCATGCAAGGTATGAAGGGTTGAAAATTACTGAAATTATTATCAACTGCAATTCTTTTTTCCCAGGGAAGCTGAATAGGGGGCTCTCTGTGATTGACAGCTACAAATTGTTGAAAGATGGACAGGAATTAACAGAAGAAGAAATCTTTCTCGCAAGCGCTCTTGGTTGGTGTATTGAATGGGTATGGCTCTGAGAACTGAAAACCTTTGCTGTTCTCCTCTGCCGAGGCTATTGCAGAATATGTCCACTAGTTGAAGTAGCATTTTCTGTCAGTTGCAGAATTGTCTCATTCTTTGTTCCATTATTTTTGCAGCTCCAAGCCTATTTCCTTGTCCTTGATGATATTATGGATAGCTCTCATACACGACGTGGTCAACCATGTTGGTTTATGGTGCCCAAGGTTTGTGCTCATCATGAACTTGACTTTTTTGCTATAATTAAGTTTTTTGTTTTCCTTTTTTGCTGTTAAAACAATGACCTTTGTTGAATTATATGTTGCAGGTTGGTCTTATTGCAGCAAATGATGGGATTTTGCTTCGAAATCACATTCCCAGGATTCTTAAAAAGCACTTCCGAGGGAAAGCATACTATGTAGATCTTCTAGATTTATTTAATGAGGTAATTAACTTGCTAATATTTGTATTATTTCCTTCTGACTGTGACAATATAATTATAATTTATTCATGCTATGCTTACACAGGTGGAGTTTCAAACAGCCTCAGGACAGATGATAGATCTGATTACAACACTTGAAGGAGAAAAGGATTTATCGAAGTACAATTTATCGCTGTGAGTAAATATTGACATATGTCTATCCCTAAAGCCAAGGGTGTCACTGGACTCTAAATATTGGGGACTAAAAATAAGAATGATGAAGATAAAATAAACAAATAAATAACTATAGATTTGGGAACAATCTTGGTTTTCAAATTATGGGTTCACACTTGCATAATCATAAAAAAATATGTATAATTATCCTTTGAGTATTATTCTTATTCATTAAATATCTGAAAAGGAACAGATAGTTATATGTTTTTCATTTCAAACTGCATATATAAATGTCTCTAAGTAACTATTCAATTGCCCAACTTTCTGTATGCCACTGACTGCTGGATACCTGAAAGTTCTGTGTTACATGACTATGTAGAAGCAAAAAAGGTCTGAGTTTGAACAATTTCTTGTAGCAGTTCAGTATAAGAAATCAATTTATGTTTTTTGAATTTCATCATGTAATTTATATCAAGTCATCTTTTCATGGATAAAACTTAATCTTTCCGTTTATTTTTTTATTTCTTTAGTTGATGTTGTTTGACAAGTTACATATAAATTGTCTGGGAATTGATGCAGTCACCGGCGAATTGTTCAGTACAAAACTGCCTACTACTCATTTTACCTTCCTGTGAGTATCCGCAGCCTGATTTATCAGCTTGTTTTAAAACAGCATTATCAGCCGAATTCAGTGGCTTAGTTGTGATTCCACGATTCCGATAACTCACTAAAACTACTCAGGTTGCTTGTGCATTGCTCATGGCTGGTGAGAATCTGGACAGCCATATTGATGTACAGAATATTCTTGTCCAGATGGGAATCTACTTCCAAGTACAGGTAATTTTAGACATGATGGCATCAAAATTTTCCTTCTCTTAGTCTGAGTTGAATCATAAAAATTTTCCTGATTGCATTTTTTCAAATGGAGGACTCAAATAATTTAACGATGATATATTTTCCTGCAACAAAAATTGATAAAAAGAGAGTGCATGGGGTTTTGCATTGCTATTTTCAAGGTTTAAGGAAACTGATATATGTAATTCATTCTAGGTAATCAAATTCTTTATCTGTGCCAGTTGTTACTTACTCTTTTTATCTGTGTGCAGGATGATTATTTGGATTGCTTTGGTGATCCCAAGACAATTGGCAAGGTGAGCTGACATGTGATGGTTGTATGATATTGAAAATGAATTTCATGCACAAACCTGCTCTCTCTATATATAATTGTAGTCCGCTTGTCTAGATGGAGTTCTTTCTGACATGCTTTAGTGAAGTCAGATAGGGACAGATATTGAAGATTTTAAGTGCTCTTGGTTGGTCGTGAAGGCTTTGGAGCGATGCAATGAAGAACAAAAGAAAGTTCTACATGTAAGATCAATGAATTATTTATATCATCTCCCCTCCTTATTCTAATGCGAGGTAGCTTCACAAATAGATAATGTTATTTCCTTCAGGAGCATTATGGGAAACCTGACCCAGCCAGTGTGTCAAAGGTGAAAGTCCTCTATGATGAGCTGGACCTTCAGGTATGAGCTTGATCTCAACCAATGGCTGCACTAAATTTGAGATAGAACATACATTACATTTCTAGCGTCTATATGCAGGTGTTTGGTAGCTTACCAAGTTACCAAATTTACTTTCTTTACTTGTCAGTTTGTTTGTAGAGATATTCCATTATATAAACCTTTAATTTTTCTTTTCTTTTACTTAATAATTCTTCAATTTCCACTTAATAGGGGGTATTTATGGAGTATGAGAACCAAAGCTATGATAAACTAGTAACCTCCATTGAGGCTCACCCTAGCAAGGCAGTGCAAGCAGTGTTGAAGTCTTTCCTTGCCAAAATTTACAAGAGACAGAAATAAAAGAAAAGAAAATAAGAATATGCAGAAGCACAGTCAATGATTGGATGATGCCGAATAATGCGATTTTATTTGGGAATTGTATCATTAATTTCCTAATTAAGGATGATTGCAACTCTTTGTTGAACATTTTGATATTGGTAGTCTTTGCTTATTTGAAATTTGATTGAATGATTCTCATCTTTAATAAGATTTTAATCCATTTGATACTTGGTTTGCTGAGCTTGAGCATTCATTGCATCTGCCCTCAAATTCCGTTAAGTGATGAGTTGATATTGACTTTGAAAGCTCCATTAGCCATTAATTCATGAGATACTGTTCCTTGAGCTTACCCCATTACATTAATATGGATGACCAACATATGGTTAGGCAGCTTACCTAACCTGTTTTTCTGATTGGGAAGGTTTGAGCAAATTAATGACTTGTGTTAGAAATTTGGTAGTTAGGATTAGGAGCTTATTGGCGGCTGTGAGTCCATTATTGGATAAACACACAATTTCCCTCTTCAACTTGTCTTTGATATTGTACACTAAGGAATAGCCTAACAGCAATTACATATAGGATTTGGTTATAGACCCATGTTCGAATCTCTCTCTTCCATACTAAAAAAAAAAAAAAATGTCTCTAATATTTAGTTAAGCCCAAAATTACCTTTTAAAATCAGTTTAGAACCAAAATTTCAGTTTATGATCAATCAACCCTAATTTGGGGATTGAATATAATATATGTATAAACCAAGCCAAGTTAAGAGTAGGTCTAAGTACCAATATTTCGTAAAATTGTCTAATATTTTGTAAAATAGTTCTCTCTCCTTCTCAAAATATTTTATAAAATTGCTGAAGTGTTTCTAAACATAAACTGCTAATTTTTTTTTTTCTTTTTAACTCTTTTTATATTCTCAAACTAACTTATGAATAACAAAATAAAATTTCCTTTAAATAATTTTAAAGATGAATTTTATCATATCATCTTATGCATTCAAGAAATTTTGTATTATTTTTAGGTCCGTTTGACAAATGAATTTAAAATGTGAAATTAATTTATAAAATTAATTCTAGTTAAATTTTTTTTTGAGAAAAATCAAATTAGAAATTTCATTAATTAGAAACTATATATAGATATGGGATACAAATCAATATGTTTTTATATTTTGCTTTAGAAAATCTAATGATAAACCACTTGTACAAAGAATAAAAAAACACAATCTTGATTTGAAATATCCGATTGAGTTGACATAACATAATATTTGAGTCATAGACGATCACTTGCTCCTCTTGGTGGCTATTGATGGCTATTGTTCGACTCTATAGTCTTTCTACAAGTCCGATCTGATTAAGTTCAAATTTCTTCCTTCTATTGAAGAGGAGATCTGCACTTATTTCTGCATAACTATCTAAATAATAAAAGACGCTAGACAAAATAAACATAATGGCGATAACAATAATTCAGAACTAAATCTGAGAATAAAATTCTAAAATATGGGCAACAATAAATCTCAATAATTATGTGACAATTTAATTCAGATCTATAAATAGATCTGAAGATTATTTGTAAAAAAAATAATAAAAAAAGAAA
Source organism: Jatropha curcas (assembly GCF_014843425.1). Next base: position 15,290,915 of record NW_023590789.1, on the reverse strand, counting down.
GGGATAACGACCAATGGTTGCCTATGGAAGAAGAAATGAAAAGTTTTAGGTTTTAGGTTTTGAGACAAAGAGAGAGAGGGAGAGAGGGCAATGAGATTCTTTTTTAAATTAAAGAGGATGAAGAGTTTTATTATAAAGCTTTGATTGTTTAAATTTGTACAATTCATTTGAAAATTTCATATTTTTTATTAGAATTTTACGTAATTATATTCAAATCCATAAAATTGAATTCGTATAATTTAATTCCTGATTTTTTTTATCAAATATAAAAATTTGGATTTATAAATGAAATCCGCAATTTTGTGGAATTCATTTATTCCAAATAAGTGGATAGTTACATTAACTAAGAATTTGGTTAAAATCTATATAAATATATAAAAGTTGAAACATAAAATCCATTCAAAAAAATACAAAGTTGAAACATAGAAGCATGGCATAATTTTAGAGTATTAAGGTACTTATGTGGCAAAATGTTAACCTATTTAGTTAGAAATAATTTTTATATTTTTAAAAACAATTTGTGGAATTTCATTTATTCCGAAATAGTGGATAGTTACATTAAACTAAGAATTTGGTTAAAATCAAATAAAATATAAAAGTTGAAAACATAAAATCCATTTCAGAAAAAAAACAAAGTTGACATAGAAGCATGGCATAATTTTGGAGGTATTAATGTACTTATGGTGGCAAAATGGTTAAACTATTTTAGTTAGAAATAATTTTTATTTATTTTTAAAAATTATTTATTTTTAATATAATATTATTAAAGAGAAGTTAATTAATATCGTTAATAATATTTTCAGTTTTTTAAATTAATGAAATTAATTATATTATTAATATTTTAAAAATATTTCGCTTTCTTTTTTAAATAATTAAAAATATAATTAATATTTATTCTCTTTGTTTTTCTTTTTTCACTATTATGGAATTTGTATAGATATCTATTTCAATATAAACGAAACTATAAACAAAATCAAATCATACTTTCAACAAAAAGAATGATTTATTTGCAAACATTATAAAACCATTTCCATGGTATTTTATTGATTTGAGCTTAATCAATATGGTGATGGCAATGAAAGTACAGAATGTATTCAATTTTCGATGATCAACTAAAGCATGCTTTTGTGATTTGTAATATTATTCCATAACTATCGGTGTATTTGATCAATATAAAAGCATTTTATTTATTATTACTATAATTAAGTGTTTATTTTTGTTTAACATAATGCCATCTAAATCATAGAACTCACTTTTTCATTGGGTTTTTTTTAATGAAATTAAAATTAAAATTTATTTTCTAACATTACGTGTGAAATAGAGAAATTTTTATAATAAAATTCATGCTTATGCTTTTTTTTTTTTTTTTTTTTTTTTTTTTTTTTTTTTTTTTTTTTTGGTAAATGGAGATATTACTTCTCAATCTATTCCAAATCAAGACAAACTTTGACGAATAATTTTTTTTAAGTTTTTAATGTTTATTGAATTTGTGCCTGAATTTTAGATTATTTAATTCAAAATAAATTCAATAATTGATATTTGCAAAGATTATTTTAAAACATATTAAAATACTTCTAGAAATTAAAAAATTTAAGCTTAATTATAAGCTTGGTTTATGTATGTATATGTTAATATATTGGTCCTTTTATAGGAATTTGGAAAAAAATAATTTTTATTTTCTTTTTTTAAAAAATTAGTAAATATAATATATTGAATATTTGAATTCTTAAAAATGATTATTTGTTATAACAAAAATAGCATTTTCATTTTTAAACATCATAAACATTATAAAAAAATGATTATTTATTATAAATAAAATTATATTTTTATTTTTAAACATTATATAATACCCACATCCGAAGCTTAGAAAATCACTGTTATTATAATAAATGAGGTAGTTCGGTATTTTGGAACTCCTTAATGGGTACTGTCTTTGGTCTATTTGGTTGGTGAGAAACAAAATATTAATAATGATGACAGCAAGAACCCAGAAGAAGTGCTGGATTTGGTTAAAGTTAGGAGTTTTGAATTGTTGAAAAGTTAAAAATCAGATTGGATCCTTCAATTTTTGTGATTGTTATGATTTCCGATTGAGGTTGTAAGGCAGGAGGTGCTGTTAAAAGGAAGAAGTTGATTTCAGTTAAGCCAACTTTATGGATTAGCCCATGGTTACTTGAAATTTAATACTGACGGTTCCTCTTTAGGAAAACCGGGTTTTGCTGGTTTCTAAACTCCAATGAAGCTGAGTTGCTTGCAACTTTTGCTGCCATTGAGATTTTCACCCTTTCAAATGTAAAGCATTGTCCCTTGATCGTGGAATCAGATTCTAAAAATGCTTTATGCTGGATCTGTTAGAAGCAGAAGAGACCTTGGAAGTGGTGGCAGAATTTTAATAAGTTTGATCATTTGGTTGCTTAGCTTAACCAGGTTCATTTTGTCTTCACTCTTGGAAATGAGAATTGTTTCGTTGATTTTAGCTAAAAAAGGAGTTTCGGTTCACATCGGCCTTTATATAGCTTCTAATATTTGAAAATATCAATATAATGACAAACAAAGTATAGAAAACGCATTTAACGAGGTTATATTTACAAGGCAATTATTTTATCTTTTTCTCTCTCCACTTTAATTAAAAATGCATGAAAAACTCAATTTATGAACGAAATTTTAGTTCCCTGCACCATTTATAAGGCAATAATTCTCTTCAAATGATAGCTCATAACTTATAAGGTAAAAATTCTCTTCAAATGACTGTGCACAATTTACAAGGCAATAATTCTTTTCAAACGACAACGCACAATTTAGAAAACTGTGTCTATTCCAAACCCTAAATCAACGATTTTCAATTTTAATTTACATTCAAAAATTGAAGATCATACCTATCCAAACTCATACGACATCACGTAAGTTAGAAGACTGTGCTCATTTTGTTTTAGAATGTTATTTTAGTTTAGTTTGAAATGCTTTAAATATCCACATTTTGTTGTATTAAAAGGGTATTATTGTGTGTTCATTTTCTATTTATTAGTTATTATGACATCGTTTGTCCGTTATTTTTTGTTTTTAAAATGATTACATTTTGTAGAAAATACTTTTACATTCTCTTCAGTTTTTCAGACAATGAAGCCTTAAAAGCAAACAATAGATGTATATGTGTAAAAAAGATTAAGTCCAATTGTGTATGTATTAAATTTAACTGCAAACATGTATAAGTAGTGCTGATTCAAAAAGTTGGTTTACACCTTTTATTTATCTATGTAAATCTAGAAAATAAAAAAAAATATAAAATGCAAGCAACTTAATATAAAATGCACATATGCACCGAAGAGGATAGAAACAAATACATAATAAAACATCCGCAGACCCAATATATGTTCTCTACATAAGCTAAACTGCTTGTATTGCTTCCTTTACAATGCCTAAATCAAATTCAATTGAAGATACAATTTTAGTTTTCCGCAAGATTTGTTTTAATCGTTGTCTTATCTCAAATTTTTTAATTTTAAACCGTTACTTTTGAGTTTTAGTCATTAATTGACTTTATTGGGAGAAGAGAATATAACATAATTTACTTTGAGTGAAGAAAGGTGTAACAAATGCAACGTTGAGGGTAAATTTGAAAAAGGAAATTATTTCCTTAATCTTGTACAAATCAACTTTTGTCCAAATCAATGAAACTGAGGGAGTATGATAAATCTAGCTCCATTAATCAAAATTTTTAATCCACTAACGTCTGTGACCTTAGGCTTCCTCAAAGAATGGATTTAATTATTATTTTATAAGCTATTATTGAGTTAATTGAAACAATCTATCTATGTATATAAATATATAAAAACCGAAACTTAGAAGCTTATATGGCATAATTTTAGAGAGTAGGTACTTATGTGAAAAATATTAATCTATTGAGTTAGAAATAATTTTTATATTTTTTAAAATTATTTTTATCATAATTAATAGACAACTTAATTAATGTCATTTATAATATCTTCTGTTTTTTAAATAATTAATAAAATTATTAATATTATTAATATTTTAAAAACTTTCACTTTCTCTTTTGAAATAATTAACAATATCATTAATATTTGTGCTCTCATTTTCTTTTCTCCATTGTTATAGAATTTGTATAAATGTGTATTTTAATATAAATGAAACTATAAATCAAATCAAATCATACTTTTAACAAAAAGAAATAAATCTTTGCAAATAATATAAAACTATTTGCATAGCATTTTATTGATGTGAGCTTGATCAATATGGTTTGGCGATGAAATTACGGAATATATTCAGTTTTCGATAATCAATTAAGGTGTGATTTTATGATTTATAAATTATTTTATAACTATTAGATTAAAATTCATTTTCCAATTTCATTATGTGTGATAGAGAAATAATTTATAACATAATTGATGTTTATGTTTTGTTTGGTGAAGGGAGATAGCGATACTTCTCAACTTATTCTAAATCAAGACAAACTTTGGTAAAATTCTCTAAAAAATTTTAATGTTTATTAGGTTTAAGCCCGAATTTTAAATTATTTATTTAAAATGAATTCAAATAATTTATAAAGATTATTTTACAATTTATTAAAATATTTATAGAAATTAAAATTTTTAAGCTTAATTATAAACTTGATTTATGTTATTTTAAAAATGAAAAATGAATTCAAATAATTTATAAAGATTATTTTACAATTTATTAAAATATTTATAGAAATTAAAATTTTTAAGCTTAATTATAAACTTGATTTATGTATGTATATATTAATTTATTCTTTTTTTTTTTTTTTGCAAGAATCTGAGAAAAAAAAAATTTTTCATTTTATTTATTTTTTTATATTAGTAAGTATAATATATTGGATATTTGGATTCTTGAAAATAACTATTTGGAATCTTCAAAGTGTCCAATGGAAATTCTTTTCCAAGTGAAATTACCCGAGTTTCCTTTCTCTTTTTTTTTTTTTTTTTTTTTTTTTTTTTTTTTTTTTTTTTTTTTTTTTTTTTTTTAACTAATGGAGATGTTTAAATTTATTAATTAATTGTAGTAATTTCATTATTCTATTGAATCTTTAATCGTTGCTAATTGATAATGGAAAATGCTTGAGAGGTAGAATAATAAACATGTGATAAAATGATTCAAGAAGATTTGTAAACCCGCAGCAAAGCGTAGTCAACTTCGCTTGTTCAATTCTAAAATACCAAAACTATAAATATGTCACGCGAATCCAAAATTTTCATTTTTTTTTTTTAATTTCAAAGTTTTGAAATTCTTTTTATTTTATTCGGTTTTCTATTTCAAAAAATATAGATTTCTCCATATATGTTTTTTTAAGGAAATTTCTCCATATATGTTAATCTCTTTCCTTTGATGGGGTTTTATTATATTCATTGAGAATAAAGGTTAATTTGATCCATGAACTTGTTTAGCATGATCAAAAGGGTCAGATTTGACCTTTTGGGCCAATTTAGCCCTTGAATTTATATAAAATAATTAAAACTGTCCAATTTCACTTTTTAGGCCAATTTAACTCTTGAACTTCTTTTGATTTTTATAAATTAATAATTGATTTAATTTAACATGATTGACTTTTTATCTTTTTTTGTCTTACACTAAGAACACTCAGATCAAACTTTTTCAAAACTTATTAATATAAATATAAAATTCATAAAAACATCTTTTCTTGTAATATGATGAATTTATAAACATGCATTATAACTTTAAATCATCAACATGGAAAATGGCATAGATTTCAGAAGTGATAACCTAGTAAATAGAGATTAATTTTAAAATGTTCAAATTAATACAATTCATAAATTTTCAAAAACTATCGATCCAAAGGTAAAGAGTTAATTAATATGACTTTTATATATCATTTTTCTATTATTATAATAATTAATTTTTTTAATAAATAGTCAGCTCGATCCTAACTACAGTTTTATAAATTAGTCAGCTCGATCCTAACTACAGTTTTAATGTCTATATAATGATTTTCACATTGTAAGTACAATAAAGAATTAGAGGTTAAATTGACTCAAAAATGTCAAATATAATTTTTTAATAATTTTAAATAAATTCAGGGGTTAAATTGGCCTAAAAAGTGAAATCGAATTTTTTAAATAATTTTAGACAAGTTCAAGGGCTAAATTAGCCCAAAATGTCAAATCTAACCTTTTTTATCATGCTAAATAAGGTCAGGAAGCAAATTGAATTTTATTCCTATCAAATTGTCTAAGAGTTTAAATTAGTGGTAGGAATTTATTATTGACATTCAAATAACTAAGTTTGTTCAGTGTTTGTAGTTTAAAATAGCTCCCACGTGTAACGAGATTTTTGTCGAATTGTTAGTTCTAATGCTCAATCAATATAGTTAAAGAATATTGATAGATATTCAATTCAATTTCCTATTTCGATATTTTTTGGTATATGTTTTTATATATTTATAAATAAGTTTGTCAATATAAATGAAAGATTTATATTTTTCCATTAGAAAAATACTATTTAAGGATAATAAGTAAAAAAAAATTAATCCTTTAAAAGAATATAAAAATATCAAGTTATTTGTGTAGAATTTCCTAAAATGAAAAGGAATTTTATGAAACTTTATGAAAAAGATACAATCCACCGTTTCTCTCGTGATTTAATAACTTCATAGCATAAATCAAAAGTGATTTTATTGATCTTTTCATTAATATAAAAAGTGAAATGTGTCAAATTCGAATTTTATTAACCATAAAAATTTTTATCAATTTAATGAATTAATAAAATGTCTACGTAATTCTTATTCTTGATCGATTTTATAAAAATAGAAAAAGAAATATACCTGCAAACAAATCTTAGAAATCAATCATTCTTGGAAAAGGGGAAAAAAGTCAACATAATTTTTTATGGACCACTAAAAATAGTTTAAAGGCAAAAGAAAAAATCTGTTTTGCTTGTTGCTACTTTTATATTATAGTATGAAGGTGTATCCTATTATCATCAATAACCTTGAATTTATTGTTTTATTGCAATTTAATAATATTCATATCCAATTTTAAATAATTATATTGATTCTATTTTATTAAATTACAAAATTTATATCTTAAAATATATCATAATAGATTAAATTTATGTTTACTGTTGAGAATGTGTTACCGAATTTTTCTAAACTGAATTTTCATAAAATAGTATGAAATAAAATTTTAAATTCCAAAATATTTCGGAATAGAATCGAAATATGAGGGATATTCCATTATGTACAATTACACCTCTAAATATAATATTATTTAATTATTTATTTTAATAAATTTTTAAATTGATTGGTTTAATTATTTCCTACAAATAACTTATTCTAAAATTATTTCCTACAAATAAACTTATTTCTAAAAAAGTATATATATAATTTAAATTATTATTAAAGAAATATATTATAATATTATTATTTTAATAGAAAATTTAATTTAATATAAAATAGAAAATAAAACTCACTAAATGTATATATAAAATACAAAATTATGATATATAACACATTATATTAGCAAATTATATATATATAATTTTTTTTCTAAAAAAAACTATAAAATCAACTATTGTAGGTTTAGCAAAACATAAAAAAAAAAAAAAATTTATATTGATGCTCTGAAACAATGATTAATATATTTTATTATTACAATTATCTATCTATAGTATAAGATCTACAATATAAGTGCAAAAGATAATAAATCAAGTCAAGCTAATTCTCACTTTGAAAAAATTTATTATTTTGTTAGTATTTTATTATTTCATAAAATATTTTTTATTTTACGAATGCTTTTAGAATTTTAATAATATAAATTATTCATTATACAATTTATAGCATATAAATTAAATTACTTGCAACCAGTGAAATCAATGAATACAAAATATCACGATGAAATACCAGCAGAAAAATAATTTTTAAACATAAAATTTTTTGACTTAATTTTAGTTGATTAAAAAAATGCACGAACCTAACTAAAAGATCATATAATTAGATGATTATAAATACAAGAAGCATTAAATTAATTAAAAAAAATCCTAAATATTGAATTAAAATCACTTTAGCTATGGAGTATTTTCTTTCTGTGATTTTGAGAGTTTTTTTAACTTTAAGCCAACCAACAAGACTGAGGAGTCAAAACCCAACTGGGTCAAAAAGTCTAACTAATACGCGCAGTTGCCATTTTGAAATGTATGAAACAATTAATTTAAAAAAAAAAAAAAAACAAAAAACAAAGGATTTGAAAAGTCTCTTCCCTTTCAAATTGAATCTGCTCTCCTCTTTAGTCTCTCCCTCTTTCCAATGATTTTTATTTTCTTTAATTACTATTTTTATTCTTATTATTGGTTTATTACATCGTATCATTTCCTATTTTTCAGCTTTGTTTCTCTCCATTAGCCAATCTATTTCCCCACAATTTAATTACAATAAACTTTCCCTTCCTTTGATTCATCGCTGGATCACGGATTGTCATTTGTACAATTTTGATTCCATTTTACCCTTTTTCTCTTGTAACATTACATTTTAGCCTTTGGTAATGTTTTGTAGCAAATGGGTTTTGTTTATTTGTTATAGTTGTTTGATTGATTCTATCCTGAACGGAGATAAATAAAGGGTTGCTATTGATTTTTTTTTTTTTTTTTTTTTTTTTTTTTTTTTTTTTTTTTTGTAATATTCTGCTTTGAAAAGATTTAGTGGGTTTAATTTATTTTGCAGTGAAGTTGAGCTTTTTGTTAGAAATGAAGCTTCTTGTTCGTGTAATAGAGGCAAGAAATTTGCCAGCAATGGATCTAAATGGGTTTAGTGATCCATACGTGAAAGTGCAGCTAGGAAAGCAGAGGTTCAAGACCAAAGTGGTGAAGAAAAACTTAAATCCTAGTTGGGGAGAGGAATTTAGTTTTAGGGTTGAGGACTTGAATGAGGAGCTTGTAATTGCTGTTTTGGATGAAGATAAGTACTTCAATGATGACTTTGTAGGGCAGATTAAATTGCCTGTATCTCTAATTTTTGATGCAGATAACAAGTCTCTCGGCACTACTTGGTATACTTTGCAACCTAAAAACAAAAAGTCCAAGAACAAGGATTGTGGTATGTATGTCCCTTTCTTGAACTATAACTTTTTTGTTTTTATATTGAAATTCTTTGTTCTCCCAATTGGGTGCTTGAGGAACTATTATTGTTGTTGTTGCTGTTTCTTTTCAAGTTTGTGCATATTACTGTCTGTTGGTATGCATCCATAAGAATCTGTTATTGCCAACTGTTATTAGAAGCTAAAAGGTTTAAGTGTATGATGCTAGAATTTCTTTTAGTTGTTTGTTCATGATCATTACTTTTCCCCATCAATATACAATTTGCTTATCTAGTGAAATTTAAGATTTCACATAGCATTGCTTGCCTCATTTGTTGTTCTTGACACAGTTGTTGTGCTATGTAAGGTACCGTTTAAAATTGTAGTTTTCTTTTCTTTTCCCTTTCAGCAGGTGAAATTCTTTTAGGTATATGTTTTTCGCAGAACAATGCATTTGTTGACTCGAATAGTAGTGGCGATCCAGTATCACAGTTAAGGAAGAATGCAGATACAGTGGCAAAATCTCCTTCTAGGTCGTTTGGAGGGCCCTCAAACTCATCCTCTCCAGGGAGATTTGAGGAAATTGAATCCTTTAAAGAGGAGAAGCCTGGTGCGCCAAAAACTTTTGCTGTGAGAATTTGTCAAATGTTCAATAAAAATTCAGATACAACACCAGCCGTGGGTAGTAAAAGCATTGACAATTTAGAGCCACCTGAAATTGCTGTATCTGAGGTTTGTGATGATACATCAGATGATCCTTCCTCTCCTGAGGACTTTGTAGAAATAATGAGAGTGATGGAATCTAAAGATGTGGGAAATGAAATTCCAAGCAATCTACCTGGAGGTGTCCTTATAGACCAATCGTATGTGATTGCTCCGCAAGATTTAAACTCTATGATTTTCGCACCTGATTCAAGTTTTCAAAGATCACTTGCAGAAGTCCAGGGTACAACAGAACAACAATTTGGACCTTGGAAATTTGAAAATGGTGGTGAGAGCTTGAAAAGAATGGTTACTTACATGAAGGCTGCAACCAAATTGGTGAGGGCTGTGAAAGTCTATGAGGAACAGACATATTTAAAAGCTGATGGCAAGGCTTTTGCTGTTTTTGTTGTTTCGAGTACTCCAGATGTTATGTATGGGAACACCTTTAAGATTGAATTGCTTTATTGTATCACATCTGGTCCAGAGTTGTCTTCAGGCGAACAAACTTCACATTTGGTATTATCTTGGCGAATGAACTTTTTGCAGAGTACCATGATGAAAGGTATGATAGAAAATGGAGCTAAACAAGGTCTAAAAGACAGCTATGAACAGTTTTCATCTGTATTATCTCAAACTGTTAAACCAGTTGATTTGAAGGACATGGGATCTACGAAGGAACAGGTTTTGGCTTCATTGCAGGCAGAAAGCCAGTCGAATTGGAAACTGGCAGTACAATATTTTGCAAATTTTACTGTAGTTTCTACAGTTTTTATTGGATTATATGTACTTTTGCACATCTGGATATCTCCTTCCAGCACAATTCAAGGGCTAGAGTTTGTAGGACTTGACTTACCAGATTCAATTGGTGAAGTCATCGTGTGTGGTGTCCTAGTTCTTCAATGTGAAAGGGTGCTAGAGTTACTTTCTCGCTTCATGCAGGCCAGAGTACAAAAGGGTAATATTCACATCCAGTGAACTCAGCTGTTCATAAGGACAACAAACTATTCTGTCAACTCTTACAGAGTACTCTTTTCTGTATCTGACAGTATGGGTGCTTGGATATATTGTTATTTTTTTCTGCTGATTGCTCTGGCTTACTTTACTTGATTTCTTGTAGGCAGTGATCATGGAGTCAAAGCACAAGGGGATGGTTGGCTGCTCACTGTTGCATTGATTGAGGGAAATAATTTGGCAGCTGTTGATGCAAGTGGCTTCTGCGATCCATATGTGGTGTTCACCTGTAATGGGAAAACTAGAACCAGCTCAATTAAGTTCCAGAAGTCTGATCCTTTGTGGAATGGTATTTTCCTTGGCAGTTTTTTCATTTAAAGCAGAACAATTGCTGCTAAAAAGTATTCTCCAGTTGTGTGAATGATGCAATCTCTATATGGAATTGCGTTTATATTTAGTGATAAATATGATGCAAATTGTTCCTTTGATTTCTGATGTTGATGGACATTTTCTGTCTTTGCAGAAATATTTGAATTTGATGCAATGGATGAACCTCCTTCTGTGCTGGATGTGGAAGTATATGATTTTGACGGGCCTTTTGATGAAGCTACATCTTTGGGACATGCTGAAATTAATTTTTTAAAATCTAATATATCAGATCTTGCTGATGTGTGGGTTCCTCTTAAAGGAAAGTTGGCACAAGCATGCCAGTCTAAGCTGCACCTAAGAATTTTCTTGAATAATACAAGAGGTAGCAATATTGCTAAAGAATACATAAATAAGATGGAGAAGGAGGTCGGAAAGAAGGTACATGGATGGCTTGTTTGTATTGGATTCTCACATTGTCAATTTAAGTTATATGTTCTCTAACATTTTTTTTCCCATGTATTTTCTTATCTATTTAAATTCTTTATGGAATTCTTTCATAGATAAACCTACGTTCTCCACAAACAAATTCAGCCTTTCAAAAGCTCTTTGGGCTTCCACCAGAGGAATTTCTCATCAATGATTTTACCTGTCACCTAAAGCGAAAAATGCCCCTGCAGGTGCAGTTGGTGGCTTTTTCTTTTTCCTATTTTTTTCTTATCCTTTATATTCTGATGTCATATAATTCCTTTGGTATATAGTTAGTCAGAAAGTATGGCATTTTAGCCTTTTGCGAGTTAAATGATGGTAGTTTTGGTTTATTGACTTGATTTTGTAACTGTACAGGGTCGCCTGTTTCTGTCAGCAAGAATAATTGGGTTTCATGCAAATTTGTTTGGGCAGAAGACTAAATTTTTCTTCCTTTGGGAGGATATTGAAGATATTCAAGTTTATGCTCCTAAATTATCATCAATGGGTAGTCCCACTATTGTCATGACTCTCCGGAAAGGCAGAGGTATGGATGCTAGACATGGGGCAAAAACACAAGATGAGGAGGGGAGGCTGAAATTCCATTTCCAGTCTTTTGTATCTTTTAATGTAGCGCATAGGTAAGTGATCAATGTATCAGTTATACTCTTTCTAGAATGAATATCAGTCTACAATTGTTCTTTTATTTATTTTACTTTGTGGTTTACAAATTGTGTGCCCTTTCAGCCTTTCCTATCTAATTTCGTGTATTTTAATCTTCAGAAATCATAGCAACTGTAGTTAAATCATATTTTCTGGAAGTAAAATATGATGAAACATTCAATTCCATAGATTTATTATTTCAAAATTTTAGCTTAGTACTGTCATTAATAATACGTCAGAATAATTTTATACTAGCATGTTTATTCAAAATTGAAATGGACATGCGGCTCAATATGATTTGGTAACTTTGCTTGCTATTCACTTTAACTTTTGCATTATTGAACCATACATAAACTGCATTTTTGTTTCTTGGCTACAAAAGTTGATTATAGGGACATCCTGATCTTGCAGAATTGGTAGAATTCTTTATTTTTCATGGATATCAAAACATAATAATGTGAGATCTTTGTTGTGTCCTTTCTATTTTTCCTTAGTTGTTCTCATAAACTGAATGCCTTGACGGTGGACCATTTTGTTCCAAATGGCAATGAACCTGATCCTTGATCTGTATTTGACATCTCTACTTGCTAATCTTTTTAGCACCATTATTCTAGGAATGCTCATATTAATGCACATTGTTTCCATGCTAGAGCTTTGTTGGTTTTACAATATACTTGCTTTCTTTGTATTTATAAGTATATAGCAATTCTACTTGTGTTGTGTGCTAACAACTTTAAACTAAAAAAAGACGATTGCTAAATATGGGTGTGCCTCCTCTTCCTAGGTGCGTTTCATTTTTATCTCATATCCGAAGCCCCTTTTATCTTGAAATGATGCTCCCTATCTGTATTTTACACGGTTAGTGAGAGTTATGTAATTATAAAAGACAGAAATCAGTGGCATACATGGATTTTTAATTTTGTGAATGCTTCATAGGACAATCATGGCTTTATGGAAGGCTAGATCTTTGACTCCTGAACAGAAGGTGCAAATAGTTGAAGAAGATTCAGAAACCAAACTCCTCCATAGTGATGAAAGTGGGTCCTTATTGGATCTTGAGGATGTCAACATGTCTGAGGTTTATTCTTCTTCTGTTTCTGTCCCTGTAAGTTATTTCTTTTTCTCTGTCCCTGCAATAGCATCGCACGTTCTGCAGATTACTCTACCTTTATTTGACAGTAATTATTTTATTCTAGACCAATTTCTTGATGGGGCTGTTTGGTGGGGGTGAATTAGAGCGCAAAGCTATGGAGAAAGCTGGTTGTCTTAACTATTCTTACACCCCATGGGAATTGGTAAAGGCTGATGTATATGAAAGGCAAATATATTACAGATATGATCAGAGCATATCTCATTATAGAGGAGAGGTGACCAGTACACAACAGAAGTACCCCCAATCTGATCGTAAAGGTTGGCTTGTGGAAGAGGTTATGACTCTCCATGGAGTTCCACTTGGTGACAATTTTAATGTATGTCTATAGTGGTGACTGCTTATAAATTGCAAATGTCTTTACCTTGGTTTAACCTTATAATGATTCTATTAATTCTTCCTCTCACTTCAGGATTTATTTATTATTTATCTATTTCTCATTTTTCTTTATTCTGCGTGATTGATGTTTGTCTTTTATTCTCCGTAGCTTCACTTGAGATATCAAATTGAGGATTTGCCTGCAAGACCGAAATGCTGTTATGTCCATGTATTCATGGGAATTGCATGGCAGAAAAGCACTAAGCATCAGAAAAGGATTACAAAGAACATCCTCTCCAATTTGGAAGACTGGCTGAAGGTGATTTTCAGTCTGATTGAGAGGGAATATGCAAACAGATAGGAAATGTGCACTGCTGTATTCAATCTTTTTCAATTTCTATGAGAAATGTGTCACTGTCCATTTTGATCGAGGGAGTGCTCCAATCTCGTGTTATATTTGTCTGGCATTTCTTGAATTTGGGTATTCAGAGAGATTGTGAAAATGTTACTTTGAACTCCAAGAGGTATTCAGGGAGATCCTGACGATTCTTTGAACTCCAAGGGAAAAACGTTACTGACTCTGCTTGGGACAGGACTTCAGTGCTGAACTAATGGGAGGCCAGTTAGTTTCTTTCCGCACAATTGAAGATGGAAATCCTTTGTCCAAAAAGACCTGTAAATACTTGTACTCTACATAGATTCACTGGAGCTGCTCTTCTTCCATCATATTTGTAAAATTTTTCATCTTTTCTTGTTCAGAATTAACTGGCTTCTCAGGTGATGGCAGAACATTTTTGTTTTTAGCTGCACTGAATTTAGAATTCAGATGGCTTCGAGAAGTTCAGGTGAATGTATTGATGAAGCACATTTTTCGGGTAATAGATGTCCACAATGTCATATGTCAGCAACAGTTACGTTTAGCTCTGTGCAACAAATGCTGTTTATCTTTCTGTATCTGTTGAATAATTGTTCTATAGTCCTGTTCCTCGCTCCAGTGTCAATGTTAATCTTCTACGTATGGTTTGAGTTCTACAAGGTATCTTTTGAACTCTTCTGTTAGATTAACGTCTTGGTAGAGACTTATTATGCAGTTCCTAATATTGAGATTGGCATTGAACCGCTTTAGTGTAGTTATTTTACTGTAAGGTTGAGCAAAGAGTCGGTTCGGTTCAAATCGAGCTGAGGCCATAAAATACAAAGTGAAATCTTTTTACAACAAACTGAATCGGACTGAAATTTACATCTGAACTGAACAAATTGGTTTTTTCCATTTTGGTTTTGGTTTAAGCTCAACCGGCAAATATGTGTAACTGACTCGAATTGAGCAACAAATTCGGTTCAAACTGAATCTCTTTTGGACACTTGACCGAGCCGAATCGAAATGGATCAATTCAGTTCGGTCGGTAATTGCTGAATCCTACTTTGCTTCCTTTTTTGAAACTCCATACTTTACTGCCTTAGCTACCTGGTTTGTTAGGCTTTTTTTCTTGTTGATTATATAAATACATAGGGATGGCCACGGTTTGAATTCAAACTGGAATTGAATCGAAATTGAACCTGTTAAAATCGGCATTAAACTGTGGTCAACGGTTCTGGTTCTAAAACTATAACCGAAACTGTGAATTTAAGGTTCAGTTCCGATTTTTTATTTTTTGACACTGAAACCAGTGGTTCCGATGAAACTGTAAAAAATATGTTTTTAAAGAAACTCCCAACTCAATTTTTTTTTTGTTTTATTATAGTTTTTTAAAGTAATTTTTAAGAATTTCTTTTAAATTGATTTAGTTTTTTTCAACAGTAATATTTATTATTCAAGCTATAAATCTTTAAAAAATATTTTAAAAAGTTTAAAATATATTATTTAATTTCGGTTTGAAATTGGAAAAAAACCGAAATCGGCAGTTTCAAAACCGTTTTAGAAACCATCTAAAAGCGGTTTGATTTTGGTTCCATTTTTTTATAATCGGAACCAACGATTTTTAAACCGAAACCGACGATTTTAGAACTGTAGTCATGCCTATAAATACACGGAGCACTACCTATGTATCTATCCAGTGAAAATGGCAAGGGAGCGTTTAAATGGGAAAAAAGATGTTATTGAATTTAATAATGATAAAACATATGTAATCATCTATGCATATTTTATTTCTTCGTGATTTTCTTCTTTTAAAATAAAAATAATAATATAGGTAATCATATATATTTTAATTTTTCATGATTTTCATCATTTAAATAAAAGTAATATTATAACACTAACATAATATATTATTTATTATATATTACAAAATTATATTGCCTATTCTCGAAATTTGTCTGATGCTAATTAGGAATTATAATCCCTATTGAAGAAGTTTTGCACCATCTTAATTAGATAATATAAAATTTACGAATATATATGTATTGTGTAGAAAAAAATTTAATCACTACCACTTGGAGAAAAAGCGTTCTTTTGGTGATATTCGATTTTATTGATAATCTGATTACCACTTGTGGACATGGATTATACTTTTCCAGACTTAGTGCTCTATTTCTTGCAGACAGAAGTCGAGACAGTTACTTACAGGCAAGTGAGAGAATCAGAAACTAGGAGTTGCCAAATTGTCGTTTAGTTTGTTGGTACTCTTGGTTTGATGCCATTACAAGTAGTATTAATTTAATAGTTTTGTTGTTGGGCATTCGTTCAAGAACTTCCATACCTTGTCTTTTGTTCAATTCTCTGCTGGAGTTGCTTCTGATGTGTCGTTTGACTGGAATTCTCATGAAGAACATCTGGCAAACTCTAGTATAGTATTTGGCTAAACCCTGTAGCTCCTCTCAAGATCATGTTACTTGCCACATCCTGATAAGGAAGAAACAGGTGGGGACGATGCTCACTTGTGCCAATAAACAACTCATTAGTATATGTTGGAGAATGAGATATTGCTAAGACATTAGTTGAAAAGGAATGGAAGCTGTAAACGCTCAAATTTTGCCCTTAAAAGGTTCAGTGATGATATATAATTTTTTATATAAAGTTGGATTAGGATTTCCGATCGCTATGATTTTCGGACCAATGGTTCGTGGCTGAGATTATCTATGTGTTTAACTATTTTTACTTTTTTGGGTCACCGGGCGTTTCGCAATAAAACCAGGCTCGGGAAGCGCATCAGGCCTGCCCGGCACACTTTTCTATGCACCATCTCATTTTGCGTGCTACCCGGTTCATTTTAGTAAAAGTAGACCCGATCCTGTTGTGAGGCCAGACAGTGACATTTTTGCCACATCAGCCTAGATGGGGCCACCTTACCCTTAAATGTCTATAAATAGATATTAAGGGATGAGCCAAAAGGGGGAGAATTTTTGATTGCTAAGGGAAACTCTTACAAATTTTTCTCTCAACTCCCTTAACCTAAAATCTATAACAAGTCTTATTGATTTGGGTTGAGAGAGAAAAGTTTTCTAAAAGAATTTGAGTAAGTTGTAACCAATCTTTTTAAAAACCACATCTAATCTTGGATTTTGGACTATTGGATCAAGAGCTAAGTTGTTTGGGTTTCTTCATCCACTTTTGAAGAATTTGAGTAAGTTTGTAACGCATCTTTTTAAAAAACGCAACATCTAATCTTAGGATTTTGGACTATTGGATCAAGAGCTAAGTTGTTTGGTTTATCTTGCATTCCACTTTTGAAACTAATTCTTCAAAAAAAAATCCTCATAAAGGTAGTTTCTGAGAAATTTAGCTTCAAGTTCCTACATCTTTTTTCTTTGCTTTTTTTCGGGTGTTTTAAACACTCTATTGGGGTCGTTGAGAGGTAAAATTGAGGTCAACAAAAAAAATTTAAGAGGCTCTTTGTGCTTTGTGGCCTAAAGCACTGCGTGTGGCGTGCGCTACAGGCCTTGTGGGCTCAGCCCACAGTGAAGCCCTAGATGCCTTGTTTTTGAGCGGCTGTTCTTTGTGCTGAATCTGTCCTGATCTGGGAATGGCTGGGGGCCCCGCAACCATATGTGGGCTCATGGCCACATGCCCATGTGGCCGCACACGCATAGCCCCCTGTGGCGGCAAGGCCCTTCATGTTAAGAAGGCCAAAATGTTAAAAAACTCAATAAATGGCTCCTTTCTCAGCGACAGTCCAATGTACCTAGGCTCCAAATCCTAAAGGTTTGGGACGGCATATTTAATAGCAAGAAACGGCAAATAAACAATAAAATAATGGCCGAAGTTGTGAATTTATGGAATTTGTATCATCATCGCTTGAATGAACATCAAAGAATCATGAGGCTTAAATCTTGATTAACCAATTTGGCTTCTCGTCTTTTTAATTAATATTCTTTACATGACAATGGGCACTTTACTTCTTTTGGTCATTTAATTTTATGCACTCTTTTTAATTAAGGCCTTTAGTAGTTTATTATTGTACTGATCCTTATTCAACAAGTTTTATTTTTGTTCATGCATCGTTTCTTCATTCTTATGAGTTTGTATTGTCTGGTTGAATTTGGGAATGCATGTTTTAATGATTATGTAAAACATTTATCATCTTTGTTTGCTTATGTTGTTGTTGAATGTTTGTTTCTTATTAGATGTTCCTAAATGTTGTTATTGGCAAAAATGTAAAGAGAATGCTTAATGGATTCTCATTAAACGAGCTTGTTTGTAATAAATAGTTTGGGTTTGGGAAATTTGGAGGGCAATGGGTAGATTGTCAACAATTATTGCATGGTTTGTAACTCTTTTTCTCCATCCCCTCCTTCTTTGTGAATGCTTTAATTAGCATTTCAGTGCTTATGCAATGCTTGCAATAACTTGAGTGAATGACATAGTTTTCTTCTTCCAAAAATTGCGTAAAAAGAATTTAGACATCTCAATTTTAGACTTAAATCGGCATTAAATTACATTAGAATCTTTGACAATGTGGAGCGGCCGGTTTAGCAAGGACGCGTAAAGGGATTGGCCTAACCCTTCGCCATTTCGTACTCTAAACGTCTCAGACTTTGTCCTCGTAGTTTAAAAGCCGGATTAGTTGAATTTCAGAAGAGTCAACTAATTCGAGTATATTTTTTCCACTAATCAAGGGTAGCGACTCAAAAATAAAACTCTTACAAAAGTAAGAGAACATTTTTAGAGGATTAACGAAATGGGTTAGTATAAAGAAAACGCGATTTACTAAATAAAATGAAGCCAGGCGTTTGATTTGAATTTTCTTTCCAAACCTTTTGGGAAAATTTGCAATACATCCTTAGTAGCCCTTATTTTAAAAAAAAGAAGTATGACACTTAGGTGAAGAGTTTGGTAAAAAACGTTATTGTTTCATTTTTTTTGTATAAATGTAAGCTATCTGTATTACTTTATATTTGAAAAAGAGAAAAAAGAGTGAAAAGAATAATTTATGTGAGCTAAAGGGAAAGATAAGAGACAAATAGACGATTGTGAGCAGAAGTATGTAAGTGTAATTATGTTGAAATAATATGAAGAAGAAAAAAGAAAGAGTTTGTATGCGCCTTGGCGCATGTGAATATTATGTTTATTCCTTGTAAGTTTTCTGGCTATCTTTATTGTTTTGGTGTTAATGTTTTTGATTTTCTCCTTTCCTCTATATCTATTTTTCAACATGTGAATCAAGAACCTTGATCTTAAGCTTCTGTGTGTGTAATTTGAAGTGAAAAAATTTTAGAGAAAAGCCACCAAATAAACCAGAGATTGTGAGTTTTCCTTTGTTATGTTGCTTTCCTCAATGGCTTCCAACAATATTTCTTCTTTCACACACCATCATTTTAAATGGTGGAAAAAAACTACTATGTTTGGGTTGAAGAGTGAGAACTTATTTAAAGGGATGAATATGTGCAGTATGGTGGAGGAAAACAGAATACTCCACCTCTTTAGCAAAATCACACACCGCTTTAGCAGGGATTAGGCAACATCAAGAAGAAGGTTGCTAAGGCCCAAAAAAGTCCCGCATCCTAACATGCAGCTGTTTGTAGATACTAATTGTTGCACTAAAGCTTTCTTGGCAATGTGAGACAACTATATAAACTCGGAGATAGTTAAAGATTGAGTATGCATGTGATTCTGATAAAACTCAAAGACAGACTGTAGGTATATTAATTTTGAAAAAAAAAATTGAAATCTTAGAAAATGATAAGACAATGAAAAGGTGAAAGATTACGAGATAGAGTTAATGAAAAATTGTAAAACCAAATTGGTTGGTGGGAGAAGAGTTTAGAAGAGAAGAGAATTTGGATTTGAGAAATTTCCTGGTGATCTTCCTAAAAAGTTTGAAGGGGGGGGGTGTGACCTCCGACGCCGGCAAAGCGATCCTAAGAGGGCGGGTAGGAGCAAAGCTCCTTGGCTAAGCCTCTAATGGATGTGTGCATGGCTAGCTATGGGTAGTGGAATGCGGAACACAAGAATGATCGAATCATATATCGAAAATGGGGAAACTAATCATTAGAGGCGGGCTTTTTGGTGAATGGCTGGAGAGTTGGAAGAACTCCAGGGTTAAGTCGTCGCTCGCTTACGGAAATCCTAAAGGATGGGTGACCTCCTGGAAGTATTCTCATTTCAACATTGCGGGACAGAATGTGCGGTCTTGCCAATCTTGTATAGGGGATTTGGCTTGTCGCAGAAGCGGACAAATTCCTTTGTGAATTAAGTCGGGCATTGTACAGGTTTGAGGCGCATAGATTTCATTCTTTTTGAAGATATGCTTGGGAACATGTCATAGAATCTCTTTAAATGAAACTTTCAAATGGCCTACATACTATAGAAAGCATAAGAAACAGCTCTACAGGGAAGAAGAAAGCGATTGGAGAGAAGCCTATGTAGGCAACTCAGAAAAATAAAATGCAAGAAGGGAGGTTTAAGAGGCTAGCAAATTGATGAAAAAGCAAATTTTAAAAGAAAAAGTTCTAACAAAAAATGGAGGAACGGATAGATGTGTTTCACCTTGTTGCCACATTGCAAAAAACCAACCATATCAAGGAAATTAGCTGTTGGTTCAAACGCTGACGCTCAATGTAAAGTTGGTAAAGCAATTTGGGTCACATCGAGAAAAAATTTTGTTCTAGGTGCAAATCAAAATCAAGACAAACACTACAGCTCATATCCTGGGGCACAAGTCACCGAAAATTCAAAAATCAATGAGAGGATGACTAATTTACTGCTAATAGAAATTGAAGAGGTTTGTGTCTCAACTGGAGCTAAAGAAGTTTGGCCTTGTTCACAGTGGCTAACACTGACCATATGAAGCCAAATTGGTAAGATAGCTTGGGTAGCCAATTATCCCTCAAAAAAGTCCGACTTGGAGATGGTAGGTTGCTTGTT
>NW_023590789.1:15146175-15269435 GCF_014843425.1 Jatropha curcas | reverse complement strand
AAGGGAAGGAAAAAAAAAAAGAAGAATTGTTTTTTGTTTTTTTGTGTGGAAAATCTGGGGGGGATGAAGGTGGGAACCAACCATATGGTTTTGTGAGGAACGGTCCCCTGTTGTGATATGGAATCCTAAAAATATGGAATATGATATGATATGGATATTTGATCGTGCGGCACGGGAAAAAATGGGAGAATCGGCCGCCCCCGTGTGCACCTTTGATGAGTATTGGATTGTAAGAGAAAACCACAGGATGGCTTCTGTGTTGGCGCACCTGATAATCTAGAGTTTGATTGTAGCCCGCAGGGTGCCTCCTAGTGTGAGCACTTGAGTGATCTAGATTGGATGAGATCCACGGGTTGCCTCCTGTTGGTATCGGAAAGAAAAAGAGAGGTATGGAAAAACAGATGAGAGGACTGGTGCAGTGACAGGATTAGACCAGTTGGCCGTATGGGGAGGAGTCCGGCTCCCTGTGCTACATGATGGAGAGGCGGAAGGGCGCACTGATGTGAGACGGCGGTTGGGGGTTTAGGTGGTGCCACTGACTAATCGCACGTGATATGATAAATGAAGGTGATAATTAACTGTGATTGGCGGGTTGTAAGTTGCCATTGGTTGTTGAACAAATATTGCAATGATCATATTAATTAGTTTTGATACAACAAATATAAAATTATTTTTAGCATCTGTATGATTGCTGCGGGTGAGGAGGTTATCAACCCTACTCATTGAGTTCTGGCGCTCACGCCCTCCTACCTAAATTTGTTTCCGAAGGTAATTAATGAGATCAAGAGAAGAAAAATCCTAATGGAGGTTGTGAGACATAAGTTATAGAGGACTGTAACGATATAAATTAGAGATGATGGGATTTATAAAATGTACAGGATAGAGTTCCCGCAATTGTTTCTAGTGGGGCGTTGTAGATGAACCTGTAACTAAGTGAATACATAAATTGAAATAAATTAATTGGGCATTGTATCTCCACAATTATGAATAGTACAATGAGTACTTGCATAATATAGGCTTAACTACGGTTTCGGGGGCCCCTTAAGCCCAACCGCAGGTCGTAGTGCCCGTCGGTCATGGAAATGTCGTGACAATTTGCGACCGATGTAAAATCACTGAGTAAAATACATATGTTAACAACGAGTCAATTTTCAATGAAAATAACTATACTTTATATTCCAGTAAATGAAGTGTTTAGTTCCTAGTTGCCTAAGTTCCAGCTATTCACTTTAGTTAGTATATGTTCTGTATATACGTTTAAAAGTTAAAATGTTTAATAAAAAGTAGTTGGTTTGTAATGGCCAAAGTTTGAAGTCCTCTATGAGCTCATCTGATCTCCCTCTGCCATTAGATAGCTTTCAAAGAGTGTTAAACTGTCGTACCATAATTAGAATCAAATTATACTTAAATTTCGAATTATAATTAAATTTTTTATTATCTATCTTCTAAATTTAGAATATGCAAAGTTTTATATATTTTAAATTAAAATGTTTTAGTATATAAATTTATTAAAAATTTTTGCTTAAATGATTATACAAAAGAAAAATGTTAAATTGTAAAATTAAGAGCTGATTTACATGGAATGCAAGAAAAGGTTGGATCTAAAAAGAAAATGTTTATTAAACCACATAATTTGATTTTATATCCAGAGAGGAGAGATGGAGTATGGAAGCTGGTCCAAAAGTAAATAATACAATTATATATATATATATATATATATATATATATATAATATAAAATATATTATTTAAGATAGGCTCACATGCATACGCTAAATAAAATTATAGCATAAACTCTGCCGGTAATAAAAGATGAAAAAAAAAAGTAAATTAATCTATTTAATTAATTGAAATTGAAAATAAAAATGAAAATGTAGTGTGAATAAAATAAAATTAGTTAATTCTATATGAAGAGAAATTATTAAAGTATTAATATTTCATAAAAAAGTTTTCACAAACTCTAAAAATTATGTTATTGAAATTAAAAATTAATAAATATAAAATTTTAAAATTTGGTGCAAAATATTAAAAGATAGCTCAATCGTATTTAATAATTTTCTTTAAATAATTTTTTAAAAAATATTAAATATTTTTTATATATTCAGTAATATAAACATTTGATTAATTTTAAAAAATTAAAAAATAGATATATTCACAAAACCTCAATCTTTCTATACTTTCCTCGTGCTCAACTGGCAAAATCCAATGTCCTTATTTGTAAAATAGAAATTATTTTAGCGTCTAACTTTATTGGACTGAAAAATAAAATAAAAAAATATTTTATTATATTTCTTTTTTTTTGTTCCCATAATTTTTTTAATTGCTTTTCTTGTTTAATTAATTTGGCGACCAGGTCAAAAAATTTTCCAACGCTTTCAATATAATATGTTTATAAATTTTTTCAGAGTTATTGAAAAGAGCCACTATACCAAATTTAAATTTAAATTTGATTTTAGGCCTTAAAATTACAGTAAAGAGAGTACAAACTAATTGGTTCAGTTTCTAACTAAATCGGATCGGTTAAAATTAAAAAAATTTTTTAATTTTTTTTAAAAATAAAAATAAAACAAGAAACTATGTAATTTTTAGACTCCAAGAAGCTCGAATAATCTAAATTTTTCTTGAATATTTTTATTGTCTAATAAATTAAATTTATGCTTGGCCGATGAAAAAAGTGATATGGTTTAAACTTAATTATTCTGTTTTTGTTACTTTTCAGCTTGAATTCAATTTGATTTTAAATTTTTTTTTAATTTCTTTTTGCTCGACAAGAAAATCGAAATTGGAAACCAAATCTGAAAAATTTTTAAGTTTTTTCCTAATTTAATCCAAACTTAAATCGAGCACTCTAAAAGTAGAACCTCAACTAATCAATTTGACTTTTTTTTTTATTCATTTATGCTTTAGATATAAAATGAAATAAAACAATTATTTTAGTGAGAAATTGAAAACAATTTACAGATTCCAACTATTCATTTCAATAAATAAAATATATTACAATCTAGTGTCTTAATTATAGTGTTATAAAAATAAATTATGTAGAATGAAATCAGAGTTTAAATCTCATTAATATTAAAAAAAATTTTTCAAAATAACAGCAAACGGTTTTCTAAATTGAAATGAACTAAATGGAAGAAAAAGTAGATATAATCGGTCTCCAGCAAACAATGATTTTTTTGGTTTGATACATCGATCTCCCCACACCCACTTGTCCGATTGATTCAAATTTCGCGCTGGACAAGAACCCCTAAAAAATGGGTACAAAAGCTCTCCTTCCTAGTGTTTTAAAGAGATTTTTACAGCTCCAGAGAGATAGTCAACTCAAGAACTATCTAATTAACGAAGAAGAATCTTAGCTTAATTTCATCTGCACCTCTTTTAGCCGATATAGCAACAATAATTTGTTACTATTATAACTAAAGTTATATAGTATATAGTATATATATATATATATATATATATATATAAATCTCCATATTTCATATTAGATAATTAAAAGTTTTTATTTAGACTTTGAATTCTTTACTATTTTCAAGAAAATAAAAAAAATGTAAGAATTATTTTTAATAATGAAAAAGTAGGATTTTAAACAATAATTATATATATAATCTTTCCATATTTCATATTAATAAATAAAAGTTTTTATTTAGAACTTTTGATCTTTATATTTTCAAAAATAAAAATGTAGAACTTTATTTTAATAGAAAAAGTAGATTTAAACAATAATTAGTCCAACACATTTCTTCTTTTTTTGAAAATTGAAAAAGATTGTATGAACAGAACATTTCATTCTTTGAAATATGAATAAATAATAATCACAACCATACCCAACGCTTGAATTGTGTATGTAGAAATGAGAAGGAAAAGGAAGGAAAAAACAGAAAAACCAAAAACAAAAAGCAAAAGAGTAAAGGCATTGGATATTCTCTTTGGTTTTCTATTGAGATAAAATTATATAAAAAAAAGTTGAAACAAATTAAATTAGAAAATATTTCCTTTAAATCTAAATTATTATATAAACAATGATTAAATTAAATAAAATGATTACCAATCAATTTTGGTTTGGTCTTTCTACGTCTTGCAAAAAATATAAAGAGTGAAAAATTTTAAATTCGAGTCCTTTACACATAAAAAATTATCACGAATTTGATCAAAATTATCCAAAGAGGAGGGTTTCCATGATATTAGGCTATAATATTTATATATTATGATCATGTGATTTTGTCTCCTTATGTTAGTGCATATAAACAAAACTCTTCTGCCTTATGTTTCACAAGAAGGGCATGAATTAGTTCCAAGACAAAGCTTCTAAAAATATAATATTAACATAAAAATCAAAATTTTAATTATTTTTTCAATCAATTTCAATTTTAATTATAGCTTTTGAGGTGGCAGCTTTGTAAATTGTTAGCTCAAAATATCATTCAAGCTCAATGCTACTAAATAGGATATGCAAACACCACTAATTTGATTAGGACTTGGCCTGATTTTTAGACCTTCAGTGCCTTGATGACCTTATATTCTATTCGTTTTTTTTTTTTTTATTGTATTTATCTTCAATGATTGATCATTTGTTCATCTATTACAAAATGTCAAGATTTTTTAATTCTGTCCTAATTTTAAAATATAATCCTGTTTTTTTCTCATTAGTCTATTAAAAAGTTTGATTAACCTTAGTAGATGGATAAGCATGTTCTAGTGATAAGATCAAATTATATTTTGGGTTTCAACTAAATAAAAGAAAAGCATCAAACACATGTGAGATATTTTTAAAAATATGCCTTATTTATTTTTATTATTATTTTAAACGCTTTTTATGCATCTCTATAATATTTTGAGATACTTCTTTTAACTTTTTTTTTCAAATATTTTTTCGATCTTGTTTATCATGGTTATATTTCTAACTTTTGTCTCCAGATGTCTCTATTTAAATTGTCAATCTATTTTTTTTTTTGTTTTAGATAATAATAAGAGAAATTAATTATTTTGTCTCTGAAGTATGATAAAATTATCTAAATAATTCTGTAGTTTAATTAAATATCTGATTCGCCTGAGTTAAACTATATAATCTCTCCGTCCATATTTGCTTGCTGCTGCTGTTAAAACACAAGAAAATGTAAGAGAGAGGTGAAGGGGTCTTTTAAAATGACAAAATTGCCCTTAAGCTTTTTACAACCTTTCTTTCTACGTAAAAACATCAAAATCAAAACAATTAAAAAGAAGGGATCCAATCCATGAAGTCTAAGAGCAAGACAAACGTGGAAACAAAAGGAAAGGATTTCAAATCTGTGTAAGTTTGCCACCGCTGCCAAATGGTCCGAAAAGGTTTGTATTGCTGATGATCGAATTCATAACCTAAGTCATAATAATTAACTCTGTAAGTATTTTTTGCCATTGAGCTACCCCATTCAAGTTAATTGCCAAATTTCTTTAAGAAAACTAAAAATAAACAACATATGATAGAAGAAACAACCTTTATAAAATTTTAATATAGATGAGAATATTAATTTTAGGATCTGATTAATTTTACTTCTTATGTCCAATAAAAATACACTTATATATATTATTTTGAAAAAAATAACTTATTTATATTTTCATAGGAATTTAAAAAATAATTAATTAATACCAACAATTAATTTTATTTACGTTTTCTCTTAAAAAAAAATTTGTCTATTATGATATTAAATACGCTTAACAGTTAACACAAATGCAAGGCAGCAAGGCTGCAATTAAAGTAGCCTCCATCATAAGATCTAACCGCTTAATTAAGAAAACGCGTCGCCTTCCTATTCCAACATTTTCCTCTTTTGCGCTTTTATTTACTCCTCTCTCCTTCCAAATCCCCATATAAATATAGACCCCCACTGCCACTGTACCTTAACCATTTCACTAAAACACGCACATCCTCCACCAAACTGTCGCCATGCCTTTCTTTCTCTTCTTCTTTCTCTTTTTTTCCTTTCTTTCTCTCCCAACCAAACAAACCCAAATAAAAAACACTTCTAATTTTTCCTTCTCTTTCCCTCTTAATTCTTTTCCTCGCTCCCAAAATCCTTCTTTTCAATCTTCTTTTATTTCGCAAACCAAACGGAACCAACATGTTCAAACCTCTGGTTATAATTACAGATCAAGGTTTAAGTATTCAATGGCTTTGATTGTCTCTTTACCTATAGGGACTCCTCCTCAGACTCAACAAATGGTTTTAGACACTGGGAGTCAACTTTCCTGGATTCAGTGTCACAAAAAAGCTCCCAGAAAACTTCCTCCTACGACGTCGTTTGATCCTTCTCTATCGTCTTCTTTCTCCGTTTTGCCTTGCAATCACCCTCTTTGTAAGCCCCGAATTCCCGATTTTACTCTCCCGACTACCTGTGACCAGAATCGTTTATGCCACTATTCTTATTTCTACGCTGACGGTACTCTAGCTGAGGGTAGTCTCGTCAGAGAAAAGTTTACCTTCTCTAATACCCAAAGTACCCCTCCTTTGATCCTTGGTTGCGCTGAGGATTCCGGCGATGACAAGGGTATTTTGGGGATGAATCTTGGGCGGCGATCATTTGCTTCCCAGGCTAAAATATCTAAGTTCTCTTATTGTGTACCGACCCGGGGTAATCGGGCCGGGTTGTCACCGACTGGGTTGTTTTACTTGGGTGACAATCCTAATTCTGGTGGGTTTCATTACATAAATCTTTTGACTTTTACTCCAAGTCAACGCTCACCTAATCTGGACCCTTTGGCCTACACGGTTCCAATGCAAGGAATTAGGATTGGAAACACAAGATTAAACATTCCCGCATCTGTTTTCAGGCCCGACCCGAGTGGTTCGGGCCAGACCATGGTAGATTCAGGCTCCGAGTTCACATACTTGGTGGATGAGGCATATAATAAAGTGAGGGAGGAAATAGTGAGAGTGGCTGGGACAAAGTTAAAGAAGAACTATGTGTACGGTGGAGTATCGGATATGTGTTTTGATGGAAATCCAGTGGAGATCGGACGGTTGATAGGAAATATGGTGTTTGAATTCGAGAAAGGAGTTGAGATTGTGGTAGATAGAGAGAGGGTCCTGGCTAATGTAGGGAATGGGGTCCATTGTGTCGGAATCGGTCGGTCCGAAATGTTAGGGGCGGCTAGTAATATAATAGGGAACTTTCATCAACAAAATCTATGGGTGGAATTTGATCTAGCTAACCGAAGGGTGGGGTTCGGTAAGGCCGATTGTAGCAGATCATAAAGTGGTGCTGGTACAGTGGACCACAGCATGAATTTATCTGGCCAGGAAGGAATTAAATCGGATATTCAATGTAAAGACTCTGTACAAAATAAATATCAGCGATGGTTGGCAATAGTAATCTAATCGAACGGCCCATATTAAACTAACATTAAGTGATAAATAGAGTGTAAGTTCACGGGAATGGTATTTTATTGCATTATATTAGTTAATTTATTAATTATTATGTAAAACATCTCATAATTTTGTTAATTAACGGTATGTGAGTGAATTTAAATTAATCGAGTGGTGTAAAAATATTTGTCTTCGTTTTATATGAAAGTAACCATAGCTTAAATTAAATTATTTATTGTATTTGTACTACCAAAGCTTGAATATTAATTATTTGTTGTCTTCTCATTTTCCTTGTTCTTTTGAATTTATGTTTATGGGCCCAACTTGAACTCATTATTTTTGTTTTTATTGTAAAATACATAATATTACTATGTACTTCCAGATAGTAGTTGTGTCATCTATTTGTCAAATTTTTTTTTTTTATTTTTATTATATTTAAAAGGTGTGAGACAACTAAATTTGCAAATAAAGCTTTTAAAATTCAGGAAGAAGTATTAATGCATGAAAATTATGAGGCCATATAAGTAAATGGATAAATAAAAATTATAAAGGACTAAGCATAATTAAATTTTATTGAATTCAAGTTTAATTAATTTATTATTTATAATAAAACAACTCAAAATTTAAATTGAATTCGATTTGTTTATTAATCGAGCTACGATTGATTAAATTTATTAAATGAGAGTCAAATAACTTATGACTTGTTTGACTCATTTAGATTGTATTGATATAGTATAGTAATAATAGGTAAGTTAAGAGATTTGGTGTTGGCATCAGTGGAAAGACTTATGCCGCTAATTGCAAAGATTCCAAGTAAAGTATCTATCAACCTTGGACCACAATCTTCGAATTTAACTAAACTAAAATTTATTTATAATTCTTAATTTAAATCTAAATAGTTGAATTCTAATTAATATACAAATGAGAATAAAAATTATTGATTAATTTATTTAAAATTTATAAGTATGTGGAAAATAAGAAAGGGGAAAGTGTAGTGTTAGTATTTGAAGATGGAAAGTGGTGGGGCCAGACAATGGTTCGGATGCATGGGAAGTAGAAGACAGCTTGTTCAAAACTCAATCACCGACTAAAATCCTAAAGATTGTATTCTTAAATTCCCGACATTCGCATCATGATTAAAATATGCTGTGGTTTATTAATTTAAGATTAAGATTAAATAATTCACTTTTAAATTAACCTGGCACGTGTCCACTCACGCTTACTTCATATCTTCTTCTATCATTTCTAACTTGTGAGCTTGTCGGTCTAATTAACTTCAACCATCATTTCACTTTACGTTGAATTTCCATTTCCCCTTTCTCCGCCGCCCTACTTTTTCCTATGTACCAAAATAATCTTTCATTTTTAGCTAATTTAATCAATAGTGATTTCTTGGATTGGAATCCTGAGTAGGCCAAGATTGAGTATAGTATGATTAAACCGATTCAACTCAGATTCATCTGATTTTTAATATAAACAGTTTGGTTTATTTTAATATAAAACAACTAATTTTTTTCTATTCAGATTGATTTTTATGCAGCCTTAAAAATTAACCAAAAGGATACTGTTTTTATTTTTAAATACTTTTCATATTTAAAAAAGTATTATATTTTAAAATATTTATTACATTTATAATTTCATATTTAAATTCATTATTACCATCATCATCGATCATAAAAAAAAAAAAAAAAAAAAAAAAAAGAACACATAATCCCAAAAATCCAAATAAAAAAAAAAAAAAAAAAAAAAAAAGCACAACACATACATCCAAATATCCAATTCACATACTTCCAATGCATTAGTAATATTATTTATTTATTTTTTGCTTTTACCATTTTACCAAGAACAAGAAAAAAAAAAAAAAATAGTCGTTACTCGCTTTAGATAGAAGAAGCGAAGAGGAAAGGATAGAAAGAAGGGGGAACAGCTGGCGAAAGAGCAAAAGGCGAAGTGTTTTTAAATCACTTTCTGCCATTTCATGAGAAGCTGTGGAAATTATAGCAGAAGCAGAAGCAGCAGCAGCCAGTAGATGCGGTGGTAGCACGCTCCCTTTTGGCCTTTTTGCTTTGGAATTTTCTTTCACTTTCTTTGAGGGAAACAAAGAAAGAAACCAAAGCAACCGTTTTCTTTGAATCAATTACTACCAACAAAAGTTACAAAACTGTCTCTTTTGAGTCTTTCGCATCTTGGCATCTGTGCTGTTTAAAATTCCTAGTATTTTTTTTTTCTTCTTTAATTTTCAGTATCGAAATCTAACGAAAAAGTGATTTAAATAAAAAATTCGTATAAAAAATTCTGTCTTCCGAATAGAATTCAATATCTGAATATGTGGATAAAAATAAAAAAGAAAATATTTTAATAAAATAACATATAATATTTTACTTATTATTTAAAGTTTGAAATCTGCATTTTATGGTTAGAATAATCCTTCTTTTTAAATAATTTCAATTTAAATCCGTGATGGTTTTTATAATTTTTTGAAATTACATTCATCAAATTTATAATAATATTTATAATTGAGAATATTAGAACTTAAAACGTTTCATTTTTTTTCACATTATTTATAAGATACGAGAAAATCATTTGAAACATATACAGTTAATTTCTTGGATCCTGGCATATATATATTCTAGAAGGTATTGGTCCCCTACGTTTTCTAAGTTTTTGCTGTTGTGCAATATTGCAAGCCCATTCCAGCCTTTTTTCAATTATTTGTCACTATCTTTATAATTAGTTATTGGTGTATTAGCAAATGTGAAAATGATTTTCGAAACTCCAAACAGCTTGCATGTTTTATTTTTTTTTCTTTTTTTTTCCCCAGAAAAATTATTTTTGCCCGCACAATAAATCTGTGTTCCAACCGAAATCTAATTACCATTTTCTATTTTATTTCGATTGATACATTGACTGTAAGTAAACTCTTATCCTTTTTGAAGAAAATAATTTTTTTTTGAAAGTGAAAGGAATTTGAAAGTTGAAAAAAAAAAATGCCGAATCATTCCGCATTCTGTATATGTATATATCTTTAATGTTTACTTTCAAATATAAGCTCATAACATTCAAAACTTAATCTTTATACTTATAATATTTTCTTATAACTTATAGAAAAGATATATTCTCAATTTCTCACTATCCTTCCAAAACAAAAAAGAGAAAATTTCTCACTATCACAATTAATAACCTTATTGAATTGAAATTAATAAATTCAATAACAAATCCATTCTAGTATCTATTCAAACTAATTAACAAGTAATTAAGAAATACTTCATCTCTCTCTTCCAAAACCTAAAATCTAAAACCTCTATTTTTTTTTCCATGGGTAGTCACCATGTGAGCTCTCACCAGTGATCACCCATTTCTCTTTTTTATTTTTTTTTCACAATTATTTCTCAAGTTTGTATATAAATCTAAGTTACTGTAGCCCAAATATTGAGATTTATTATTGTCCATATATTGGGATTTTTTCTCTTTTGAGTTATTGTTGTCATTATCACCATTATAATAATTTTATCCAGCGTCTTTTATTTGGATAGTTATGCAGAAAGAAGTGTGAATCTCCTCTATACTACAAAGAAAAAAATTTGAAAATAATCCTATCAGACTTGTAGAAAGATTATAGAGTCAAACAAAGCAAATCGCCTGTGATTCAAATATTATACTCTGTCATATCGATCAGATACTTCAAATCATGATTGTATTTTTAATGGTTTATTATTAGACTTTTTATATAAAAATATAGAAACATATTCATACGTACATATCCCATTAAAAAAAAAAAAAAAGACATACTCCATCTTGAATCTTGATCACAATTAAATTTAACATGTCCAAACTAACTCATATTCTTCAAAGAATCTAATTATTGCCTCCTAAACCAATCGCTAAATGACAACTTAAAATCCAAATAATATTTCATCAGGATTTAAACAATGAAAATTCAAATTCTAAATTATAAATCATGAGAGCCCCAAGATTATTTATATGAAACCAAATTTGGAATCAACTTCAACACGTTAAGGAGTACAAAAATTTACAGTCAGTGTCCTCTGAGGTGGCTTACACCATTAGAACCAACTCAAGGTATAGAGTCCAATGGTGGCGGCGGTGATAATCAACTCGAAATTTCCCAGAATTTGGTCAAAAAAAATGATTGAGCGCCTCCTGCCCTAATCTTGCTTCTCCTGTCATTTTCAGTGGTTGTCGGAGGAACTTGTAGAATCTTGAAACATCAAGAATGGAAATGTTAAAGTCTGCCAAAAAATAGCTCCCAAAGTTTTAACCACAACTGGCTTGTCATATAGCGGGAGTGGTGACAATCGCTGAAACAGGAGAAAAGGATTCTGCTGCCCTCTTCTTCTTCTTCTTCTCGTCTTCCTCTGCCATGCAGCCATGTGATTGGCAGGTTTCAAACCAACCAAACACTGTTCAATTATTAGACTATGAGGTCAATGATATATTGATATTCTCATTGTTACAAAATATTTATGAAATTGTTCCTTGAACCAATGCCTTTTTTGCAAAATAAATTAAATATAATACATATTATTATTATTATTATTATTTGGTAAAAATCGAGAGATATGCTCTAGAGATTACATACACATTCTAGGGTGGGGTGGGCTATTTCACATGAGTCATGGTTAAGCCACTAAGCCATATCTAAAGGTGGTTCTAACATCGCTTGTAAACCAAAAGGAAAATTTCTAGCTAATTTAGATAGATAATCAGCATTAAAATTAGCTTCTCTATGCCATGATTAATGACACAACTCTATCAATTTTACCAATAAATTATCTTCCTCTAATAATAAGTATATTAAGGTATTGTCTTAGTTAATGAATTTTAATAAACTTTTAACTAATATATTATTACCTCTATTTTATAATACTGATCACATTTGAGAGAATAGTTTGTTCTAAAATACCTGTCACATTTGTGGTTTCAAAGAGTAATAAATATTTTTTTCATATTTATCCTTTACATATGACCAATAATTATTATTTCAATTTAATGGTTTTTTTTAGAGAATTAGGATTAAATTAAGGGTAATATAGTCAATTTATTTAATAATTTATTATCATTTAGATAAATTTAATGATTTTTTTAAAAGATGTGAAATTTCAAATGTGACTAGAATTATGGAACATAGATAGTAATTATTAAGTATGAAGAATTTTTTATTTTGCAGAAAGTTTATACAATAAACTTTATTAAATTTCAGCAATAATAGTCAAAAATTCCACTTTTCACAATCCCAAAAAATAAATTTTTTTTATAAAGTAATTTATTTACACGCGTCAATTTATAGAGATGATTATGAATTAAATTAAATGAGTTAGCATTTTTAAAATATTTTTATAATTGAAGCATAATATGTAAATGAAAATATTAGAGATTACACTGCACGTGTAGTCTTTAACTTCACTTTCAAAATTAATAAAAAATTTACTCTCTTTATATAAATAAGAAGTCAATCCAACTACACTTAACCTAACGAGGGTGAAAGTCAATAAATTAGTACCTATCTCATGCATTTAATTTATAGACCAAACTCAAAAAATTCTATCTCATTCAATTATTGAGAAATGAGACGTGAGATCGCGGATAAGCATTAGGGGACAGACCTATAATATAAAATCTCTTCCTCTCGTTGTTTTTAGGCTTGAAAATGAAAAACGGGTTTGGTCCATACATTTGTTACCTACTCCTACTCCTACTACGACTCTCTTTTTCAAAGGAAGGAAACTTCAATAGTTGACCGCTGGGCCCCAATACTTGCAATCATTTCAATTTATCCAAGTCCATGGCGGCTCAACTTTTTTAAGGTCACCTACTATTTCGGAAATATATTTTTGATAAATTATTTTCCAAAAAAATATAGTATTAAAAAATTACTTTTCAGAAAATATATTTTAAATGTCAAATTATTATATTAAATTCTTAAAAAGTAAAAGTACATTAATGAAAAATGACTGTAAAACGACATAAATATTTTGAAATAAAAAAAGAAAAAAAAGGATAAAATAAGAAATATAATGAATAGAAACTTGAAGTTAACTAAGATAAACTTAAAAATTATTTTATGCACAGAAAGAAGTGAATTTATTAATTTTCTGAGAAGTTAAAATAATTACAGTAATTCCTTTCCCTGAATCTTTGTTAAAAATAATTAATTAATTATAAAGTGTAATGTTCTAAAAATTCTCATTGGAAAACTCATATATTAAAAGAATTGAGAGATTAAAAATGATTATGAAGTTGAAGATTTGCTGAAATTATAGCTTCGATTCTATTATTTGGAAAAATATTTGAATTGTTAAATTATTTATCTTCCATTCATGAGTGCTAATTTTATCGTTAAATTTTTTATAATATTTAATTATTTGGTAATTTACGATTAATATATTATTATTTCTATTAGTCTCTCACATTCACTATTGAAATAGTAATTTTGATTAGATTTCAGGGACTTAATAGTAAATTACGAATGTAAATTTTGTCAAATATTGAGCTCGGGCTGGGTTTTCTCCTAATATTGGCTTGGCATGAATTGATTGCAGCCCATTTCTTAGGCCCATGGACTTGGATTCTAACTTTCTAGACTAAAGTCATGTTCACATTTTCTAAAATAGCATTCAGTGTGCGTTTAGTAGTTTCATCAAAGTCAAAATACTATCTCTTTATCCATGTATTTGGTACGTACTAGTGTTAAGCGTTTGGAAGCAAACTATAAAACGGTTAGCCCTGACAATAAAATAGCAACTGCCCACTAAAATAGACAACAAACAAAAACTAACTCTTATTAATATCTAAAGACAGTAAATTTTTCATGATTTCTCTTCAAATAGTTTTAGATTGATCTCTTCCCTTTTTAGTATCTTATTATCAAATTATCACATTTACGAATTGATATGTAAGAGTAGTGGTAGATCCAAAAATTTTTTTTGAGTGGGTTTATAATATGAACATCAAACATAATATATTCATGTTATAATTTCATTACCTTTTTATTCTAAATATCTCTCTTCTCAATTAAGCAGTAGAAAACAAAAAGTTAAAGAGTTTAATTTAAGTAAATAAAAACAAATTACCTAATGAGTTTTTTGATTTATTACTTTTATTACCTGTCTTTAATTTCGTTAAATACCTTATAGTACATGTATAACACTCCTCCATTTCATCCATTTATTTAAATTCTATGAGAATTGTCTTCATCTATGATATATATCTGCATCCGGAACATAAAGCCTAAATATTTAAATTGTCTGGCGTAAGAATTCTTTATCTTTTCATTAGATATTTAAAATATATATAATCTACTGATTGCAAATTACAGGAGTAAATAATATATTTTAAGGTAAGAACTAAGTAGTTAATTTCACTAAGGACTAAATAATAATTTACTTGAAAAATAACTGGAACAAATGTAATCTTGCTTCTTGTCTTAAATTATTATTTATTTCTTTTCTCTTTTGAAAGGTAGAACATATCAAGATAATTTGTATGATTAGTTATTTGCTTTTCTTCTTTTTGCCTTTTATTATCTGACTTAATTCAACTATTTAATATTGTTAGCTACTAATATTCTTTTCTAGAGTCAATATATAATTTCTTTTGAAAAAAAGAGGGATAAAAAATATGCATAATTAAATATAATGCAATATTTTAAATAAATTCAAAAAAAAAAAAAAAAAAAAAAAAAAAAAAAAAAAAAGAGTTCAAAATATATAAAATTTCTTTGAAAAAGAGGGATAAAAAAAATATGCATAAATTAAATATAATGCAAAGAACCCGGTATTTTAAATAAATTAAAAAAAAAAAAAAAAAAAAAAAAAAAAAAAAAAAAAAACGCAAATTGATCGCTCTTCTCAGACAGTGAATCCACCAATGGATAGCTGACAGCTGATGAATAGACTAATGAGTGTTTGATGAAGGTTTAGTTAATTAGTCGGTATAATTGAATTCATGGGCTACTGGAAAGCTCAGCCCAAGCAAATCAAGTAGACAAATTTTAGAATTTAAAATTCATCCATTTAAACAAATTCATCTATTTAAAAATTCTAATGAACCAGTCAGTCCATAGGTCACTGAAGTTTGATTCTGATTTGTCAATTTTCACATTAGCAAATCATCAGTATGCACTGTGTAACATTCTTAGATAGAGTTTGGAGATATAAAATTTATTTTATGTATTTGTATCTGTTGCTTAAGAAGAGCTCTGCTTTGACATGTACATTGTGTGTGTGTGTGTTTATGTACACTTCTTTCAGCTTTATTAATGAAACTGATTCCATTTATCAGAATGAAAAACAATACTAACACAGCAAAATATGGTGAAGGATCAAAAGACAAACCCAACTATGAAATATAAACAGAGATTTCTTTCTTTTCCTTTTCATTTTGAACATAAGTTTCTTACAACTCTCTAACTCTCTTCATTCTTCTCTCTACATTTTTCCCTAACAAAGGTTGCTTTATGTAGCAGCAGATTACATAGACAAGAAGAGCATTATTGCTACCTAACACAACAACTAACACATTTCTTCACTTCAAACAACATTCTTCAACTCAAGGACATACACATTCACAATTAACTTTAGATTTTATCATCTAATTTCTGGAAAAGATATCTCTAGTAAAAATCTCAAACATTCCAACAAAAGGAATACATCTTTAATTACTTACAACACTTTCGTTTCAGAGTATTTTTCTCCTCTTTTGCTGATTACTTTCACTCAGATTGGATCTTTAATGGTGCAGCAACAAAACCTATCGGTGAAAAAAAATTTCAATTCTAATTAAGGCGTCCCTTTACCCCTAATGGATGACATGTAAGTAAAGACCAAAAACAAATTTATAAATTGCAATGAAGTCAGAGCAAGAGAAGCATCAAACTAGTAATTGAGTTGGGAAGGAATAGTAAACCAATAATAAAAAGCAATGGAAATCTTATAAAAGAAAACAACTTCTATTCATGTATCCAATTTGTTAATTTTGCAGGCTTTCTTGAAGATTTTTTCTCTTCCCCCACTTAATGTATGTTAATAAAGTCATGCAGCTAATATATCTACTTATAGAATAACAATCTCCTTTGGATTTTTATTGATTCCAAATATTATATTCGTGTAATAGGTTCAGTCATTCATAATTTTTGCATTTACAGTTGGACTAGCCAATAAGCGTTAGAATGAGTATTTCAACAAATTGAGAAATAGTAAATCAATGAGTAATTGGATTGGAATTTTCAGCATAGGAATTCCACTAACCTGTAAAAGGCCATCGTAATCCTTGGGGATAATTGGGTTGAAGTCAAATACAACGGCCAGTTCGCCGAAACAAAGGACTTCAATTTTCTCCAAATCACTCGGTTGAAGTTTGTCCCAATCATTTTTAAGTCCGCTCATCAGCTATGTTAACCAAATCTGAAAACCCAACACTCATTTGACCGGCAGAAATCATCTCTTACGGAAATCTTTTGAATCTCTGCTAAGCTCATTAAGTAGTGACTTATAAGATGCATAGTCTGCCACAAGTCCTATTTCACTCTTTACTTTATGCAAGTCTTTTAAATTTCCATGCTTGCAATGACCCTCTAATAAAATGTTATAAGTTATGTCGTCTGGAACTACTCCCAAATTAAGCATAGCATCTAAAAGCATATTAGCATTTTTCATTTGACCTTGCTTGCAGAGTCCATTCATAAGCACATTATAAGTTATAACTCCTGGTACGTGGCCATCACTCTGCATCTCTTTGAGCAACTTGAACCCGGTCTTGACATCACCCTTCTTACAGTATCCATCCATGACCATAGTGTAAGTCATATCATCCGGCTTTAAACCTGCTTTCAGCATTTCCCTCAATGTTTTTTCTGCATCATTTATCTTACCTTCTTTACATAATCCTGAAATCAGGGCAGTGAATGCTACATTGTCAAGCTCAATTCCTTCCTTCAACATTACCTTCCTAATCTCCAAAGCTGATTCTAAATCTCCCTCCTTACAATAACCATCTATGAGTATGGTGTATGTGATCTTATCAGGTTTCATTCGTCTCTTATGCACCTCATCAACAAGCTTTCTTGCTTCCTCAAAATCCCCAACCTTGCAAAGGCCGTTAATGAGTGTATTATACAAAATCAAATCAGGTTTCAGGCCTTTTCTTAACATTTGCTGATAATTTTCCATGGCCAAATCAATTCTACCACTCTTGGATTGCCCCCTAATTAATGTGGTAAAAGTAACATCATTCGGTTCCAAATCTCTCTCACACATTTCGGCAAACAACTTGTTAGCATCATCTAACCTAAAATCCTTACACAAGCCATTGATCAAAACACTATAAGTAAAAACATCAGGAAAAATCCTATTCTTCTCCATAACCATCTTCAACCTAAAACTTTCTTCTAAATTCCCTAATTTACAATGGCCATTGATCAAAGTATTAAAACTGACAACAGTAGGCCGCAAACCCTTCTTTGCTATTTCATCGAAAACCATATGAGCATCTGTAATTTTACCCTCTTTACACAATCTATTAATTAAAAGATTGAAATTATATACATTTGCAGGATATCCAGAATCCAAAATCTCAAGATAAAACCTCCAAGCCACTAAAGGCGAGCTGGTTTTAATCATTCTATCAAGCAAACACTTACAACCATGGAATGGGATTTGAAAATTATGTTTCTTTATCAATCTAAAACACTGAATAGCATCTGATACGAATCCTAAATCTGTATAAGCATTCATTAGAGCATCAAGAACAGAATTTGATAAATGGGTACCTTTAGTTTCAAGAATTGAAGCAAAAATTAAGTAAGCAGAGTCTTTTCCTTTGCGAGAGACAACGAAATGAAGCAGAGATTGGGCTTGAGAATGCATTCGGCGGGCAAATAGGAAATGGACCATGGTGCAATAAGACTGAATTGTGTGGCGAAAGGTGGGGCATGACGAGAGAAAGTTGAAGAAAGAAAAGATAAACTGTGGAGAGAGAGAATTAGGGTTTTTGTTGATGAGATTGATAACATGATGAGCTTTGAGGGAAGGGAGGATTTTCTTGAGCGAGACTTGAAGTGGCTTTGATTCGCAGTTTTTAATTGCGTCGGAGATAGTTGAGAGAATCGGATCTTCATGGTAAGAAGGAGTCGGCGGCGGCGGAGAGTACCAGGTGGAGAAGAAGGAGGAGGTTTTATATGAAGAAGAAAACAGGCTCTGGGTTTTCTGGAGTTTGAATGCAGCCATTTCTACTGCACTCTGTTTAAACAAATTGATCAACAAGGTCCTCTAAACGGCTAAAAATATTTGAAAATCTATTAATTGAAAGTACTGTTTCTATAACATAATAGCGAAATTGGCATAATAACAGTGTTAAAAAAAAAAAAGAGAAAAAAGGAAAGAACAATGTTGCAGGAAAAGCTTCCTCTATTTTCACAGGAAACAAACAGAAAAGGAAAACAACTTGTGAAACTATGTACAGACTATTAATTCTTTGAAAAGGAAAAACATTATTGAGAACCATTAACCCATTCTTCCCATGAATTCTGATTTTAAACCACCACATCCACCAAGATTGGAAATGGGAAAACCCCGTTATTTTCAATCCAATAAATAATCTCATGGCTTTGCGTTTAATTAAAGATTCTTGAACAGCAATTGCTTCTCATCATGCATTTCTCCTTGGACCTTTATATGGTACCTTGCAAAATTCACCATTCTTTACTTTTCTTTCAGCACAAAAGGTTGCATTGGAACTGACATATTTGTACATTTAAACATAAGATCACTCTCTATAAAATTGACATGGACATGAAAAGTCCTCATTCACATTCTGAAATTTAAACCCAGCTGTAATTTCTGCTGATACAATACAATGCTATTGATATAGCTAATATAGAAACTTTCAAGGATACTTCACTCAAAACAGGTGCTAGAATAAAAACTAAAGCTATAGAATAAAAGACATTAAGAAATGAAAGACAGTGTTATTATCATTTTTTTTCCCCAAAACCACACTTCAGGCTTTCTGATCCAGGTGATACTCTTCCGCACTCTTCTGCCTCTCTCAAACAACCCATTACTAACCCTTCTCTGAAAAGAATAGTTGTGCCGCCAAAACCATTATTTTTTGTCAACATAAGAACATAATATCTCTCGCAACTAAAGCTATTGTTTTCTTTCTTTTTTTTTTTTTTCAACACAAGCACTTAACATCTCTCTAAATAGTAGTATGTACAGAGCTGCAAAACACGCTACAAAAATTAGCATAATGTGTCTGCCAAAGCTATTGTTTTTTGCCAACTCAAGAACTTATTCCCTCTCTAAATAGTATGTACGCTGTTGCAAAATATGCCACAAAATAAGCATAATATGTTTAATCCTCGGTAGAAAGCTTTTGCTTCTTCCAGGCGCATGCAGCTTCCAGGATCCTCAGATTTGGCGCTTGAGTTTCTTCTGGGAATATGTAATCTATATATTCCTCCAACCTGCCAGCAGTTACTTGGTTAGCCAACTGCTATCAAAGATAACAAAGAAGCTCATGAAATTGAACAGCACCTCAAAGAAAATTTATTGTGGAACAAGTGAAACGACAGGAAGATATGGGGAAAATAACATCAATTGCAGTGTGATTTTTTTCAAACTATATTAGATCAGGCATAGGACTATATTTGAACTAACTCGTAAGTGACTTACCCAGCCACACCATCTTCTGAAGCAATAGGCCTCCTCTTTTTGAGTTTCTTAGGCAGCTTAGGCTGGACTAAGCTAACATCACCTAACTCCCCAAAACTGGTCTCCATGTGCAACCATTCTTCCAAAAGCATTGCACGTTCCTCCTTTAATTCAGGTGCTGATGTTCTGAAGTAGTTAATGGCTTTCTCAAATACCCCTAATGAGAAAAATGAAATGTAAGATCTCTAATGACCAAATAATTTACCCAGAAACCAACTAGAAAGATAAAACAGATGAGGAGAGCTTACTTCTTGCATTTTGAATACACTCTTTCTTCTGTTCTTCCAAAGAATCTGCACTGTCAACAACCTCATCCATGGCAGATGCTTCAAATTTAGCATAACTAACCCAGACCTTCAAATGCTTTGTCAGGTCCAATAGTCTCTCATAAAGTCGTCGAGTTCTGTCATATTCACCTTCGGAGATCTCGAAATCAATAAATGCCTGTGGTTAAATGAAAAGAAATGTCACACTTTCAGAATGAAAGTTTATTCTAAATGAAGAATGGAAAAGTTTTCACTTTTTGTGCCTAGTCCTAGACTGGGTATAGGTTGGTAAAATGGTCCTCCACTGCTGCAGCACACGACAATAATGTCATACATGATACCTTGATCAGATTCAGGCATGGCAATTTATCAAAAATCAAGAAAGAGCATGATAATGCAGATAAGCTAGTAATTCCTTGAGAAATAGTAAATTACTTGTTCTGGGTAGGCCACATTACTTAAAAAGAAATAGCCATATAAATGTAATAACTGGTAAATTATAAATACCTGATCCTGGATAAACTGCAGTACAAACAAGGGGAATAGCCATATTTATTCAAAATTAATGCAATGTGTATGTTGGTTAGGGTTTGGGAAAAGGGATGCGTGTGGGTAGTGAGCTGTGATGGGAACCATAATGATAATACCTATATCAGTACTTTTCAGCCAGTTTCAGTCTACAAAATAAACAACACCACAAAATACAAGTTATAGATGGTCTTAATACACCCATACCTCGTACAATAAGAAAAAAAGGGGGGTTGGGGACAGAATGTTAACACACTGACAACCACAGACACAACACTAGGGAAAAAGGAAAAATAAATAAGTGGAGGATGAGGATGGATGATTTACTAGTGCTTTCTTAATTTTTTTTCTGAGGAAGGTTGCAAGTGAAAGTGAGAACAGCACTATAGGCAACTACATTCATACATGACTAATATTGATGTTGCAAAGAAAAATATATGCACACCCCAGCAACAATTTGAACACAGACACGCGCATATATGTATGATACACGGAAACTCTCAGCCATGGGCATTTCCGCATGTCTGTTTCTCGTATAAAATACTGTTTCCCCATGTAAAATTATACTTAGATTGTCATTTTCTTGTATCGTTTTCACATTTCCACGTTTCCATTTTCATGCAACATATATATATTGAGTATTAAAGCTATAATCACTAGGATAAACCAAGAATCAATAAAAAGCATAGTATAACACAGTTCAAATCTGACAGCCAACATACAACATTGGTAAACAGACAGATGCTTGGGCATTTTTAGTAAGAGGAATCATATGCAATTACCTTCCACAACAATTCTGGCATGTCCAAGGCTAGCTGTGCTATAGCAAGTTCAAAAACTGCTCGTGCTCGTTCAGTTTCAGCCAGCGATCTCTCCAGTTCTGCATATTTGCTCCAAGCATAACAATTTTCTGGTGACCATTCTAAATATTTCTCATAAAGCTTCCGGCAACGATCGATATTACCAAGTTGCAGCTCTATTTCGATATATTTCTTAAAGATCTGTTAGTTGTCAAGCCAAATAGTGGAACTGAGAACAGAACCATACATTCCAATATAAATAATCAACACTGTAGTAGTAATCCAAATTTTACCTTGTCTTTGGGAGCTTTGCCAATGGCATTGCCTAAAATTTGTCGAGCACCAGCAAGATTCAGCTGTCGAATTTCAAATTGGGCAGCTAGA
The DNA here is from genome assembly GCF_014843425.1 of Jatropha curcas. The sequence goes on along the minus strand of NW_023590789.1, from coordinate 15,247,385 downwards.
AGCCAAATCTTTGCCAATGAATACTTCTTATGAGGAATAAGGCTCAGGCATTCCCTAAAAATATATACCGTGAATCAGAAGACCTACAATGTCTTGGGATCTATCTATCCATGAATTACATTATTAAACAAATAAATGTAAAACTATATCCATGGGAGAGCATTGAGGGCACAACCAAGAGAAGGAGACAAGAAGAAAGAAGAACCCCATAAAACAAATCAAATTGAATAAGCAACATAAGTGTAACTGTATGCAAAATCTAGCAACTAAAATAGAATTCCATTTCTTTAAATTTCCACTATATATGAAAGAAATCAATAATGGACATTTTAACCAATACTTAAACTCTCTTTCCTTTTGCCAAACGTGACTTTAAAAATAAAATCCATCCAAGTGTTACCTCTACTGCCTCTCGATGAAACTTGGTGCTACATAGACAATTGCTGCAAAGCCCAATTTTTAATGAAGTTCTCTCTTGCTACTTTTCTAGGAAATCAAACTAGTATTGCTGGCAGCACAAATCTTGCTTCTCATAACCCACTCATATAAACATTCCAAGACAGATGATGTCAGAGGTTCATTATTTACCTAACAAGAGGGATTTAATCCATTATGATCTAATCCCCAAGCAAGAGACACAAGAGAATACAACATCAACCTCTGCTAAATGTATACTTTTTACACCACTAGAAAGTTATCTATGTTTGACCACTTGAGATGAAATATGAAAAATAATATCCCATATATAAAGATATTAAATTTGACAAGTTACAAATCTTACAGTTTCTGAAACTTCAATAAAAATTGTTAAACTATTTGGGTCATTCTCACTTACCACAGGAGCTCTCATGTTATGGTCCCCCAACAGACTGATAACAGATTATTAAAACAAATTTGATGCAACCAATGTCTCGTATACAAGTATTAATCTTCCATATTCAACCAGAAAACTATGGGAACTCAGAGATAAAGAAAGACATGGCTGTAGAACTTCCAAGACTAAAATTCATATTAATAATAATGTTATGTTAAACAAGGTAAAAAACATTGTTGCTGCATACTGATTACAAATTAAAAAAGTTATAAGAAATTGATTGTTGGACCTAGGAAATCAGTGGACTTATCTCTGCGCTAGGGACAGTAAGCCCACTGTAATATTGTCAAATGTAATGAAGGTTGAACAGGGTTTTGCAAAAGCACTTGCTAAGAACAATTCACTTGTACATATAACAAGTCAACAGCTTCATCTACTTGAATCAAAAGGTTAACTAACATATTCAAAACAGCATAGCAGGTATACCTATAAACATCCCGTGTTCTCTCAATGTCTCATGCATCTAGTTCTTCATAGAGAGCATAGTTGATCCTGAATTGCATAAAACAAAGAAACCATCAATACTTAACCACATCAACTTTTAGAGTTAACAAGACACAAATGTTAAATTCCACATTGCAACTCAAAAACTTACCACAAGTATATGTATCTCTGCCAGTATTTCTTCTCCTCAGCTGGTGGCACATTTGCAATTGCACGATCATAAACCTCCCTGATCCTCTCCTTATTTCCAAGGCTCTCCTCCAATCTAATATAATCAAACCATGAATCATAGTTCAATGGATTCTTCCTCACTTCATCTTCTTACTGAAATCTCCTCTTACCCACTATTGCATCTTCGATTCCTTCTTTATCCCCATATTGCTTCTCAAATGCCACAAATTTCCTATACAAATCCTCTGCCTTTCCTTTTGGAATATGATCCAAAGCAAACTTATAGATACACCTTGCACACCGCTCCTCAAACTCAGCAAAAGCCACAAACAACTGCTCTGCCTCCTCATCATCAGCCAATTTCTCAACTGCCCTTTCATACACATTCCTAGCTCTCGGAACTTCCCTATTCTTCATCTCAAACTTGGCGTATCTAATCCATGCACTGACTTTTGGATGACACTGAACAAAACGTTCAAAAATCCCTCTTGCACGTTCAATTTCATTATACCTAAGCTCAAATTTGATATAAGAAAGCCATCCTTGTTGGTCCGGCATCCAACCCATCCATCTTTCAAAAATCTGCCTCGCGCCAGCGACATTGCCAAGCATCTCCTCCATGTGAATGTACTTGTACCATAGTTGATCCACACGAGGGAGGAGTGTAACAGCCCGTTCCCAAACCGAGCGAGCTCGATTGAATTCCTTCTGTGAGTCCTCCCACTGAGCGTATTTTATCCATACACTGATATTCCATCGAACTCGTCTAATTAGGTCTTCGAATTCCTTTCTCTTGCGGAGGCGATAATCAGCAAGTTCGGTTGAGTCTGTGATTTTCTGCTTTGGAGGCCGGATTTCAGATTCCTGGCGTTCTCGTGCCTCACGTAGAATTTGCTCGGCGGTGATTTGAATAGGTGCGGGGGTTTTATTGTTGACCCGCGTAGGCCGAGGAAGCTTCACCTCGGTGTCTTTTCGGGTCAGGTAACCAAGAGATGGATCGGCGTCCTTAGTGGAAGACATGATTGCCAGCGACTGATTGGAAGAGAGATTTCGTGTTTTCTGTTAAGCGAAGAGACGGATTATTGATTAAAAGGATTTCTAAGAAAGATGAATTTGCTAGAGAGAGAACAAAACTCAAAATGACTATATAATTGTCGCTGGTCAGAGATTGGGTTGGTGGTGGAACAGCGGTGGAAATTTGGAATAGAACCGTCTGTTGGGGCCTGATCAGGCAGTGTACCACGGCAACCAGGGCTGCAAACGACCGATTAAAATAGTAATAATAACAGGTGTCACTCTAATCATGTATCAGATCATGTATCAGGCATGAACAAAATATGTAGATTTCTTATTTCAATGAATTGTGATTTGTTATACAATATAACAAACTATTTATATTAAATTCAATAGATCCTGATCCTTTGGAAATATGGATTTAGAATAATTAATCTAAATAAGCATAAAGATTTAGATGATCTAAACCAACTAAGGATAAGACTAATAAATCTTAACAACTTAAGGATTTGGATTAACTAATCCAAATGCATTAAAAACTAACTAAATCTAAACAAATCAAGGATAAAATCCAATGGGGCCGAGTTATAGGAGGCTCAACCCATATAACTCAAAATAAGCATAATTAGACTAACTAATCTCGCTAGAGGCAAACCCTAGCACGGCTTGGGCGTGCCAATTCGCACTGGCGTGCTTCATGGTGGTTGTTTGCCTTCGCAAGTCAGACTCTGGCACGACTTGGGCATGCTATTTGGCACGGGCGTGTTTCATGTTACATGATCTTCCTCTGCAAGTCAGACTCTAGCACGGCCTGGGCGTGCTAATCTAGCACGGTCTGGGTGTGACATATGCTAGAATTTCAGATTCCATCTCAGCATGTGCTTGGAGGCTCAACCCAAGGATTTAGGAATAACAAATCCTAACTAACTAAAGATTAGCTAAATCTAAACAAAATAAGGATAAAATCCAAGGGGGGCCGAATTATAGGAGGCCCAACCCATTATTTTTTATACAACTCAAAATAAGCATAATTAGACTAACTAATCTCACTAGAGGCAGACCCTAGCACGGCTTGGGCATGCCAATTCGCACGGCTTGGGCATGCTACCTTGCACGGGTGTGCTAACCTAGCACGGTTTGGGCGTTCCATAGGCTGGAATTTCAGATTCCATCTCAACATGTGCTTCCATTAATGTGAGAAAATTAGGTGTGCCTTCAAGTTCTTCATAGCACTTGTTGAAAACAAGGTCAAGCAAGATCATGAAGCTCTTATGTAACTTGGTCTTGAACATATAAGGACATGGCTGCCCCATATCTCTTTGTATGACTTCTTGTAATTGGTCCACTAGAAGCACTAATGGATTTTCCATGTTGTTCTCCTTGTTTCCTTGAGCTTCATGGATGAGTGATGACGGATCCGTATCATCCCCCCCTTCTTTAAAAAGATTTGTCCTCAAATCTGCATCCATGTCAAAGAGAGACAAATCACTAACATTGAAAGTAACAGAAATACCATACTCACCTGGTAAGTCTATCTTGTAGGTGTTGTCATTAACGTGCTCCAAGACTTGGAATGGAGGCAGACCCTAGCACGGCTTGGGCGTGCCAATGGCTGAAATATTGGAGGCCCGCGTGCGCTTCAATGTAAGTGGTTCCTCGCGAGAGGCAGAGGCGTGCACAGTCTGGGGCATGCTTTGTGGCACGGGCGTGCGCTTCAATGTAAGTGGTTCCTCGCAAGAGGTAGAGGCGCGCACGGTCTGGGGCGTGCTTCGTGGTAAGTGTTTCCTCTCGAGAGTCAGACGCGGGCACGGCCATGGGCGTGCTATCCAGCACGGGGATGCTACTCTAGCACGGTCTGGGGCGTGTTGTTTAGCACGAGCGTGCTTCTTGTTCACCTCAACATATGCTTCAATTAATGTAAGAACTTTGGGACTATCTTGAAGTTCTACACAGCACTTGTTGAAAGTAAGGTTATGGAGCTCTTGTGTGACTTGTTCTTGACTGTGTAGGGACATGGTTATTCTATATGTGATTGATGATGGTGGATCCGTATCATCCCTCCCTTCTTTAAAAAGATTTGTCCTCAAATCTGCATCCATGTCAAAGGGAGACAAGTCACTAATATTGAAAGTAACGGAAACACCATACTTACTTGGTAAGTCCTGATACGGATCAAGGAAGCAAGGTGAAGGATCCTCTAGCTCTACCCGTGGGGCCAATCACAAGAGCTCGTGCAACCAAGCTACGAACAGCCTTGATAAACACAACATGTCTTCTTCTCTTATTGGCACGGTTGGCATAGCCTTTGTTCTTCATGTCCATATGAGCCCTAGTCTTAGCGTGCATCTCCTTCACCAATGTAGGCTCCTAGCAACGCCTCGGGCGTCGCTAATCTAGCATCGGCTCTGGGGTTGTGACACTCATGCTAAATTTTTTCAGATCTCCCATCTCAGCATCTGCTCCCATCAATGTTTGAGAAACTACGGTCCGTTGCCCTTTAAGTTCCTTCATCAAAGCAACTGTTCGACAAGACCAACCGTTCATGGCCAGCTCTTGTGTACACTTGTTCCTGGCATAGTATAACAAGACCATGTTGCTCCCCAGTAACTTTCTATTACCACGACTCCTTGAAAGTCTGTCCCCACCCCTAGGAATACCAATGATTTCCCCATGTTTAGCCGTTCTGACATCGATGACTTGATGGCTGTCGTCATATCCCCCCTTCGTTTAAAAAGATCTTGTCCTCAAATCTGCACTCCATATCAAAGAAGATAAATGCACCCTATAATGAATAGTAGACCCGGGAACACCCATACCTCACCTGCGTTAAAGCTCATCTTGTAGGTTTGTCGATATCAACGCTGGCTCCAACGACGTGGAATGGCATCTCTCCACGTTATCAAACTGTATCCCTCTTGAGTTGCGGCAAACTTTTCCTTGCCCGAAAAAAAGTACCCCTAAAAACCCAATCAACCTGCACAAATATCCTATCTTCTCCCCCTTCTCTCATTGGTCACCACCGCGTCAGCCAATTGTTTGCTTCTCCTTTTTATGTCTCCTATGAAACCTTTAGCCTTAGGCATTGCATTTTCCTTGGACCAAAGCGCCTTTTCTTCCGCCATTAAGAAAACTCCCTGCCAACAAACAGAAACAACTAGTAAGATGGCAATAACGTAGAAGAGCCTCACATGTTACGGCCAAATAATAGATGGCAAAGTAGAAGAGTCAATGTTAGGCAAATTAAGCAAAAACTCTTTTAACCGAATCATCAAGACTGGTCTACCCTCACTAACACTGCTTCGTTCCTTTCCCTCTCTCCAATAAAGAGTTTGTTTCTTTCTCTCCTCTTTTGGTGTTTCATTCTCTAACGGGTCATTATTTTGTTTTGTTTATTCTGTGGCCTCTTTCTCCTCTTTTTCTTCACTCTTTTCACACTTTAGCTCTCTTGATTTCGAAGCCTCACTCCCATTTTCCTTCAAAGTTGAGGCCACTTTCTCAGGTAGGTTCTTTTGATCATCATATACTTCAAATTCTTGTAAAGGATCAACAAACACACTTGGCAAAGATGGGTTAGGATCATTGACGGTCAAACAAACTTCTTTGCACAAAGGTATATATATAGGTTGAATTTGTTTTTCCTTTTCTTCTCCCTCTTTCTTTTTATTTGCACTCTGTATATTCTCACTCATTTTATTTTCACTCTTTTTTTCTTTATTGACAGCCTCAAAACTCATATTTTGTTTTCTACATTAGTCTTCATACACTTCTTTTGAGAAAAATGATCTTGGACAGGTTATCCACCCGTCCTTTCTGAATGAATATCTATTGAGGTAATCTACGTTCTTCCTCCTTGCACCCTTCCTAACTTATTGTTCAAATCCCTAAAGTGATGAGTAGGGATAAATTTTTAGTCCATCAACTCCTTCATGATCTCCGATGGTGGTACAGGTCGCATTCCTTTTCTTTTTCTGTTTAATAGCAATTGTTCCCACCAAAACATAGCATAACCCTTGAACTCAATAGCTGCAAGGTGAGATTTCTTCTCTTCAGAATCATAGCATAACCCTCTTGAACTCTAAATAGCTGCAAGGTGAGATTTCTTCTCTTCAGCAATAGTTATGGTATTTCAAAAGATTGTTCCCTACCTTTCTTTCCCATTCAACGGTTATTCTTCCCCCAGCGTTGTTACGACTAAAATTCTGAATCCTCAATCTTGATTGGAGTCCGATAAAATTCTGGAATCCTCATCTTGATGGAGTCGAAGTGCCTATCAACCTTACTAACATCAGTGTTTTTAGCCTCCTCTTCATCATGGGCTTGAAATCTAGGGGTACGTGGATGAGCTCTTGTTGCATTAGAGCTTCGGGTTGCTTTTATTTCTTGTAACTCCTCCCTCATATCTTGAAATAAATTGTTGAAGGTTCTAAACTGTCCTTGGATTGATTCCATGAAAAGTTTCAATTGAGGATCTTTAATTTGATTTCCATCCCCATTACCATCTTCAGACTTGCTTAAACTCATTGTTAAGAAAGAAACAGAAAAAAAAAACAAGAATAGACTGAGTTAATAATAAACACTCCCTCACGTGTTTACACTCTTTAATCACTCATTGCAATTCCTCCAATTGTACTTTAGAATCTCAGGTCAACCAATCAACTCAAAACCAAACCCAAATCAACTTCAAAAGCCAATCCCCGTTTAGGAAAACAAGGAATAAAACTTAACAATAAAATACAGGCACAAAATTCTAGAAAGAAGACGGCAAACAACGTAATGGAATAGGCAGGGCATAAAGAATCAATACAATGCTACTACTTAATTATCAATTAAGAGTGTAGTAACAAGCAAGTGTAGTAAACAAGCAAACACACCCTAACAATGTATAGAAGCAAAAGAAAAGCTCAAAACAAGAATAAAGAAACTAGAGTTTAAAAGACAATTTCTGGATATAATGTATGAATTTAGTTTACTACAAAGCAAACCAAATATGGACCTAGTTAATTCTACCCCAAACAAAGTAAGCAATCAAAGAAAATCCAAAAATTCAAAAAAATTTTTTTTTTATAAGGTCAAAACCGAGCATGGGCGTGCGTGTATAGCTTGGTCTGACAATTGAGAGTCAGAGCCTAGCACGGGTGTGCTTGTTGTGAAGCATGTGCGTGCTGACTTGTATCCTCCCTTATCCTTTCAATATAACCCAATTTAGTTAGGATTAGATTTTGACAAGGATTATAGTGGATAAACTAAATCTCAAAAAAACCTAAATCTCCAAAGGAAGATATGGACAAATAATTCTTGTTTACTTTATCCAACAACAGTTTAGTTAAATTAGATTTTATTCAAAGATTTCATAATGGATAAACTGAATCTCCACAAAATTAATGTCAAAATCCCTATGAATTAGGGATCAAATTCCTTATGAACTAGGAAAACAAAAATCCCTTATGAATTAGCGGAACAAAAATCCACTCAAAACAAATCAAGCTTAATGCGGTGGGACAATTTTTTTTTATGAATTAGGAACAAAATCCACTCAAAACAATCAAGCTTTAATGGTGGACGAATTTTTTTTCTTCCTTTTTTTTTTTAAACAGATCTAATTAGCAAGATCTAAGATCACAACTTCCAGATTTTTTTTTTTTTAACGAAACAAGAACAAGATTAAGAAAGCACAATGACGCAAACTCAGAATTAAAACTAAACAAAACAATAAGAAAAACACAGGAATTTAAGAAAACAAGAAAAATCACAAACCCTAGAACTAAGATAAATAAGAATTTACCTCAATCTTTAGCTCTGATACCAAACTGACGCAGAACCCTATGAAAATTAATTCCAAGAACTCTATGACAAGATTTGGAATAGATCAAATATCAAACTAAACTCCCCTCTATGGAACCCAAAGCTTAAAGAAGCAAGAACACCAATAATAGAGTAAAAAAATAAGATAAACGCTACAGATAAATTGATAAATTTACCTTGATTCTTGATGCAATTAGAGGAAATCTCACAATCACTCTAATCAATGGAACACGTCTAAGCATAAACAAAATCTGTAGATTTCTTATTTCAATGAATTGTGTTTTGTTGTACAATATAACAAGCTATTTATACTAAATCCAAGAGGTCCTGATCCTTAAAGGATTTATCCACAGACAGCGTCCCTGATCCCTTTAAGGATTCTCTAAACATAATTAATCCTAAATCAGCTAACCGGATAAGGATTTACGCGTAATCTACAACCCAATTAAAGCGATACATCGCACCTAACCAAAATTTCTCTAACAAACTCTAAGATCTTGGATTAACTAATCCCAAATCATAAAAACCCTAAACTTAAATCTAAAACAAATCAAGCGATAAAATCCCCAAGGGCGGGGCCCGAGTCGTATAGGAGGCCCCCCAACCTATTTATTTGAATACCAAACTCAAAATAAGCCAGGTAATTAGACTAACTAAATCTCGCTAGTAGGCAGACCTAGCACAGCTTGGCGTGCCAATTCGCTACGGACGTGCTTCATGGTGGTTGGTTTTGCCTTCGCGCAAGTCAGACTCTGGCACGGCCCTGGGGGCTCTGCTATTGGCACAGGGCATGTTTCATGTTTTACATGATCTTCCTCTGCAAGGTCCAACTCTAGCACGGCCTGGCGTGCTACCGTTGCCAAACGCATGCAATCTCAAGCACGCGAACCCTGGGTGTGACATTTGCTGAATTCAGATTCCATCTCAGCATGGACTTCCATCCAATGTGAAAAACTTAGGTGTCCTTTAAGTTCTTCATAGCAACTTGTTGCAAAGCCGAAGGTCATGGAGCTCTGGGTAAACATCGTCCTGATATTATAAAGCTTGATTCTCCTATTCTTTGCCACAACTCCTTGTAATGGGTCCACTAGAGAGTAACTATGATTTCCCCATCTGTCTGTTGCTTCTTGAAACCTCCTTGGATGATTGATGTGGATCCGTACCAACTTACTCTTCCTTCAAAAATTTAGCGAAAAAAATAAATTTATTGAAGGCACTAATGTGTGTATGAATATTCGATTATATATATTTTCTAATTTCTAATTTATTTTGCAAAAAATAGTAAATGTCTCGTCCGCTAATAAGTAAAATAAATTTTTGTAAATATTCGAATAGGTTCCCGTCACCACTGTTTAAATTTCAGATTCCATCTCAGCATGTGCTTCCATCAATGTGAGAAACTTAGGTGTGCCTTTAAGTTCTTCATAGCACTTGTTGAAAGCAAGGTCATGGAGCTCTTGTGTAACATGTTCCTGGATATATAAAGACATGATTGCTCCATATTTCTTTGCACAACTCCTTGTAATTGGTCCACTAGGAAGTACTAATGGATTCCCCATGTTGTGCTCTTGAACTCCTTGGATGATTGATGGTGGATCCGTATCACTTACTCTTCTCAAAATTTGGAAAAAAATAATTTATTGAAGGGCACTATGTGTGTATGAAATATTCGATTATATATATTTTCTATTTTCTAATTTATTTTGCAAAATAGTAAATGTCTCGTCGCTAAAAGTAAAATAAATTTTGTAAATATTTAATAGTCCGTCACTGTTTAAACTAATTCATCTATAAAGTCCTATAAATGGCTAAAAATGTTTGAAAATCTATCATTGAAAATATACATCTATAACTTCAACAACGAAATTGCGAAAGAAACAATGTTGAAGGAAAGGCTTCTTCTATTTTCCACGAAACAAACAGAAAGGGAAAAAAATTATGAAAGTAATTTACGGACAAAATATTATTAAGAACTAAAGGGAGTTAATTTAGTATGAAGTAATCTGCATGTAGTTTCTTTTTCCATTACGCCATTCTTCCCAAGAATTCTGACATTCAAACCACCACATCCACCAAGCATTTTAAAATGAATTTTCCATCCAAGTTTAGAAATGAAAAAACCCTTTACTTTAAATCCAATAAATAATCTCATGGCTTTGCGTTTAAGAAGAGATTCTTGACCTGGTTATTGCTTCTCATCATCTATTTCTCCTTGGAGCTTCATCTGGTATTTCACAAAAGTCTCCGCTATTTCCTTTTCTTTTAGCACAAAAGGTTGCATTGGAACTGTCATATTTTCAGATTTGAACATAAGATCACGCTCTATAAAATGGACATGAACACGACAGTCGTCGTTTGGATTCTGAAATTTAAACCCAGCTGTAATTTCTGCTGATACAATAACACTGATGTTGCTAATGTTTGAAGCTTTCAAGGACACTATCCTTAAACAGGTGCTAGAATAAAAACTAAAGCTATAGAATAAAAGATACATATTAAAGAAATAAGTAAGATAGGATATAGAAGCACTTGAATCACAGTAGACCAACAACTCTTGTCTTCATAATTGTTCTTTATATGAAACTTATACTTTTCCATGGATGAATTAATTTTTTATTGGGGGAGTTTTTAATGGACAAAATTATAAATTCTTGTTCGTTTTCACACAATTCCTGTAATTTCTCTTTTTTTTTTCCCCTTGAAGAAGGGCTCTCTCTTTTATGTTTCTCCCTCTTTATATGTATAAGTGCATCATTAGACACAAAAGAGGGAGAAAACATAAACCAATTTGGTTACAATGTCTTTGACTTTACTTCTTGTTAAGACATAATAATGTTTTGAAGAAATTAAGAATATAACTTAATTTATTGAACTAATTATCATTTCTAACTCAACTTCTTGTTTTCAGGAGCCAAATAAAAACAGAGATGCATTAATGTAATGATATTTAAAAAGCTAAGAACTGTTGTCAGGCTGTATATTTAGGTAAAACTAAGCAAACTGCTCTTTAGAATTTAGATAATCAATTGTTGCCAATTATTTTTCCTGTGTAATTTTAACATGAAAAACTTCTAATTGATGTTACAACTAACAATAACAATGACAATATTTATATAGTTTACCCTCGTCATCTACTATAATACTTATAAACAGAATTACATCATAATGATCAAAATTCATATGAACCTATGAAACAAATATAATACATACTACTAATTGTGAATAGAATAATTTGTCTCTCTCATTCTCTTCTAAACATAATTGAACTATTTGCTACTTTAACATTAACTACACCATAGGCTAAAGCTAACTATGAGAGAGAGATTGATTTCTCCAATTTTACCTCAATTAGAGTTTATAATCAATATCAAGAATGACTCTAAATGAGGAGTTCCTACAAAATAATATTGTACCAAATAAAGAATAGCTCATGCGATTATTTCTCAAATACAAATATAACAAATCTTTTTAAATACATGTGATTTTGAGTCAAATTCTAATCAAGTACATAAATTGACACACCTTTGGAAGAAAATCTTAATGGAACCCTCAATTTTTATATTGACCTATTAAATAGTTTAATTGTAAAATTTATTTATTAAATACTTTAACTTATTAAATTGCATTCACTGAATATTTAATTTATAAAACTATAGTTATTGAATACTTATTTGATGATTACATTATGGAAATCATTGTTCAACAATTTATATCAAAAGATGCATAAATTATTGCACTTATTAAATATTTATTCAGTAATTGAATTATATTCGATAAGTGTGATTTTAGAATTTGAATTATCTTATAGGTGTAATTTTACAGTCGACAAGTTTATTGGATTAACCTAAAAGTTGAGCACAATTAGTTTTTCCTATGAAGTTCACTGTCAATTTATGCATTGATCTTCTTAAATCAATAGTCATACATATATGGAGTTAAACCCACAACAACAAAGCATCTAGTCACCATAGTCAACAGCTTCAGATTCTACCTTCTAAGCCTCTTCTGAATGAGAAAGCTTCCTTTTCAAAATTTCATTCTCCTTCCGCAGTTTCATAATCTTCGATTTAAGTGTTTCGACGAGTCGATGTGAAGCCATATCTTGTTGCTGTTCAACCAGCTTTGTTCTGATAACTACCACTGCAATGCACCAGAGAACCAAAAGTAAAGAGAGTAAAAGCTCCACTACAACCATTGATGATTCTAAAAATAAATAAATAAATAAAAATTGCTTCATTGTCTGCATAAACTTCTAGTAACATTGTTTCAAACCAATTTCATTTCCATCAAAGCAAAAAGATGGGCAGAACCGGTTAAATACATTAAGCATTAAGAGGCTACAAACTCACTCTGCTTTTCCAAATCCTGTAGCTTTCTATTCAATTCATTTTTCTCTTCCTGTTCGACCATGAGACAATCCTTCAAATCTTGAGTCTCGAGATTATCTGTCACATAAAGGTTACTAATAAGCTTATCCATGTTCTAATAGAGTAGATCTGGTTATAAAAATTTAAGAATTCTTTAATTTCAAACTAAAAACATCACATTTTGATTCCACATCAAAATGGATTCTTTCCAATCTGTTTGCTAGAGTTTGCATATGGGCTTTATGCGCTGCTAAATCTTGGCGAAGATGATTTACTGTTGCTTCACTTGTTGCTTTCTCAAGTTGTAAGCCTCTAATATAATGTGAGAAAATCAATGGTCAAAGGAGAACTAAATTAAACATATATGGAAAACATGTACTCGTACTAATGGTAAATCACCTGACTTGAACTTCCAAGTCTCCAATCTTAGTTGCATACTCTTGCTTAAGCAATTCCATGGCCTTTCTGTGTTCCTGTTTATCCACTTGTTAAAGTCTAAGGCCCTATTTAGTAGAAATGAAAATATTGATTTCATTATTAGAAACTAATTTTTATAGAATTCAACATAACTAAACCAGATCCTATCATCCATAAATAAATTTTAAATACTTCAAATTTATTTATACCAAATAAGGGGTCAAAGTACAAAAAACATTCCGACCATGAGTCATCAGAATCAATAAGAAAATCACTCTAAACTTTATTTTCGAAATTACTCTAATCTCGATAGGAAAATATCTCTAATTGAAAATATTAACCAACTCTATTGCCATATTTTTCAACATATAATAAACTTACTTCTTCTTTACTGAGATTCTGTTCACTCAGTCTTTTCATTTCCTCCTTTTGGCTTTGAAACTTGACACGGAATTCAAGCTGTATGTCATAAACAAACCAATAAAAATAAGCAAAATAAAAGAGGGGTAAAAAAAAGAATAGGTAAGTAAATTAAAAAGAACACCCAAGTTTAGATTCTTTCAGAAACAGCAAACCTGCTCAGCTATATTGTGAAAATTTTCTGTGTACAATTTCGTCAACCGCTCATTTTCTGGAAAATTAAAAGAAAAGTGGAAAAAGAGAAAAAAATAGAAACAATCAAAAGAAAAAGGCAATGAAAAAAATCCTAAGAGATTTAGTAATGGATATATATAAAAATAAATACCTTGTTTCAAACTTCGGCAGGTGAGTTCAAGAGCCTCTCTATTTTTAATTTCTGCACTCCAATTTGATTTCAGCAATTGGATTTCCTTTATTCCACTCTTGAAATCCTAAAATACCTAATTTTAGTTTTTTATTTTTTATTTTTTGGGAAGTAATTGTCTATCCTCTGTTTGGTCTACGAGAAAATAATGAAGAAAAATAAACTAAAAAGATAATTCTACTTTTAATTGTTTGTTTCATGCGAATCGATTTTCACACTCAGTTTTTGAGCAGAACTGATCAAAATCGACGCAAATATAAATTATCCAAACACAATTTTTTGCTTTACTATCTGTTTTAGAGATCTACATGCAAATCAATAAATAATTCTCAAGTTTCTTTTAGCTTCTATAATTTTTTTGGCAACCAAACATGAAAACTAGAAAGTTGTATAAGAAGATTACCTCGTAGATCTGATCAAAAGTTAAAAGAAGAGAATCAATTTCTTGATCACTCGCTGCAGCTGCCATTTTGGCTTGTACTTGAGTGAAACTGTATTAACGGATAGCAAAGCGGTGAACCTCGCTATTAAATGCCCATTCTCCCGCCAATAAGCTAAAATATTAATTTTGCGGTGAGATTTGGACTTGGGCTGGGCTCTGGCCCGTAGAAAGTGAAGAGTCCCAAATTTCTTTATAAAAATAACCTAGTAGCATTTTTTAACTTTTAAATTAATCTATTAAATTCCTCCGTTTATAAAATTATAACTCTTCAATACTTCAACTTGTTAAAACAAAATAATGAAAAACTAATTTACAATTTCTCCTTATGAATAAACATTGAAGACAAAGTCTGTTTAGTTTAACTGTTCATACTAACAGATAACTGATATTGGTTATTGGTAGTTGATGATTGGCGACCGATATAGGTTAACTAATGAATATTGATATTTGATTATATTTTATAGTAGTTACTGCTAAAATATAAAACGACTATTAAGAATATGATTATTTTTATATGTTTTGATGTATAATATACATATATATTCTAAATTTTTTAAGGAGTTATATAATAAATATTAATTAAAATTTTAATAATATTTAATGAAATTTGTTATTTTAAATAACTATTGATAAAACCACCATAAAGAATATCAATTTAAAAATTTTATTTGTAGTTATTTTTCTGAGGTTAATCAAATGCAAATAAAATAATATTTAAATCATTTAGCAACTGTTTTGGACTTTTATCAGTTAAGAGTGTGCGAATAGGCATTGCGGTTTCAAACTGAATCAAACTGCAAAAATCAAAAATCAAAGTTAGCTCTTTCTTGAAATTGAACCACACTAAAGTAAGTTTGGAAACCAAACTGAACTAGTCAATTTGCTTTGGTCCATTTCGTTTGATTTTACTTAGAAAATAATTGTTTGCAATAGCCAATCTAAAGATGGAAAACCGAAGTTATAAAAGATTAGCAACCCAAGTCAGAAACAAAAGACTGAATAACCGAACCAACCAAAATGTTGAATGAAAGATATGGGCCTATCTTATGGATAGTGGATGTATGAGGTGGATGGAATATTATGTTTTAGGCCTCCAATGGACATATTCCAAGTTGCTTCTGTTGGATTTTAGTTTTTGGATTTTACTTGTTGATGCCTTGAGAAGAATATATATATATATATATATATAAATCAAAATGGCAAATAAAATAATATCTTCTAAACCATTTGCGGAGCCAACGTTTGGACTTTTATCAAGTTAAGGGAGTGGTGCGCATAGGCATTTGCGTTTTCCAAACTGAATCAAACTGCCAAAAATCAAATAATCAAAATAGCCTCCTTCTTGAAATTGAACCACACTAAAGACAGTTTGGAACCAACACTGAACTAGTCTACAATTTGCTTTCGCGTTCCATTTCGGTCTCTCTTTGATTCTACCTTTTAGAAAATAATGTTGCAATACAATCTAAAGAGATGGAAATCACCGAGTATAAAAGGATTAGGCAACCCAAGTCCAGAAACCGAAGAGACTCTGATAATAACCCGTAACCACACCAAAATGTTGACATGAAAAGATCATGGGCCTATTCTTACTGGATTAGGTGCGACCTGCTATGAGGTGGATGGACAATCATTATGTCTTTAGCCTCCCAATGCGACATATTCCAAGTTGCTTTCTTGTTGGTATTTTAGTTCTTTGCGCGAATTTACTCTTGTTGATCCCTGAGGAAGACAGAATATAATATATTGTACTTACTATACTATATATATGATTTTTCCCATTTATTTTATCAATATTGATCGAAAAATATTCATATTAAGAGAATTTCTGCCTTAACACAATCTAACATCCAACAACAAACCAATATAATCCCAGGCCCAATCTAAGTATACTGTTTTTCCGGCGCACTATACCCTCCCACTCATTGTGGTTTAATTTCTATGCAATTAAGGATCCAAAGAATAGACCTCTACTCTACACCCGAGCTCTTAATTAAACTTACATCAAATCAGATAACCACATACCAGTGCTCAAAATATATATATATATATATATATATGATTTTTCCATTTATTTTATAATATGATGTAAAATATTCAAATTTAAGAGAATTTCTCTTACACATCTACATCAACAAAACATATATCAGCAATAAGTATACTGTTTTGCATATACTCACTCATGTGTTTAATTCTAGTGATTAAGATCAAAGATAGACCTACACCGAGTCTAATAAACTTAATAATCAATAACAATAACCAGTGTAAAATAAAAAAAAATTAACGAAAATTTTCTTTTCTTTTTCTAAAAAGTTACATTAAATTGATGTACATAGCTGGCAAATTCACTAGGCATGGGCAATCTCTAGCCTACAAACAACCATTATACATTACCGGAGCCTGGTAAATTTCCGGCGGCCAGTGACGTCCTCCTAACAAAAGCTTTTGTATCCACATCTTTTGTTGTACCACAAACAACTGGATGTCTAAGCCATAATCCTTTCAAGAACCTCTTCTTCTTCTTTTTACTCTTCATTGCACTATTACTACTATAGGAACCGTCTGGTGATGGTGATGACATCGATACAATACTTTCTTGGTCTCCATTAAAGGTTCTATCATAAAATCGTATACTACTATTTCTAGATTCTATAATAAGATCGTCAAGTCGCTTGGATATACTCGCAATCTCATACGCATCAAGAAGAGAATTATTAGTATGGGTTGTACTTTCTTTGATCTTTTTATCCATAGCTTCTAGCTTGTATCTGGATGGCTTAGGAGCTTGAGGAGTTCTATAGACATCGAATTCGCGCATCAGCTTCTCTTCATCGGAACCCGAACCATGTTGATACCAAGCCCATGCTGCTGCTTTAACGATGGAGATATCATTATCATCATGAATGCTGCTATTTCTTTTAGGGTTTTTATTTTTTTTGTCCATGAAAATTTTGAAGGGAGTAGAGGAAAGCATAGGGAATTTGAGAGGGAGGGAAGTTGAAATATGTGGAAATCTGGAGGTCCACGCTATGGATAAAAGGTAGGTTACGTTATATAGTGTTTTATGTGTCGATGTTCTTTTTGTTAAAAAAAGGTATATGATCCCATGAAGGGATTGAAGAGGTTTCTGTATATTTGGCTATGATTTGGTGGGTTGTGTTGTTAGAATTGAATAGCATCATTTAATTGGAAAATGGAAAATGGGGCTAGTAGAAACTTTTGTTAGGTGGGAGTTGGGTCCCAATCCCATGGCTGTGAAGGTGTTATATTGTTGAATTGTTTAGGGATCAAGATCAAGTGTTTCCTCAATTTGTAATTTGTAATTTGTCATTGTCATTCTGGTTTCTTAGGATTAATTAGAAGGAATGGACTGGATTGGATAGTCGCATCTTGTTTTCTTGATTTGTGACATACAAACCACCACATATATGAGACAGAGTGGGGTGATATATGCAAAAAAGATTTCCATGCTTTATATGTGCACACGACTGTCTAAGTGAACAGTGTATTGGTGGAATTAAAGGGAAAGGGAAAGGGCAGGACTACCTTACTCTCTCTAAGTGTATGAATTATTTATACACCAAATCAATTACAAATAAAATTTTGGCCGATGATACTTCTAATCATTCGGTGAGAAAAAAAAAAGAGAATAAAATAGTAATACTCTCTCCGTCTCATTTTGTTTGCATGATTTGATAAAATATGCATATTAAGAATTTAGTTAATAAAAATTATTTTGCCTATTTTACCCTTAAGTCATTAAAACATTAATTAAAGTCATTCATTTAATGAACAATCATAAATGTTATTATAGGACAAGTAATTGTTTAAATATAGAAATTTAGAAACTTTCCAAACATTTCGGAACATAAAAAAAAAAAGAAATAACAAGCAAACAAAATAGGGCGAAGTGAGTAATATTTTTTGAAAAATCCATCATGGATCAATTTGGTGGATAGAACCACCCGATGTATTAGGTATAAGTAGGAACTAAAAGTGGAACATGTACCGTGAATTTTACATTATATACACCTTAACCTGCTTAAAATTTTGATATCCATATTCATTTCACATCTGTGTAAAATTCTTTTTATCTATTATCCAAATCCATTTAAAATTTTAATACCCACACCCATTTCATACATATTTAACTAATATCTAAACCTTGCTTTAAATGGATTGGGGCGAGTAGGGCATCCACAAAAACCATATGTATAGTAACTTATCAACTCCACTGTGTATAAAACAAAACTAGTGAAAATTATAAAAAAAAAAAAAGGAAATAAATTTTAAATTCATAAAATATCATAATTCATAGACAAATGGATCGGGGTACTAGAGTACCGGGAAGACACAACCGGCTTTCATCCCTATACTCAATATTTCATTATATCAATATTTTTTAATTATATAATGGGTATTGCTGGACAGTGGGTATCCTTAACTTTAAACTCACACTCAATCTAAATCCACGTGAATAATTAAATTTGATACTCATCCTCATGACTCATCCCAAACTCATAGAGTTAGTACTCAAATCTACAGTGTTTTAAATGGATTTTTACGGTTGGACACCCATGAAAACTCGTCCAGCTTCCACTCCTAGGTGTAAGTAAGTCTTCTCTGAAGTTAAATGTCAAACGAGACTCCATTTGTTTTTGGAAAAGGTAAAATAACTTATATTTGGAAAATGTTTTTCCGTTATTTGGTCGTAATATTGAAAATTAGTAAAATATTAAATTTTCAACTCATAAGACCATAAAAATAAAATAATAATAATAATAATATAAATTTTATTTTTCCAAAATTTTATTGTTAAAGATGAGAATAATATAAAAAAAATGGTGAATTATGAAAGTCGTCGATGACCGATGGCGGTGATAGCCGGTGGTGGTGGTGACTAGTGATAAACAATGATTAGTGGTAGTGATGGCCGGTGGTGGTGGTGAATAGTGACTAGTGGTAGTAGATACCGATGATTAAAAAAAATATGAATTTATAAAGTCAAAATAAGTTTGTTAAAGTCTGGAAAATATTTTACGATTGTAAAAATAAGAAGTCATTTTTCTTAAAAATGACTTAATTTTCCTTTCATTAGGAAAATATTTTCCGTTTACTTATTTTTCTAAATGCCCCAGATAATATAAAATTGTGGAAAATATTTTAATGGAGCCTAAATGAACGTCTATTCATAGTGAAAAAACCATAATTCTCAATTTGCATTGGATTTTAGATTCACCGATTTCTTTGCAGGGACCTTTTTTTAAGCTCATAGTGGTTGTGCAACTACAACCTCCCCTCGATTTACCAGGATTCGCTGTCAAACCCATGTATGTACTCGAATAGGAAACAAAAAGAAAAACAAAAAATACTCGCTGCAAAGCAAGTGTATGTACTCGTTGTTCTTGCAGGTTGCACATTCTCATAATCAAGAAAAGTTAAGAGGAACTGTCTGTGTTAGCGTGGAAAATGTGGAGTGCACCAAACAAATCTATATGGGAAAATGTGATTTCGTCTTCTAACTCTGTATGTTTTGATGCATTGGACTGTATTTTTGGATTGGCGGCAAGCTAATTCTGCTGTTTCTTCACAGATTGGCAGCTTCTGGTTCATGCACTCTGTTCCTCCTTGGATGTTTACTCTGAGTTTCGTTTCAAGATTGCAAGACTACCTTGGACCGTCGCACATATTCTTATTGCTTGGATTCGTAAACAAGCTAATTTGGAGACTCACTCTCTTGCTAGAGTCTCTAATCGATATGCTTATTTTAAGATTTGAAAAGTTATCCCTGATTGTTTGTATGGATTCTATCCAAATGTTCAATGCTATAGTATTTTCCTTTTTTCAAAAAAAAAAAAAAAAAGAGCATCTATATACAGCAAAGTTTCTTTTTATTCACATACATTGACAAGTCAAATAACATTAATTAAAGCATACCAAGGCACAGTCTAGCAGTAAATACAAATATAATCTAACTATAAATCCAGGTTCGAATCCCCTTCCTCAATACTAAAAAAAAAAAAAAAAATTAAAACAATAAAATTTTTTACCTGTTAACTTTTAACTAAAATAATAAAGTGGACAATTAATTTAAGATACCTAACATGAATACTTGGGTATAGGACAGAGAAAGTAAACCCCAAGTTTAAATTACGTTTGGTAAGCTGCATTCGTAATATTTAAAACTTTATGAACTACGGTTTGGTAAAAGCTAGATTTAAGTCAAAGTTTTCCTAATTCAGTTCAGGAAAATACAAAAAAAACAAAAAATATATAATGAGTAACAGAAAAGCAAAATGTAATTTGACAAGGTTCAAACTCAATCCCAAACGGAGCCTGTATACTTATTTCCCTTCTACTAAAAGTAGATGAATATTTTCTTGATAGTGTACAGCGCAATCAAGGATTGCTACCTTAGAGTTTTACGTTTTCTATAATTTGATATTTCACCTTCAATGCGCTTTATTTCATCATTGAGCTCTTGCGAGGTAACTTTTCCAGAGAGTTGCGTCTCTCTGATAGCTTTATCACTAATCAAGCTCAAGAGATGCTTCAAACATGAAAGATACTCCACCTTTACTTCAGGTGAATCAGAAATTGACCTCTCAGATTCAAACTGCAGCAAAGTAAATGACCTTTATTATTTTTCATGTTTCAACGTCCATAAACAAAGATCAAACTTATAATGAGACGACAAATGTTATTTTCTACCAAATAATGGTCAAATCAAATAATACTTGCAAATTATTCATTTTGTCCATTGTAATATAAGCACTGCTACAAAAGAAACACACTATATGCAGGCAAGTACAATGAGATGCAGACAAGCAAATTTGAAAACATAAAATCTGACGTCACAGAGGAAGATGATATCTATCTATCTAAGGTTAAACAAATGGAAAAAACTTGTCTACACCGCCCCACATGTAGACCAAACAAATGAAGCTAAAGATTTTTTAAAAAGTATTTCGAGGTTATCCTTTTTTTTTTCCTAGTATATGTTCAGAAATACTCTCCTTTCAATAAGAATCAACTTTTTTATTGGTTTGGTCCATATGTGGGGCCATGGACCTGGTCCAGATAAGTTTTTCCCTAAACTGATATGGTCAGATTGCATTTTTCTAATTTTTCAGATGTTCAAATCAAATTGGGAATTTAACTGGAAAAAAGAAAAATCTCAAGATGTCTGATATGACGACATTATATATTGTTCTGTAGTTATAATTTTATCTAAACACACAAACTTGAGAAGATATGTTATGAATCATCACATTTGGTTTAACTAATGGTGTTATGAAATTCTTTTTCCTGGGGCAAAGCTAGACACTATGTGTATGTATTTAGGGGTTTGGGTCGGGATGGGAACTAGAGTTGTAAGACAATATACTGAACCAGGCATTACTTAAATTCCCTTGTAATAACAACTACTTGTGTGAGTGTATCAGATTCTTCAGTTTAAATGTGAATAGGATTGAGTTGGGTATGGGGCAACTTTTGTAAAACACAAAATCAATCTGCCTAAAGAAAATAATACCCATACCATCTCGAAACCAATCTGCTTAAAAGTAATAGGACTAGCAATTGCTACAGCAACATGAATAGTAACTTTCAAAAATCAAGTTTTAAGCTTTTGCTTCTGCACAACAACTCTTTTAAACAAAATCAATCAGAAACATTCATGTTTTCTTATTGTGAAACTGTTTCATAAAATGAAGTGACATGGGAAGAATTTAGAGCAATTAATTCTCAACAATTAGGCTAGAGTAAGGTGATTTTGGTTGGAACAATAATTGCTTTTAAAGAAACCCTTCGAATTAAAATTCTGAATTCATAGAGAAAAAAACAATACAATAAAGATTACTAATTGTTGCTGTCGTATTTATATTAGACAGGATAAATCCTAATTCTATATTGAAAAGTATTCCTGATGAGCTAATACTCCTAGACTGAAAAGTATTCCCATTTAGCTAATCCTAAATAAAGAGGGAAACTAAAAGAAAACTTCTTAATTAGTCTTGTATGCTTCTGCATCATGAAGTCTACTCCAAACTAGTTAGATATTACAAAAGTTTCTATTCAACCATATTTTATTGTTAGTGAAACATTTATTGGTGTATGTTATTTCATTTTATAGATAAGCTACTAACTCCAATTCCTAGATTACAACTTTTCTTTTCTCAAAGTTAAGTGTAGAAGAAAAGATCACAGACTATTCTACCTCTTAAAATTTTATTTCAAACAAAATAGCCCAAGTTTTTCTGACTACATGAAAACATATTTCATAAGAATGTTGTGCATAAAATATGATTCACAAAAACTCAAATAAAAAATGTATTAAGGGAATGGGGATTGGGGGTTTATTAGCACATGGGGAGCAGCGACTAGGGACTAGTCGGCTTATCCCTTTGCCCCTACATAGCTTCACTCTTGCAACATTGAGTTAATTTATTTTCAACTGTTCAAAAAACTAAAATCGAAAACTAAGTGAAAATCCAATATTTTCCTTTCATTTGCCAATGTAACCAAAGTAAAAGGCTAACCACTGGGTAAGAGCAAGTCCAAAAGATAGAAAAAAAAACAAGGATCAAATGAAACTAGTAGAACACATTGGCAACAACCAAGCAGGACAAACAGTTTCAAAGCATAAATCAAATTTCACCATACAATTAACCAAAAAGTTCAACTTGCCATAGCTATAGGCATACCTCTTTGTAAGCAGAAATGCATTGAAAAAGTGCACTAGCAGTCTCAACAGTAGATGGATGCTCTTGCTGATTGACAAATCAAGCATCAAATAGTGTTATCAAAGTGTTATATACTAGCAGAACAAGGACAAAAAATTTTTACAGTATTACTTGAGGGGTATAGAAATTTTGAGAAAATTCACACAACTATTTGCTTTTGCGTTTGAAGACCTATAAGAGCAGTGTACGTGCATTAGTGCATCCTACAAGTACACATGCTCAAAAAAAATATATTTAATCATACTGGAAATGCTGGACCAAAAATCCATGGCTCTGTACAGATCAAGTTGTGTGGTTAGACGGGACACTCTTTTAACAAGGTGGGGCTTTAGTACTGGTGATGACTGCTGATGTCTGAAGGGGAGAATATGTCATTAAAGCATAAATATAACACAAAATCAAGTTTTTTAGAGGAATATATAGGTTCTCATGTTGCCTTCACTAGACAAGTTATGTTTCTTTTATCTTAGCAGCTATTTATGGGTATTTGCTTTTTTGCTAATCAGAAGAAGGCTGCCACCAACTTGAGATCCAGAGAGATGCTGATTTAAAAAAGGAGTTGCTAGTTCTGAAGATGCTTATAAAAATCATTATCCACTTATGAAATTACCAACCGGCACTATCAATGTATAACCCCACAGATGAAGTGTGAATTCAATGAGTAGTACCGTCCCAGATGATAGCTGAGATAAGGATATTAATAAGAAATTCTGATGGTTATTAACAAAGAACCGCTGTTTATGATTAAACAGGGCGCTGCAAGCATAATTTTGTTTGCCTATAAGTTAAGGCAATACTATGAGAAGACAAAGTCCAGATCTATCTAAAAATTTCAAAGGTACAAACAAGGGCCACAAAATAGGGATATTAAATTAAAGCAGGTTTGGGTATTTTTGGAACGGATATGGATATTAAATTGATTACTAATCACATATTTGGGTCGGGTTTGGGTTTAAGGCCTTGGGTTTCCGCTTCCGAAAACCTATTTAGACTTTGGTTGTATGTGGAAGATTATGTTGTTATTTGTTAATGGTTGTAGTGACGCATTTTTAATTTATATGTTAATATAATAATGAATTTTTAATTCATCTACAAATGTTATATAAATGAATTTTTAATTCATATGTGGATGGTATACAATGAATTTTTATCTCAATTGTTGTTGTTAGGTTGAATACATAAATTCAACCCTGTACTTTTCACAAAAAACCTTATGGCATTTTCACCTTTTGTTTTGACCAATTGAACACTTCAACTTATAAACTTGTACTTATTAAACACTTTATTTGATCAATTGAACACCTCAACTTATAAAATTAGATCGATTATCACTTATTAAAATTTTAGAAAATATAAAATTATTGTTCCAAAAGTTGTATTAACCACATATCAAATCAATATTTTGCATATAAAAATCAAAAACCCTAAAAATTTACCATTTTTAATACAAGGAGGTGTGAAATTTATCACAAAAAATAAGTTCAGGATGTCACAAGGTCGATTTTATAGTTCAAGGTGCCATAAAGTTTTTTTTGTCAAAGTTCAAGGGTTAAATGATGTATTTGGCCGATGTTGTTAAGATAAACTTAAATGTTTTTTTTTTCCATATTTTCTTTGTTTATCTATGGATTTTATTATTATACATTTGAAATGTACTTTACTATTTCTAATATTTGCGCAAGTTTTATTTTATATTAAATGGATTTATGTTAGATAGAGAACTAGTACTAATAGGTTTAGAACAGGTAAGGATAGTGAAAGGGGTATATTAAATGGGCTTGAGACCAATGCATGATATTAAAATTTTAAATAGGTTTAGGTATGGGTATTTCAAAAGGGATTTTAAATGAGTTTTGGAACGGGTATGAGTAATAAAAATTTAAACCGGTTTGCATATGGGCATTCAAAATTAGTGGGCACCTATCCCACTTCCATCTCTAGCACAATCCAGTAAATCCTATATGAAAAGAGATGATATACCCTAAAGCCTATAAGAATAATGTAACATGAAAATCTTGGAAATTTTGGACAAACCGCCAAGTTAGTGCAAACATAATAATTTGAGGATGTTTAGAGGTATCAGAAATGTATCTGGCATATCTAAGTAGTGGTATCTACTGCAGATGCATGCCAAACAGAAACGGCGGCCTTTGTGGAAATATTAGTGATATTGACACCAAACTACAGAAGATATACGAGACAAGCACTTAAAATAGAAAAAAAAAAAAAAAAAAAAAAAAAAAAAAAAAAAAAAAAAAGACAAGCACTTAAATAGAAAACAAAAAAAAAAAAAAAAAAAGAAAAAAAAAAAAAAAAAAAAAAAAAAAAAAAAAAAAAAAAAAAAAAAAAAAAAAAAAACAGGGCAGGGTGGGGTGGTAGGGAATGTTTGGTCAAAATGGATTTTCACAGTAATAGGTACTTCAGGAAAAGTAAACAGATCTCATGAGAACAAGACCCTAATAAAGAATATTCATGATGTATTTGAGCATGCCTATGCCGTCACTTTAAAATACAATTTTACATTTAACACATCCTAACCAAATAAATAATTTCTGCATAAAAGGGATGAGCAAATGATCCGGCAAATTTGGTTAAATCAGCCAATTTGGTTCAGTGAATGGGTAATTGATTTTCGGTTCGATTAAAACTGAATCTAACCATATCAATCAAATTGACCAAAGAATGAACAACATTGTCTTAGTGATTAGAATTAAAAAACAAATATTAGGGTTAATATATAAAATCGGTTAATGAGACATTTTGGATAAAATTGGTCGGTTAATTTGGTTTTCATTTCCATTTATTTCGGTGTAGTTAATACAAAAATTAATTCAGCCAATTTAATTTGGTTAAATTCCGTTAAATATGTAGTTCAGTAAATTCGGTTAATTTGAAAAATAACTTGATTAAAGATTTGACCCAAATTGGTGAACTGATCCCCCCTAATAATTATACCTGTGCACATGTTCTCAAATGAGGTAAAACCATTTTTGACATTGCAATAATGTCCACCAAGTCAAAGCAAAGTTATTTTCTACTGTGAGACTACAGGTGAAAACATACAAAATTTTATCATTAATTAATCATCTTCTTTAATATTAAGTTACTCACCATTGACTCCTGTAGCTCTTGTTTTGCAAGCTCCACAAGCCCAACAGTCTCAAGTGATTGCATCTGCAACAACAGAATTTCCATCAATTTATACCATGTCATAAAATAGATCGGCACATATTAAGCATCCAAAATTACTAGCTCAGTGTTAATTATACATTTTTAGGCATACGAACCCACAGATCATAACAAGATTCGTGATATGTGATAGTTTCAACAAGCAATAAAGGGTATAATTGACATTTGATCACAATCTAATTCTGTTATATGCTAATCTGATGACGCACGTATGCACATTTTAATGCTTGCTCTTGATAGGCAAGAAACATGAGAAAACAGGTGAGAAGACAATGAAGATGAAGTTAACAGCACTGGAAGGAACAATAACAGCGATCAACCATCCCTTCACATATGATTTATCTGCAACAAGACCACAGTTTCCCAACTTCACAACCAACTTAATGTTGAAACGTTGGCCTAACCACACATTTACAATGATTTATGAGAATTTAATGAAATTTCAAGAACCTCTATTCCTGCCATGGAATTACAGTATAGTAATAGAGTGAGTGTAATTTAATGACCTACAATCAGCTATCCTCATAATGCCTTGGCTGAAACTTACATATAATTCCTCTCATGGACCAAGTTTTTCACTCTCCATGATTCATCAAGTTAATGCAAGAACAGTATATTGCACAAGGTTTAGCAACAAAAACATTGGGGCTTGAAATTTGAAAAAAAAAAAAAAATGATACTTTGACAAAATTAAATGAGAAGAAATACAAAATTAAAAGAAAAAGAAGCATTTTACACAAAGGTAAAAGAAAAATCATTGGACTTTTTAAGATAGAGCTCTTTTTCGTATATTGAAATATGTCACCAAGTTTCACAAAATAAAAGGAACTGACCAATATGACCAATGCTGCACGTCCATGCCTCCTAGTTTCTTCAGATACCTCAGCCTTCTGCCTGCTCCATGATTGGTTTCTC
This sequence comes from Jatropha curcas, assembly GCF_014843425.1. The sequence goes on along the minus strand of NW_023590789.1, from coordinate 15,220,222 downwards.
AATTTTTTTAAAACTTGCTGTGCTATCCTATCATGCAAAGAGAACTGCATATGAATAATCTGTAAGAATCTATACCAGTAGGAATATGGTTCTAATAGAAAAAATAAATAAATTGACTCTTCTATAAAATTCTTCCTTTAAAGCATCGGTACAAAATTAATATTGAATCTTCTATGATTAAATATCAGGGAATTAGTAAAATACAGTGACATCGCCCCTCCTTTTTAATTAATAAGAATGAGACAAAAGATACTCAGAACTAGCATAACATATTCACAGCAAGTCATGAAGGAATTGCTATAGTAAAAGTTGGACCCTAAAATTCTAGGAACCCAAATTTAGACGGACATAACTAGCAAGGAATGAAAGGTAAAGAACACAAACTGACAAAACAATAACCTCAAGTACACCATCTTCCAAACCTATTCCATGCCAACTCCAAAAATTCAGAAAGTCTTTCACAAAAAGAGATTTCTAATTAAGCCTAAAACCTCAGTCATATGAAAGTTAAACCCCATTCATATAAACACCCCCCCCCCCAGAATTAAGGCACCGTATAAGCACCTACAGTCATATGAAAGTTAAACCCATTCCATTACACCACCCCCCCCCCTTCTCGCTTTTATTTCTTTCTCTTCTCTCCTAAACCCCCCCCCCCCCTTCTCGCTTTTATTTCTTTCTCTTCTCTCCTCCTCTTCATCCCATGAGCAATCAATTCATCACTCCACTAAAAAGACATAACTTAAGTCACCCCAGAAAATTCAAGAATGTCCCTATTTTATTAGAAAATAATGAAAAGAAAAGGGTCACATTACTTGAGCAATTGTTACTTAAAATAAATTCTGAAAAAATTAAAAAGGTAATCTCATAAATAACATATAAAATATTTATTTATAAACTATATAAGTCTAAAAATCACACCAAAATATAAACCAAAATTTTTTATTTTCTTAAACCAAACCAAACTATTTAGAAAGTAAAATCCAACCAAACCACCAAAATTTGGTTCGGATTGGTGGTCTAAATCAAACAGAGCATACTCTTATTGTTCTCATTGAAACTAGCAAGATGCTTTTTCTTTGTTGCATTTTCTCAACAGTAAATATCTAATAGATAAGTAACTTACATTCAAATAACAGTATTTGCTATTGCATATAAACAAAGGCTAATGCGTTACATGGAAAATGAACAAGGTGTACATGTAACTAATGGTTAGAATTTAAATCAAAAAGGCAAATTTAAAAACACATGAAAGGATTATGATAGAAGACATTAAGACATCTACATATGTATTTAATGAATAGAGAATTTCAATTTTTTTTTCCTTATGCTTAAAAGTTGATTTGCAAGGAAATTTAAGATAACAAATAACAAACCTTGTTGAATTGCACAAAAGCTCTTTTGCCTTGTCAAGCTCAGAAATTGCTTCAGAAACATGAATCCTTCTTAGTCGATTTGCATTCAGCATTGCCACCCTCGCAATGTGAAGCATGTTAGCACCAATCTGTACATGGAAACGAAAACAAGTTTCATTTCAATCATGGTCTATGTGGTTTTAACTCATTCCTATTAGTAGCAGTGAACACATTTTTTTTACCAAGAAAGCAGCAAATATCAAATGAAATAGTATCCCTATATCACAATTCATAATCAAAATGATATCAACCCCGTCTTTGTAAATAATTTATGTGCTGATGATACATCAAACCTGAATGTGATCATCGGGAAGTAAGGTTTTCCGAGTCTCAAGACACCTTAAAGAAAAAACAAAATATTATTAACTCTTGGATGATAACTTCTTTCATTCTACAGAATTACTCTATGACTGTTTACCTTTGAAGAAGCTCTTGTGCTTCCTTTAAGCTCCCAGCTGATTGTAGAGTTAAGGCTAATCTTTCAGCTGCAATTACAGTGTCCATTGAATTCCATCCCTGTCTCACAAGATAGGTACTTAAAGAACTGATGCTGGCATTAAATAATTATAAAGTTAGGAGATCATGAAATCTTATGGTGCTACCAATTAGATAAGGACCAATTATTAAAGATATTTTAAATGCCACAAGAGCGTTTTGTTTTAAAATTTTAAATTTCCATAATGCAATTCCACTACGAGAATATGTTGCACATATAAATACATTAATACTTTCCTTTTCAATATGACACATCAACAAGCCAATAGCCATTTGTTTTCTTAACTTAATTTATAACACTTTTACATTGATAGCTTACATACTTATTTTATGATAAAATTTATGTTCATAGGAACCCAAGAATGAGGAGCATATATAAGAGCCAAAACTCCCAATAAAATAAAATCAAGAAAATAAGGGAAGAGAATCAGAAACTTAAGCCTGAAAGGTAATGCATCCAAAACCTACACAAAAGAACCAAATCTAATTGAAGGAGTTTACAAAATGTCTGCTGGAAGGAAAAATAAGTGAAACAAGACAAAAGATAAACAAAAAAAAAAAAAAAAAACTCAAAAAAAAAAAAAAAAAAAACACTCCATTGTATGAGCCTAGTGGAATAATAAACATAAGAATACTAGGGTGTGTTTCCTTGTAGAGAACTGGAGTAGCTTTCTAGAAAAGTTTTCCAAGAAAACTGAAAAATAGAGTTTTGTGTACAAATCACTGCGACCTAACCTACTTTCATTCAAAAGAAAGGCAAAAGCTTTGGCAAGAAGCAAACGACTTTCTATCATATTTGCCAGGCTTCCAGTCAGTTTTCTATTTGGAAAACTAGAAAACAATTTTCCAAAATTTAACTAAGATTTGAAAAACAGTTTTAATTTGTTTTCCACAATTTTCCTTTATAATAAAAGACATATTTTCCAATTGTTTTTTATTTTTAGAAAATGACATTTTCATAATTAAAATTATAATATCTATGAAAAAATTTTCTATAGAATATTTTCATTGAAAAAATAAAAATATTTAAATAACATAAAAAGATTATATTATGCTTTAATATATAATTAATTTTATTATTACAAATATATTATATCCTTTATTTCTGAAAAAATTTAGAAAATGATAAAAATTGATATTATTATTATTGATATATTAGTTGATCAATAGATCAATAATAAAGATATATTATTATTATAAATAATCAATAATAAAGATTCAAAAAATTTTAAATTTATTTTATAATATTTTATTTCTTTTAATTATGAAAGTTATGAATAATGTTTATGAAGTATTTAAATTAAAATATGACTTTTTATTGTTACCAAGTGAACGCATTTTCCATTTTCTATTTTCTAGTTTTTATCTTTTAAGGAAATTGTTTTCTAAGAACAAAAAATAGAATACATAAAACTATTTTCTATAAGTAAACACACCCTTAGTTTTTCTTTCTTTTTCTTTCCAATTTTTTTTTTATGCTGGGGGGTTAAGTACTTGATAGAGTCAGTGCTGAGTACTTGCCTAGCTTGACAGAAGAGTCTGCAATGGAAAGCATGATCTTGAAACAAAGAATACAAAATCAGAGACCATAGGGCAAGAAATACTATTTTAAATGCAAAAGTCTCAATTATAAAGCGTGCGCATGCCAAATAGAAGAAGGTTGGAAAACACAGAAGATCAGTCACATTCTCAGATAGAACCAGTTTGCAGTAGAAGTAAAACCAAAAAATCAGATAAAGAAAATAAGTCAAACCTTTGATACTTCCATAATATGCAGGATCTTTCTCTGTAATTTCTCGGCTTCTTCAAGATTATTGGATTTTAGATACATCTGAATGAGACCAAGAATAAAACTAAAGTTATCCATGGAACAACATACTAGTATTTTATGTGATAACAATATCAATAACATTCACAAGAAAACAAAAAATTCATTTGGATGTATGCTATCTTATTCCTAGTATCTTCCTTTCCTCACCTAGGAAAGACAAAATAAAGTTGCAGTTCCAAAAAAATGCAGCTTAATAGGTTACCATAAGCAATTTTCATTTAGTTTATTGAATCCCATGTCATTCAAAGGACTTTCTTAATTCACTATCATAAAAGTATAAAGTTATTCTCATATAATCCACTCTTTCTCTCTCTGATATTTTCTTCATTGTTCCCTGCTTTGTTCTTCTCTACTCTGGTTTGTACCAGAGGTTATACATAGATAACATCATGCAATTAACATAAAAGATAAATAGGAGTCACGATGAATATTTATAAAGGTAAGAACAATTCTCCCACCAAAATGAATTAACACAGTCTGAAGACATCAAAACTGCCCCCTTTTTAACTACCCTAAACTTAAGGAGTAAGATTGAGAAATGTAGCAACCAGACAGACTTGGGAGATGGATACAAAGAATATAGATATTGTGTTCTGCATGAGAAATAAATAGTACATATAGCATTTAAAGAACTTAAGAATGTATGTTTAGATAGCTGTAATCATCACGGATAAAAATTGTATCATATGTGTAATGGAACATGTCAAGGTACAACCTGAGCAAGATTGCGCAACCTCATCGTGCATATACCTGACTCCCCTTGGCCAGCTTCCTACATAAACAAACAAGATATGGCAGCCACACTGTCAAGTTATATCAAAAGTAGAAGAAAACCCAAAACCAGCCCTAGTTTTGAGTAATTCATGTACCTCTAATATTCGAATAGACTCCTGGATAAGGACTTCAGCATCCTGTTCTTTTCCTTGCAGGTATAGAACCTTAATTGTAATTATATGACAATTGATAAGTCAACTGAAAATGAAGAGAGAGAGAGAGAGAGAGAGAGAGAGAGAGAGAGAGAGAGCTTGCAGGTATAGACCTTAATTGCGTAATTATATGAACAATTGATAAGTCAACTTGAAAAATGAGAGAGAGAGAAGAGAGAGAGAGAGAGAGAGAGAGAGAGAGAGAGAGAGAGGGAGGGGAATGAAAAAGAAGGAACAATAAAGAACAAAGCATGTACTCATAAAATTATATAAAGCGAATTTATTTTTTCCCAATCTATTAATATGAAGTTACCAAACTTTAGCTGCCATGTTAAACAACAAACTAGATAAGAACTCAAGGACACTTTCATGAAATGTGGAGAAGACCCATTCTATTAATGAGCATGTTGCTACATCTCATGGTGGATTTCTGCAGTTACTTGTGATAGAAAGGCAATCCTAAATCTGATGCAATATAGCTTATGGAAGGTGATTTTATATTGTGGGACATAGTTGCCGAATTGTATCTACAGTATCACTCTCTAGAGCCTAGTTCATTTAAACTGGGAAGCAATGAGGAAGACCACCAGAAGATAATAAACAAAGTTATTTCCAGGCATGGATATCAAATTGTAATTAAGATTTTATTTTCGAAGTTACCATAGAATTTAATGTATTTACAATCTTTGATTTTTTTTTTTTTTTTTTTTTTCCTTTGATTTTTTTTTTTTTTTTTTTTTTTTTTTTTTTTTGTCTTCTTTCCTATTTTAAATAAAGGCCCTAAGGTTGATACACAACAGCAACTTTGCCTACAGCTTGGAGTATCTGGATTTTGCTATTGAAATTCAAATTGACATTTAGTTAATTTGCAAATCTTTAAGCTTTCTGATAGTTTCTCAACTAGTTCTGGAATACAATAACATGAAGCCATAGAAAATAAAAATAAAATAATTAAAAATAAAACTTGATAAAAAAAAAAATAACATGAGCATAAATAGAAACCTTGATAAAAAAAAATAAAAATGCATAAAGCCTGAAGAAATAATAATGAATGCAAAGGTTCTTTTACGTGTTCTTTTTTTTTTTTTTTTTTTTTTTGTCTTCTTTCCTATTTAAATAAAGGCCCAAGTGATACACAAAGCAACTTTGCCTACAGCTTGGATTTGGGATTTTGCTATGAATTCAAATTGACATTCAGTTATTTGCAAAATCTTTTAAGCTTTCTGATAGTTTCTCAAACTATTCTGGATAATAACATGAGCATAAAAATAAAAATAAAAATAAAAATAAAAACCTTGATAAAAAAAAAAATAACATGAGCATAAATAGAAACCTTGATAAAAAAAATAAAAATAATAAAGCTGAAAGAAAAATATAATGAATGGCAAAGAGTTTTACTGTTCCAAGATGATACATCGTATCTGCATAATCTGCGTGGCCAAGTCCCAGAACACGCCCCTTTATCTGAAAGATTACAAGGTGGTATTGGTTGTTATAAGTTCAAATTTCAAGCTACAAAAACGAGCTGCAAATCAAATATAAGTTAACAACAAACAAGAAAATTTTCTTGCCATTGAGGGAAAATATATATATGTAAAGAAGTTGTTCATACCTTTAAAGCATGCTGCCGAAAGAAAAATCAACAAGAACAAAAACCCAGATCAGTACAAAGTGATAGTAAAATAGTAGGATTAATCATTAGACTTATCCTGTACCATTTTAGACACAGACTGAAAAGATAATGTCTTGATAGTAATATTTTTGTTTGCATTTAAAAGCCAAAAATGCAAGAAGAGAAACCAAGTAATAGAAATAACCATAAAAAGCACATACAAAGAGATGTCTATCTTCTTAATGAAAATATGAAATTACATGTAATTGTTGCTGGCGTTTAAGCATCTGAAAATTCCATATTGCAAAGGCGTGTGGAACCTGGTAAGGTGGATGATAAAAATGGCATACTAGAAGGAAAATGAGAAGAATTTAGAGAAGTGAAGAAGTAAAAATACACAGTACAACCACTCCACAAATGAATTGTACAATGAGCTGCTGAAAATTTTATTCTGCTCCTTGCTATACTACGACAAGAAAATGTTTTAGGGTGGAAAATAACATGTCCATGGCTGAGAAAAGTTTTCAACAACACAAGAATATGGAATTTAACCCACAAATGCAACCAACAGAGAAAAAAAAAAGTTGAAACAAGTCTCTACACCTCTTAATCATAAGAGGTATAACTCTTAAGCATAATAAGCACAAGATATGAAATCACAATCACCTCGTAGCATTTACGAGCTTCTTCTAGTTTCCGCTGCACAAGATAAAACTGTCCAAGGTTGTGATATGCAGCCCCCACACTGAGAATAACATGAATGCTTACATGAGTAACGATGATGAAAATGATGGAGACTACTAACTGTTTAGTTATATAAACCAATACAAATGTCATAGGTTGAAGCAAAGATATACTCCCTCCATCACAAAATTTTTTCCACTATTCCCTTTTTGGAGGTCCCAAATAAACATGCCTATTTCCACAAAGTCAGATTTTTGGAATTAATTTTTCTAATTTACCCCTTATTAATTCTTCAATTCAAAAGCTCATTTATTATGACATAAAGGATGATTAAGGGGTACAAAACAAAGAATTGTGTATAAAATATGAGTTGGCATAGCATTTGCTATATTCCTTGAACATTGTGAAAAAAATAAGGTGGCAACCGTTTGGTACTAAAGGAGTAGTAAATTTGTTTTTTTTATCAACAAATTTTTATTTTATTAATAATAATTCCAGGAAAAAACTTAACAAATCTTAGCAACTAAAACCAGACTAATAAGCCTCCCAATACATCCAACTTAGCCAAAGAATGTTAAGTTAAAAAAACCAGGACTGAAGTACATCAAATCTAAAGAAACTGATAGAAAGAAAAATTCTTGAGTTAAGAAATATAAACTTTCATATCAGATTACAAAACCATCTAACACCATCCTTCTTAACAACTTAACAAAGGAGTAGTAAAATTATGGATGAGCTTCTTGAAGCAATGCAAGTGGAAGGAGAAACGTTGATCCTACATTTTAATAATTCATACACTGGGAGACTATTAACTAACATATGAATATAGTTCAAAACATTAAATTTCAATTACTCAAAATTTAACGCCAACAATTGCTTCAACTAAAATGGATTGGAATGACCCCATTCCAAAATATTTTGGAATTTAAAAATGCATTTCATTCTATTCCAATAGTTTTTTTGTTTGGAATGAAATACGGTTTGGAATTTTGGAAAAATCTCCTACTTTAATAAATAAATAAAAATTCTCAAACTCTATAATTAGCTGCTTTATTTATCCAAATTTAGTTTAAAATATTAAAAGGACAATTTAATTATTGACAAAAAAAACATCTATTTTTAAACGAGGTAGGATTGGTGTTCCCTTATAAATTATTTATATTTAATTATATTTCAAATATAATAAAAAAGGTAAATATAAATTTGGAATGTGAAATTTTTAATTACAATTCCGTTCCATTCCACATATACTAATCAATACATTCCACTATGAATTCCATATTTCAAAATTACATTCCAAATTAAAACTTCAATTTTAGAATGAAATACACCAAATAAAACTATACCCCCAGGAATAATAGTTATCCGGCCATGGGAAAAGGATATTGCTAGTTAATTTCACCTGACTTCTAAATTGTGCAACTTTAGGTTCATTTCGCGTGGGTCTCTTATGTGACATTCAGTAGAACTTTTTCACATCATTTGAGTGACATCCCGACCCGGCAAATGGTCCGAAGAGGGCAGGCAGAACAAATCTCTTGGCAAGCTTCTAAGTGACAAGCTAGCTAGGGTAGTAGCATGCGGGACACAGGAATAAATCAATCATACATTGGGACGGAGGAAATTAATCACTATAGACGCCTTTTAATGGAATAGCCTGGAGAGTTGGAAGAACTATTGGGTTAAATGTGGTTGCTAAAGAGAAATCCTATGATGGGTGATCATCTAGAAGTTTCCCATTCCACCTGCGCGAGCAAAACTCCTAGTAAGCTTCTAGGATGCCAGGTTAACTAAGGTAGTAGAATGCGGGGCTCAGGAACAAATCAATCATATATTGAAATAGAGAAAACTAATCATTAGAAGCACCTTTTATTGAAATAGCCTGAAGAGTTAGAAGAACTCTGGGGTTACGTATGTTCGCTTAAGGGAAATCCTAGGATGGTTGATGATACAAACCCACAACCCTTACAGGTCTATGAAATAAGACATAAACATCAACATGCAAGTGAGAGAGAAGAAGAGTTAGTTGCTGACCAATTCTTATCTCTAATTGGTCCTGCTGATTTGTTGATTCAGTTAGCACAAGAATAGGTCAGCGTTTCTGTTGAATGAGTGGCTTGAGGAGTGGTTATGCTTCCTACATTTCAGCATTTCAATTTAAGTTGTTATCCCATAAACCTACGAATTTTTATTATAAATAGACCTAGGATATTTCCTTTTGGACATCATCTGGAAAATTATTTTGAATTCCAATTTGTACTGGAGATTTGTCCATCTTGAACAGGACAGTTTCAACAACAATACATCCACCATTCTCTTTTTTCAATCCTTTTGTTCATCTTAAGTTTTAGTGCTCATTAACAAGTGACCTCTTGAGAAGTTATCCATTCCACCTATAGGACAAAACCTTTGACTTGATCCAAAGCGAATAATTACTCAAGAAATTTCACAAAGGGTGTGACAATTGATAGATCGTTATAGAAAATTTTTAGGTAAAAGTAATTTTTATTAAGTGTTCTATTTTGAGTGATGGCATTTTCTTATGCAGAGGGCAAAAGGTTATGTTTGCAACTCAAGCCTCATAGGACGTTCTAAAAGTTCTTAATTTATTTTTTGAATCCAAAGTTCCATTTTGGTAGTTGTTTGGAATTTCCTCACCAAAATTCTAAATCCCAGCAGAAAAAGGAAAAGCATGACTCTCTAATAGAGGTCATGTAATGTAATTGTTTCCTTACTCTAAGATACATGAACTCAAGTATCACTTGTGCACATCCACAAGTCAACTTGGGCTATTTTCCAAAGTTCCCAAACTCAAATTGATATCACAATCTTGAAATGCCCTTGGAAAATGATTATGCACCTTTCTATAGCCACCAAATAGCTTGAACTATAATTTAAATAGTATATCCTCTCAAACCTTATAATGTTCTAGAAAATCACTCTAAAGAGCATGGTCACCCTTTCTAGCACACAACCACCATTTCTGCCAGAATAATACTTACCATCTCTCCCCAAAAATGCTATTGCTACTTCTGTAAAGCATGCCTCCAATGTCATTTATTCTAGAGATTTGAGAGAATATAGTAAGAGCGAAACCCATTTTCTCATCCTAAAGTAGACAAAACCCTGTGCAAACCAAGTTAATGATATTCAATAGGATGCATATTCCTTATAAAAGTCGATTAAATACAACTAATAATTGGTTAACAAACTAAAATAAAAATAAAATAAACTCAAACCATAAGGGACTGAGTTGTGAACTTAGATTCAAAATGATTTGATGATTATGAAACTATTTGTCCTAATAATACTACTAACCGTATATCCTCTGGACCAAACGATTCCTCCAGTATGTTGATGGCCTCCAAATACAAAGGTTCTGCTTCACCAAATGCCTTCTTGACTCTATACAACTCTGCCTGGAAGAAGAGAATGATGTAACAATTACTTTTCATTTGGCAATGTTTGACAAGAGATTTTAGTTGCCTCCTATAAAACATGTTTCCAAATCACAATTTGCTTGAGAGAGAACACAACTAATCCTCAGTATTGGCTACTTGTACATTTAATGGCGGATAATGCATAGAACATAAAATATTTTCCTCTTTATAAGAAATAAATTCAATTAAATTAAAAAATCCAGAGGCTATGCGTTGAAGCACACAGGTTGAATAACATGCAAGAGCTATAAAAAGAAAAAGAACCATGAATTAGAGTTCAAGGAAGCAAAGGTGCTCACAAACGATATGGGAAAACAAATTCAACAGAAGCTTAAGCTCCACAACTTCCACCCTCAGTTTTGCAAAAGTATAACCAAACCCTTCATATGTCATACTGTTTCTCACCTACAAAATCTACACAAAACAAGGTAATCTCTCAAGTCACAGTCCTGCACTCTGCCCCATTGAACATGCTAAAATATTTATCTAGATTGTTCCTATTCTCGGCATGATCCAATATATACATAAAGAACTCAATCAGTCTATATAATATAATTAGCCACTAAACCTCCGCCATCTACTGCCTCCACCACAACTTTTTCTTCTGACAGAATTCAAATCTCAGCTGCTAAAATTGCGAATAAAATTAAGCCGGGACTGCAATTGAGAGATTGCCAAATCTAGCTATAGTAGAAGGGTCACAAAAAAATATCCATCGGGATCTAGTCCTCACACCAGACATTCTCCAAAAGCAACACACTCTCCATCTCTTTACCCTAAATATAAAACACTGGAAAAATCTTCATATGCCGATAAATTTGCCATACAAATTCATCTATTGAATAAATCTGGATGAGCAAATCTAATTCTAATAGTAATCACTCAGTGATCTCCAAAAAAGAAAAAAAGAAAGAAGTACATGTTTATATAGTTGCATCGCTAAAGTTTTTTTCTAATACAACAATTTTAAACTAGAGTTAAGAAAAGAAAAAGTATGCATTAAAACTATCAGCAAATTACTGAGCAGTAGACCAACCAAATTGTTGCAGGCAGAAGCAACATGAGGATCCCTATCACCAAAACCCTTTTTAGCTTCTTCTAGGGCAGAAAAGAAGAACTTTTCAGCTTGTTCCAATTTTCCCTATCAAAGAAATGGAGGCTAAATTTTGAGTAGAAGTACAAAATTGTAACAGCAAATTAAAGAACATATATCCACAGAGAGAGAGAGAGAGAGAGAGAGAACTGAGGGAAAGGGCAACATGCTTACCTGCACAAAGTATTCCCTCCCGTTATCAGTAAATATTCTCCATTTAGAAGTATGCTCATTTGAAATTACAGAACCATCCTCAATTTTGCGTAATCCATTTGTGTTAGTACCTTCTGATTCCGTTTCAGTACCACTGTCATTTGATGCACTAGCGAAGACAGCGTTGTCATTCTCCCCAAGAATGATCGCTGCAAACCATTAGCGCCATTCCAAAAACAGACATCAGCAATTTATCATTGGCAGTACAAACCACAAAAGAAGTCAGAGAGCACCTAATCAACTGAGAAGCTGATCCCCAATGAAACTAACAATTGTATAAAAGACATGGATACAGTGTCCCTTTCTTAAGACCATTCCATTGCCCATATGTAACTTTAGAACAAAAGTACATTCAAAGTTCAAATGATAAGGGCCAAGAATTCAGATCTTGGAAATGGAAACTAAGCAAATAAAGTTGTTGCTTCTTCTCCTAGAGTATAAGAAGCTAGTCATTTAACATTTAAAAAAAAGAAAGAAAGAAAGAAAGAAAAAGCATGAACCATTTGAAAATCATTAGTTGGTTATTTTGCAGTAATGTTTGTCCCAACAGAATTGAAATGATATGTTATCCAATATATGAGACTGAACAACGTTTTCCTTCATAGAAGACGACCTAGATTCTATCATATAATTGCAGTATTACTATCTCCAAAATATCAGTGCAGTAAGAGTTAATCTGCAATCATAACTTTAAGAAGAAAGCCTAAACCTTACACCTAAGTTTATTGTGCACAGGAAATCTAGTGAAAAATATGATTAGGAAAGTATAGTGTGTGTCAAAAACTAGTGCACTAGGACTTGTGCCCAAAGGCTAAAGCACTCAAGCAAGGGTGCCGTGGGGAAGAGCAGAAGAAAATACTCATGATTGTATAAAAAACTAGTGCACTCTAATGTTTAAACTCTCATGATTTCAAACAATAGGAAACAATATAAGTTTTCTACTAATAAATATTCAACTGCTAAGACAGGAGATAACACTTTAAATAGACTAAAACCTAATAATGAATTAAGCCTCTAAGATCAATCAAATCAAAGCAGTTAATAAAGAGCACAAGAAAATAAAGAGACAACGAAACAGAAAGAATACATATCAGAATACCCTTCACAGTAGACTGTTGTGGTGACTGCAATCTGTTGCAATAACATGATTAGCAACTCATGGTTTGTGAGAAGGAGATAGAGAAGAGAAAAATAGTTTTAATAGAAGAGAGAAGTGATTAATTTAAAGAAGTTATAAAATTTAGGAAAGAAAGAAACACTGAAAAGAAAAGTTATAATAAAGAAGAAAATTTAAAGGAATAAAAATGGTTTTAAGGAAGTTAAACTGACTAAAATATTTTGAAAAAAAATACCGCCAAAATAAAATAAAATAAAGACACAAAACAAAACAAAATAAACACAATAAATAAACAAAAAAAAAACACACAATAAAATAAAATAAAAGAAATCGATTATTTTTAATTTTGTCTAAAAAATAGAATCTGATGATGACATTAGAATCTCACATCAGAGCATTATGCATCTCTTTTAGATAAAAACGTTTTTCAAAGTTGCACATAATAGAATATTAAAACATAACACAGAGTAAGTCTTTCAAGCTGTCAGATGACTAGACAACCGTAGGCACCACACTGAAAAGTTATCCGATCTCTTCATAAATTGTAATTGCCAACTGTCAGATGACTAGACAACCGTGTCAGGCAGCCCCCCCTTTATCGAAACTAAAGAGAAAACCAAAGCGTAACACTCCCTAGCCACAGAAAAATGGATCAAAAGATGATGCAATTATGGAAATAGCTCACCCATTCAAAGAATATTTGGAAAGTAAGAAGAATTGTGAATGCCCATAACCTACTGGAGTGGAAATTTATGCTGTATTCTCACAAATTCCTGGACTTAATCAAGTGAATATCTTTTCTACAGTTCGAAAGCTTATGAGAGGCAATGCAGACGAAATTTTTTGGCCAAGTCTCTCCCTGATCATGAGAAAATAGATTGGATAGAGTTTCTTCTTAACAATGAGAGCACTTTGTACTCACTTAGTTTTAATTGTATTGAATTTAGATAAATGGTGATTCATGCTATATTTCATGCAGTCCTGGTGAAAGACATTTGAAGTCAGTTGGCTATTAGAATTAATTTGTCGGTGGCGGTGTTTTGCAGAAAACTGATGAATTAATTGCTTTAATTTATTATGTTGAAATTTCTAAAACAAGATCATATGATGACAACTTTATGCATTCTATACATTGGTTAATTAATTATCCAACAACAAATTTCAAATTCAGGATTTGAAATTCTTCTTATTCGCAAAACAAAGATTTTAAAACTCATGACTTTCAAATTCTAAATTTCAAATCCAATATTTGAAATCCTAGATTTCAAATCAAATGCATAAATCCAAATACAAAATTGATTCAATTTATGAAATAATTCCTTGCTTTTATGAACTCTATTGTTTGGAATAATAAACAATGAATTCAATATATAATATTTCCTTAGTTAGCTTATTTGTTTAAGGTTAGTGCTTATTGTGAGAGTATTGATGTCATTTAACTATAGACCCAAGCAGTTGATAAATTCTTTTAAAATTCTGTAAAAACATTTCTATTTCCTTTATAATGATTTCTTTTTTTTTTTTAATTAACAGAATAGAATTCCATTAATTTTTTCATTCCAAACAAGAGAATTGCCAAGAAAGAAATTAATTGAATGAATTCCTTCAATTTTGGGTTCCTAAACGGCTTGTTACCATTCCAGGTCTGAGAATTCACCTAATAACTGACCATTGCGAAAAAAAAAAAAAGTCCTAGAAAAATCAACTAGAAAGGCTACCATAGACAGCTAAAAAACACCAAAAAAAAAAAAAAAAAAAAAAAAATTGCCAAGAAAAAAATTAATTGAATGATTCCTTCAATTTTGGTTCCTAAAACGGCTTTGTACCATTCCACGGTCCTGAGAAATTCCACCTAATAACTGACCATTGCGAAAAAAAAAAAAAAAGTCCTAGAAAAATCAAACTAGAAAGGCTACCATAGACAGGCTAAAAAACAGCAACAAAAAAAAATAAAAAAAAAAAAAAAAAAAAAAAAAAAAAAAAGATGATAATAATATTTTGATAATTCGAAATTACAATTGAATATCCACGCACCCAATGGAACAGAAATATACCAGCTGGTCCAACTATAATACTCCACAGATAATGATCTTTATGATTCACCCTCGAACTAGACTTCCCATAACCATATTTATAGGAAAAACTTGTTTTACCTGAAAAAAACAAACAATACAGATTATGAGTGCAATATTATTTAATACCAAAATGACAAAATAAAATGACAAATCTATCTATAATGCACTAACAAATAATGATAATACTCATTTATATCACCAAAAATAAAAGAGGCTAAGAAGTAAAGGTAACAGAGATGGTTGAAATAAGGCAAGAACTATGATTGAAGAAAGACAAAAGTTACGTACTGGAGAGCAAATTGGAAAATGAATTAATCGATTTTCTATGATTGATGCTTTGAGTTGAATTTCGGACCCTCTTTAGAACATTTGCTGCGATTTGTCGTAGATACATCTCTTCCAACGTAACTAGGAGAGAATGGTTTGTTTCAGCTTTTAGTTTGGGGATTCGGGGGGCTTTAGCTTCCTTACATTAAGGCTTAAACCCTTTACCCTTAAACGGCTAAGATATAAAAAAAATAAAAATAAAAATTAAATAAAATTAAAATACTGAAAATTATATCCAACTTACTTTTTATCACAATTAATATCCTAATTTGAAAATTATATATATATATTATTCTGAAGTAAAAAATATTTTAAAATACTGACGGATCATTCTACTCTTTGAGTATTCCTATTTTTCTTTTTTTACAATTTTTTAAGCTTTTTTTCTTTCTTTTTGCTGTTATTTTTATTGTATGATTGGCCACTAAAATATTTTTAAATTAAAATTTTAATATTTTATGATATTAATCAATAATTTTGAAATTTAAACTTATATGATTAAAACTTTTTTTACTATCATTTTTATAATTTGATTGGCCACTAAAATATTTTTTAAATATAAAAATAAAAATAAAATATTTTTTAAATTTTGAAATTTAAATTTATCTAGCTATATATATTCTCTTGGTTGAGTATCAGTTTTCTATATGTTTTTTTTTTTTTTTTCATTTCTATATATGTTTTTTTTTTTTTTTTTCATTTACAATGGTCATTTCTATGTATGCTTTTATTTATTTTTCATAATGGTTTTTTTTTTTCTTTCAATTCATTTTTTTTTTTTTTTTTTTCATTTACAATGGTCATTCTATGTATCTTTTATTTATTTATTTCATAATGGTTTTTTTTTCTTTCAATTCAATTCGTTAGACCATTACGTGTATTCAATTTTTTTTTCATATTTACATATACAGTTGCTACAACACTCAAATACTCCAAGGCTAAATATGGTGAAATCGTGAAGAACGATGATATTGGGTTCACGAAGATAATTCCTAATAAGTCATTGATGGTGGAAACCTTCTCGAGTATCCTCCATTGGGTTTGATTTTTTGTTAGGGACATACATCATACTGTTACTATTGGTCTTATTAAAATATGGAGTTTTTAAGCAAATGTCATATTTCACTTTTAACTAAATGTCATAAAATATAAAACATTAAAAAACTAACAGATTTGGTTAAAAATAAAACAAAAATACCCAAAATAATCTCAAACATTAAAATACTGAAAAAAAAATGCTAAAAAAAAAAAAGAAACGTTGAAAAAAGTAAATGCTGAAAAAAATTGAACCCTAAAAAAAAACATCAGAAACACAAAATCTGTAAGAGCAAATCCTATACAACTTATGTGATTCAACAATAAGGATGACAACCGAGGACGACGACAAATAGGAAATGAATAGAAAAAAAAAATGCCGATAGAAAACGGAGAAATGAAAAATAGAATACGAGAGCTAGCTAAAAAAAACAGCAGCAAAAAAGAAAAGAAACTAAAAAAAAAAAAAATGAGCATTAAACTAGGAAATTATTATAAAAGGAAACACTAAGGAATTATTAACTAATAATTAAAATAGGAAATTAATAGAAAAAGAAACATAAAGCAATTAAAATCCTGATTTACTAACAAACACACACCTAACAAAATAAAGGGTATAAAAGTAAAAACAAATTCAAACTGAAAATAATTTTAATTGAAAAGTCAAACTAATATTCTCTAATCATGAGTTTTAAAATATGACATATATAAAATCACACTTAAAATATTGAGAAGAAATACCCAAACAAAGTTAAGGTGAGTAAGTTTACTGCCAAGAATGAAGGAAAATGAATTGTGCAGTCCATGATCAATAATTACCGAGATTTTTTAAAAGGATGCTTAATTATGGATTGATTGTTTTAACGAATCATGTGCTGCTATCTAAGAATATGTTCTCTTGCTTTTATCTCTTGTTAACTTTTATCAATATGATCAAGGTACAGTTCTTTATTCTTTATTTTAATTTTGAATGGATTATAAAAAGACACTCGTGCAAATGCGTGAGCCTTCATCTAGTTAATAAATAAAACATATTAAATGTGAGCCCACGTCTAATAATTGAGTTAACTTGAACGAAGGAAGAAGCTAGCTAAGCTATCTCAAACTTTTTGCAGTTGTAACATTGACTGTAAAATAATCTTAATCTCTCATATACCTTAATTTTAACTTTTTATCACATTTGCACCCCAAATTTAAATTATATCAAATATACTATGATAATTGCACCCTAAATTCAATTATAATTTCACTCCAAATTCAAATTTTATCTTATTTTGATAGGACATTACTAAAAAAAAATAATCAAGAGGAGA
The DNA here is from genome assembly GCF_014843425.1 of Jatropha curcas. The sequence continues at coordinate 15,202,646 of NW_023590789.1, read as the reverse complement.
TAAAGTTCATAATAAAGCAAAACGCTTCGCAGAAAAAGTTTATGAAATGCAATATTTTACTTAATCAATACTTAGAGTTAAATTAACCTAATGTGCAGATGCGAGACCTAAAATTTCTATTTTTTATTTACATAATTTGAATTTGGGGTGTTTGGAAGATTAAGGCTATTTTAGGGTCTGCCATATTTCTTGACTAATTTAGGATTTGCACAATCAAGCTATTTCTTTGTTATAATCTTTTAGAACTAGGTTTATGTTCACTTATAAGCCCAACATATCCATCTGAAGGCTAAGCTCACTTAAACCATGAGCACAACCAGGCCTCTCAAAGAGAAAATACTTCCCAATTGCACTTAAGGGGGAGCATTGGAGAATGAAGGACAAAGTCCCACGTCGGAAGCAGACGAAGGAAAAAAAGGCCATATAAAATAAGGTGGAAAAGCCAGGATGAATTAGGTATTTTAAAACAAGTCCATCAATTCGAAGAAGATCAATAATATATCACAAGCTCATTGATATAGATTTACAAAGCCCATAATGGACTCAAAGCCCAACAAATCATTTGAACGCTCAAGCTCATTCGAGCCCATGGGCCCATAATCAAATATCCAACAGAGGAGAATAAAGTTTAAAAAAAAGGCGTAAACTTCCAAATGATTGAGAATAATACAATTCATTTTATATGATCATATGTTATTCATAAGGATTTATTTAAAAAGAATATTTTTCTTAATGAATTTGGGAGAGTTTTCGACTTAGTAAGCTTTAATAGAAATTGGCATTTAATGTTTCTTTTTTTCTCTTCCATATTTTGCTAGTTCAGTATAATATTATTTTATCACTTTTTCCTTGTTATTTTAAAGATTATAACTGAAAATTTTTTTTAGCTAAAGCCGTGAAGAACGAGCATGCATTAAGCTCTTCGATGGCTATGGAATCTCATTTCCAGGTGTTATGAAGCTTGACATAACTGGAAAGTAGACATTTTAAATTTGTTTATCATATTGTTTAAAGCTTCTTTGTCATTTTGATGATAATAGATATATTGGAGAATGAAGGAACAAAAATCCCACATTGGGAAAAAATGAAGAAAGACCATCATATAAAGTAAGAGGTGGAATGTCACCTTGAGATAAAGTCCGTTTCAAACTGGGTAAACAATATGTTTTAAACCTATTGATGGAGATTTACAAGCCCAAAATGGAGATTTACACCGTAAAGAAGTAAACTTTGAAGAGGTTAAAATAACAAAGTTCGTTGTATATACTTCATTTTGATGATAATAGATATATTGGAGAATGAAGGAACAAAAATCCCACATTGGGAAAAAATGAAGAAAGACCATCATATAAAGTAAGAGGTGGAATGTCACCTTGAGATAAAGTCCGTTTCAAACTGGGTAAACAATATGTTTTAAACCTATTGATGGAGATTTACAAGCCCAAAATGGAGATTTACACCGTAAAGAAGTAAACTTTGAAGAGGTTAAAATAACAAAGTTCGTTGTATATACTTGGTTAAGATAGTTAATATTTTCGGTTAATATATAATTTTATATTTAGTAGAGGGTCCAATTAAAAATAAGAAACTTTCAAAAAAATTTTTAATTTAGTATATAAAAATAATACAATTGTTTGTCACACACTAATTAGCAAAGCTTAAATACCTAATATGATTACAGTACATATACATATGACTCTTATACTTGCTATATGAGCTAATAAAACCTTAATCTCAACAATTTTATTAGTTTTATTGTTTTGAAATTCTCTAATTTCAGTTTTTTTTCCTCGACATACTGATTTGAATAGAGTCGTGGGCCTTATGTACAAGTCTAACATCTTTTTTCCCTTTTCTTTTTTCATATAACTCCAAAAAAATATTATTTTAATTAAATTAAAATAAATAACAAACATAATACCTTTAATAATGTTATTGGTATTAAAGCGTTTAATTATTCAACAATACAACGCTGAATGGACTAAGCGAGGAAGCAAACAAACAACCTTGCTAAATCTCCCCATACAAAGGGCGAAACAGCAGGAAAAATTAGGAAATAAATTAAAATCACATTGGACTAAAAGTTCCCCACTGAGACATTTCTTCCTATACTCCCACAAAAGGCTAGAAATAACAATGTTTGAAATGTAAAATGGCTTGATTCCAGACAGAGTTTCGCTCATGGTTTCCACAGGATGGTGGTTTCTGCAATCATGGAAGTAACAACATATGGATCCATGTTTGATGCAGGCCTTCTGTCCTCAAAATACCCTTTTCCTTCCTTTTCTGTATCCCGGCCAACGCGAACAGATGCTCCACGGTCTGCAACACCCTGTCCAATGACAAGAATTTGTGTCTATTAGGCCAGTTCATTGTAAAAACTTTTGGTTTTAGAAATGTATTATCATATACAATGAATGTGCTGCAATGTTCATTTCCATTACCCATTTGAAAGTGTTGATGTCAGCTGTTTCATGTCGCCCCGTGAGTCGGCGCTCATTGCCTTCACCATATGCAGCAATGTGTTTTTTGTGCCTCAACCCCAGCTTTTCAATTGCTTTCTTGATGACCTCATAGCCTCCATCATTTCTCATTGACTTTGTACTAAAGACACAAGAAGGAACAAACATTGAAGAGTAATTGGGTGTCCAATTATAACAGATTCAAAGAAACATATTATAAAATGGCATAGGTCCATACCTGTAATTTGTATGTGCACCTGCTCCATTCCAGTCACCCTATAAAACCAAACAGAAATATAAGTATACACAAACCAAGAACAGCTAAATAAGCTATGCATTAAGCCCTAAAAACCAGATTAGCAAAAAGTTACCTGAATTGGCTTAGGATCAAAAGAAAGCACAACTCCAGCAATCTCTGTAATCCTCTGTAAAACAAAATGTAGGGTATTTGAGCCAACAATGCAAACTGCAATAATAGTATAAATTTATGTAATCAAGTACTCAAAATCATATTACCTCCAAAATGTAGCGAGCAACCCACAATTCATCTCCGGCTGAGATACCAACTGCAGGTCCAACTTGAAACTCCCACTAAATAACATGAAAATATTTCAGTATTGGAAACAACCTAAAGATTAAAAACTGGTCGTAATAATTGAAAACAAGTTCCATATTCATACCTGGCCAGGCATAACTTCTCCATTAATACCACTAATGTTGACACCAGCATATAAACAAGCCTTGTAATGTGCATCAACAATGTCTCTTCCAAATGACTTGTCAGCACCAACACCACAATAGTATGGTCCCTATGATAGGTAGGTAATAAATGTAACCTAATTAGTGGTGGTACACCAAACGGTGATTGGTAGCACCAAAGAATTCAGAAACTCTGTGGTCGTACATTAAAACAAGTACATAACGGTTTGTTGAAGTAAAGAAAAAGGAAAAGGGCTCAAAAATTCTAAAGCATGGCAATGAGTTTAAATACCTGAGGGCCAGGGAAGCCCCCAATGGGCCAGCCAATAGGCCATTTAATGTCTTTCTGCAACAAGGTGTATTCTTGCTCAATGCCATACCTGTTTTTCACAAAATCAGATTTAAAAGTTAACCCACAGGATTATAAAGCAAGAAACAAAATTAGAGTATAACGAAGATGTAATTGCCATATGCAATCAAGCATCTTCCGCTATTCCTATTATAGTGCTCACAATCATTTGGCCTTCTTATGGAGGCTATATAAAAGGATGTAAACAATTAAATACTGTTGAATAGTGTACCAAGGCACTTCAGCAACCACATCAGGATGGCTGAAAATCTTAGCGGCGGCATGTCTCTTGTTTGTTGGAATTGGCTCACCGGCTGGGGTGTAAGCATCACAAATGACCTAATTCAACCCATGTAAAAAAAATGAAGTCTTGAGCTATGAAAGTTCAAGATAAACCCCAGCTGTAACAAACATAATATAGTGGCAAATTAGAACTCACAAGGATGTTGTTGCCCCTTCTAAATGGATCCCTAAAAATAGCTTGAGGACTGTTGCATTACATCAAGGAAAGTAAACCAATAAGGATTTGGACAAGAACAAAAAGGAAAAGGGTAAAAAAATCAATAAAGATAAAATCCTTACTAGAGGATCACTTCACTATCTTCTCCAGGAGCCTGGCCTGTGCTGGAACCATCGTAGTTCCACTTTGGAAGCTTTGAAGGATCACTGACTGGTCCAGAGAGGGTCTTTACAGAAGACAACAAATTAATTTAAATTAGAACAATTAAAACAACCTTAATAATAGTAAATAGTAAACCAATTTCTTTTTATGCACAGATTGCTTACCCTTGCTTTGCTCCTCAAGTCCATGCCAGATCCACCGATCCTGTTCAAGAATTCGACAAAACAAGATAAGCAATTAAAGAAAAGCAATGATAAATTGGATATTTGCAATTAAGTGCAAAAAGCCACGATAACAGTACCAAACAATTCCCAATAAGTTCCAAAACAAAGAATAACTATAAAAACTCAACTAAAATCTAATTCAACCTCCACAAAATGCCCTGTTTTCTTTCCAGAAGAAAAATTAGATTGAAAATAAAATTCTAATTGGCAAAATCTTTTTGAAGTACAAAGAAAATTCTGTCCACAATCACCACTTAAAACTACATAAAAAGAAAACTTGGATCTTATAAAAGAACAACTAGAACAACAGAAAAAAAATCTGAAACAGGAAAATGAAAAACTTCTCTAAATCCCAAAAACCAATATCATTAACAAGAAAAAAAAATCTTCTTTATACTTCAAGAGAAGTAGAAATCACAAAACACTAACAGGAGAACGGATCATAAAAAAAAAAAAAAAAAAAAAAAAAAAAAAAAAAAAAAAAAAAAAAAAAAATCAAAATAACGTATACCTATTGACTCAAATACATAGTTAACCACATAAATTCAAAAATATCTATGTACATGTATAAGCGTTTATGGTTGAGTAAGCACAGTAAAGTATTAAAAGGAAACGCACCATATGTACTCCGCGATGATCTTGTCAGTGGTCTCAGAGAGATTAAGGTTGATGAGATCTGAAAGAAGCGACATATCAACTACAGGACTAAAATCTCCTTCTTATTCTTCTTCTTGCTATCTGTTTGAGCTTGAAGAAGAACTATGCAATACAAAGAGACGTGATAAAAGGGAGGTATAGGTCAGCTTTTATAGCGAGGTTCCCAGTGTTGAAGATGTAAAATAACTCAGCAAAAATAATTTTTAAAAAATAATAAAAGCTAATAGTTGAAATCTGCTAATAATTAGTGAGTTTTTATAATTATATAAAAATATAATATTTATAAAAAAATAAAGGAAATGAATTAAGGTTGGCAGGTGCAGCGAAGTTAGGATTCTTTTTTTTTTTTTTTTTTCGGTGAAGAGAGCTGTAGGATTTCGATTTATTTTTTTTTTTTTTTTTTTCTGAAGAGAGCTAGGATTCCGATTTTATTGCTTCGGTCGTGGAGGGAATCTAATCGGAGGGACCACAATCATTTTACCGGGTACTTGTTTTTACCGGTTGTATCCGTTTCTTTATTACCAATCAAACCTCCTCATGACTTGACAGATACCGTAATCAACTTGTAAAATTCTCCGTCCCTCTTACACAGCCAACTTGTCAAATAATTGGGTCTTTGTTTGTTTCTTACGAAAAAAAGGCTTTTTATTAGATCTTTTTCTAACAGATTGACTTCTTGTAAATGATTAACTGAAACTGATGTCGTTTGAAGATTTTGTCGACGTTTCACTCTTCTTTTTTGTTAGATCAACCAAATGCATATTTATAACATTTTAAAAAATTTTTACCGTAATTTTACGCTATTTTCCCTTAAATGATGTTGAAAATTTGATCCACTTAGAAAGATAAATATATAACACTGCCGTTTTATCTCTTAATGGATAGTCACAGTCCATTCATTAAATTGAGAATTATATTAGTGTGAAAAATGAACGGTGTTACTAGCATGGAAAAAGCAATCGTAATGTTAAGTTAAGGTGTCCAATCCAGGCCATTTTCTCTAAGACAATACTTTTCTTGTAAAAAAGAAACAAACAAATAAAACTTTGTAAGATAGTGGAAATCCCACATGTATCCTATCCAAACATTTCCTTCTTAAAAATCCATTCAACACGCTTTAGACTGGTTTATTGATTCTCATTTCTTACTCAAATAATAAAAGTTATTTTTCATCCAAACCTCTTTTTATTTTATTTTTCGTTAGATGGAAAATTAAAAAAAAATTGATTTTACAGGTTCAGATGACTTGGAATTGTCAAAAGTCAGTGATCAAAATTCTTGCCCCTTTAAATTGGACTGTGACTGTTTCTTATATCATCTGGAAATAGAAGATATGTTGTCCCATTGTTTTTCTTTTTTCAAAAAAAAAAAAAATTACTTTGACATTCTAAGTGTTGAAAGTTTGTGAAGTATAATAATGATGGTTTGGAATGAGAATTTCACTTCATACAAGCATAAAATTATTTTTAAATGATTTATTCTAGTGGATATTAGAAAAATTATTCCAGTCACACATCCTATATACTAAAGCAATGAATTTTTTTTTCCTACAGTATTAAAAAAAATTATTGTAATTTTAAATAAGCTAAATAAAATGAACCTGATATAATTTAATATATGAAATATGAAATTTTACCGTAATAATATCTACAGTTATCATAATTTTAATTTTTGGCATCATTAATGCTATTTTGCTACAGTAATGTTTAAAGTAAACAAAAAAAGCAAAAGTATCTAAAGTGTCAGGCAAGAATGGGTGGGTAGTTGGGGATTGGAAAATAATTTACTTAAGAAAAACACAACCTAGTACCTGCTTAGCCGGTGACACTGAACCTGGCATGCTGTCGTACGGTGAAGGACGTGTGGTCCTTTTTTTAATTTGCGGCATCGCATTAACCGCCACGTGTCGTCGCATGCGAATTGTCCTCGAGTTCCCTATTAGACGGGACCCACTGCCACCTCGAAACTCCCAATGAGATCAATTTTTGCGAGTGTTCAGGGATAAAAATTTATTTTTTTGCTAATTAATAATTTACTATCCGTAACCTTAGCGACACTCTATGACACGTGCTAAATTAGCGCGTGGTTTTACTTTTTTTTTTTTTTAGAATAGATAGATTGAGGGATTTGCTAATTGTAAATCCCTGTACTTAGGCATGCCACCGGTTTATTTTGAACTGGAATCAAACTGAAACTGAATCGTATTATAAATTAATTGGAATCGGATTGAAATAGTCAGTTCAAAATTTTTAAATGAAACCAGCAATTCAATGACTGGTTAAGGTTCACGTGAATGTTAAAATATAAACTTGAACCGATCATAAACCGTCGGTTAACTAACCGTCGGTTAACTAACCGTTTCGGTTCGATTCGAACCAAAAATTTAATTATAATTTATTTAATTAATAACATTTAAACAAAATAAAGTGATAATTTATTTGATTATTTTATAAAATTAATTAATTTTATCTTTATTTGATTGATTTCTATAAAATTTAATTAATTTATTCTTAGATGAATATGAACATTCTAAAATTTATGAAAATAAAATTTACTAATATTTTAAACTCATATTAATTACTTTTCGAAAGAAAGATGTACGTTAGAGCGATTTATTTAAATATATATATTATATAGATATATATATATATATATATATTATATATATATATATAGCCAGAAATCGTTGATCAAAACCGCCATACAAATCGGTCGTATATATAGCCAGAAATCGTGATCAAAACCGCATCAAAATCGGTCGAAACCAAAATTGGACTGAAATTGACAGTTTAAAAACCAGTTAAAGTTTAATATTTTAAAATTTTTAAACCGTTGATTTCGTGAATCGAAATCGGTGTTTCGATCAACCGGACATGCCTACCCGTGGATTTACTATTTGATTGATTAGCAAATTGCCACTGCTCATTAACTCGGTAACGCTTCAAACGCCTAAAGCATTAAGTTGGCTTTTCAGGACGATCAATCCTTACACGCGGCAAAATCATGATGCTTTAACGTAAGCGCTAACAGAAGATCCCACAATAAGACGTGAAGACTGGCTTTAACGTTTTGAATTTTTGACTTTTGTTGATTACTACTGACAAATGCTACCACTCTGTCTATTTCTCTCTCCTTTTGCTGAGTACATTCTTTTACATCGTTTCTTCGTTTTGGATTTTAATTTAATGAATTATTAGTATTATGAAATTAGTTATTCCTTACAATTCGTTACTTCTAAAATTGTCATGCGAATATTTTTATACTCCTTTTTATGGGTTTTCAAGGACAAAAGTTAAATTACTATCAAGGACCTACGATGTATATACCTTTTCAAGGTAAGAAATGGTAGAGAAGTGCTGGCAGCCAATGCTTCTGAAACGACTTTTTAAGTAAAATATTAAATATTATTTTGACAGTAATCAGTAAATAATATTTAAATTAATTTTTAGAGATTAAAATAATATTTTTTAAAAAATTAATTTATATAAAATTTAACTTTTTAACAATTTATAAAACAGCTAAACGTTAACAGTTCTAAATCAATTAACAATGAATAAATTTCAAATACCAATAAATAAAACTCCAACGACCTTTAATGAAATAATCACCTTACGAGGTAACATACAACTGTCCTAAAGAGCTCATAAAATGATCTTGAAGCTTTAGGAGAATGGATGCCTATTGGAATCAAACATCATAATTTTGGGTATTTTCCTATTATGTTTTAACAACTAAATATCCAATTTTCATTTATTTTTTATCTAATTCATATATCAAAAATCGACAAGGTTACGGATGGATAGGTAGAAAACACTCGAGAACATGAGATAAATCTACTAAAGAACTTGATACAGTAACCTTGTAATTTCGGGCAAAACGATGACTATCGAAATTTGATCTTATGTATTTTTCTTTATACTTTAACAATTAAATCTCCATTGTTCATTAACTTTTTACCCTAATTTCTATACCAAAAATTGACACAAGTCACAAGTGGGTAGGTAAAGTATACCTAGAGTACAAGATAAACCTTAACTTTGGAATAAGGGGGGGTTGTCTATTGGAATCTGACCTCATAATTTTTTGTATTTTTCCTTTTGAGCTTTAACAATGAATCTCCATTTTTTATTATTTTTTTACCAACTCCTAAGCTAGAAACCGGCACTAGTCATAAATGGGTACGTGAAGAATATCTATTAGCGCAAGATAATTAACGCTAAACAATTGGACAAAATAGCCTTATGACTTTAGGAGAAGGGATGGTTGTTGGAATCGGACTTCATAAATTTTCTATATTTTTCCTTTTATCCTTAACAACTAAATCTCTATTTTTCATTAATTTTTACCTCAATTTATATACTAGAGATCAAGGTAAGTTATAGATGGGCATGTAAAAAACTACTTAAAGAGTGCGAGACAACTCTCTCTAAAAAACTTGACAAAATAGACTTATAATTACTAGAGAGAGGGCCGCTCGTCAAAATCTAACCTCATAATTTTTTTTATATTTTTCCTTCTATACTTTACCAACTAAATATATATCTTTCAAACCAATTAGGTGTGATCTGATTGATCTTTCTACTTGTAGGGAGTAAGAGGGTTCAATTTCGAGTGTGAAACTTTAATAAACAAAGAAGATGATTACCTTTTATTATGTAGTTTGCAATGTTCTTTGGGTTGATTGACCTTCTCAATGAATAAAAAAAATCTCCATTTTATAATGACGTGTAACTTTAAGAGGAGGAGTGTTATTGACTTATTGGAATTTGACCTTATAATTTTATAAATTGTTCCTTTTATGTTAACAACCAAATCTCTCTCTCTTTTTTTTTTTTTATTGACTTTTTTTTTTACCTCATTTATGAAAATTCAGGTCTTTAAAGTTGATTTATTTTCTCAGCTTGTTAAAATTTTCCATTAGCTCTATATGCATTGAACAAAAGGAAAGAAAAGATACAATGTTCCATGGCCCAAAAGATTGATTCTCCTTTGTATATGTTGAGAAGAGATATAAGGTTATCATCCATTTAATTTTAAAAACCATATATTCAAGCAACTCTTTTTTTTTAGGGGTGTCAAAATGGTTTGACACTCTAACAGGATTTGCCTAACGTGCAAAATAAACAAGTTTGGGTTGAGCTTAAACAAGTTCGTGTCATAAATGAGTCATTTATTTATAACACGAATATAAATGTGTAGTGTTGGGGGTTGATACGAGAATTTAGCGAGTGACCCATTTATTTAAGAGTAAATAGATAATTTTAGTGTTAAATATAGATACTCCAACTAAAACCTATTTAAACTTTATTGTTGTATTTAAAACCTATTTAAATTATTGTTGATACTCCAACTAAAACCTATTTAAACTTTATTGTTGTATTAATTTTTTTATTTTAGTCATGAATCTTGAAGAATCTATGCATTTTATATATGAAAAGTTATTTTTAAATATAATTTGAGTTAGATAGGTTAAAATTTAAAAATATTATATGCAGGTTAAATTGGTCATATACAGATTAACACGATTTATTTAACATGTTTATGATATTAAGCAGGTTACACATGTCGTGTTCGTGTCACATGCCTAATTTTTGTGTCGTGTTCGTGTCGACAAATTTCATAATTATTAAATGGGTTATGTTCATGTTGATCATAATTGTGTAACGTGTTAGGCAAATCTATATCGAACTCGACACGCCAACCCGTTTTTACTCTTTTTTTTTTTTTCCCCCCCTTGATGGAAAGAGTAATATCACATATTTGAAATTGGTTTGGTAGCCAAGTCCAGTGGGGAATCGAGCATAGAAAATGAATGGTTGCATACTTGCTAGCACTAAACTACTGCTTTTCCTCATTATTTAAGTCTTGCATGCTTCAATATTTTGCTTTGTTTGGGAAAGTGACCAAGTGTGGGAAAAGGAAAATGGATGAATTGAAAAGTGAAAAAAAAAAAACCATCTATAGATCCACTAACATATACTAATTCTTTTCCCATGATTTGGGAAAATTTTTTAAATAATAAAATCACTCTTATGAAAATAGTTTTCAACATCAAAAGCAAACTAAGGGAAAAAAATGGCACACTAAAGCATAGCTAGTGTTTTTTTTTTAAAAAAATAAAAAATAAAAACCAAACTTCATTACCGATAGAAATTCAATAATAGATGTGAAATCAAGTTCCAAATTTGAAAGCTAGCATGAAAATACTATACTCTTGCAAGAGTAGGAGCAACATATTGACTTGCCTTCGAATCCATCAAACAGAAATGTCAATCCTGCTAATATTGGGTACATATAAGATTTGACATTGACAATAAATTCAAATTCGATTCCATGTTCCCTTAATACTAAAAAAAAAAAAAAAAGGAAAAGAATGAAATTGCATTTATCATCATTTATTGTTTTTTCCCTCATTTTCACTCCTTTTATTTCTTTTAAATCCAAACAAATTCATTCCTCTCATTTTCTTTTCTACCTTGCCATAGTTGTAAAAAAGAAGTGAAAATACTCACAAGGTTAATATGTTTCTCTCACAATAATTTTGTTTCTATTGTTAAATTTGCAAGGCACTTTCTCTTTATATGACCTACAATTTTTTTTTTTTTTTTAAGTTGGTTGAAATTTATAACATGTGATTTGATCATCTTAAAAAGTTAATTTGTAATCAACAAAGACTTTACATACCCAAGTGTTTGGGGGGCATGAATGAATCTGGACCCATCATTTCTTTTTTCTTCTTTTTACAGTCATTCTTGTGGTAGATAAAACTACCAAAAAATAGAAGACCTACCAAACGTGCAACTACCTTTCCCCCTTGAGCTTAGTAGAAGATGAAAGATATTTACAATATATGTTTCTATAAATTAAAATAATAATAATGAGATACTAATCATTCAAATTGTAGAGCGTAAAGTTTTTTTATTGTTCTAGTAAGTGCAGTTTACAGGATCAAATTAGCATTTTCACCCTTACTGAAATCAAATTAGATATTAATTTATACTTTAAAATAAAAAATAATTATTTTATTAGATAAAATAAATGTTATTATTTATTAGACTAATGATGATTTTTACTTAAACAAAAGTATTTTATACCTTTTTGACAAAAGCAGAGGCTAAAGTCTGAAATTGCTACAATTTGAGGAGTTGAAGGCTTGTGGCTGCAGATTCTCAGTTCTAAAAAATTGACTTGTTGATACTTCGGTTGTATTATCTGTTCACATGCACCAGATTCCAATGTGCTTAATAATATTTCTTTTATTTAAATCGACAATTATATATTCAATTTTTAAAAAAAAATTATAAAAAGAAAAAAAAAAACTCTAAATAATATGGGACAATTTGACACAATATTAAATTTTTGATTATTAGTCTATAGTTCACTTGATAAACATAATTTACTTTTCTACTAACTATTAGTTCATTATCTATTTGCTTTAGCTATTTAATACAATTAATAATTATTATTAATTAGTAATTAGTTATTGCTTTTAACATGTATAAGATATATTTTTCAAATTTATAATTTATTTTAATAAATTAAATAAACTAAATTATATTTAAGTTTGAGAAAAATTGTCAAACATCTCCCTTGGAGATTGCTAGAAAGCGATTGAAATTAATAGGTCAATGACCCTTCATTCTTACAAATAATTAATAAATAACATATTTATAAATATAAACTTGAAAATTATAATTAATAATAAAAATAATAGCATGGGCAGAACCAACGGGCAGTCATTGTTTCAAATATATTAATTTTTTAAGGCCACAAAGTCATTAGACAAGCTTGAAAGGGCAACTTGGAAAGTTGACTTTTATTTGATTCGATAGGTCGTTAATGTATGTTTACGATTGTAATTTATCTTGTTAAATATAATTATATCTATAAATAAAAAACTTGGAACTAAACCATGTCTAATCCTGGCATCACATCCTCTGAATGTTCTCATTTAAAAGACTCGTATACTCCAACTTGTGCCTAAATTTTAAAATTATTTTACGAGTATGTAACAAATATAATTTTCTTATTTTATAATTCTTACCTATTAATTGTAACATTTGATTATATAATTCTTAACGTGTTAGAAGAGAATTGTAATTTTTACACTTGAAACCACATTAGATCACTTCTTTTAACTTTGACCAAATTAACATAAATTCACTTTTAAATTTTATTACTGTAGCAGTTTGGCACCTTTAATTTTAAAGTAAACTCATTTATGCCCCTAAAATTATGAATCTTGGTAATATTGCATACATTTTTATACTAACAATAATCGTTTTTACGGTGTTTAGTTTTTATATGAAAAATGTTGATTAAATGTATGATTCATATTTTTTAATTATATGTGTTTAATTGATATAATTTTACAAGTTAAAATGTTTGATAAAGTGATTTTGCAAGTTGAAGTATTCAACAAGTGTAATCTTATAAATTGAAGTATTTGATAAGTCAAAATAAAAATTGAGAGTACCACGAAATTAAAATAACAAATTTCAGACGTAAATTTTTTATTCAGCCAATTAATTCGTATATTAATACCTATAACATGTCACTGTTAACTATCAACTTGATTCAAATAAATTAAAAGTTTATTAACAGTTTGCTATGTCTAATCCTGGCATCACAGCTTCCGGAACCGTCCTCCTCACCTTATATATGCATCACAGCGTCCGGAAACCGTCCTCCTCACGCTTATTATATATATATATATATATATATATAATTAAATCTTACTTTTAATCCCTAATGTAATTAATTTATAAATATATATAATTAAAATCTTACTTTAATCCCTAATTAATTAATTAGGTGTTTAATGTTGTTCTTATTGTTGTTAGAGAAGTGAATTGAAAATGATCCCTTGGTTGAGCTGTCCATTGATGAAGTTGGAAGGTAATTTCTCTAAGTTGTCTTTTACTAATTGCTATACTTCTAAGGCACATAAATGGCCAGGAAGACCTTTCCAATTTTGTGGCTTCAATGGAAGCATCACCCCATCAACATCCCATGCATAGGTTAACATTGTCACTGTCTCATTTGAATATATATATATGAACTAATATATAAATTTGACAATCAGATCATGTATTTTCAATAATTATATTTGTGTTCCTAAATTTTGCAAATACTCCATCGTAATTTGCATTTCACATTTTAATAATAATTATGTCATTTGACAAAATAAAATGTGAAAATGTAGGGTCACGATTGAGTCCTATAAAGATATTTTATTTTGGCGAAGGGTATAATTATTATTGAAATGTAAAATTATAGAGTCGCGATTGAACCATTGCAAAGTTTAAAGAGCCACAATAATAATCGGTTAAAATTCAAGGTTAAATTTATAAATTAAGTTATCAGCATATTAAATAGATTAATTTGATACAATATATGAACTCAAAATTATTGAGTCATTAATTTCAATACTCAAAAGCCTCAACAAATGCTCAAACCTAATTTTCTTCTTTTTTTTTCTGTTTTTTTTTTTTAATTAAGAATAATAGTTTGCTGGACTTAGATATGGACAATGAACGATAAGCACTAAAAACTCTTGCCTTGACCTTGTTTGATGAACAAAGAAAAGCATAGGGTCTTGTCATTGTTGGGCAACCATTTGGAGATATATTACATAGCATAGCATTATTAAACAAGAGTAATTTAGTGGTGATTGATGGCCAATTGCAACTCAACTTGTCTTTTCTCTAGGGCAGTTATTGGTGGCATCTGGTGCCAAATTAGCAGGCGTGGTCTTTGATTCTCTCAACACCTCATTGGGGGGGATGATGATACTCGCATAGATTACAATTAGCCCAAAGAACATATTCTATTGCACAATATCTTTTATCCAAAACCAATGTTGTAGGATATTTGGTGCGTAAAGATAGAGAGTTTCCTCTTGAAGCAATCGCTTAATTGCATGATGCTCTCCTACTCTGCATGGACTTTAAACCAATGGTTGTAAAGGAAAATGCTCCTTATAGGTAGGACTTTTTCCGGACATTCTCAACTCATGGCCACGCATCAACCATTAAGGCCATCATGTAGTAAGTCTAGTGACCTATATTTCAAGCTTTCTTATCTATTCTTTATTAAGCATTAAGGCCAATTCTTCGAGGGATCGATGGTTACAGTAAAATTGAATATTTACACTAACAACATTCAGTTCGAGTACTCTAAAGCCTATATAGGGGTAACACTCTCAACGTAACAATTTTCATATTTGAGTTTCGAATCTAAAACCTTTGATTAATGGAGAATGAGTTTCAATTGTTCCATCTCAATCAATATTAATACGTATAAGAAATACAGAGATTGTGAAGTGAAAAAAAAAAAAGCGTATAGGAATATGTAAAGTAATCTTTGTTTGACATCATTCTCTACATAATATAGGACCCTTTCAACTTGTACTGCTAATACTTTTCTATATTAATATAATGTATTCATCATAAATACTATTTTTGGATTGGACTAGATTATAAATGAACTATTTTTTCTTTTTATGCAAATAAATTGAATTTGACATAAACATGCTTTTATTCAAAAGAAAATAAACTATTGTCTTAACTGAAATAGAAAAATGGACTTACTATAACATATTAAAATTGTTTTCTAATCAATTTTTCAATTAAAATAACAATTCATTATTATTAAGAATAAAAAATATATTATTCTATGTACTAAAATTGATTCATTATATCAATGTATTAAAAAAAGAAATCATTATTATTTATAATCAATTTCTCAAAAAAAAAAAAAATGTTATCAACCACTCATTAATTTACATCGCAACATAAGCAAGATAATCAACTAATGAAGCCAAACTAATTAAACAAATCCTATTTTTAATCATATTAATAAAATTTTTCATTTTCTCATTCTTCATATGATAAGGAATAAATTGACTTTTTTTGTATGACAATTAATTTTCAAATACTTTAATTTAATTGAATATTCTATGATTTAATATTTAATTTACTTTCTAACTCATTTATTCTCTTTCTAATTATTTTCCCCATTAGCAATGTTTCTAAAAAGGACGTGAAATATTGAATCCCTTGTATATGTATATATCATGAGATAAAATTTTAATATGTATAATTTCACTAACCAAACTACTGTAAACTTTTTGTAAGTTAAATCCATTTCCTAAATAATACTATGCAGCTTCCATATGGTATTTAATATAAGTTAAGGGACACACAATGCATGTACATTCCAATCCTCTCCCCAGATATTAAAGGAATAAAAATAAAAGATCGTCAATGGATAAACTATTTTAGATCAATTTTTTCCAAGGTCTACAGGAATTTTTTTTTTTTTTTTTTACATTTATTCAGAAAAAAATCTGGAGAAGCATATCTAATAGTTTCAATATAAATTTAAAAATAATAGATTTTTTTATTCATGGAGAAATTAATTAGTCGAAATAACATTATGAGCTATATAACAATAATAATCCTTCCCTTCGCTTATGAAATTAATGCAAAAAAAAAAAAATATTATTGAGAACAAATTAGAAATTACTTAAGGAGAATAATGGCAGAGCTAGACTTTTGATCTTAAAAGGCCAATAAGAAATCTAAAGGAGTACTTGGAAAATAAAATCTCAAAAAAAAAAAAAATTATAAAAAGGCATTCGAAATTTATAAAGATATAAAGTAAATTAATAAATAAATAAAATAAATTTAATATTTAATTTGAATTAAACATGTCAATGACAATCAGTTATTTTGCACGAAAATGAAATTAAAATTTTAATATAATATCGCCCTATTGGAAGTTTGAAACTTACATAAACTCCATTTAGGCCCAATGGAAAGTTTATTTTTCTGGCCTGCAGACTCTGATAAAGCTTAAATGCAGGTAGGATTTAGGAGCAACAAAGCTTATCAAAAACTACATCCAGTCTACTGAAAACTAAAACAAAAAAACGTAATTATTAAAAAATATATATTAAATTAGTCTCGAGCCTATTAATTATTGATTTAATAATTATTTGTTTCTACACTTACAATGTAGGGAGTTTAGTAAATTAATTTTGGATTACATATTCAACATAATTGTATATTATATTTAACCTAATTGTAGTATTTAATTAATTTTGCCATAGAAAACGTGAATTTTTAATTTTATGTAATTACAATTTATTATTATTATAGTTATGAAACAATACTTTAAAAGAAAACTAACCATTATATAATCATTATAATTATTAATCGTTTAAACTATTCAGTTTGTTCATCTAGTACCTCCCAAATAAGTCATTGTTGAAAATTTTGAACTTATATATAAAATATTCATTCTAATATAAGAGGTGTGGTATAATTAAGGGTGTAAATCAGTTGAGTTGACTCGCAAACTATTTGACCTTGGCTCAAAAAGAGTTCAAAAAAGTTCAGCCCGAGCCTAAAGATGTTCAGATTAAAAGCTCATTAAGCCTTATCAAGCTTTTATGTATATTTATATATAATGTTATTTTAGGTTACTCGAGCATCAAGCCTTGAGTCGAGCTCGAATTTAAAATTTTATGAGTTGAACTCGAGCCTCAAGTCGAGCTTTTATCGAGTTCAAGTCGAGCTCAAGCTTAAATTTTCAAGCTCATTTATTTTTAAGCCTGATAGGATCGAGCTCGGCTCGGCGCATTTACACCCTTAGGTATAACATAACAAACTAATATCTACCTAATATTGGAAATCAAGTAAGAAGAAGGCTTTTAGAGCTTACTATTAAAAAATCAATGACCTATCGATGATTGTTCGGTGATTTACATTAAAAGATATATATTTATAAATATTGACAATAAAATTATTATAAGTAGATTCAGTAAATGAAAAATAGGCTATTATTATTGTAATTTAATTGTAACAGTTTATTTTTCTTTTTTAAGAAATTCTCCTCACTTATTTTTATTTTGTGTATATTATTCTATAAATTATATGTTATAATTGGGCCCTTTATGCCAATTAGGTGGTTTGATTGGTCTTTTCACTTATTTGAGGAATAAAAGGTCTTGAGTTCGAGTCTTCTCGATTACAATTGTTTTTATCAATTTGGTGCCTCAATGGGAGGATTACACAACTGTTGTGTATGAATTGAAAAAAAATTAACTTTTGTCTTATAAATTCAAAATTATAAACCGATCAAAAACTTATTATTTCAAATATTAACACTATTAATATATGATTAATTCAAAAGTAAAAATAATAATACAATTTAATGCAAAATAAGTGATTCATTGAATGGATGATTCATATAGTATAATATTGGAATCGAGTTTATTGCAATGATAATTATTGAAATCTAAGTAAAACTTTAAAATAATTAATTATAATAATGTTTGTATTATCAAGGCATAATTTTTTTTTGGGTGGTGTTATTTTCAAAGTGATTTTTATTAATTACAGAGCAATCAATTTTTTATACCATCAAATTGACTTATTTGCCCTTACTAACTTAACGGAGATTCTAACGTTAAAACTCCAATCTCTAATCTCTCTCTCTTTCTCCCCTCTCTTCCTCGTTAACTCCAACCAAACTTCAATGCAAACACTTGCTAGCCGTAGTAACAAATGAAAATTCAAGAAAATGTTCACATGTAAACACAGTAGACTTTGGGTTCAAGCTAGATGAATTGTAACCCTCCCAATGAAAACAAAAGAAACTCAAAAACACTTCAGCAGCACATACGTTTGTGCATAGACACACATACGAAAACAAAAAGGGTTTTGGCATTAGCAATCTAATAGTGGATGTATCTTTTTGCATAAAATGGCTGCTGAAAGAAATTAAGACAAATAGATAGACTGGAGATAGTTGATACCACTCATGCTAGGGATGCTTTAAGCAAGAATTGAATGTCATTGTAATGGAATCTACTGATAGCAGCCAAAGACCCAAAATATTTTTTAAAAAGGAAAATGAGATTATGGATAAACAGCACAGCTAACCACAAATTGTTGAACTCCAAATGAAAGTTCAATCTATTTTCTTTTGCATTTATCATAATCAAGAAACACTTGAATTATTGGGTATTTGGGTTGCCTACTAATGCTAACAACAATTATCATAAATTTTTTTTTTTTTATAGTTTATCAGAAATGAACAGAGAGCATCTAATTTAGCTGCAAGAACTAAAAACTCAACTTGTGTAATATATGCACAAGTACCTAAGAGCTTAAAAGCTTAATTATCATCTCACCAGGATAGACAACTAATGAAGCTGAAATGTTGAATAAACAAGTGCTGACCACTATAATATGCATAACAAAATGAAATTCTCAATCCCAATACATTAGAATCAAACAAAGTAACCAAAATCAAAATAAAACTGATATCCAGCACTAAACAACCAAACCACAATGAAACAAGCAACAAAACATAAATCAATAAATAACAATAAAAGAGGAAAAATAGAATTCAATTTGCCTGATACTTAAAATGAATTGGTAAACTCCAATGGTAGTTATAGAATCAATAACTAAATGTATTCATTTCATTGTCAAAACAACTCTAAGTTAATAAACAAATTAACCCAATGTTGTCAATATGGTACATCATTTGGCAAAATTATTAAGGCAAAAGCTGATAGCAGCCCATAGTTTTACGGGATTAACACTAATAATGTTTTGTTTAGCAATAACATAAAAAAATTACTTACTCAAAATTCTAAAAGTTAAAGATAAATATAAAATTATGGCTTGTCAAAGACCCATAATTGCAAGCAAAATATGCAAAAAGAAAAAAAAATATGAAAAGACAATTCAAAAGAAAAGGACAAAATTTTATATAGGAAATTTTTTTTTATTAAAAAAAACTTACAAAAAGTTCACGAGAATCTCCAACCCATGTTTGTCCTTCTACCAAAAGTCATTTTAATCTTTCTGTAAATACGAAATAAATTATATAAACTATGGTACTTCAAAACAATTTTAGGAAATAATTATATATTACTACATTGGCATAAAGTTAAAGAATGAAAAATTAAATTACCTCATTTAGGATATGAGTTTCTTTTTCACCATCATAGTTTCTTTTGCTTGTTTACAAGTACGACTGTTATGACCAGTAGCCTTGCATATACTATATTTTCTTGCATTCTCGATCCTTTCAAAACTTGAAGGATTGCGTTTTGTAGAGCTTGATCCAAATGTTTTTTTTGAACCTAAGGGTCGACCATTATGAGAATGAATTTCCGGTTCCAAATATGGAAGAGTTGTTACACTTATTAGTTGAGATAAAGTTTCTCAAGCATGTTCTTTTTGAATAAGAGGCCGTTGTTGATATTTACATTGAAACTCATCAAGTATTTCTTTGAACTCGTCTTCTTTATTATTATCCCTCAATAATGCAAGAAAGCAATCTTGTGTCAATCCTCCACTGTGAATGTATGACATCAAGAGGAATCAATCCATCTTTTCAATCTATCTTCTTATGATGAGCACATGGAAGACCCATAGTTGCCATGAAGTTACCAATGGAAAAAGGTTGCATTTTTCCATATTTCATCATCGCAAATTGCTTATATAGTTCTCGCATTGCAAATATTGACACGCGAATAATTACACTTCCTTGAAGAAAACAAAACTACAATAATGGGGCATTCGAAGTCTTTCACTTGAAATTTGAATGGAAAAAGTTGCATTTTCATTATTTCATGCATCGCAAATTGCTTATATAGTTCTCGCATTGCAATATTGACACGCGAAATAATTAACAACTTCCTTGAAGAAAAACAAAAACTACAATAATGGGGCAATTCCGAAGGTCTTTCACTTGAAATTTGAAGCGTTCATTCGAAGTCTTTCACTTGAAATTTGAGCGTTGATCTCTTGAAATTCGTTCTTAATGGCAAGATAAAGTTTATCTTTTACTTGACGAAAATCACCTGTAGAAACTAGCAAATATCGTTTAAGTTTTGTATGTGCAGCTTCTGCTCTTGAGGAGACACGATTTCCAAAATGTAAATAATTTCAGTCCAAGCACTAATAAAATGCTCCCCAATCCAATCCATGTCTCTTAGATATAACTTAAAGCATCTTTCCTCTCCTTATATAATACTTGGAACTGTTTCCAATTTTCTTCATAATTAAATCATTTGAGACTATATCACTATATTCCAGAAGGACAAAAGATATTTCCAATCATCTCCTTCTTTAAAATATTTTTTACAGTTTGCTAAGATATTATTCTCTATGTGCCATATGCATAACAAATTTACACTTGTTGGAAAAACAACTATAATAGCATTCATCAAAGCTAATTCTCTATCAGTTACAATCACAGAAGGTAGACAAATACCACCAAGTATCTCTTTAAATATGTTCAAAGCCCACACATAATCGTCTTCTCTTTCTTTCTCCCAAAATGCAAAAAAAGAATAACAAGAAGTATTGGAAATAGAAATTCGAATTATATCAAATAATGACATCTTATATCTATTGGTCTTATAAGTACAGTCCATCAGAAACACATTTGCATAATTTCTAATTAAAGTAATTAATGCTGGGTGAGCAAAAAATAAATGGATTACTTGGCCATTTTCATTGCATTGCACATTGTACACAAAATCACCTTTTTCCAAGTTCTTCAAATAATGCTTGAAGCATAGTATAGGAACCTAGATCTTCTTTACAAATTTTAATCTTCACATTGTACACAGTTCTAGAAATTGCCAAGAGACTTTGATTTTTTTTGTGTAAGAGATGATAAAATATGGCGTGGAGGTATACCTGATTTAATCATTTTTTCAACACTTTTCTTTTTTAGATAAACGACAACTAGAAGGATGTCCAGACATATCTTCAGAAGACTCATGATTATGGGATAAATTTTTCACTTCAACTTTCCAAATACCTTCATCTTGTCTTTTTCCTTTAATTTCGAAAGGAAAATTTATAAGACGACTTGAGGTTTTTCTTTCTCGAAACTCAATTGGAACATTATTTCTATTAGATAATAGCCTCCCAAATCACAACCAATAGACACATAACTAACTTTCCTAGAACTTTTGATGGACATTACATATCCTCGCATGGAGAAAAAAGTTCAAACATAATCAAGAAGTTCATCGTCTGTTTGAAATTTCTGGTTGAGCAGTTCTTCGATTGATTCATGTTCATCACTTTTATTATTATGCTCATAGATTACTTGTTGCAATTCACAAGTTAAGCTTCCTTCCTCAAAAAATTCATTATTTATATTCTCCTCCATGTTGTCTATGTAGAGAAAAATAATTTATATTCTCCTCCATGTTGTCTATGTAGAGAAAAATAGACAAATGAATTTATAAGCATAAAAAAATACTAATGAATAATACATAAATGAGAAATTACTAATGAATAATACATAAATGAGAAATTTTAATAAACTCTATGTTTACATTTTTTTTACCTGAATTTTGCGAGTCGCAATTTAAACTGCCATTCACAATAAGTTTAAAAATGCGAGTTATCCTGGGTAGCATCTAAAAAAATAATTAACTAAATATTAGTAAGAAAACAATAATCATAATAGTTCAAATATAATTTAAAATTTGAACCTGCAACATTACTCCTGATAAAATAAAAATATTAGATTCTAAGAAATTAGATCGTTCATCCGAATCGTTAACCCCACATGTCATATCCTTGTGTGACAATGAAAACAAATTAATACTAATAAGTAATCAAACTAAGGTACCATGATTAAAATTTATATATAGGTCATTAATACTGATCATGTTAATTTCAAGACCCATATGTTAACACCATGTCATCCTTGTATGAAAACAATGGAAAAACTCACTAAATATTAGTCAAACTAAGCTTGCATTATGAAAATTTGAATACAGATCATAACATCAATAAAGCTCATAGTAATTTCGAGACAAAATTAACAGTTTTCTAACTTTTATAAAAGCTCAAGAGTAAAAAAGAAAAATAACCAAATTTTATTGAATATCTAATAAGACAAACTTAGAATCTTAGTCATGCTCATTTTCTCATGGCAGTATACATATATGTTGATGCAAATGGATTAAAATAGCTAGGCCACTCACCAAAATAAGAGAACAAGAGTTAAATTATATATGTTTATCTATTAACTAAAATAAAACCAATTACCTAAGACTAATTTATTAACAAAAGTATATAAAAACAAAAAGTCTAAGAACCTCCTAAGTAGAATCCCACTCCTACACTACTCAAAAAAGAAAACGGCATCGTCTGTCCACAAGATAATTGATTAAGCACTTAAGATCATAGTGTTTAGAGCTTTTTTTAAAAAAATTAACATTTTTCTTTTCAACTCTTATTTTGCAAAAATCACTTAATATGACAAGTAACAGATGCCAAATTAATTATTTTGATCTATTGTTGATTCTTGTTAATTGCCATTATCATTATATTTACCATCATTACTGATACCATTAATGCTGTTGATTATCATCATCATCAAAAACACCAATACCATAACATCAATTTTATTACTGGAACCATCGATGCACTTAATAATAAATAGCATAAAAATTTCCCCCTCCATCTACAAAAGCATCCTAGTTCTCCTTAGTAACAAACCTTCCACCATGATATTTAGGCAAATAATCAAACACTTTAACTACACACTTATTTAGAATCATCAATTCTTCAAGTTATTATATTATTTACAATTACAAGATTTTAAATTTTTAGTAAATTAAACACAAAACCCCCCAATCATAATTATTCAATACTCAAAAATTCAATTTTTAGAATTTTACTTGGTTTCTGCGAATCAAAATTTACATTGTTGTCAATAATAATTTCTATATGGATATTGTCTTCCATAGCAAGAAAACCTTGAATATAAAAAAAAAAATTACTATGCCTATGCCTAGCAAGTGTTTCTGTTGAAGTTAAAAAAGAAGAGGGAGGAGAAAGAGAAAGAGATTAGAGATTGGAGTTTTAACGGCATAAGGAATAGTTTAACGTTAGAATCTCTGTTAGGTTAGTAAGGACAAATAAGTCACTTTGATGGTATAACAAAATGTCTACTCTATAATTAACAAAAGTCGCTCTGGAAATAACACGACACTTTTGTTTTGTTTTTTTTTTTTTTTTTTTTTTTTTTTTTTTTTTGTTACCGAAGGCATAAAATTTTTAGTAAAATAAAATAAAAGGATTTCGAATCTTTTAATAATATTGGTTGTTTTGTTTTTTTTTTTTTTTTTTGTTACCAAGGCATAAAATTTTTAGTAAAATAAATAAAGGATTTTCGATCTTTTAATAATATTGGCCCACCATAAAATTTCTGGAAATTCCCGCTCGAATTCAAAAACCAAAACCGAGAAGCTTATGCGCCAGACAGATCTATCGGCTATCGCCAAGACACCGAGAGAGAAATGGAGGTCAGCGAAGAAGAGAAGCAGCTAATGCAGAAAATCGCCAAAATTCTCGACGAAACCAAGGCCTCAAACGCCATACACATCAGAAAGTTCAAAGAACTCTCCAATCTCCGCTCAAAATCTTCAACTCCGACTCAATTCACTTTTGCCTTCTCCAAAACCCTAAAACCCATTTTCCATGTCCAACGCCGCATCACCTCTGCTGAGCGCATCATTCGCTTCGTCTCAGTCTTTGCAAGCACTCGCGACCCGAACAATGCCTCTGCTTGTGATGAATTTCTGGAAGAGTTTTTGAAGTTTCTACTAGTTGCTGCCATGGCAGCTAACAAGACTGCGAGGTTTAGGGCTTGTCAGATAATCTCCGAGGTATGTATTACTTTAATTTTTATTTATTTCCCCTCAAATTTTTTGTGTTATACTTGTAATATTGCAACTTTTTTTTCTCCAGAATTTTCCACTTTAATTGAAGTTTCTCTCTTCATTCTGCTTCTTAATTAGCATTCCTTTGTTACTTTGCATTTTACATTTCCTTTTTAATGGCATCCGTAATGACTTTTGATCTTATGAAAATTTATGCATCAATTTGTGGGGAATATGTTTTTTTTTTTTTTAAATGGTTTTTTCCTTTCTTTTTCTTGATTGCACTTGTGCTTTTGTAGATCATAATGAGGTTGCCGGATGATGCAGAAGTAAGCAATGATCTTTGGGATGAGGTTATAGAATGCATGAAGTCAAGGGTTAGGGACAGGATTCCTGTTATCCGTACATATGCCATTAGAGCACTTTCACGCTTTGTAAATGACACCGACAACTGTGACATTCTTGAGTTATTCCTTGAGATGCTTACTTCAGAGCAGAATGCGGTGAGTCTACCCATTGATTCAATCATATCCAATCATATTAAATTTGAATTACATGCCAGGAGTTTATTTAGAGGGTTATCATTTGAGAGCCCATGTCTTCAACAATGTTTTTGTGGGTGAGGACAGAGCAACGCGAGTGGAAGATGACATGTAATAGTCTCAATTGATCTCAGAATACATGGGCTTTCTTAGGTCTTCCCACATATTAAACTATTGGAAATAATGTATGATATAGTTAGGTTGATTGGTAGTTAGTGATTTTCAACATGAGATGAAATTATTAATTGCTCTCTGTCGGTACTTGTTTTGATTCCTAGAGGTGTCTATGTTTGTTTACTATATTAAAGTTGCGTGAAAGGAAAAGTATCATTTTTTTTTTTTTTGTGTGGAAATGCAGGATATTAGTTCATTTATTTGGTGAATAAAATATTCGCAATTCTTCTCTAATATGAACTTGAAAGGACAAATATTCGAAACAGTCAACAGATAAATTTAACAACTATTCTATTTTATTTGGTATTTAATTTAATTTTTTTTAATTTGAAAATTTTTAATTGCAATTTTTAGATTTTTTCTTTATTTTTCTATATTTTAATTGGATAGTTATATTTTTTTTAACTTTAAAATTAATATTTAGATAATAGCAATATATTTTGAAATCTAATATAATTTAACAACTATTCTATTTTATTTCGTATTTGATTTTTATTTTTTCAAAATTTAAAATTTTGAAAAATTTTAATTGAAATTTTTGAATTGTTCTATATTTTAATTGAATGGTTGTACGTTTTTTTAATTTTAAAATTAAGATTTAGATAATAACAATATATTTTGAAATCTAATCTAATTTAACAAATATCCTATTTTATCCAATGTTTGATTTTAATTTTTTAAAAATTTAAAACTTTTAAAAATAATTTGGCTTTTGAAATTTTTAATTTTATACATATTTATCTATGTATAATCATAGTTAGTAGCTTAAATGAACAAGATAATTGTTTTTGCATAAAATATATGGGTAAAAAAAAAAAACTCTAGCCGATTATTAAAAAAAAAAAAAAAAAAAAAAACAGTCCGGAAAGCTGCTTACTGTGTTCTAGCTGATAAATTTCCCCTCCAAAGTCTCAGGTGAATTGATGTTGTAGTTTCAGAAATGTACAGTAGCACTTCCCAAGGGTTCTTTAGCTGTTACAATTGTTCTGGTCGATGAAGATATATCTTCACTGTAGAATCTTTGTGATTTGCAGTGGTTCATTTTACTGCTAATAGTTATATGATCTAATATCCAGTAATTGTTTGAGTGCAAGGTTTTCAGCAGAGGTCTATCTCCATTTCTAATTCACTGAGGGCGACTTTTTGATCACATAATCTAATGTATGCCATTTGTATTTTCTGCCTCTTTCTTACAGCATAAAGCTCAGGACAGTAATTCTTCAGAGAGGGCTTGCCGATCGATCTGTAGCTGTTTCAAAAGAATGTTTAAAGTTGATGAAAGATGAGTGGCTTTCTAAGTGCTGCAATAATGACCCTGTAGAACTTCTCAAATACCTTGATGTTGAAACCTATGAATCGGTTGGGGAATCTGTAATGGCTGCTCTTTTAAATGATGGATTACTGAAGTTACATGATGATCAAAGTATTAGGCAGTACATATCATTGACCCAGTCTGAAAATGAAGGTTAGTGGAGATTTTAATTTTTTTTTTCTGCTCAAATAGTCACAAGAGCACCTTTTTCTCTTTTGTTCTTGTTTTTTTTATTTTCTGGTCCTTTTCAATCGTAATACGAGTGTGGGCTGGGGACTGCAGATTGCAAAGTTTTATATATCTTTTGCTAAATTAAACATGAGTGAAAATATTGTTGTTTTATTCATAAACACACTTAACATGGAAATTTGAGTTTTTGACATCTATCGAGGAGGAACCTATCTTCAACTCTGGTCATTGATTTTCTTTCGATTGAAATTTAACAGATAAAAAGTGGAACATTGGTTGATTTCGCATAAATGTAAAGCAAACTGCATTTTGAGGCATGATTTATGGAGGAGTTGTCCAGTTTTACTTTGGTTATACTCCTATCAAGCTATTAAACCATAATTTCTCTCTGATTAAACATACAATCTAGAAACCAGTTTATGTTTTCCTGATGGTCAAACACTTCCCATGCTGGGTGAAATGAAATATAGTATGTTCAATGGGAAGGCGGATTACTGGAGGTCATTGAAATGCAGACCTTATGGTGCACAATAAAATTCTTATGTTGTTTATAAATTTCTTGTAAAATTTAGGAATAGATTTTCAAATCAGGTTTATTTTGTTTCCTATGGCTTGTTATCAAATATTCTTGAAGAAGGTATAATTCTTTTAATTTCCATTAAACTTAAATATTGTCATTAAAGTAATTTCAATAAAATAGGAAATGTTAATATCTATTGATGTCTTAACAACATCTATTTATTCATCGCATACTCCTTATTGTTCTATTTTCTTGTTGCTCGTGCGTCTTTTTTTTCCTGCTAGTGATTTCAAAGCTGGTGTTACATAAGAGGCTTAAATAATCAATTTTTCTCTAGCATTTGAATCACTGGATTCCTATAGCTACTCTTAGATAGACTCATTTGCAAGTTCAGGAATCGTCACTTTAATGGCTTGCATTGTTAACCAACATCCTAATGGCATCTCATATTGTTGACAGGAGAATCATACAATACAAGCATCCGTCTAATGGATCCAGAATTTGCTCTTTATTGGAAGACTGTGTGCAGGCACTTGCAGAAAGAAGCACAAGTAAGTCTATAGTGAGTTTTGCTTTGTTTCTATCACCATTTTCTTCTGGATATTTTGCATTCTGGATTTCTTTTCATTTTATGTTTGGAGAGGGATGGAGAGGAGTGGCCATGAGAGAATCATATCTAACGTTTCTTTTTTGTTCCCCCCCCAATGAGGAAGGCTGAATTTTACAGTATTAATCTTTCTATTTGCTCTCTTATTCAACCATTGATGTCACTGTGAATTGAAAAGTTCAAAGTTTTTGGGAAACTAATTCATATATTACTAACTGAATAGGCTTTTGTTTTGGATTCTAGGCTTTCATTGTTTTATTAGTTCTTAGTAAGTGAACATCTTTTGCTGAACTGCTAATAATACTGCAAGAATAAAGGCTGGCAAGGGAAGATACAATATGATGGATGAATTCCTTGATTCAAGGAAAACCATTTATTTCTCAAATATTTTTGAAAAATTAGTCAAAATTTCAGAAAGGTAACCTTCAGTGTCTTGAAGGTGGTGTTTTGCAAGATTTTTTTGTAAGAGATTAAGACAATACATTTAGATGAAAGTTATTTCCCAGCATTAACCAATTACTTGGTCTGGCTTGAAGACTGTTCCTCACACATGACAGGTCAAAGTGTTTGTCTAAAATTGGTTTGTTGGTAGTTTCTTAGAACATTCTGGAAATATCAACTCCCAAATATCAATAAATCGTGAAGACAAGACAATATAAGTACCTCTTTAAGATGATTTTAAGTGGATAGAGCTAGATCTGAATTCTGAATCCTGGCAAACAGAAAAAACAGGGATGCTGACTGGCCTGTTTCATTTTCCCTTTTTGGTCATGAAACCATTACAATAATTCTACTGAAGCTTAGCCAAAATTATATTTATTTCAATCTTTAGTTGTGAATTCGAATAAACTTTCTAAGTGTTTGCGCCTTTTGCTTGATTTGTTGATATACTTGTTGCAAAGTTATTGCTCAAAGACATCATTCAATGGTTCTGAATTTTCCTCCGATTAATGTGTTTGAACAGGAAAAAGGATCTGATGCTGCGGCAACAATGGGCACTGAAGCTGCAGTATATGCAGCTGAAGCTTCGGATAACAATGACCTTCTGGACAAGATACTTCCTGCAACTGTTTCAGATTATGTAGCTTTGGTCAAAGCTCATATAGATGCTGGTAGGTGGTACCCAATGTTAATTGTATTTTGTATGCTATTGCATATTCTAATTTGACCT
Organism: Jatropha curcas; assembly: GCF_014843425.1. The sequence goes on along the minus strand of NW_023590789.1, from coordinate 15,173,395 downwards.
TCATACTTTTAGGAGCAAACTACCATTTTGCATGTCGGCAGCTACTACTGCTTGGTACTATGCTTGATTTTTCTGATTCTACAAGCAGGAAAGTTGCCAGTTCATTTGTACAGGAACTATTGCACAAGCCACTTGATCATGAAGCGGATGATGAAGGAAACCAGGTTGTCATAGGAGATGGCATAAACCTTGGTGGTGAGAAAGACTGGGCTGATGCAGTGTCCAGTTTGGCTAGAAAAGTCCATGCTGCTTCTGGTGAATTTGAAGAAGCGGTTCTTGGCGTTGTAGAAGAGCTGGCTCGACCTTGCAGGGAGAGGACAGCAGACTTCATGCAGTGGATGCACTGCCTGGCGGTCACTGGTCTTCTCTTGGAAAACACAAAATCATTGTACTGGCTTCAAGGGAAAGCTATTGAGCCTGTTGAATTGCTGCAATCTTTATTGCTTCCTGGGGTACGAATATATTGCATTTCCCTTTTTTTTGTCCTCCCTTGTTTTCAGCTAAATATGCCAATACACATTCTTCAAGATTTTTGGCAATTGGGTCATGGCCTTAATTTGTTTAAGGGTAAAGCTTAGTTGATTAGAATTCTGTTGTTTGTTGATAGATCTTGGAATTGATTGTTTCGCTATGATGCACCTATACACCATTATTGAATGGTATAGTGTCCAAGACTTACCTAAAATGTGCTTTTGTTAGACACTTGCTCGACATGCTTCAGACACATCAAATTGCGTCTAATATAAAGAAAATAAAAGTAAAAATAAATAGTTTTTGGTGCATATTAATAAAATCAAGAAAATATACATGCTAAAAAGAGTAAACAATGAAGAGAGATGATTAGGAGTAATAGTAATTCTCTTTGTTAATTTTATCATGAATAAGCAACTAGTTTTGGATGAATGCTTTGAACATTGATATCAAACACTTTAGTAGATATTCTAGATTAATTTCCTCTGGAATTTATTTAAGATCCTATAGTGAGTCCTTGGTGTGTTGTGTCTTGATTTCTTAAGAATCGACACATCTATGTCCATGTCTGCAATATAGGTGCTTCATGTGTCTTACATATATATTTAAATCAGGTTAGGCATGCAGTCTCTCTCTCTCTCTCTCTCTCTCTCTTATGCTTTTTGTTGATGTTTACCTTGGGTTTGTCTTCACGAATAGGCATGATGGGTAGGTATCCAATTTAGACCATTATGCATGTGCATGACGTTGTAGTATGTCCAATTCTTAGTGTCCCTATAATGTTTGTAAAAACTCTTTCTTAGTGTCCCTATAATGTTTCTAAAAACTCCTCGAAGATATTAACTAGTGGTCTGAGATATGGATGCAGGCGAAACACGCTCACTTGGATGTGCAGAGGGTTGCCATCAGGTGTCTTGGCCTGTTTGGCTTGTTAGAGAGGAAACCAAGTGAGGAAATGGTTAAGCAGCTGAGACTTTCTTTTGCCAAGGGCCCTGATCCAATTAGCATAATGGCATGTAAGGCTTTAATTGATCTTGGCATGTGGCATGGGCCCCAAGAAGTTGACAAGGCACTAGGGAAGGAGCATATGTCTCAATTTCAGGATAGCAAAAAAGCATTTAATCCTGTAAATTTTTCAGATGCCGATGAAGATTTAGACACTGAATTGCTTGATCTCTTATATGCTGGTCTTGACAGAAATGATCTGGAAAAATCTACAGATGGTGATGAAAATGAGACTGTGCAAGCCATTCTTGGTGAGGGTTTTGCTAAGATTCTTCTTCTTAGTGAGAACTATCCAAGCATATCAACCTCTTTACATCCTTTGCTCTTAGCCAAACTCATTATTTTGTATTTCAGCAATGAAACAAAGGACCTGCAAAGGTGAATGTTGCATCAATTGGTTTTGATGAGTAGCATTATTATCATCTGATATGGATAGCCATTAACTTCTTTTCTTTTTTACTTCACAAGGTTGAAGCAGTGTTTATCAGTGTTCTTTGAGCATTATCCTTCCCTCTCAGCTAACCATAAGGCAAGAGTTTAACATGTGATGTTATATTATCTTAAAAATCTTTACCATTCCATTTTTTTTTTCATAAAATAATTCAATTCTTAAAATGCAGAAATGTCTATCGAAGGCTTTTCTTCCAGTCATGCGTTCAATGTGGCCAGGTATCTATGGCAATGCTGGTGGTGCTTCCTCTGTGGTATCCAACATGCGTAAGCGGGCAGTCCAAGCATCACGATTTATGCTTCAAATGATGCAGGCCCCCTTGTTTGCTAAACAAACTGAAATAGGGGATGAAAATGCCAGCACAGAACTACCAGAAGTTATAGAAAGCATTTCCCAACCTTCATTTGAATGTGGAGAGGAGGGACTTGCAATACGCATTGCTGCTGAGGTGACCTTTTCAACTGATGCCTATATGCTATATTTAGTCCTGACAATCATAAATGATCAAATTTGAAGTATATAGTTTTTCTCGTTTTTCCATGTTCTGAAGCTGTTATTAGGGGTGGCCACGGTTCCGGAACCGGCGGTTCCGGTTCCAAAAAAACTAGAACCGGAACCGAACCGAAAAGTTCCGGTTCTGGTTCCGGTTTGGAACCGAACGGTTCCGGTTCCGGTTTGGAACCGAACGGTTCCGGTTCCGGTACGGTGACCAAACCGACGGTTCCGATCGGTTTGAAGTCTATTTCCAAACCTTCTTTGAATGTGGAGAGGAGGGACTTCCAATAACGCATTGCTGCTGAAGGTGAACCTTTTCAAACTGAATGCCTAATATGCCTATATTTAGTCCTGACAATCATAAATGATCAAGATTTGAAGGGTATATAGTTTTTCCCTCGTTTTTCTCCACCTGTTCTGAAGCCTCGCTTACTTCAGGGGTGGGCCACGGTCTCCGGCACCGGCCGGTTCCGGTTCCCAAAAAAAAACTTACTCCTAGAACCCGGAACGAACCGAACAGTTCCGGTTCTGGTTCGCGGTTTTGGAACCCGAAAGGTTCCGGTTCCGGTTTTTGGAACCGAACGGTTCCCGGTTCCGGTACGGTGACTCAAAACCCGACGGTTCTCCGATCGGTTTTTCCGGCGAATCGTCAATAATTTTAAATTGTTGAAATTTTGAAGACCGGTTTTTAAAAAATATATAATATATCTTGCAAACATAGAAAAATTAAAAAAGCATACAACCTAAAAAATTCAAAAAATACTCTCAATTAAATTTATTTTTTTTAAAGACTTGAACATAATTATTTTTTTAAAAAAATTTTCAACTGAATTTATTTTTTGTTTAAAAAGTTTGAACATATTTTTAAATTTTGAAGACGCGGTTTTATAAAAAAAAAATAGTATTTGAACGTAAAATAATTTAAAAGATACACCTAAAAAATTTAAAAAATACTTCAATTAAATTTTATTTTTTTTTAAAAACTTAACATAATAAGAGAATTTCACAACAAATGCAAAAAAAAAAAAAACACTGACACGTTTTGCTAGAAAACCCGCCGGTTCGAACCGGCGTTCTTAACGCCGGCCGGGGACACCGGCCGGTTCCAGTCCGGTCTCCCGACCTGTTCTCTGGAACCCGCGGTTCCGGCTTCCAGAAAATTTCGGAACCCGGAAATCTCCGGTTCCCAGTTCGGCTCCCCGGGTTCCGGACCGGGAACCGGCGGTTCCAGTCCGGTTCCGACCTGTTCTCTGGAACCGCCGGTTCCGGTTCCAGAAAATTTGGAACCGGAATTCTCCGGTTCCAGTTCGGCCCGGTTCCGGACCGGTTCGAACTGACGGTTCCGGGAACTATGGCCATCTCTAGCTGTTATTATCTTAGACCCAATTCTCCCTGGCTAGCTATCTCCATGGGCGTCAATCCCACCCATTATCAAGTTTGAGCAGTAGCCTCCTTGATTTTGTCCTTGGATGGAGTAGAGCGCTTGAGAATATAAGAATCGTATCAACAATGTCTGAATAGGATATATCTTTACACTTCTCTTTGTAAACTAGGAAATGATTTCCTATACCTCAATGAACTAAATCAGCTTGATATCATTTCTTCAAATGTTTTTGTGTCTTAAAAGTCAAACATGGAAACCTATGAACAAGGCTAGCACTTGACTGCATCTTAAGATGACAAGTTTAACTTGAAACTTAAGAAAACACGAGTGAAGAAAAATTCTGCATTATCCATAAACTGTTTCCTTAACGGTTACATAGCAAGCTTATTTCTAAAGTCATAAAGAAACCTAAATAGGGAATAACTAAAACTACCAAATAGGAATCTAAAAAGCCTAAAAAATACTTAAAAACAGGAAAACTAAACTTAAACTAACTAGGAAATTATCATTCTAAGAACAAAGTAAAATCATTAAAATAATAAAAAAATAAACTAAAGCTACTATGTTAAATTTGGATAGTAAATGATGTAATGTTTTGCTGGTCTAGAACCTGCATTCATGGTGATCTCTTCACGTGGATTATTTTAGCAGTTACTGTTTTCCCTTTGCTGACTAAAATTTAAGATCCTAGTTTTTGTGGATATTATTTGCTAAGGATAATCTGTTTCAATATTGCTTGATTTCCTTCAAACATGTTAATTTGGTATTCTTGTGCTTTGTTGAGGTGGCAAGCTTCAATGTTAAGAAGAAAACATCTGCTGAGAAGTCATATATCTCAGCGCTAAGCAGAATAATTGTCTTGCTTCATTTTCGGCCATCAGAACAAGGAGCGATAAAGTTAATGAGGAGGGTTTTGAATCTTGTGGCTGACTCTGTATCAGCAGAGAAAGATATTGTGAAAGAGTTAAAGCAGATGGCTGAACATCTCAAGTCACTAGACAAACAACCAAATGAGGAACTGTTGCAAGATCAAGCTAATCTTCTCTTGGGTAAAGTCGTCTTTTTCTTGAAAAGAGCTTGGAGGGATGCATCTCTAGCCTCATTTGGCTTTATATCATATTTCTATGTTCAGATTAAAGACAACATATATGCAGCATTAATTTCATATTGAACTTTTCATCTCATACATAATCTACTTTGCTTTCATTTCAATAAGGTCACTCTTGCTAGATTTTGTATGAATTTCTTCCAGATTTCTGACATAATAACTAAATATTTGTAATAAGGTTTTACAAAAAGAAATTTTGTTGACTCAAATTTTACAATTAAATACAGGCTGACTTGTTTTTATCTAATCAGTATGAAAATATTTTGCTAAAATTAATAAAAATTTGGCAATAGTGACCTTGTTGAATTAAAATTGAGATTGAGTTATTTTCTTAACACAAATTTAAGTTTAGTGACAATCAAGGTTCTATGGTAAGTTCAGTCACTGAGTGAAACTGAACCCATAATAATAATGTGGAAATTTGAAAAAGAAAAATTGTAATCATTTTCCAGAAAGAAGCATTAGTTGCTTTTTTAGTCCAATCTATACATACTACTTATTCTCCATTGGGTTTTCAATGGCCAGACTGCTAAGTTGTTATAACATTGAATTGGTTTTCATAATATGATTCAATGAATTATCCATTCAATTGTAAGTCCATGCATCTGCTGTTATTTTTAGTTGCTAGTATGTAACCTACCCTTTTTAATGTGTATATCAGTTTGTGATATGGTTCTAATTATATTTGCAGAGAGGTTGGAACTAGACATTAACTTGGATGCTGATATCTCTTCTGCCATCCCCCAAACACCAGCTCCATCACGATCAGCTAAACCAGTGCGCTCAAGAAGACGAGTGAGACACGAAGAGGATACTTCTTCTGATGAAGAAACCTCACTGACCACAGTTGTTCAGACCATTAATGGTACTGAAGGTACCAGGTCACAAAGGGCAAGCAAGACTGCAGCTCTAACAAAGATGACTACCAAAACTGTTGCTAGAATAGATGAATGTGATAGCGAAGAGGAAGGTTCAGACGTGACGACCGAGGATGATTCTGATGACTCTGAGTAAACATTTTAAGGGTATGGTTAAAATGCAGTGCTTTCTCAGCACAGTAATCTGTTGTTGTATGCTTGTCTCTTTGTTTAACCTTTGATTATTTTTGTGTACATATAATGTATTGTTTTTTGGCGGTGGAGTTGGCTGTGCTAATTGCATAATCAGCCCAGAAATGCTATTTGTATGGCTTTCATTGAACTTCACCCAAATATCAAGTATTGTACAATTGTGTACCACACTATTCAAGTGCTAGTGAATGAGCTCAATCTCTTTGTTGTTATTGTTCTTGTTAGTAATGTCAGTTTGGTTATTATTTATATCTCTAAGCTTTGCGTTTGCTTTAAGATTTATATGAGCTTGTGCTCAAGTCAAAAAAATTGAACATCTGGGTTCCAAATCTCTGAATTGGTGATTGGTTGGCTTCTTTGATTAATAATTATTTAAGGGAACAATTATTAGACTAGTAGTGTAATAGTCGAATGTCTTATTTATAGTGAAGGGTTGAAGCCCTTCATTTTTTTTTTTTTTTTTTGAATATAGTTAAAGCTCTTTAAATAATTGATAACAAAATTAAATAAAAACTTATAATAAAGGCAATAGAGTTTTTTCATATTTAGAAAGAAGCTAAAGTAAATGAATGTTTAACAATGCTGTGTTGTTTGGTTTGGAAATTTTTGAAATTAAGATTATATATGAGATAAATAAATTGGTTAGAGCTATTGTTTTTGATAAATATTAATTTTTGAATATTAAAATAATTTTCTTAAATTAAATTCTCAATAACATTAAAATAAAAATATTTATTAAGAAGAAATATAAATATTTGGTGGATTAAGAAATGGGGGGTGTTGACGATTTTTTTTACCCCCCAAAATAACCATGAAAATACCTCCCATTCTCTAAACCTTTTTGCGAAACAATTTAATAATTTAATTTAGCTTATTTTATTTTTAAAACCCTATCCAAACAAAATAAGTTCAAAAGCGTCATTCCACGTTTTGCAATCATCTGGGTTTATCTGTGTTCAAGGGCATGGGCTCGTAAATTAGTTACTTTCTTGGCCCATGAAATTATGGGCTTCATTTTTTTTTTTTAAATTATAATTATTTGGGGGAGACACAAGTGTGGGAGCTACAGGAAGAGATCAGGGATCGGGTGAAGGAACTCACCAATCTACCACATGTATCCACAAAAGCCTGTAAGAAATTGAGTTCTCTACTAATATTAGAAACTCAGTTAGAAATTCAGTCCCCATTGGTAAAAGGTTTTACTTACTATCACTCTCTCGATCCAAATATAAAACCACGTACATAAAAAAAAAAAAAAGTTAATATCTTAGCTTAATAAATAAATAAATAAATAAAATAAGACAGTAAAGCATGATCCTTGCTCTCAAGTTTTGGGTGTTTACATTAAAACAAACAAAACAGAGGAAAATATCTAGAATTTCTTAATGGAAGTGTATTTCTATTATTAGATAAATTGTTTGCATTTGCGAAACATTATATAAGACAATATTGCCGTTTCAAATTCAAAAAAGATACTTTGAGGAGTTTCTACGCATCTTCTTCAACTCAATCCATAATCACAAGTTGGATCCATTTGCAATGGTCCATCCATACCCACAATTGTCACAAAATACGACAGTAGAAAAAATTTGAATAATTTAGAATTTTGTTTACAACATTCAAGAAATAGTTTCTAAACATATATAAAACAAATTAAAATTTTATTTTTAAATCTGCTCAAAAAGGTAACTTCATAATAATATATAACCTACTCGAAGATAATCTTAACAGAAACAAACCGAAAGAAAGAAAAGAAAATGACAAGTTATAAAGAAATGTTACTATTTGATAAATCAAATCAAGAAAAGTGACAAGAGAGAAAACAAAAGAAAACATCCAATCATGCGTGTTTGTTATGAAATACTAGTGGATATGAAGTGGTGCCCTAAGTTTACTAGCCACAAGATAAACAAATTGCCCATTGGCCAATCCATCACTTCTTTGGGAGTGGACACCACACCACCTCACAAACAAAAAAGGGAAACGTCGTAGTCTTTTTCTTGGTATACATAATTTAAGGTCAGCAAATTAAACCAGATCCAAAATAAAAATCTTGTTTGTGGTATTCTCATACGTATATGTATATATATATGTACGTGATATACCTAACTTGTTAATAACCTTTGTGGGGCTTCAATTAATTGGTACCATGTTGTTGTGTTTCATGTTAGGTTGCTCTCCTTTAAATATATATGAATTAATATAAACTATGAAGTTTGGAATCAAGGCTATTTGTTGTTGTTATATGCAATTTTGTTTGATTCTCAAATATTTAATTTGTATATAAAAAAATAATTTATAAAAAATAATTTGTGTTTCCTGAAAAAAAAAAAAAAAAAGTGAGTTCCTGAGTTTCCTGAAAAAAAAAAAAAAAAACGACAAATGATAAACCCTATTTATAGTATTATTATATAAAGTATCTTTTAATATTTGAAACATAACTTTAATATTGCAATAGTATTATAGAATAAAAAATTTGATGTTACTAAGAAATATACAATAATTTTCTTTACTTAGATTTTAACAAAACCTAACAATATAATCCATCTAAAGATTAAAACTGATGAATAAAATATATCTTAATTAATAAAAAAAAATATACAATTAATGTGATATATTTTGAGATATTATTATACAAATAAAATTATATAATGATAATGTACTTAAAAAATAAAGATAAAATGGAAAGAAAAACCAATTGATATAGTAGTGAGTGAGAGTATATTATATTATATAGTATATATTAATTAGAAAAACGGACAATAGAAATCTGATATTTGGTTCAATTAATACAATAAAAAATAAAAAAATTGGTAGGTTCTTTTTCAAATCAAACTATTAGTAAATGTTTGAATATATATATATATATTAATTAGAAAAACGGACATGAAATTCTGATATTTGGTTCAATTAAATTACAAATAAAAAATAAAAAAAATTGGTAGGTCTTTTCAAATCAAACTATTTAGTAATGTTTGATCCGTCATAATAAAATATAATTTACATAAACATTTATTATATAAATAATATTACTCTAAGAAAAAAACACCATTGACATATATTGCATTACATTTCATTACAGTTCACGAATATTGCTAGTGTTTTCGTATTAATTATCATTATTATTTTAAAAAAAAAATTAACTTTATATTCCACTGATGTGGAAACAAAAGGAAGTACCTACCTTATAAAATTCAAATGTAAGCAGACTCAACTCTCAGACGGGCCGACATAAATAATAATAACCGAACCGACCATGAATCTGGACGTCTCTGCAGCTCATTTTTCAAAATATATAAACGTTATACACACATGACTTCTTCCTCTTGTTCTTGTTTTCTATGAATCCTATTAAATATTATTTAATTAGACAGTTGAAATTTATTTTTATATAATCTTAAAAAAAAAAAACAAAGAAAAATATTATTTATGTGGGCAGAATTGGTGCTTTTCCACTCAAGGCGTTGAGTTCGGACCTTTTCCTACAATACAAAATAGTAAATAGCACAAAGTCTTTCGATAGCTTGGATTTTGAAAGCTTCTAACTTCCAATGCTTTCATATTTTGTCTTAGTTTATTGATTAAAATTTAAATTTTGGCATTTTATGCATTCTAGGCAGTTAAATTAATTTTTTTTTTCCCTCTTGGATATATGAAAGACGGAAGAGAGGGAGAATAGTATCGAATCAGATCAATTCGTGCAATTTCACGAGAACCCTACTACCAGACTAGATTTAAATCCCCAACCTATGAATACTTCTGTGTTAACTTGTATTATACTCAAATAATAAAAAAAATTTATGGTTATTTTAATAAACTTTATTGTTATATATTTTTTGCTTTGATAATCAAAGCAAAATATCAATTTTCACTAATTCTTTTCAATATTTCTTTCTTTTTTTTATTGCATATAAGATAAATCCAATTATCTGCAAAATTATTAATTTATATTCAAGGGTGGCAAAACCAGGATTTACAAAAATTCATATAATTCTGTATGACTCATACACAATATTTATTTTGATAATAATCATAGTAAAATGATATATATATATAAACATAATTAATTTACTTACACTATTTCAACATCCATCACCATTACTTATTTAGGGTATGCTCGATAAAACTAACTGTTTTGGTAACTGTTAACTATTTTAGTAGTGTTTAGCTGTTAGCTATTTAAGTAGTTTTTCATAGAACGCTATAAGTTAAATGTTTTATGAGTTAACTTTTTATAAAATACTACATTAACCTCTAAAACTAGTATAAATGTTATATTACTGAATATTATAAAAAATAACGTTTAAAAGTTATTTAAAAAGTTGTTGTCGAATATAGCTTTAACACCTTTTTTTTATTTTATTTTTTTTTTTTTTTGGGTTTGAGGATAATTAGTGGTTGAAGTCGAAAACAATAATCGAAATATAGATTATTTATTTTTGCAAAAAATAAGTAAATAAATATATATAAATAAAGAAAGATTAGATTCCTTAGGGAAGGGTAATAAGTTCTCATCTTCGTCGTCGACTTTGGACCAGTTTCATTAATTTAACAAGGTAAACACAATTAAATGAAATTTCATTTAAATTGACTACTAAAATTAAAAACATATATAATTATTGGTTGATGTCCTTGAGGAAGGTTCGATTATTTTGAAAATGTATACTTTCATATTTTGCTGCCGAAATGTGTGTCGTCGCATCACAATGTTCCATCTTAATATTAATTAATGGGATATGGTTTAGATGTTTCTTTTTAGGATAAGTTTGAAAATTTTATTTCTCAATGATGTGAAATTTGCTTCTCTTCTTGTCAAGTTCTCTATTGAATTTAGGTAAACCAATAAAAAAATAGAATTTAAAAAATATATAAATTTATTTTCCTTTTTTTTTTAAATACAGTCAGAAATACAATCGTTTAAATTGAGATCTCATTTATAATTGGTTTCGTAGCTTATACACCGGATGTAAGTAAGTACTTCCCCATCTCTGCATTTTTTTTAATAAAAAAATAAAAATTAAAAACTAAATATCTCCAGATTTGTGGGGAAGGGAGAAAAATAAAAAAAAATTACAAATAATCCACTGACCATCCGATTTTCAAATAGAATTGATAAAAATGGGTAAAGGAGATTTTATTATTACACTAATAGAAGTTGGAGCATTTTAGTTATAAATTGATGTTTAGATTGGATAAAATACATACTAAGATTAGGAGCCACCAGTGAAATTATTCAATATAATATTCACTTTTAAAATTTATTCCCTGAAATAGAATAAAACGTAATATAACGTAATTAAATTTATTTTTAGTGTAAGATATATTAAAAAATGCATTTAATTATATTATATTATGTTCTATTATGGCTTAGCAAATGAGGCTTGATTATTTTAGTCGATTAGATTCCCAATAAGGTTAGTTGAAATTATTCATAGTTTTAAAAATATTTTAAGAAATGTACTGGTAGTTTAAATTTATAATTTTATAATTTTTAAAGACTTTAATATTACTCGAACGAAAGTAAACATATTTATGGATCAAATTTAAAATTTTAGAAAATAATTTATTAAAGGTTTGATATGTAATTTGTTTAATAAATTGAACATTGTAACTGATGCTATTTGAACTAAAATCAATTAATACTTTATGCAATTTTTATCCCATATTCATTTTTTTTTTTTTTTTTTGAAAACTTGAAATAAGAGCTTTAACTCGGGTTGTATGTAGGTTGGACAGATTGAAAATAAATCTGCAGATTAAACAAATTATAAACAAAACAAATAATTTCATATAACTATTGAAGAAAAGAAAAATTAAAATGTGTAAAAAAGAGCTATTCGATGAGGACAAAACACACTGATATGATGCATATTATCCTATCCTCTTGTCAAATTTAATTTGTGTAGTGAATTTTATTTATTTAATTATTATTAAAGAGAATTCTATGAGTTATATATTATAGTGTATTAGAAAGTGCAAGATAATTTTATGTCTGAGGGGTGAGATGAGATGACAGAAATTTTTTTTCCCTTAACTAGATATCTCGAATTCGAACCGTAGGTATGAAGTTCTTTTAAACACTCGGAAGTGAGCGTTTTGCACGACAATATATTCAAATCCCTCCTTAGTACTAAAAAAAATTGATTTAGGGTTGTTGTATCTTGACCTAGCACTTAATTACATAGGTTACATTAGAAAACCTACCCTATGTATTAATATGCTGCAATTATTATTATTATTATTATTATTATTATTATTATTATTATTACTTTTGAAGCATTGACATACAAACATTATATTAATAAATAATCATATCAATTAACTAAAAGTAAAATAATAATTTAATCAAAGTAATTTAAATCAAAACAGAGTTAAAACGATAATTATACAAAAGAACACTTTATTACTTACAAAAAAGGAGAGTACAAAGTTTTTGAAAGAGCAGAGGATAGAGATAGCACAAGCACGCTTCTTCTAAAACATCTCTCTTTCTCATAGCACGCTTAGCTTTTTATAAAAGAGTATGAACTTCACTTGATTTAAAGTCCAGATAGCTATCATCTAATAGGATAAACCTTATCTACAAAAAATGGATAGACCTAATACAAACAAATCACCTAACACAAACAAACAGGGTAGAGCCTAATACAGACAAACAACTTTACATATTTATATAATGATAGGAGGAGCCTGATAAGACAAGCAACTTTACTTAAACATATCTGATATTTATTTGAACTGGATAGACTTCAATCTATCTTATTTATATCATAACAATCATCTTCATGGAGTGGCGAGTAACTAGAAGTGGCTTCATTTTCATTTTCGTCTTCTTGCGATGCTTGACTATTTATGCCTTGTAGTGTCTTCTTGAATTCTTCAATTGAACTGGTAGCGGCGAAGGTAGCCTGCCACTTGCTCTTATCTGTTAATTCTTGAATTCTTCAATTGAACTGGTAGCGGCGAAGGTAGCCTGCCACTTGCTCTTATCTGTTAAGAAATCTGAATTCTTTGTATTTTTTGCCAAAAGTAGATATCTCTTTGAACTGAAATATCTTTGAACAGCTTGAGCACAGGCTTGGGTCTGGTTATAATCTTTCCACCATTTATTGTTGAAAATTCTGACCAGTATAGGAGAAAAGGGTAGTGGTTGAACTTGTTTGATTTGATAATTCCATGATAAAATCCATGGAATCCCAAAAGTAGCTGCGAATGAGAATTGCTTATCTTGACCGAAATTGATTAATTGTTTATTATAGAGTGCAAAACCTTATAGTATTTTTGTAGAGAAAGTTTTAATTAAACATCCAAAATACTTGAACTATTCTTGAAACAATTATTGACCTAGCACTTAATCACATAGGTTACATTAGAAAACCTACCCTATTTACATAGGGTATATTAATATGCTTTCATAATAATAATTATTATTATTACTTTTGAAGCATTGACATACAAACACTATATAAATATAAGAGAAAAAAAAAATCAACTATTGCAATGTTTACAAGTTAATGAATGGATCATTTTTCAGAATTCAACTTTTTAACGGTTCAATCGCCGTTATGAATTTTGTTTTCATATGTTCAACTAAGAATTGAAACAAAAAGACAAGGACTTTTAGGTTTTATTTTATTTTATTTATTTAATTAAATTACTAGTTTTAGATTAGGGGAACTATTAGTTTGTCCACTAGTAGTTGCCAATTTTCTAGTAGGCTTACTGGTGATGAATTATTACAGCCATGTGCCGTAGTCCTACAGCCATGTGCCATAAATGCATTGGTTGACTTGAGGAACCCCAACAAACACTCATCTTGGTTTTCTTTTTCCAAAGTCTCCTGTGATCGTTTTGCATATTTATTATATTTTATTCTGCCATTAATCTTGGAATTTCAGTCATTATGAAAGAGACAAATTAATTAATTAATTACAATCTCTAAATATTTAATAAAATGGTAATTTTATCAATTGTAATTTTTTTATTAAGATTAAGATTACTTAATAATTTTATAATTATCTTAAAAACACTTGTAGTAGGACAAAGATAATAACTAGTCTCAAGAATTTATGCGGGAAATTAGTTATTTTTATTGGGTGATTAATGTTAATGTTACCTATTTTGTTTGTTCGTTGAGTTCCGTATTATTAAGTTATATACTCACCTTTTCCTTGAATATAAATGTTTTTTGTGATTATTTTGTCCTAAAATATACTAAATTCGTTTCATAATATTTGTCACATTTCAGAAAATAGTTTATTCGAAAATACTTGCCACATTTGTGGTTTCAAGGAGTAATAAATATTTTTTTTTCATCTTTGCCATTTGTATACAGTCAATAATTATTACTTCAATTTAATAGTTTTGTTAGAGAATTAATATTAAATTAAGGGTAATATAGTCAATTTACTCAATAATTTATTGTAATTTAAACAAATTAAATGATTTTCTTAAGAATTGTAAAATTCTAAATGTGACAAGTATTATGGAACAGAGGTATTAAATCATTTTTGAATATTTTAATAAATGATGTTTTTTTAATATTACCTTTATTTACATTAGACACTATAAATACTTTCACAAGTAACTATTAGTTTTGAGATAAATGATAATTTCATCAAATTACCATTGATTTTGTTATAATCTACGAGAGTTAATTGCTTCCTTAATCTTTGTATATAAAAATTTTAAAGGATTTATATTTTGAGACAAAGGGAGTAAATTATCATAGGAATTGTCTATGGTGATGCATACATTATTTTAAAAGGTTAATGCATTAATAGACATTAATATTTTAAATGGAAAGTATAGTACTACCTCAAATTTTACATTTATTTACTAAATCTTCAAGCTTATAAAATTAAGCTCTCTCCTTTAAGGTTTTTATTTACTAATATTTTAATTGACATTAATATTTTTTTCCCTTTCTTGTAAAGTTTGGATATTATTTTATTATTTACGAGAAAAGGCTCATAATTTACTAAATTTAATTTATAAAAATTTAAGTGTTTTTTTTATACATAAGAGGTCTAATGGACCAAAACAACATTAATTTTTAAATATTTGTCTAATATGATATCTAAAATCTTTTAAATAAATAAAATTGTGAACCTTTTTTTTATTAGGATCCTTCTAATCGGCACAACTTGTGTTTGGTTACGGATATAAGTATCTCTATACATTTTCATTCTGTCTTCCTCATTAAACTATTTCCTTAGGGTTCATATTGTTGTTTCAACTTTCCTTCAAAACTTGTATTAGGCGCAAGTTGGGCAAAAATATATTTTCCTTTTTTATTAATCAAAACAAAGGATTTTTTTTTTTTTTTTTCTGTTTCTTAGGGTAAAAGGGTTTGTGATTTAGTGCCTTTGGTTACTTACAGGTTTGAGCATGGACTTGCTAAAAAGGGAAAACTGACGATTTTTTTTCGTCACTTAAATCATGTTCAGCTCTTTAGATAAGTTTTGGAGAAAAGGAGAATGTTGTTGGGATATTTACAATCCTTGTAATTTATAATTGAAAGAAACGAGAAGAGAAAATTTGCAGGAAGGGGATAGTTAGTATAGATGATCTTGGGTCATGTGGTGGAACAAATAGTGGGTAGAAAAAAATGTTGGGAGGAGATCGAGTAACTATTTTCTTTTATTGCTTTTTTGTCTGTAGACAAAAAGGATTGGTCTCTTTGTTCTCGTTGTGTTTGATATTGGTCGTAGAAGCATGACTTTGTCTATCCTAAACGCTATAGATTATCAAACCTGTTACTACTTTTGAAGTCCCTATTTACTGTTTTGGACAGTGCTACATCAATTTCACCTCATGATGATACAATAGTTCTGGAAGACAAAGGGTACTTATTGGTTTGCACACAATGATTGGCTTGCAGTGTTGACAAGACTGAGTGAATGTGGTTGAAAGTTTTGACTTGCTTGGATTTGGTTTCATGGGATAGAGTCTGTTATATACAATATAGCTAACTGTAGAGATAAGTAGGTCCATTGTTAGTCAAACTGTGTGTCTGGTTTTTGCTACATGCACCTGACTTTTTTGCGAAGATGAAAACAAATTCCATTATCTGTAATATCTAATTAATTTGCTGCTTATTACAGCAAACAATGCAACTCATTCAAGACAAGGGCTACGCAGGTGAAAACTGGTTTGGAGGATGCTGTTCCTGGTATCAATGTGCTACTTAATCCCGAGAAGGTATATTTGTTAATATTTCCACCTTTGCTTGCAAGTTGAAGCACCGTTAACAATTGAATCTGTTTTTTAGCTGTTTGTTCTTTGTATAAAGCCAAGGTCGCATGGACTTTCAATAATGCAATGGTTCTCTGTGCATAACTGAATTTCATAGGAGTGTCTTACCTCCTTCTCTTCAGATTATTTTATTTTATAGAAGTTTTTTTATTTCCTTTCAGAAGTTTGTTTCTGCTGAATGATCATGTTTGCTTCAGTTAAAGAACTACTAGTGATCATGTTTATGGTGTTAGAAACCTTCTGATTCATTTCTTTCATTTTTGGCTAGTTATGGATTTGTATGAATTCTTCAAGATGTACCAAGTGTATGGAAATATCTGCATATTATCATATTAGGTGCACATTACTTTTGAGCTTTTCTACAGACATTTCTGTTCAATTGATGTTTTTTTTTTCCTTTTTGACAGCCTAGAAGAGGTTGCTTTGAAATACGGAGGGAAGGTGGAGAGAAGTTCATCAGTCTTCTGGTAAAATTTACAATAAAAAATAACTCTGTTAGGTGCCCTGCCAATAATATTAGACTGCAATACCATCTTGTGCCATTAAGGATGGAGAATTTGCAATTTTATCATGCTGCTATAATGACATTGCCAATTGATTGTTTTGGGATGCATATGAAATTAGGATTGTGGTTGGGGTTTTACCTGTGAAGTCTGTGTAGCATATTGTTAGCCTTTTGGCCTTGGCAAATTAAAACATTCCCTTGATCTTCTTGTTAGAAGTAGCAATGTTTTCTTATTTTGATCGGCTGTTCACTGTTATATCAATGTCGATCTCTTCATCTCAAAAAAAAAAAAAAAAAAAAGTAAAAAATGGGCAATTTGTATTTTCTGCCCAAATTCAAGGCGCATTTTGAACTTTCTTCCTTTTATCTTTTATTATAATTAGAAAACAAACTTATATAATTAATGTGCAAAAATTAGTCCATCACATAATTTAGTTTTTTTTTTTTTTTTTTTTTTTTTTATATTAATACTCCAAATGCTATCGGTGAATCTTCAAATTTTTTTTTTTTTTTTTTTTTTTTTTTTATATAATCACTCCAATGCTTCGGTGAATCTTAAAATTTGAATGTATAAATGTGAAGATTAAGACTATATTCGGTAACAGTTTTTTTTAAATAGCTTTTAAAATGCTAAACGCTAGTTTTTATAGTGTTTGGTATCATGGCTTTTAACGTTTTATAAAACATTAAGTAATGTAATGTTTAACTTTTAACATTTTGTGAAAAACTACTAAAACAGCTAACAATTAAATGTTATTATCAAAATAGTTATTTTTGTCGAACAGACTCTAGACCCTTTATATAAAAAATTCTGCAAAATTGAAATAAGTAATCCTTGTTATATAAATATAACTAATTTGATTCTTGACGAGGAGATTAACTTTTTGTTCTAATCATAAAGTAATTAAAGACCACCATTCGAAATAGATAGTTCATTTTCAGGTTATACGTCGATTCTGAGCAAGTGTTTGTGCCGCAAAGTTCGGTATTTATTTACAACAATTTATTTACAACAATTTTCAATATATAAAAAAAAAGAAATGAATTCATTTTTAAAATTTTTAGTTATTGGTCTATAATTTTTTAAGTGGTTTTAACTATGCACACCATTGATTTCGTAATCCTTTACTCAGTTTGACATATGATTCAATTAAAAATATAAGAAGTTCAAATTAATATAAGGTCAAATGATTTAACGGTAGAAAAAAAGTTGAAATTAAAAATTATACTTGTTGAATTAAGCTAATATAGATGGATTTATGGATACTTGGGAATTATAGACGAATCAAACGACGCGTAGGACACGCGAAAAGCATGAAAATGATTGTATTTGAAAATTCAATAGAGCATGTAACATTCTGATAGTCTCAATACATATTTCATTGTAAAATTTTCTAATAAAATGTGAACCATGAAAATGAAACGGTGTGGTTTGTGGGCAGTATTTTTAAAATCGAATTCGACCTATGTGTCAAATCATTTTAAATTGTAAAATTAATAATTTGATCTGATTTGAAGAAAAATTAATAAAGATAAAAAAATTAAATTCAATAAAAGCTGATTAAAACTGAAAATTGTTTCAAACTAAAATTAAGAACCGTGTTATATTTATGTTAGGATATTTTCTTTGAGAAATGTTTGTGTATTTATAATTAATATGTGAAAGTAATTTATATTTTTATATTTCATATAGATGATGAATGACTTAAAAATTGTTATAATATTCATTGAGAGACTTAATAGACCTAAATAATATTGCTTGTTATAAAATCTGGTACCCTCCTATTAACTCATAAAATTGATAAATACTTTTATGATTGAAATGATTCGAAATCAAGAGTTTTAACTTCTCATATACCTGAAAAGACCAGCTTTTACCTTTAAATAACATTCACTAAATTGAAACAATACTCCTTTTTAAATTTGAACTCGAGACCTCTCGTTTTCTATATTTTCCACGAGAGGCCATACTTGATTGGCTACCGCACACCTTATTGACTAAATTATATTTATATATTTTAATAATTATATTGAACATATAATATTTGGTATATAAAATCAATTACTTGAAGCACACTAAGACATAATCCAGTGATAATTGTACATATCTCTGGTCAATTACATGAAACTTGGCAGTATAAGATTGGTTCTTGCCGCTGAATGATTCGAAAAATAATTATAGATTTATACTTGTTAATAATTTTTTGTATTTTTAATATTTATTAATAAAGAATAAAAATATTGATTGAAGTAAGTTGATAGGATCAACGGTTGTGAGCGGAATGGATAAAAGCAAAATTAACCAATGGATAGAGTTATGATGTGTACGGGCAATTCGTCGGCCAACAAATACGTAGTGTTAATTATTGTGATGTATTGTACCGTAAATAAGAATCAGTGGACCATCCACTGAATTCTGTTTTTAGTTTTACTACTTTTAAACGCATGATTTACAAGTTGACACTTGTGATTTAATATTTTTTTAAGAATAAATTTAAATTTAAATATGAAAATTTCTAATTGAAGTTATATATCAATTTTTAATAATATATACATTTTTGAAATTTTAATATTGAGATGTGATTTTTTTTATTTTAATATTAAATACAATTATTAGTCATTATCATAATTTTAAGTTCAAATATTAGTCGTTGAATATCATAATTTCAATTCGCATAACTAGGTATTTGAGCAACACTCTCGGCGGAAAGAATGCTAATGAAATTTCTTAAAGACATCAAGAAATTTAAATAATATATATGTAAATAATAATATTTAAAAATAATAATTAATATAAAAATAATATATATATAAAGAAACTCCAATTATCTTTGAATTGCTTAGGCGTTTGTAGACAAGAGATAGATGGAACATAATAAATACTTTCTCCTTCTTTTCACTATCAATGATAGTTGGTTTTTCTTTTCAACTTCTCCCTTTTCCATCACCTTACCTGGTAGATATTCTAGTTCCTTCCTATTCCTCAATGTAATTACCTATGTTTGTTCCCTTGGATTCCTTTCGATGTTGCTAGATAAGGATCCTTGAGGTCTATTAGCCATTATACTTGCCATTTGCCTCATTCACACTTCTAATTTTTAACCGTTGCTTGTTTGATTTTAAAGTTTTCTCAGCTTTCATTCATAAAATCCATATGTGATTTAGAAAGAGCAGCAACTAGATCATCAATATGATTCTTCTTCTCTTGTAGATGGAATCCTAGTGATGAGTTCAAGACATTATAGTGATTGCTACAAGAGAGATTTAAATGATCCTTTAACTTGTTGTCCTAGGAGTTGGAATTCTTCCTCCCGAGAATTTATCAAGTAATTGACTTACTCCAAAATTTGTGGATTAAGGTTTATTCATTATGCATTCTCTTACCCTATGTTGTCCACTGCAATTGTCGCAAGCTTGCACAATATAATTAATAGCATTAGTAGTTAAAATATCAATCTTTCTTACCAAATTATCCACCTTGGCATCAAGTGTGGTTAGGGCATTAATTTCATAGATTCCAGTAGAGGTATGTTAGTAATGACTATTGTTTGCCTTCTCTTTTAATAGATCATATGCATTATCAATTTCTTTCTTTTCAAAAGAACCTCCGGCGGCAGCGTCCAAATTAAATTTTATGAAATGAGTCAATGCATCATCAAAGCTTGAACTTGCATCTACTTGGGTAAATAATGGTGGAGACGTTTTCTAGATAAATCTTTAAATCTTTCCTCAACTCCATACAAGCTCTTTTGATCATATTGGTTGAAAGATAATATCTCATTCCCCAATTTTAAGGTCCTAGAAGAAGGGAAGAATTTTGCAAGAATTTGTGGAATAATTTGTCCCAAGTAGTAAAGCGCCCTAAAGTATTGTAACCAGACGAGCTTTGTCTCTCAAGCTGAAAAGGAATAGCCTTAATCTTGTTGCGTCATCCGATACTCTCTTTTGCTTGAACATATCATAAATTTTTAAGAAGTTGCCAATCTGAAGATTAGGATCTTTGCTAGATAATTCTCCATTTTGAATTGAGGTAGAAAACAATTGAATGATTGTTAGCTTGATCTCAAAGTTGTTTGCTTCTACTCTTGGCCTAGTAGTATAGTACTTGAAGTGGTTCCAATTAATGTTAGAGTGGTATAAATACCGCAAAGTTCAGGCAGCAGATCAACACTTTGTTTTTGCTAATTTTGATTTTGCTTTTATTGTTCTAAAAATTCGGATGCTCCAGTACGTCTATCATTTTTGCTTGCTCTTTTCGCTTGCGTTTTCTTCCTCTTCTCGCAGTGTTGTTTCTTCTACAAGTTCTTTCAATTTTTGTATCAAAATCAAAGGTTCAACACTAAGAGATCGTCTTTACATACAACACTTGAAAGAAAATATTACACATTTAATTAAAATAAAAAATAAATTTAACCTCAACAAGTTGGTATAAAAACTAACTCGTAATATTACTTGATCATTAAACTTAAACTATAAATCATTAACTATGTCCTCCTAATTATACAAGATTTTATATGTGAAATTCACGCACAAATGTTGGTGTCAGATACATTTTTAATGAATTATTATTTTACTCAAATACATTAATAATAAATTCTTATTTTCATAATTTAATTCTATAATTCCTAGATATTATTTTAGTTATATTACTTAAACTTTTTATTTATTTTAACCTAATTATTGTATTAAAATGCTCTGAACTTTATAAACTTTTTGTACAGAATAATCCATACCTAAATAACTAACTCAACCACCTTACAGCCTGTCAACAATCACCACAGCGCAACCCAACAGCAATAACTAATTAATCATTAGCCAATCATTGTCCATCATTGCTGATTCAATCATTTCCATTCATTTATTTCAGCAATATAATCCAATGTAAACCACCTTAAGCCTTGTCAAACAAATACCACAAACTACAGCGCAACCAACAGCAATAACTTAATTAATCATATAGCCAATCATTGTCCATCATTGCTGATTCAATCGATTTCCATTCATTATTTCAAGCAATATAATTCCAATGTACAGAATTTCTTACCAATTAGATTTAGATCATTTAGCCTAAATTTCTAGATCATTATCATTTTTGTATATAAATTCCAAACCTGTAGCGGAACATAATTACTTGAGAAATAAATTATGAGCAAGTATTTTTTTTTTTCTCCCAATATTTTGAATTCAAAAGTGTTTCATGGTATCAAAACGCTGCAGGTTCAGATTCAGAAACTTTTGATTCAGAAACTTTTCTATTTATTCCTTTGTCTTTTCCATTAAACCTTCTTGCTGCATTTTTCATTGTTCTCTGTTTTATCTTGAAAATGGATGATAATACCACTGCAAATGATGGTAAAATTAATGATTCTAATCCGTTAACTCTTGTCAACTCCGATGCTCCTGGTCAGTCTCTAGTGAGCATTAAACTGAATCCTAGTAATTTTTTATCTTGGAGTAGATCTGTTAAGATTGCTTTAAGGGCAAAGAATAAGCTTGGTTTTATTACTGGGTTTGTTGCTAGTCCTGAACCTACTGCTGTTAATTATGAAACTTGGGCTAGAACAGATAGTATGGTTATATCTTGGCTATTAAATTCCATTCTGAAGAAGTAGCTGATAATTTTGTTTTCTGTCCTACTGCCAAGGATTTGTGGGATGAAGTTACCCATAATTATGGCCAAGTTAATGGTCCTCTTGAATTCCAAATTCTTAGAGATCTAGCAAATATCGTTCAAGGTGCCAAATCTGTTAATGAATATTATTCTTGTGCCAAATCTGTTAATGAATATTATTCTTGTCTCAAAAGAAAAAAATGGAATGAATTGTCTTCTATTAGACTCTAGCCTGTAATGCACAATGTGGACTCTGGCTCATTTCTTTTTTCACATGCTTTGAAGAAAAAGATAAACTAATTGCAATTTTTTGATGGACCAACCAATGAGTATGATAATACCAGACAACATATCCTATCATGGTTCTCATTGCCTCCTGTTAGTCAAAAGCCTTCAGCATGAATTCCCTGAGTGTTCGAGAAACTGAGTGTCGAGAAACAAAGGGAGATTCATCGCCAGCCCATTGAATCATCAAATTCTACAGCAATAATGCTCACTCATCAAGCCAATCAGCCTACTGCAGCTTATCGAAGAAACAATCAGAGGGAAAAGACAAGGGAACCACAGAACAAGGCTGACAGATATTGCACTCACTGTAAAGGAATTGGACATACAAAAACAAGCTGCTTCAAGTTGATTGGATATCCAGACTGGTATTTTGATCCACAGAAGAGGAAGGGCAAGCAACAAACTGCAAATTTTGCTTCCGTTCATAATATTGCTGCATCAGAATCACCACTTGACGAATCACCACTTGACATTCCAGCTCCAATTGCTCCTGCAATAATTAATGACACAATCAGTCCTCATCTCAGTCAGTTTATTCAGCAAGAAGTGAACATAGCAGTCACATACAAATCCATTTCTCACAACCCTGGTACATCTGATGATGCTGCTAATATTGTTCAATTCTCAGGTAGCATTCTACTTTCCCTCAACTCTGGTATTGATTTTAATGATAAAGGTTACTGGGTTATTGACTCCGGAGCAACTGATCACCTCACTTATAATTCAACCTTTTTTGTTTCCTTGCACATCTTACCACAACCCAAATTCCTTAAGTTGCCTGATGGAACAGTTAAAATAGTGACACAATATGGAAAAGTGATTTTAAACTCTAAGCTTACATTGCATAATGTCCTTTGCCAATAATGTACCTATAATGTTACCCTAACCTTGAAATGTAACATTTATCAGTGTTAGACCTTAACTAGTACCCTGGTACGTTTAACAAGATTGTAGTCTTCTCACTCTATTGTGTTCCACACTCTCACACGCTGTTTCTTTGAGGATATGCCAGAACTAAGGTCACCATTGCTTCTGGGTATACGGTTGTGGGCAGGCCTTATACTACTTACCAAAGACTCGCTTAACTTTTTTCCCAGACATCAAAATTCAACAAAAGACTCAGATCGTACCCAGCCACAAAAGCTTTCCTTATGGCACTCTAGATTAGGACATTTGTCTTTCAAAAGATAATCAGCATATTGCAAATTTACCTAAAATGTGATTTTATCCATCGCTTTATATGTCCTGTTTGTCCCTTTCAAATAGTCTAGATTAACCATTTTATACAAGTAATTCCTAATTTCAGTTCTGTTGACGCGTGGTTTTTTATGGCCTCGCCTGATCCAATGAGATAACGAGGATTATTGGGTCAAATGCCATCTAAGAAAGTCTTTTTAAATCCAAGGAATTTAAACAAAAAAAAATAATAATAATAAACAAAAAAAAAAAAGGACGCGTGCTACAGTAAGCCGTGTGGTACAGTACCTGTTTGTACAGTTCCTAACCTAGCTCTATAAATTCATAACTCTTTCTCACAGTATAATTTTCACACACTCTACAACAACTTCACATCCAAAAAAAACCCTAAAAAAAAATACCGCTGCAGCGAACATTCTCTCTAGAAACTCTTGTTGAGTTAATTTGGAGGAAAATTAGCATTAGATATCAATTTTAGGTGATTTAAACCATAAAAAAAGAAAAAAAAAAAAATTAAAAGATAAAAAAAAAAACACATCAATCCTTGGAAACAAAGCTTCTGGACATTTGATCCATTTACAATTCTCAATCTGAGGTTCAGGTAATTTTCTTAACATTTTTGTATTTTTTCTTTACATATTTTTGTTTTTTTTTTTAACATGTTCTTGTGATTTTAATATTTTAAGCTTCTGTAAATTATATTATGTTCATATTTGGCCAATTAATGTGTCCTTAAATTACATTTGAACAAGAAATAATGTAAACAATCACTTAAAAATGAATTCTGGACAAAAATAAATAGCTGTTCATCGATGAACAGTATCGTGAAAGTAAACTGTTTTCATCAATTTTTTCCAGAAATGATTGATTTGAATAGGTAAAAACTGTTTGTTTCATGCGATGAACAGTAAAATGTTCTTAATTTTTCAGAAATTGATACTATTTACGTCACTGTTCATACTAATTCATGAGTACAGACTGTTCACACAACTATTCATGTACCTATTCATTATTTTTTTCCAGAAACATCGATTGAAACCAGTAACTGTTTTTGTTCATCGAATGACAGTACTATTCATTCAATTTTTTTCCAGAAATAATAAACAAAAAAAAATATAAATTTTGTAAGAAAAATAAAGTTTAATTTCTTCAATAAATCTGAGAAATGCCCAACTAATGACAGATGTGATTATAATTTTAAATTAGCTTAAAATATTAAAATGTGATTATATATATTTATTTGTATGTTTAATTATTTTAAATTATTTTTGTATGAAATTTTTATTGGTTTATGGATTTAAATTTTTTCATATCGATTCTGTATATGATATTTTTGATTCGGTTTGTTACCACGCCTTTAACCATAAGGCCAAGAAGCGGGTCATTTAATTTATTCCATTTATAATATTTTTGATGTCGGTTTTTGTCGCCCGCCTTGAACCCATAAGGGCAAGAGAAGGTCTTTTTTATTTATTTGGTTTAATTGGCTTTGTTTAATTGCTTTAATTTGAATAATTATTATTGGTGATAATTAGATTGTTTTGGAGACGATTAAATAATTTTTCAAATAGGAACTCGATCCAATTTTATTTTGGGTTGGGTTTTAAGTAAATTTAAAATATTTTTGGCTTTTCCTAAACTAAAAATAAATTAGAAATCATAAGGGTTTAATAATAGAGGCGGTTTGTTTCCGGGCGTCGGCTTCCAACAGGCCGACGTAGCCCAATTTCCTTACCCAGAATTGCATTGAAAATGCGCCTGACTAGTCCTTTTGAAATAATTTGGCCTTGAACAAAATTGGGTTAAAATGGAGTTCCATTTTTATAAAAAAAACGGTCCATGCCCAAACAATGGGTGGGACTCAAAAATTGTTTTAATGAAAAACGATTTAAAATCGCATCGCATCCCAAATAAAAATATTTCATCAAAAAACACTAAAAGGATGTTTTCGAGTTCCCTTCGTGGGGAAGTTTTTCGGCGAAAACAGATGTGGCGACTTCACCTGGGGGATGCAACCAACTATCCCGATTTTATTTTTTTAAATTAAGATGGTTGTGAATTAGGAATTAACTCTAAAACTTATGTATTTCTAAAAAATAAAATTGGTTTAGAAAGTCGTTGAAATTTAATCGTCCGTATAATGTTTAATTGCTTTCCTTTTCCTTTCTAGGAATTTTTTTTGCATTCATATTCGCATTTTCTTCTTCTCACCTCATTTTCTACCATATGCTACCTAGACTCGATACTGGTGTTAAGTTTGACGGTGGAATCTAGCCTAAACCATGCGATTTTTAGGTGGCATCCCATCCGAGAATTAACATTAACTACCGAACCGGCAAAGCGCCTAGTACCTTAAAGGTGCGTCAAAAGGAGTAGGCCCAACAAGCCCGGAATCCTGTTTGTTGGAAACTAGACCTTTGTTAAGCCCATAAGACTAAAGCGCCAGTGCATATAGTTTGAAAAACCTTAGTTAATTCGCGCCTAAAGGTTGTTACCCCGATTTCTATTTACTGTTGTTATGTCACAATTCATTTCCGAGAGTTTATTATCGTCAATTCTCAGACCCCCTGTTGGTTGTCGTTGAGATAGAATCCAATTCCTCAGAAAACAGATGTCAAGATATTTTAACCACAGAAATTCCGTGAGTGTGGGAGAATGAGGTTAGGAAGGCATGCATTTTCCTCAACTCCCATTCCCTATGTGTTATACCCACAACTAGTAACATTTGTTGTTGAACTCTACCATTAGCAAATCATAATTAATATTTTTTATTTCAGCCAATAACATTAAAGAGCCAATTTTTGGTAATCGAGACATTGATCTTTGATTTTTGAGAGTGGGCTCTCTAATTCGTATTTGAATAACATCAATCAGCAAATGATTTTATGTGGAATTGATCCCCAAACACACCCAAGAAAAAGGGAAGTTATAATACAGGGGTTGAGATTTCTCGTGGTTGAATTTTCACTTTCTGGGCATAAATTTGAAACACTAAGAATGTGAGATTGCCAAAAAAAAAAAATTGTATCTTTTGCTTGGGACCAATCTGTTCCAACAGGCAAAAAAGTCAGGCACAAAAGTAAAACAAAAAAATAATAATGAAAAATATCCCGCTTGAATATTCTTTCAAATTTCCAAGGCAAAAAGTTAGGGGACTTAGAGAAAATAGTCGAAACTGTAAAATCCAAAAGGAAATGGTGACGACAGATAATGCCCGAAATGTTTTAGTGCAAAAGTAAATAAATTGTTATGTTATTCATGCTGATTTTAAGGTCCAATCATAATAAAACAAGATCTTATTTCCCAATACTATCATTAGCACATTAAGATTTGCCATTTCTCATCTATGTGCCTATATTCTTCATGGGTCATACAAGT